>OW804097.1:41525797-42215797 GCA_942159475.1 Sthenelais limicola | reverse complement strand
AGTTTCAAAAAGGATATTTTTCAAAGTGATTTATTCACAAGATACGTATGTGGGCATGTTTTTATTTTTGTGGTGCTTAACGGTTTATGTAGCATACTTATATTACCAACGTTCAAGCCAGTGTATTGAATACATCCATGCATTTCTAAGGTTCTGTATATTCAGCTACTTTATTAAAATGGTCCACCCAATAATATTGCAAACTTTTTTTCTAGCAGAGATGTGAAATCGAGCCATCGGTGATTATATTTTTATATTTGGGGCTGACGCAGCATCTAATTATGACGTAATACACCTGCATCATATGGACCAATCAGTGGCCCGCAACTATTACGTCACTCGTTCCACCTGGACTGTTAGACTATTATTCAGCCTGCACCTGAGCTGCATAGACGTGCATGCTATTTGACAATTTTTAATCTTACCCTTTTTGTGCTGTGTATGTATTCTTACATGTGTTTTTGCTTGTATGTATTTATGATATGTATTGGGTGAGAATAAACCCTTGCTTCGCTGGGTTCATGGCCAAACCTTGTGTTCGTTGTATATCATTATTAATGGTAATGACACTAATGCTAAGTCCCCCCAACATATGGTAAATATAAAATATAGAAACACTTGTAAAATGTCCTTCAGTTTACCATTATTGGACTCGGTTTGATCTTATCTTTTCAAATATGATGGAATCTCAAAATTCAATTTTTGAGACTTGTGACTCATTTTGCTATGACACATCACATATGCACAAACTAAGGTAATGGACAAGCTATAGTATGTGCCATCTGTTCACTGGTGTGATTTGGCCTCACAACAAGAAGCCATCAAATTTTCACCAAGGAGAAATGTGTTTGTTGGTCTATTAAATTGGACTAAGGATCTTGAACCGTCTACCTAGTAAAGACCTTTAAATAAGAATTATCTAGCCATATTATATATAGGTTTATAAATGTTAATGTTGTTGGGCTGGTCTTGTAGGTGTATGGAGGAGTGGCGAGCTAATGTTCATTACATAGTTATCTGGTCTTTGGTTAGACCCCGATATCGGTTTCTATCTCACCGTTATTCTTTGAACTGCTTCGTCAGATAGTAGAACTTTAATTCAGAAAGGATAGTCAGAATGATCGATCTGGAAATAATTCAAATATTAGCCCGGGGGGCATTGCATAACACATCCTAACAAATCCTAAGTCATCTTTAGGGAATGAATTTGCTATTGAGACAATGCTAATTGTTATTCCTAGAGTAGGAATAAATATTCAAGTAAGGATTTTTTATAAATCAGACCCAAGCCTCTTGCGATTTTGAAAAGATACTAATTTGAATGGTTGTACTATCAATTAATACAACCTAATTTATGTTTAAATGTACTGTGTATAATTATGTTATTTAACCTTCTTACTGTTTTTCTTACAGGTAAGTGTTTATTGGATTTCATCTAGCAGTGGTAAGTAAAGGTTATCATTATTATTTTGGCAACTAGAACGGACATAATTTTATAGTCCATGGTAAATGGTACGTTTGTTGCTAAAATTCCCTAACATATCTATAATCTCGCACCTAATATTTTGGCATATCGGGGTGGCACATTCTTAAACTAGGATAACAAAAATAACATTCGAGATGACATGTTACCATACCCAATATATGAAGGAAAGTATTCAATCAATTCTCTTCAGGCTTTAAACTTAGGAAGTTTTAGGACAAAAAAGAAGAACAAGCTAAACCCAGAAATGAGTTGTGATTGTAGAAGATGAAGGCTACGTTCTTTAGATTGATTAGTTGCTTGATGTAAAAGGGAGAAGTTGGACACAGAACAACCAATAATACATAGAAGCAACATTACAGCTAATAGTACGATACTGTTTACACAACAGAATCGACAGAAAGGCATCCATGAGCACTTCAGCGAAGCCTCCACAGAAGTAATTACTTGGAACAGTTTGTGTAGAACTACATCGTGCTGACATCTGGTGATGAAGAGAAAAATTTAGAACATCTATGCAGGCAGTGCAGAGCTTGAGACATGGATTCACATGTGTGATGTTTCACCGGAGAATGAGCTACAAGTCGCAAAGTTCATATTTTTCAAACTGATTTACTAACAAGATCTCTTTGTTGAAATGTTCTCATTTTTGGAGAGTTTAGCGCTTTCTCGTCTGAATACATGTACCAAATTTGACGACTGTGTATTTAATATAGTCTTGCAGTTAGTAGGTCATCCTATGGAGTATATTTAGTTACTTTACTAATAATTGCATGCGGACAATTAGAAGTTAAGTAGCTAAATCTTTTTGGGGGACACAATTTTATTCAGGTTAAAAGACAGTTACAATCTCACAATTAAGCTATCAAGCGAGCGTCATTAATATATTGGATCCTGTGGTTCATAATTAGTTTTATTATACGCACATGCTATATGAGACGTGCTATAAGTGGGGTGCTATAAAAATATTCATATAGGACACGTCATATATATAGGACACGTCTTATATGAAATGTAGTTGTCTAAAAATAGCTCTGTTGTTATGCTTTGCAGAGCTTTGGCTCTCCGCGGAGCATGTAAACAAATCTCCGCGATCGGTAATCTACCCCTGATTCTGGTACTATGATTATAGAAATACATAATAAAAACCATATTATTAAATAGAGCATTAAATTATCTATCCAATGATATACGTTTTATTAATGTAGCTCAAGAAATGGCCACAATATGAACGTTTTAAGTTAACAATATAAATAGGCCTATACTAACGAAGCTGTCAGCGGGGCTGTCAGTGGGGCTGTCAGTGGGGCTCTCTGTGCTGTGCTTCTTTAATATTTTTTCAGTGATATTTGATGACATATGATCAAATTTTATGCACATATAATAAATATAGAATGGAACTCGCCTGCAATAATCGCCTTGATTTGTCCACATAAGCACCCTGCCTACGGCATCGTGCTTATGTGGACGAATCTCGTCCTATAAATTTTCGATTATTGCCGGCTCGTCCCATTCTCTCTATATATGCTTGTATATACAATATATCGATATATATTATCGACGGGAACATATACAGGGTATCATTTTGTACAATACAGTATAGTATTTGTACATGTACATGTAAGGAGAAATCAAAGCGTTCTTCCATAAGTATACAGAATAAATGTCACCTGTTTCGTGACAGTACCGGTATACCTGTACTTATATATACTTTATGGAAAGAAGCAAATGCAAGCGTATTATAATCGATACCTTTTTACTAATTATCGGAAGTGGATGATCTTAGAAACGCAAGGATATATTTGACCCACTGTCTTGAAATTTGGTACATGTACTTATATTTATACAACCCCAGGAACTACAAACTCTAAAAATGATAACAGTCCAACAAAGAGATAATGTAAATAGATCATTTTGAAAAGATATCTATTCTGCGTGTGAGTCATTTTCCTGGAACACATCACAAATAGGTTATGCCATAACGTCCGGTAGAGTTCCATACTTGGTTTTTTCAAATATCTTATTCAGGATACAGATACATTTCGTCATAAACGATATTCACAGCACAGTCTGACCATTTACTATTTATAATATCATTCCACCAATTACAAGAAATGAAAATAAGAAGACATTCAGCATCAGACAACTATATCGTACAGCGACATGGTGCAACTACGTTATGTTATATAAGTATGTAGACAGAGACAAATGAAAACATAGGTATAAAATTAAAATACAAGTAAGGTAATGTAGCATGAGCGAAAAGTTAGATAAAAGTTATCGCCTGGTGCTCTTATATGCAAATGCATTTGAGAGAAACGATAATACAATTTTATTTATTATATTCACTATCAATGAGCCACTGAAGGTCCTGACAAATGTCCCTTGCTTTCTAGAAAATAGCATTAGAAAATTTCGTTATAGGATTATCCGGAGAATTATTAATATTCAACCTCAATTCATGCAAAAGGACAGACAGCACTGCAGCTCTTTTTCCCCAGAATTTGATTAGAGTCAACGGAAATGTGATAAATATTTCATTGTCTGCCTGAGGGAATAGAACATGTGCAGCTCAGAGGAGCTTAACATGTAAAACAGGGGCCAGCCATTGTTACTTCTGTTCTGTTTGTGATGTGTTCTTATGAATGTTCATTATTCACAGTGAATGAAACGAATTTTCCTATTGTTCTTTTTGTTTCATTCACTATCAATAATGAACATTCATAAAAACAGTACTAATAATTCTTTACGATACGAGGGCTTCAGCATACGAGGATTGGTGCATAAACGCATGTATTTGGGGAAGGTAAGATGTCTCTCAGAATAGTCTGTGAAGAAAAGCGTTTGCATATCGCAATGTAAGTTACGCTATGGGTGAATTATAAGGCCTCTAAGAATGGTTTACCATACAATCGTTTATAAAGCAAGGGCCCCATAGAGTAACTTGGATAGATAACTAGCTTGTGATGGAAAGAAACGTTTAAGAACTTGACTTTGTATTCTTCGTCGTATAGAATTGTGTGACAAGGGCTAAGTCTACTAAGAAAATTCTCACGCGATTTTGCGCCGCAGAGGACTCTTTTCCAGTAAATTCTGTGAGAATGGCATGAGAATCGGCTTAGTGGACTAGGCCCTTTATCATCAGAGACAATTAATACCATATATCTATAGAAGGTCTGTACATGTAAATGGAACCTTGCTCATTAGACACTTCTCTATATTTATTCGAATGTACTTTGCTCTCAGCATTTCGCCCTGTAAAGTTAGGTGAGTTACTTTGCTGATTTCAGCAGTTTTGTTTAACAAAGGTTAATTAATCAAAAGCGGACCTTGCGGAAAGACTTAACTCCACTTAATATTCTTCCTCAGCCCCACTTCCTTCCCTCTTCCAGTTGTAATAACTAAGCCGTCTAGAGAAAGGAAATTATCCTTATTTTATTGTTTGTATTTTGTTTCTTATTCAATTCATATTTCTTGGACAACTGAAAGTTGTTTTACATATATGTGAAAGCTTGTACAATAAACAAATATTTTCAAAAGAATCCAAATTGAATATAAATTGAAATCATAGGCCTAAAATGATACAGAACTCGCCATAATTGCATCTCTTCATTTATATTCAAAAACGTAGGTTAATTTGAGTAACCTGAGTAATTTGAGTGTATTAAGTGAACTATGGGGATTATTACAATCTATCTATCTATCTATGTGATGATCATCATACTCAGTTGCTATAGGCGTTGAGTCTGTAAACTTCAGTCAGTATAACAAGTGATATCGATCCTGGCTAATGTGTGGTGAACTCGTTTCGACAGTTTTCATTGGATGAGCAAAAGATAGTTAAACATTGATCAAATACTTTCTAAAGAATCAAAGTTATAATGAAAAACACCACAACTGTAATAAAGACAAGTGGAGGATAATATAGTGCTTTGAGGTGGTTTATTCAATAGGATACCGACGTTTTGGAGTTTACATTACTCCTTCTCCAGGGTATATTGAGATCAGTGCCCGGGGGTGATATCAATTTGTTGTGGTCTGTGGATTATGACATCATCAGTAATGGTTGCTAGGCAATGAGCATAACAATGGCAATGTCAATTAACACTTCAGAGGCTGGTAGGCGTTGTGGATTGAAAAAGTCTTTCTCTTGCTTGGGTCTTTCTTGTTTATATATAATATATATATATATACATGTATACATGTATGTATACTCATATATAAAAGTACATTCATGTGTAGTGCCATGTTTTAACTTTACTTTCACTACTTACATCTTGACTTGATTGATTTTACATAGGTTTACATAGACGCGCATGCTGCGCATGTATTTCTCGCGCTTTGCGCATATTATTTCTATCTTGTATCATGTACAGCGGGACCACAAGGTTGCAATGAAAGCCAATATACTACATTTTATCCTTACCATACACATGCATACTTTTGCCTGATGCTAAGAATGGACGGGACAGGACGGGACGGAACGGGACGGGTTGGGACAGTATGAGGAACAGCCTTTTGGTTGAAGTTTTCCTTAATTTTACCATTTCTTTTGTAATTACTTGATATTGGATTGACAGGTCCATTAATTGTTTAATTACATTTTTGTTCCATTATTAATAATGTTTTAGGATGTTATTAATGTGAAATAACCCTAGGACTGATGTCGAAGGACAGGTTCAGCTTTTACAAATCTGCCGACGACATCCACTAAAACCATTCCTCGGTGGTCCTTTATGTATCATGCTGTATTCAATAAGCTGACATTTACACAGGACTGGAGTTTGGAAAAACTGTCACCATGTTACTATTTTTTTTATTTTGATGAATGGTAACATAATTCTTTTTTGTTAGTATAAGATGGTAAAAATAAGATTGATATAGAGTAATATATTTTACAGTCATTGGTCACGAGAAATTGGTTGTATAGAACAATGAGATTGATTTTTGATGAATTGATTTTTCCATAGTGCTAATAACATAAATATAGGGTGAGGAGGGTGGAGAGGATTGGGTGCACAAGGGGCGGCGAGAGACTGAGGAAGAGCCAAGTAGTCTATTGGAGAAGAGTTGCATGCTGCCCCCCCCCCCTCTAGTGAGCCTTCAATCTACCACCATTGACCAATGGTCAGCGAATGCAATTTGACATCTGAGGCTGACAGACTATTCTAACAGTTACAGAGATGACACAACCTCCTAGAATAATACGCCATACACTGTGTGTATCCATCTGATTTTGAACGGGCGGTGAACTGAAGTTTGGGTATTTTTACTTTTTTTACCACAACAGAGGGGGACCTCTTTATGTCATCAACAATATCAACAACACTACTGAGAGATGTTGGAAAACGAAATTCAACGAACGAAAAGGATAACCTCCTCATAGGGTCTAAGAACGAGCAGGAATAGCTACAACTAGCACTCTGTTGCACAATGCCTCATCCTAAACCTTCCTCATTGTATCTCTGCACGTTCGTGGGTGTACTACCACTAAATATAGGAGGTCTGGACCCAGTCAAATTGTGGGTAATCCAAAGAATGATGTTACACAGGGGGGATATTCCAACCTAGATTATTAGGCCTTTGATTGTTTGTTTTGAAATGCTCAGGGTCAGTATAGTGGATACTAAACATAGGTTTGATTGACAGGCCACACACACATATGGAGAGAGTGACTAAGGTATATCAATGAACCTGGCCATGAGGAAGCCTCATAGCCACGAATATCCAAAACATAGAAAAATGAGTATTAAATGTGGAGAAGTTTCAATATATCATTTTTTGCTCATTATGAAGTGATATCTATCAATGAAAAAATTGTAGGGACCTTCATATTAGGTACGAGCAGACTTAGGATAACCCTGTAGGTCGACCTAACTTTTCATTGTGCAACATAATTTTTGCCTTAAATCCGTCTGAATCCCTACAAACGAGCAGAAATGTATATAATTAACCCACTGTTGTACATTTCATATGGCTGCACGTTCGTTGAAATACATGCTCATTCGTAGGTGTACCCTACTAGAAAGTGTGGGCCCCGTTAATACAGGGGTAATTCCATATATTGACATCATGCATAGGGGATATTCCAACCTATGATCAACGAAAAGGCAACGAGCAGGCCTGATGATCTTAAACATTGATTAGCAATCCTTCTTGTATGGGCCTAAATGCACTTGATCTTCATCAATAGTTCACAATAACTTATGTATGGCATGTCTAGGTTTGACAGGGAATTCTATTTCAGTATCAACGATTAAATTAATTAAATAATGAATGGGAACGAACGAGCAGCTATGAATTGGTTGTGCAACAGGTTCTCGTTCGTTGCACAAAGAACGAGCAGGAATTTCTACAAATTCATTGAGCAACAGAAAGGCTAAAAACAGCCACGAAGTTGCAATGAACAGGTGCATGTTGTGCAACAGCCCTCTGAACCTCTCTAATGGTGTAAAAGGGACGGCGCTACAGTTTAGCGGGGACCCAGGCGTTTGTTCGAAAATAGTTTAGGGTTAGCACGGAGTCTAATACCCAGCAGACTTGATGAAACAATTCTAAACTTGATTTAAAGTTGGACGCTAACCTGAACTAACCGTTCATTCAAAGCATTCAAAAAGAAATAAATTGACTGCCTCTTGTACTTGAGTGACGTATTAGTGGCCAAAATGTGTTGTTGGTCAGCTGTGGGGTCTACTGCCCGTGGGTCCTGATTACTCACATACACAGTGGAGGGTTGGCTCTTGAAAGAGAGTGGACGTCAAAATAAAAAAAGATTTTTTCTTTGATCCCGATCTCTGCAACTATATAATAGATTGGCATGGGTGGGTCAAGCAGTATTCTGGGCTAATTTAGATTCAGATGAATGTTACTTTTTATTTTCATGCAATCACTTTCATTGTAATGGAAGTTTAACAAATTCATACATGTGACTCTATGGATGTTTTCCACCAACCGGCTAACATAAAATCTTTTTACATTAAAAGTACCGCCACATTAGCTCAAGGTGAATTAAATTATTCATTAAAAGATGCAGAAAATAATATCATAGTTTCTCTTAACGTCTGTCTAAAAGGAGAATATTTACTCAACTTGGTCCATCACTTTACTGATGATTATATTAGTACATCTTAGCACTTTCCAAGCTTTTGATCAGAAAGAACAGATTTCAAGGAGGGACCTTTGTTGCCAAGCGTGGCAAGCACAGTCTGACCCTGTGGTAATAAATGTTAAGAAACTAAGAGAGTGGACTGACTTACTGAAAGACGAAGGTTTTAGTAGTAATGGGGAAGAATGGAATAAAGTGTTTTCTGCTTCCTTTTAATGTTAGAGGTGAAGCTTCAGTCTCTCCAATTTGTTTTGCTTCTTTAATAATTTCATTCTATCACAACTTTTCTCAGGTGGATAGTACATCTAGATAAATCGTTTTAATTATAATGATAATAACATAACCAATTACTCGCATAAATGTAGAGAAAAATGTATAAGTTCCTTTATAACTTCTTTAGTATAGGATATCCCAGGTAATACTCATTCAAGTTTGATATTAATCATATAATTAATATAAAGGAAAATAGATATAGAATATTTCACAGGGCTATTTGGTATAACTCATATCTAAATTGAATTCAGATGAGGAAAGAGTCCAAATGCACTTTTTGTGACGATTATGACACTATAGTTCATTTCCTGTGGGGATGCTTAAAAGCACAAGAGTTATGGAAATTATTGAGAGTTTGGGTCTAAAATATAGATGATTTCAACAAACGCAATGTAATACTTGGGCATGTGTGTCTGTGTGTGGGGTTGGGACGGGGGGTGTAAAGAGGATATATCTATGAACTGGCTCTGTTTGCTGGTTAAGAGATACATTCAAAGGCAAAAGGTATTTCTTTACAATAATATCGTTGTGCCAGCTTGTATAAATGAGATTAAATCGAATCTGAGAATGGTTGAAGCCCCATAAGCTTTGGATAAGGTTACTGCATTGGAAGAATGTATAAACCTCGTGCTCTAGCCGGCTAAAACATATTGTTAAGAATGTAAATCCCTCAATTAACAGGATACTGTACTTATACCTTTTGGGGAGAGCATGGGGATGGGGAGGGAAATGTCAAAAGATAAGAAAATAAAATAAAAAACGTCGGACAAAAATAATAAAAAATGGCGTACACCACTGCATCAAAAGGGACAGGATCTAGGTAAAATTCACTAAACACCGGATTAGAGTTGTCCCAAGGGCAGGTTAACTGAAATAAATATTTATGTTTTTAAAAATAGTGTTATTCCTAAAAATAAACTTACTGAATTGTCAAGTTAAGATGATTTTTATCACAGTTTAGGTTTTTGAGCAAGATTCAATGGCAAACATTTGAGCACTTTGAAGTTCCTCAAACTATCAGACTTTGTCTAAGCTGGATAGTTTTGTTGAAGCCTTTAAAGCTAATATCTCTGTTCTGAGCATACAAAATTGTCTCAGTGAAGGACACAGCCGAAAATACTTTGCTATGGAAAACATTTGGTCTTTACAAATTATTGATCAATAATTCCTAGAGTGGTATTCACAGAAGTTTAAGTTATGGATAATAGACACATTTTATGACTGACATTATCTAACCTCTAATGTTGTTATTAGTTGAGACTATCTAGGGCATGGTCCGGGCCGGTCTGGTCGCACGATGCCTGACCTCCCTCCCCCTCTCTGAGGCCAGGTCAGAAACCACTTCTGCCTTGGTGCTCACCGGATCCACACCTCAACACCCTTTTCAACTGCAAAATTTCTGGACTGGATTTTCGTAAGTTTTTCTGAAAATGGCTGTTCTTAAGAATTGCAGAGGTTGTGACCAGAGACATTGTTATCCATGGTGATCTAGTTGTAAATATTTGGCTGCTGCTAAAGCCAAATGTGTGGAGTTGAAAGCTGACATTTCTGAATATAAACTGCATTTGCCTGTTCCACCTGAGCCTGTGGATACAGACGTTATTGTCGCCGGTGATGCTGACAAGAATGATGTGGATATTTATGCTGGTGTGCCTGTCACAACAACAGCTGATGTTAAGCCCTCGCAGGAGTTCTTACAGTTGTAAGGTAAATTTACTACACAACAAGCCTCCATTGATTCGTTGTCTACTAAGTTTGATACATTGCTTTTTTTTATTTATTAAGAGTATTTGTCAATCGATACAGGAACAAGTACATGTATAAGTAAACATAACAAAGTCAATATACATAAGATATCACCTGTATACAATAGGTAGGAAATAGCCTCAGTCCTAGTGAAACTAGGTCTGGTATGATTGGCCATTACCTGATGGTAAAACATAACTATAACTTGTAGCATACACATGGAAAAAAATAGGGCTATCTAGGTGGGTATAAGAAAACTACGGTGAAAAGGTGATGGATGAAGAATAGGCGTAGTAAGTGACATTATAAGTACAATGGTACCAAGCTTTCGGCCTTGGTTAAGGCCTTAAAATTTATATAAGATTCGATATTTCTCGATTCAGCATCAAGGTTATTCCATAGTATTGCTGTTTTTCTTGCTTACCTTGCTTGACCGACGTACAACCGGTCAGACGAGTCCTCCGGTCACTCAGGTCACTCAGGCCACTCCCTTGTTTACACCCACTACAACGGTGGCTGTGACTACCATTGCTTCGACTGCTAGTGTGACCTCAGTTGTGACCCCAGTTGTGACCCCAGTTGTGTCTACTATATACCCTCAGCCTACGGGACAGGTAGTTCCTCCTCCTGTTTCTACTGCTCCTTCAAATTATGTTCAAGTCACCGGGCAGGGTATACCTTTCACCACGCCTAGTCATACCACTTTTGCTGTTGCGGGCTCTGCTGCGGACATCCTAGGTACCCCATTGACAGGTGCATTGGACCGCTTGACATTCGCCATAGACCCGTCTGTCATACGTCGAGAGAAAGGTATGTCACTACAACCAGAGTTTTATGTGCAGCATATTGACCAAGGTATACTGATTAAAAATTTGGATCACACAAAACTTTCATATTACGAGCTTGTTTATGGTATGTCCAAGATTTTGAACCATCTGCTGTCTTCGGGAGGGGAGTTCTCAGGGTACCTCAACCACTTGCAATTTGTTACGAGGCACACCAGTCGAGGGCTATTTTCTGACGAAGCATACATTAAATATGACTGTATGGTGGTTGATGCTGTCATCAATGGAGACATACCTGGCTTTCTCCCAGGCTATACTGTAGCTGCGTCCTTCGCTTTTCAACGAGCATATGATCGGTCTGAGAGGCCTGCATCTGGAGCGTCTAAAGGATCTACGCCTACACAAAACCAGCGTAAACAGCGATCTGGTTCCAAGTCTTCTGGCAATTACTCCAAAGGTTTTCCAGCTGACATATGCTGGGAGTTGAACTACAAGTCATGTGAGGGCAAGTGTAGTTGTGACCATGTATGCCGGGTTTGTCGTGGTAAACATAAGTCTCCGGATTGCCCCGATAAGAAGCAGGGGTATCCCCAGTGAATTCAGGTCTCCTCACCAAATCTCGTGGCGCATGAGATCTGTGATCAAGATGGCGGATATTAACAACAACATGTGTTTTCTCCGAGCTTGGGACTGACTATTGATGAAGAATTCTTGGCTAATGTTTGTGTTGCGCCTGTTTGTGTGATTGAGACTCATCAGGGCCTTAGTTCTGTTACTTGTGCCGACTGTTTTCGTGAATTTGACAGCTACCAATCCGGTTTTGTTGGTGTATTTCCACTCTTAACTTGTGTTCATACCGCTATTGATGTTGATTGTAGGCCCGATGTGCCTGTCTCTTGTGACCCCATTACTAAATATTGTTCTGGGCCTAAGGTGCCTGTCGTTTGTGACATATTCTACCCTTTTGATGTTTTTGTTGGGCCTGATGTGCCTGTCGTATGTGACTCATTTGATTGTATTGATGTTTGTGTTAGGCCTGATGTGCCTGTCGTGTGTGACTCTGTTGAAAGCATTACCAGTTGTTTAGGGCCTCAGGTGCCCGTCGCTTGTGACACCACCGTTGCTATACTACCTGGTTGTAGGCCCCATGTGCCAGTCGTATGTGACTTCAGTTTGGATTCTCCTTGCTTGGATCCTGTACAGTTTGATGTTTTCCCAACTTATGATGTCGCAGCGGAGATGGTGGCTTGCGCACCTGAGTTTGTCTCTCCTTATGCCCCTCTCAGTGTAATAGTTGGGTTGTCTGATGTGGACATCATAGGAGTACCTCATGTTATCTCTGGTGTTCGTTCTCAACTGTGTTTGGAGGCATGGCTATATGAAGCCGCCCTTGAGAATGATATTAGTCTGGCCTATTACATTGCAAACGGAGTGAGAGATGGCTTCAAGATTGTGAATGACTGTGCCAATGTGCCTAGTTATGTGTGCAAGAATTACAAGTCTGCCCTATTGACCGAAAGCTACACCTTTATCACAAATCTGTTCAACAATGAGTTATCCGATGGGAAGTTTGTAGTTACCAAGTATCGACCACACTGTGTTCATGCCATCGGAGCAATCCCCAAGGGGAATGGTGCCTTCAGACTGATTACTGATTGTCGGCAACCTTTGTTTACCTCCATCAACAATTTCATGGATTCAACGGCCCTGCCCTTCAAGTACAATTCTGTAGATCACATCACTTCTCTCATGAGGCCGGGATGCTATGTCGCTAGTGTAGACATTGCAGCGGCGTATCGGAGTATACCAGTACACTACGACCAGTGGAAGTACCAAGGTCTTAGGTGGGAGTTCGGTGGGGAACATGTCTACCTGCTGGACACTCACTTATGCTTTGGTCTTCGGTCAGCTCCTTTCATCTTCACCCAACTGAGCAATTTTGTCATGCTGTGCTTGTGGCGACATGGTCTGACACAGATTGGGAACTATTGTTATTATTATACAACTTTTATTCAGTAAACTTACACATATACATGGTAGAAATCAAAGAATAGGGCTAGTACTCCCTCTCCGCTGGAGATCTACCAGGTAGCCCTTGACAAAAGATGTCCATACATAAAATGTGGATATTGTAAATAACAAAGTGCGTAGAAGAATTAATCAAAATCATAGTCCATGTCCTTTTGATATTAACTAAGAGAGTTTCACAGTTCTTTTTGTTACTTGTAGTTGCGAGTCAATGATGAGTCTTTTAAAGCTGTCTTGTATGTTGAACTTGGTTCTTCGATGATGCTTTTGGTCCAAGTCTCATGGTTTTTATTAAAATAGTCCATTAATATTTATAGTGATATTCCAAAATATTCTCAGATGGAAATCCCAAGGAGGACCATCCAAGAGATTATTCATAGACAATTAATTATCTAGTAGTATCAGGGACCTCTATTTGGATGACTTCTTCATCGTAGGTGACAGCTTTGAGTCTTGTCAAAGGCAGCAACTGCCTCTTATCAGACTGCTTCGTCGCTTGGGTTTTTACATATCATGGCATAAATGCTGTAGCCCATCGCTGATTGGTACTTACCTAGGGATTGAATTTGATTCTACCTCCATGTCGATGTTGTTAACAATGTCCTTACCCAAGGGCAAGTTATCTAACTTACTACAGGAACTGAGGTTCTTCCATGGCAAGCGAAGAGCTACTGTCAGACAAATGCGCCGACTCTCTGGGTTGCTCAATCATGCGAGTAAGGTGGTGATAGGCGGTCGCACCTTCTCTAGGCATGTCATGAATGTTCTTTGTGGATTATCTCCTACTACAAAACGTGTCTCCCTCGACAATGATTTTGTCCTTGATGTGGCCTGGTGGCTGAACTTTGCCGAACACTTCAATGGGAGATCATTGATTATTCCTCGTGGTCTGGGATATGATGTCCTGATGGCAACTGATTCATCCTTCAGTGGATAGGGTGTGTTGATGTAGTCCATGGATTGGCTAGCCGGATATTTCAGTGTGAAATTGAGACCTGCAGGGACCACTAACCTCACCCAGATCCATAATCACTGGGTCAATGCTGACCTCTGTGATTTCCCTGCCTCTGACATTAACATTAACTTGCTGGAGCTAATACCTGTCTGGTTAGCGGTCCGTAGATACCTGCCTTCGCTGCAAACTGCTCGGCTGGTGTGCCTTACTGACAATACGCAAGTGGTGGGAATGAAAATTCTGAGGTGCATCTTTTGGACTCTTGCCAAACGGAACTGCTATATTGTCGCTAGGCATATTTCAGGTGTATCTAATACAGTGCCTGATTTGTTGTCTCCAGTACTAATTCATTCAGTCATCTCCAACAGCTGCCTTTATGTTGCAGACCTTCTGCCGGACCTTGATAAGGAAGTATCTGCAGCCATAGCATCCGGATATGCCTCTTCCACCCTGAATACTCGGAATTCTCAATGGAGGTCTTTCATATCCTTCTGTAGCAACATCAACGCTAATCCTATTCCAGCTACTCCTGAAACCATTTGTAGGGTTTTGGTTTTCAAAGCCCGTTCCTGCAAGTACTCCACCATCAACAATTACTTGTCGGCCCTCTCTACCTTGCATAAGTTTTATGGCCATGAGGTGGATTTCCGGAGATTCCATATCATCAAGATGGTACTAGCTGGTATTAAGCGCCAGCTGGCCGACAAAGTTTTGTACAAGTTACCCCTCTCAGTGGAGCATCCTAAATCTGCCTTCAGCCAGTTGCCCCAGACTGACTATCATCATACTATGTGGGCTGTGGTAGTTTTGTGCTACCGGAGTTTGCTCAGGAAATCTAATGTCGTTCCCTCTGACCTTGGGGATGTGCATGTCCTACGTAGGAGTGATGTATTGTTTTGTGATAAAGGTGTAACGCTCATTGTCAGATCGTCTAAGACCATTCAGTATCAGGAGAGGACCCTAAACATACCGCTACGCTACTGTTCAACTAAGTTCTTCTGTGTTGCCTCACTTATTAAGCAGCACTTTGACCTGTTTCCCATGCCTGCCGACTCATTCTTATTCTACAAGCGTGTGGGGAACACGGTCTCTCCTGTCACATACACAGATCTTCTGGCCTTCGTCAAGTGGATAGCCAGGTCTGTTGGGATGGACCCTTCATCTGTTGGAGTCCATTCTCTACGTCGGGGTGGTGCATCTCACCTCTACAAGATTGGTGTACCCCTTAATGACATTAGGATGTTGGGTGATTGGAGATCTTGGGCAGTTCTCCTTTACCTTGCCACGCCAATCGACAGGAAACGGGAGCTCGAAGGTTCAATTTCCTCGTCCTTTAACTGACTTATGTGTTTTTGTTTTGTTGGGATTTTGGCGGTCTCAAGACGGCTGTAACCACCATTTCTTATTCCAGTTATGATTAATAGACTATCAGGTGAAAAGCAATAGTTTTAAATAAAGATCCTCAGCTTGTGGACGAATCGCCACATTGCACAGTCACCTACAAGAATATATATGATACATAGCTATCATGGTAACTTCGCAATAATCCGAATCGGTTTCCTTGCCTATGATTAGGCTTCTACTGGAATTATAATGACGTTTTGCAGTCTTAATGGAATTATAATGGGATTTCGGTTTGAGGCGAGCAGCCTTCACTCCATTTGAAGTGACTCTCCCATCTTTGGGCCTAGACTGATTAGGTTATAACTAAGTTTCAGCAGTTACACTCTGTTGTGCCTCTTAATCTTTAGACAAGCGTTGCTCAAGTGGGATGAATGCTAGACATACAGAAAACGACACTTCGACCTTATGGACATTTATTATAGTTATTTTCTCTAATAATAGAAATGAAAAAAAGCATTAGCGATATTTTTTTATGGTAAGTCACTAGTAAAATACTAGTAGTCCAGCGGAATCTCAGAAAAGCGTGTTTCTTGGTATGGATGATGTTTTATGGTGGATTCTGGTAATATAACACTAGAAAATACCCGTGCTATGCACAGGATTTGCTAGTGGGACAGTGGGGCCCACATCCTCATCTCTCCTTGTTCCCTCTCCCACTATCTTTCTCTTTCAAGTTGTCTCTATAACTTAGTATCTTCATACCACAAATGGAACCCTGTTGATATGCTTTTTTTGGTCCCTGTTCAGTGTTGTGCTGTTGTTGTGTTGCCTGTCCCTGTCCCTGTCCCAATCCCTCTCCTGCTCCCTCTCCCGTTCCATCTTTCATTGTGAGGTAATTAGTCGGTGGGTTCCCCCCGCTCGACTTGAAAAACCATCACAAACAATAGTTTATGAACTGATTCAACTCTGATGATGCTCCTTTTGGTGGAAATATATCAACTCCTGTCCCATAGTGAAGCAATGATGTGCCCGTCCATGACGTCATGCTTTGGGTGACCCAGAAACCTGATAGGTTTTTTTCAGGCAGTGCTGGGGGCCCTGGATGGGGGTGCTCGATGTAAACCCATTTCTAACCCCTTATCAACCCTAATTTGTTAATGAAACATAGTGGAATAGTTCGGCACTATTTTTGGCAATGTGCATGTGAAATATAATGGAGATCTGGCCAGCGGTTTCAGAGAAGATAGGGGTTTAAGGCTCCAAACCCTTATTTTATTAATATAGAGATGTCCTGAGCAGGAATCAGGCGGGTGCCACTCTGGAACTCTTGGGGAAAACAATTTTACGGGCCAAAAACAAAATGGCTCCTTAGGTCAACTTCAGATATGCACGAATACATTCAATATACAAACTTGAAATTTGATACATGTATTCTACTAGCAGTGCTAAACACCCTAAACAAGAATGGATTCTGGCCAGGGGTTATTGTCATTCGTTTAATACCTGTATACATCATATATAAGCCTTTGCACCGTGACTACCACACAAGAACGATTAATTATATGGGTTATTGTATTGTGTGGAAAGTTGAGGAGTGAGTAAACTTGATTTAACTTTCCCCAAAGGTGTCCCCACAAGATAAATTCCACAGCGCTGGGCAACAATGCTGCTTTAATTTGGTGCAAATGCCATCAGGGGTCTAGGTTAGAGAGAAACGGCAAGTTGTGAGTGCAATGAAGGTTGCTTTAGTGCTCTAACTGAACAGGGAAATGAAATAATTCCAGGTTAGGAGACTCCCAATGCCTCACAGCTCATTCAACACAAGGACAAAGTTCAAGGCGAACCACTCTAGGGAGATTCAGCATGGTGGAACACGGGGAGTTGGGGTGGGGTATGTGAGATTTTAGTATATGTTTGCACTGGTAACAGGTGTCAACGGGCCGGTTCCGACTCATTATTTCTTTGGGGATGTTGAAATATGATACTTTATTTTATTGGAGAACCGATTTTGATTTTTTTTCCAAAACTGCACAATCAGCTTGCAGTTCTTCATTGTTTCGTGCAGTAGGAGACAAATAGGCTATACTCATATAAAACTTTAACTTAGTTTAGATGAAACTAACATATTTAATACTGATATTTGGGTTGATTCTGTATGCAAAGACTAGCTCATCCCTAAAATGCCTATGATGTATACGTTTTTTTATGTGGCAGGGGTACTAGAGGGTGTTCCAAGGGAGATAACCACCTTTTTCTTATTTCTACGTTCGCCACAATCCTTGACTTGTCCTTGTACGTCATATTCCTCTTCAAGTGGAATTAATGAGGGAATTAATATATTATGGGATACAAATATTAACAATGATCTGCTAGTTATATGAAAGACATTGAAATAGTCCTAATCAAAATCGAGCCTATAAGCATCAGAACTATGCATTCTTGAAGTATGAGGTTTACTTCTGGCAGCAAATGGGGTGAACTCCAACTTTTGAACTTCACATTTGACATTGTTTCTATAAATAATCACGTAGGAAAAAATATTCTGCAAGTGGCTCGCTCTAAAAACAAGTTATGAAGCTCTCAATGATTAGGTGCCCATTACACATCCTGACAGGTTCAAGGTCAAATGGAGCAAGCTGCAGGGAAGGCGTTTAGTAGAGAAGCAAACTTTTTTTTAAAAGAAATTTTATTCTCAGCAAATTTCTTAACAAACATACGTCTCATTGCGAGAAAAATAATAGATTTATATTATACATCAAAATATCAAATAGAAAGCAGTTAAGTAATCATTGTTGTTTATATCATGGGAGCCATATGTAATATTTCAAAGCAGATATCTTACAGTTTTATGACTGATTAATATCATCCCGTTACACACAACACAACCCCTTCAGGCAATACCTACGCTCTTATTATTTAACAGAAAACGACATATATATTTAAGTGAAGGAGATGAGTAAGTATGTCTCAGGATGGTCTGAGACACTTTCTAGTATAGGAAAGAAAAAGGATTACAAGACCTTATGTATGATCGATACATCAATGTAGCATTACTTTTATTCATTTGACATTACAACACTATGTACATAGCGTTTACTCCACATTATATATCTTATTTTGAATGTGAGGTGAAATCGTTTAACCTGTAAACATTTACTGTAGTGTACTGTAGTGTTAGTTAGCAAGTAGAAGATAGGAGACAAGAAAGACATTTTGAAGAGCAGACAGTGGAACAATTATATCTGAACTAATTAATTAAGACAATGAATTTTTAGAACTTTATATAATATCAAAATATTTGTAGGAAATGGATCTCTCAGGAATTAAGACCTGCTTAGGCAGAGCGTATAGTATCCAATTTCGGAATGTTATTGTTTGTTCTGAATAAAAATGCAATGCATATATTTTGTGTTTTGGCCAGTCTAAGAGAAAACAGAACATTTATACATGCAAAATCCGCAAATAAAGTCATCAAGGTCACATGCTTCTACAATATTGATTTATTTTTTTTAAATTTATTTCATTTAAATGCCTATAATATATTTAACGGCTATAAAGAACACGCATTGTTCATCACGAACGTTTTCAAGCATTGCCTTAAAATAAGCTCCATAATCAGGTCATTAGAATCGGCTTGATCCCATCTTTTCAAATATGATGATATCTCATAATTCATTGAGACTTGCGACTCATTTGTCTGAAACACATCAGATATAATCGTAGGGACCCAGAACAAAGACTTGATGAAATTCAAGAGAACAGAATGATAATGATAGCAGCAATAAAGAAAGTCAACCAAATATATAATGAAAGCTTCATAATCTCCAAACCAAAGTTAAGTCACTAAGACTTAGCCCTTGAATTTAGTATTCTGAAGAGATCTTTAACTTTTCGAAAGCAAACACAGTTTAAAAAGTTTGAGTTGAATAAAGTTGACCCCTTTAGATTATCCACAAAGATATTTCAAACACTACTCCTTTGATCTTACCACTAAAGTGAATGAGTAGGCTATTAGTCATTGTCGGAGACTATAGGAGAGATACATTTACTTATAAATATAAACTGTTCTTAGAGCTGCTCATTCAAATAGCCAGGAAGGTCATCGCTTGCACCTCATATGAAGCAGGTGTATAGAGGGATTTCCCACACCTCGAAACAGGATTCTAGACCCCATCTGCCTGGACAAAGTCCCACCAGATCTTTAGTAGACCTCTTACCAGAACATTTGTCTTTACGAATGCATAGGGCTCAAAAACATCAAATTCAAGAACTCAAAAACGTTAGTCGGTATCTTTAAATATTTAGAGATATCTCTAAATGATTTAGTGATATCAATAAATGTTTTAGTATCAATAAATATTGAATAAATGTCCCAATGGGTTTCTATAGGAATAAGAGCCTCATGCGCTGAGCTAGAATTAGTTTGGTAAAGTACAAAAACAAAATTGACTGAAGGTTGTGTAAGAGGTGGTTATCTCTTGCGGGCATATCAATTTCGTAAGGGTACGTAGCACCCAACAAAGTTGCGTAGGCCAAGGAAGATAATTCCCTCTTACACTACCAGAAGTCAATTTTGTATTTACTATACCGCTCCCGATGTTTTTGGTGTAAAATTAGTGAAAATTCGATACAAATTTGAGTCGAACAACAAGCTTTGTTCACCACTTTGTTTGTTTCCTTTCTCATTTCCAGTCCACCTCACTCATTTTCGAGTCTATTTTTCCAATGTTTGTAACGCTAAATACGCAATTTCATAGCTTCTTACCATTATAATTATTATTTTATTATTACGTACGATGTATAACGCATCCTTTTTCCGCAAAAATGATTATTTAAACACAGAAAATAAGGACGCAAACAAAATATTTACACTTATATTTCCCCTGCTATATGATGTATATATATTCATTGTTCTGACACCTCATTGTTTGGCTGTCTTGTTGCTAGGCAGTAACTCCCACGCTCAGGCATTCTATAGCCGATCGCACGCCTGTTCGGACAAGGATTTTTTTAGTCCATGCTGAAGATAGGATGTTTTCAATAGATTGTATCCTGTACCATTAGTCCAATAGTTCCATGAGAATGATGATTCAAAATCGCAGCTATGCAAATCCCCTATTACACAACAAAGAGAGTTCCAAACTAGTTTGCCTAGAGATCGTCGAGAAGTTTGGGGAAACACCAGTACACACATTAATATCATCCTCAACAACAGATACATTCGAGCAAGAAAAATCAAGTAACTCACATGTTTAACTAGGAAAATCAGGCTCGAGCAAGGTGCCGACGCCATGACAGCTATCACCAGACCAAACACGGTCGCTACTAACACCAGGGGGAGCCATCGCTACCTTTATATACAGAATCACCCAAGCGTTATTCACATACATAAACACGCGGATATTGGCCTTAGAACATGAATAGTCCATGCTGAAGATAGGATGTTTTCAATAGATTGTATCCTGTACCATTAGTCCAATAGTTCCATGAGAATGATGATTCAAAATCGCGGCTATGCAAATCCCCTATTACACAACGAAGAGAGTTCCAAACTAGTTTGCCTAGAGATCGTCAGCTGGCATAAATAATCGACCTAGGCTGCAAGAAAACGCCCTTCTTCTCCTGCTGACACGCACAGTGACTATTACAAGCCCCCTATTGCCCTGAGATCAGGAAGTCCTGCTAGTGGTTGCCATGGCAATGAGCGACTCGTGTCAGCATGTTGGTGAGGGGCATGAGCAGCAGCAGCTGAACAGCTCCTTCCACCCACAGTGGCCACCTCAGCTGTAGGTGGCTGATGGCCTTTCCGCATATTACACAATTTCTTGACCAAACACCTCTCCAGAAGTTTCTAGAAAGGAATGGAACCAATTACATCAGTGAATCCTTCCAGCCCAAAAGAAGGATATTTCTCAACTACTTTCTTCTTCTTCTTCTTCTTCGTCTTAAACTACAGATTTCTTCTTGTGAAATTATACTCCAATTTTCTAAATTTCTGAAAAGCACTGGATTTAATCGCAACAAAAGAACGTACATAAGGGGAAAGGTGGAAGATTGCACCTCATGCTCAGAACTGCCACAGAGGTGAGGTACTTTGAGAGAAGGATATTTCACCCTTGGGATGCATTCTTCTTGTTTAAGAAGTGCCTTTTTCAGCATGGCCAAGACAAGTGGACTTTTCTTTTCAAAGTGTTCCCAGTTTTCTTGTGAAACTGCAATAATTGTGCATACTTTTGGAAAGCATTGGTTCAACCGCATCCACCACTAATCGGAGAAAAGGTGAATCATCTATACACACTCTTCATTGACACTAGTAAGAGGAAGGATGTTTTTCGTATGTGCTTCATTCCTCGGAAAGTGGCCTATTTTGCTTTAATTTCTCTATTCTGAAAGCGCTAGATTTAATTACGTCATTTAACATGTGAAAATACTGATATTTTCATATTTGCACGCTGTTCAATACTAAAAGTGAGTTGTTTTCAATGTAGGATACTTTTCAAGAGGCATTCATAGTGAAAGCTCCAAACTTCTAACTGACATTCCATATTTCTGGATACCACTGGATTCCTATACAAAAAAGTTAACCTGGGAAAATGGCGATTTGTGTTAACATAGGTTCACGAACTGCTCTTCTTCTCCGAGAGTAAAGGATCTGCAAGGACATTGTTCAAGTATGATTCATTCTGATAACGTTCATCAGAATATCAAAGGCACGTAGATCACGAAACAGAGGTGTGTCATGTGTCACAAAATATCTTTTACAATACATTATTGGATAAATTAGGACCAAGTAACGCCATCAGAATATATATAACCAAACTATCTCAATAATTGAGTTTCTTTTCAACATTTCCATTTTCCATTCAACATTTCCATTTCAATTTTGAGATATCATTTTACTTGAAAAGTCAAGATCAAGCCAAGAGCATCCATATAATTCAATATCAATGTTCAATATCAATTTTGCGACTTGTGACTTAGTTTTCCTGCGACACATCACATTTGTGCTAGGTGTGTTCTGATCGTTTCAAAGATCAGGTTTCCTTGCTTTGATTCGCACCTTAGTAGCACGCTGACGGCTGCAAGTTAGAATTTGATGTTGAGATTGGTCTCCTTGCCAACGTCCTTACTAATTAGTTAATGAACTGCCTTCGAAACCGCTGTGAATTAGTGCTAATTTACAGCGCATATATGTGATGTGTTACAGGACAATGAGGCACAAGTCGCAAAAATTGATAGTTTCAAAGTGTGTTATTCCCAAGATTTATTTGTGGGAATGTTTTAATTCTGGGGTGCTTAACGCTGTTTGTAGCATGATGAATACATGTACCAAATTTCAAGGCAGTGCATAAAATACTTTCATGCATTTGTAAGGTCATCTTTTATATTATATTCACTATCATTGGAATCGGCTTGATCTCATCTTTTCAAATGTCATGATATCTCAAACTCTATTTTTGCGACTTGTGACTCATTTCCCCATAACACATCACGTATCAAAGCCCAAGCAGTGTAAACTGAGGTGGGATTGGAACACCTGGGTACTGTTTAATAAAATACTAGATTTCACCTCAAAGCTATTATGCGCGGTAATTGCTTTGGGCAATAGCCAAGCGATTGCAATTCATTTTCAAAATTGTGACGCTAAAAATCTAAACGAAAATTATCAATATTTGTACATACCCTTTTGAGATTTCCTTTGACAGTCTCTTCAGGCTTCATGATAAAGCAGTGTTTCAACTAAATATGATTAATGACAAGATTGAAGGAAGGCAACTCATCTAAAACAATCATGTGAACGAGTTAAGTTCGCATTATGCAGGTTTATTGGCGTTCCTATGATTCGATTAATTTAGCCAAAGCAATTTGCAAAGCAATTTTCTCAAGTATAGTTTATCGCAGGATAAGTAAAAAGGGAGTGGAAGGGAAAGGTCAGATGTTTTGGTAATTAACCACACCACCCTGGGCCACACTGATGTCCCAGGGCCTCTATAGTTAGTAAACAAATTGGAGGGACAGGCTTATATGGTTTTGGTGGTTAATGATTATGGTTAATGATAAGACAAGAGGAGCTGTCCATTTTACCCCCCAAAACGAATCTCTCCACCAAGCACAAGTCATAGACCCGCTGCTATATTCATCAGAAGGTGAGAGATTAATACCGATTAATGGCATTCCTTCTTCAACACATCGCCATCAAAGAAATATCCACGCTAAATATTATCCTGGTCTAAACTTTTATAGTGACTCACTGAGCTAGAAGTCAGGATAGTTACACAAATATGTCACTGTACATTTATAAAAATGAGTAAAATAAAATGAGAAACTGATGATATAAATTGGTGTAAATAATAAAACTCTTGGTGAAGCTGATTTCTGATGGAAAATATGATAGAATATGTGGATAGGATGTGTGTAGCAGACAGAAGAAATGTGTAGTGCGGGGTCAGGGAAAAGAAGAATGGGGGAAGTCAAGGTATGCAAGTGTATTTGTGATGTGTTACAGGGAAATGTGTCACAATTCGCAAAAAAATGGATTTTAAGATTTTTATATTTGAAAAGATGAGATCAAGCCGATTCCAATGATGGTTAACATTAGGACATTTGTTAAGTGTTTCTATATATTAAGTTTGATATTGTTATTTTTTGAGAAAAAAGGTTTTCAATATTTTTATGAATGGACAATTACAAGTAAAGTAGCTAAATATACTCTGTAGGATGACCTTAGAAATATATTAAGTACACTGTCCTGAAATTTTGGACATGTATTTATACGACCAGAATACCCAACAATAAAAACATTCCTACAAGGAGATATTGTGAATAGATCACTTTGAAAAATGCAAATTTTGCGACTTGTGACTCATTTTTCTGAAACACATACCATAGATTTATAATAACAAAGTAGCAGAGGAAGTAGAAGGAAGGTCTATTGGTAAGTAGGAGAGTTCTTAACCGCATTAAGGGGCTGCTTGTGCACTGTTTGAAGATGAAGCCTTGCATCAGTCGGCCCGAAATGGAGATTATTAATCCTTTTAATTGCTACCTGGTTATTGCCTCACGATTGTTCAAGGCAGTGAGTAAGACGTTAGTCACCCGATCCACTGAAGGTTTTCGAATGTACACTGACGAATGAAGCACCCTCAAACGATTTCCCTGTCTTTCACATGCCTCGGGAATACATGTGTTCTGAGACAAACAGTGTGACACAGCTGGCTAAGTGGTTCAGGAGGATGTTTCATAAAAAATAAGATGAAATTGTATAATATAAGATACACCATTTGATATAAGATGTGTCATACGATGTATCTTCCTTACATAAATAGTGTGCTTCACTAATTAGGTTATTTGGTAATGTAATGAAAATCGCTGATGAAAAGAATATGTCTACATTATTTCATGCATTTCATAAACAATTCAGACTGTAATTAACAGTTTTATAAAGACCAGCATGAATAGTAACATACTTCTTAAAAACGGTCTCAAATTTGATAAATGTTTCTTGTAAATGTTTATGATATCTTAAACCTATATACGACGCTTTTATATTTAAGATTAGGTCGTACAATTTGTTATGTACCTCCCCCCCCCCCCGCCCTGGGCCAGGAACATCAGCCTGACCTGGGTTGAAACTTTGCTTTGACCAAAGTTTGTCACATCTTCCATCCCATAAAAGTACTATAGTGGGAGAACAACTTTGAAATAGAAATCAAATAGACAAAAAATGCGCCGATTAGTCTCCTAATTTGAAATGAAATCCTAGGATTCATCGGGAGACCCAAATCGGGAGTCAAATCGGCTTAGAATCAGCCATGTGTGGGCCCCCCTGGGTCTAGTCCACTAAGCCGATTCTCATGCGATTCTCACAGAATTTAGTGCAAAAGAGTCCTCTGCGGCGCAAAAACGTATGGGAATCGGCTTAGTGGACTAGGCCCTTTAGCAGATAACTTCCAAGACAGTGGCTTTTCACTCTCCTGCTTAATTAGTCCTGGAAACTGGGCCCGTCTTACTTACTAAAGTGAAAGCAAATCCCTCGCAGATATAATCAATAAGAGCCATGCTGACCAAAACCTGTGCCGTTTTGACTCTGGTGACTCAATGACTCTGTGCCAATCATGAGGTATCTGGCTTGATAGGGATTCATTATTATAAATATGGTGAGAAATTAGACGATTTTACTGTATATTAGTTTGTATAGGGCCTGTTCCACTAAGCCGATTCTCATGCAATTCTCATGCGATTCTCACAGCATCTCGTGGAAAAGGGTCCTCTGTGGCGCAAAATCATTGGCGTAGTGGACTAGGCCCTTATGGGCTAGACCTCAACTGTCATAATTATTTAGATGAATTAGTAGGATCAATAAGGAATTTGTCAATGTCCATGTCTCTTACAGCATGGGTGGATTAAATTCAAAGTTGATACATGTAAATGCTCTATTGAGACAAGCATAATGTCCAGTGAAGCTTTTTCTGGCAGACAATTGTCTGCCAGTTATACATTAGTAGATCCAGACAGGCAATTGTCTGCAGGCAAAAGCTTAACCAGAGATCCCAAAATACCTTACTTACTAAACTTGCTAAACCACCCTACCTACTTTTTGTTTTAAAACCAATAATATTTAGGCCAATTCTATGGCTGCTATACTTGTCACACAAAAGGTCCATCCTCGAAGCAAGTATATCACTATAGGGAAGTTAGTGGGTGTTCATGCCATAAGTATAGATGTTACTACTCATAACTTATATGGACGATAGATTCTAGCTCAATTGCAAAATTTAAAAAAAGAATACAGACATATAAAACACCTAGTATCTTTTGTTTTCATATACCACCTAATCAGAACATTACAGTACTGACGGCAAGAAATTACTATATATCCCCGTTTATAAGCCGAGCCCCGTGTCTTAGCCCAGTTTATAAGCCCAGTTCAGCACATCCAAGTTACGTTAATATAAGCCGTTCCCTGTTTATAAGCCTCGAAAAATTCAAATCATTTCAACTATCATATCCAATAATAAAGTAGATAGAACACTACCTTTCAGATCGCTACCAACAGGTTAGAACAAATGGGAAATACTCAGAGATGCAAGAGGTCAAGTGTGGCGTTGAACACTGTGGAGCAGTGCTTGGACCACTCCTCTTTCTGTTGTATGTGAATGATCTCCATCAAGTCATAGGCAAGTCATGAATCCAGTTATTTGCCGACGATACTGTACTGTATCATTCCCACCCCCTTGATAACAACCTCAAGGAAGAATTGCAGAACGACTTGAACATGGTTGGAATGTGGTGCAAATCAAATAAGATTTCAATAAACACCAAAAAGAGCCAAGTAATGGACATTGTTTTTTTTTGGAACATAATTTTATTCAGGCTTTAGTTACAATTTTAAACACGCTCACCCCCGGGGTGATTTTCGTAGCGCTCTGCTACTCTTTCTGTTACATCGAGGTAAACCCATTACATATCTTACACAATATCTGTAGTCATATCTGTCATACCTGCAGTGTATTTGGATTCCAATTTTTAAGCCAAATTACGATCACATATATATAGAATAAAGAACAAGAAACATAGATGATTATATAAGAAAAGATGAGTTGAGTGAGATAATGATGTTCGAAATAATGGTGTGAAGAGTGATGGTACCTGTCTATTTTATATACAATCCTCATTCATCGAGGTGAGATGGGTGAGTCTAACTCTTACTTGCGAATACAAATATTACACAGAGAAAGTGAATATACACAAATCATCCGTCGTACTAAAGTATGACATGCTTTACTACTCTCCTGTCTCTACTTTATGTAGAGGGGGTTTTTACCAGTAGACGGATGGGGGGGGGGGGCGGGGGGAAAGAGAAAGAGAAAAGGGGACAAGGTCTTATCTTAACTTACTTTTATACATGGGGGAGAGGCCGGAGAAGTATAGTGAAGGCTCGGGGGTGGGGGGGGGGGCAGTGGAGGATGTCACTGGGCCACTAAAACATTTTGGATTCATAAGTACAAGTATATACAGTTTACCGATTGACAACCTAGATTCAACTCATTCATTAATATACCTTTTTAAATGGGTCTTAAACGCCTTTTCATCCCATATTAACCTCAAATCCGGTCTTAGGTTATTCCAACATCTTATAGTATAGTTTACTAGAGACTTTTCTTCCTTGTTTGTTTTCGGGTGGAAGTTGCCCAATAGTGGGGCATTAGCTTGACATGTGTGCCTGTTCGGTAGTATAGCATTTCCCTTTATATACACCTCTTTGTGACCTAATATACAACAGTTGTATCTCATCCTTTCTTTTATACTCATGACACCTGTCGTTCTTAAAATTTCGACATTACTAACATGATAATCACAGCTCAGAGCTATTCTCAATATAAGATTCTGTGTTTTCTGCAGCTTATCGAGGTCTTTCTGTGTCAGCGGACATAAACTAAAGAGACTATAATCAAATAGCGAGACAAGTTTCGATTTGGCTATTACAATGGCTGCTTGTTTAGTGAAATCAGGTCTTATTTTCCTGAAAGTGTAGATCTTATCATTGATTTGCTTTATTACATTGTTATATTGACATCTCATGGTGAGTTTGTCATCAATACACACTCCTAGGTAGGTGTAAGATGTTACAATATCTAGCTTTTCTCCTCCTAGTTTTACATCCAGTGTTGGCATTACTCTAGTATTATTCCATTTTCCAAATATCATTAGTTTGGTTTTCTTGCTGTTAACTAATAATTTGTTACCAAGGCTTCAGTTATAAAATAATTTCATGTCTTGGTTCAACATATCCTCACATTCTTTTAATGTGTTACCAGAATAGTAAAAAACCGTGTCGTCGGCATATTGCAGGTATTTTGATCCTATACTAAGGTGTTTTAAATCATTAGAATATATGAGATACATTATTGGTCCTAGAATATACTGTACTTGAGGTACTCCATAATTGATCTCGAGTGTATCATAGATTAAACCATTCAGCTTCACTTTCTGTGTTCTGTTTACTAAATACGAATCAAACCATTTTCTTAAGTTCGGTGCTATTCCTAAGTCTTGCAGTTTATTTAACATGATACTCGGTACTACAGAATTAAAGGCTTTGCTCAAGTCTACAAAACAAGCAACAGTTAATTTCTTTTGGTTTCCAGCTATATTTAAGTCCGATATAAGTTCCACTCAAGCATCTGTAGTGGACTTTCCCTTTTGATACCCTTTCTGTTGTTTACTTATAATATTCTTATATTCCAAAAAATCCATCAGTTGTTCGACTACTATTTTTTCCATTATTTTCCCTCCAATATGTGTTAATGAAATTGGTCTGGTATCCCCCAATAATTTAGGGTTATTTACTTTCGGTATTGGTACAACACTTGCACATTCATTTTGATGGGGAGGTTCCAGTTACAATTGATTGTCTGAATAAAAAGGTCATCTGATCTTCCAATAACATAAAGCAGTCTTTAAAAATTCTACTCGAAATATCGTCACATCCAGAACTTTTCTTCACATCAATCTCTTTACATAATTTGCTTACCTTTGACTTATTAATAACAATATCGTGTAATTCACCTCCATGCTGTTCATTATACCGTGTCGTTGGGTGATCCCCAATACTCTCACTAATCTTATATCCTATTTCACAATAGTGTGCATTTAAGTTGTCTACCATTTCTTGTCCATATACCATCCTATCATCAACCAATATGTTGTTGATTTTATGTGTACTGCCTGTATCTATCTCTTTAATTACTTTCCAAAACTTAGTTGAATCTTTTCTATGAGTAGTTAATAAATTCTTGTAGTAGTTGGACTTGGCCATTTTTGTTCTATTATTGCATAGACTTTTCGCCACCTTAGCTGCTCTTAAATCATTGTTATTCTTTGTACAATTTGCCACCTTGTATAAGCATTCCCTGTTTCTATTCAACTCAGACAGTTCCGCTGTATACTACACTGGTTTCTCTCTCCGCTCTTTAAAAACCTTATAGGGTGCCATCTCATTAGCAATTCTCAGTATATGACCATATAATACATTCCAACATTCATCCGGCTCAATAGCCTCATAATAAGTATCCCAGTTGGTGTCTCTGATTTTTTCCCTTAATCTATCAGTAGAGTAATTACTAAAACACCTTCCTGTAATTACAGTTTTAGGCTTACATATCGCCTTTTTTTCATGATAGCAAACATCGGTTGATGGTCAGACAAAGACTAATTTAATACACCAGCTCTAACATCGATTTTACTACGAATCAAGAGATGATCTATGATAGTATCACTAATTTGCCCGTATCTAGTAATTTCAGTTATATGGCTGATAAAACTCCTAGATGTTACACATTGTGATAAGGCTTTACTCTTATTGTCATTAGTCAATGTATCAATATTGAGATCTCCAGTTATTATGACATTTTCATTTTTTCTAACCACACATTTGTTTAATATCATATCAAGGTCATTCAAGAATTCAAATTGCCCGCCGGAGGCCAGTACATTGCTAGGATCTTATAAGATGGATTGTTAGGCATCCATATTCTAAACGCCATTATTTCACTGTTACTGTTACAAATATTCCATTCCATTTTTTCTTCTATTGAAAAACCATTCTTAATGTAGCAACACATTCCTCCACCCCTAATTCCTGTATTCCTATCATGTCTATATATAGTACTAGCAAAGTACCCGTCCTCCGGACGGGGACCCTCTCTCCCCACACTTCCCCCTCTCCCTCTTTTCCCTCCCCCTCTTCTCTGTCTCTCATACCTGTTTTTCTCTCCCAACCCCATCTCCGATTTCCCCCCCCCCCCTTCTCCATCCCCTCTTCCTCATGCTCCCCATCCCCGCTTTCTCTCCCTCCCCTCTCTCCCTTCCCCTACATCCTCTCCATCCTCTCTTTCCCCCCTCTTCTTTCCCTCCCACTCCCCCTCTCCTATTCCTACACCCTCTTCTTCACTCTCCCACTCCTCTGCATGTAGGACGGTCACCCTCTCTCCCCACACTTCCCCCTCTCCCTCTTTTCCCTCCCCCTCTTCTCTGTCTTTCATACCTTTTATCTCTCCCAACCCTATCTCCGATTTCCGCCCTCTCTCTCCCCTTTTCCTCATGCTCCCCATCCCCGCTTTCTCTCCCTTCCCCTACATCCTCTCCCTCCTCTCTCCCCCCTTCTTCTTTCCCTCCCCTCCCCCTGTTGCTCATGAATCAACCCCTACATCCTCTCCCTCCTCTCCCCCCCCCCCCTCTTCTTTCCCTCCCCTCCCCCTGTTGCTCATGAATCAACCACAGAGCAAGGAAAAGCCTCTGGATTCTTGGGCACGTGTCATATCAAAAAGTGACCCCGTCGAAAAGTGACATATGGGTCACTTTTCAGCAATCGAAAAATGACCCACCCCATCGAAAAATGACCCACCCATGTATGCAGAGATATAAAGACATAACTTTTATACCATATCGAGCATTCATTTGTCAGCAGTTATGGAGCTACAACTGCTGATATAACAACATGAAATGTGATATAGCTCCCAAATATTGTCCCACTAAATATTTCACCTGGTACATTTTTGCACATGGTCCAATCACCTTAGGTGTGGTAATAGATATAATCCCCTCATGCACCAAACGTTTAGGTATTATGTATCCACATTATTTCCATTAGATTTTAAACTATAAAGTGTCTATGTTAGATACTTATGGTAGAAATTACAGTTACTACGGATATTTATTTATCATTATTTATTGATTAATTTAAGCTAACACATGTGGTGTTTGCAACGGAAATGGAAGGAAATAATATATAAGTTATGACCGAATACTATTATACCAATGGTATGATGCAATGATACCATAGAAGTAGGGGGTCAATTTTCGATGGTATACATAACATATGATACCATATGTATACATCATGTATGACAGAATATCATTCCAAGTGGGGTAAATTTTTGATGGTATATGTACTCCGAACTTACAACCACACCAGCATATATATACATGTACCCACACCTAGTGGGAACCCTACCATCCTCTGCTGGATTTTTCTAGTTTTTTTTTACCAATATGACCCGGTATTCATCATAAAATTCCCAAAAAACTTGGCATCTCTGTAGTTAGGTTTCCCTGGACATAGTTTGAGGGAAATGACGTAGTACCTCACAGGGGCTTTCCCAGGCTATAAATAGAGTGTGGATATCCCAATTTAAAAAAGGCTTCAAAATCACATTTCCACCCCAAATACCTTCACAAACCACATACGACGACATCCAGAGAGCGGGGAGAGACCTCTAAAGATGAGTAAAGTGGTTTGTAAAACAACAAATTCCGAGAACATTCTGGACAAAGAAAACCTTCTTTCTACCATTTCTTTTGTACCTCCTTTCCTAGAAATCGCTCTAGCTTTATATTATATGGATGGATAACCCGGACATTCAAGCAAGCAGTTATTAATTTGCGATTTCAACCAACTTTCGGTAAATATTATTAAATCTATATTTTTATTCATTATCTCGTTTCTTATGGTATCCATTTTTGGCAATAACGATCGTATGTTATAATTAACTATCTTTAGTCATTTTGCTTCAGACAATGAGTCCCAGTTCGTAATTTCAAGGTCCTTATTCATTTAAGATTTCATCTGTGTGTTCTTTACTCTGTACTTGACTGTAATTGTTCTGATAGTCGGTGAATAAATCGAGAGTCACTGTATTTGGATCCATTACACTATATCTGATATTATATGCGGATACGAGGTCATTATGTCGGTGAACCCTCCACTGGCTCTCTGACCAAGGTTGTCCAACGACTTCTGGGGCTAGGTCCAGTATTAGGCACAGTTCATATCTATTCATGTATAGGTATATATATGACCAGCTTGTAGTCTGTGATATACAATTACTAAGTAGGCATATATATAGTTTGTCTCACCGCTATTTCCAATTGTTCCAACATGTTGTTTCTCTCTTTTCAGTCGGGTTGGTCGAATTCTTTCCAGACTCTTATCCAATGCCAGCACCACTGGTAATCGTTCCCTCCGTCCACTCTGTCCAGGTCGTCCAACGACTTCTGGGGGAGATTTTAGGGGAGAACTATACCAGTCGGCATGCATCAAAGGAGAGTATCTGTACCACCCAATGGTTTTTAACGATGTCGTCACAGTGTATGCCATCATATAGCCTTCTCAGAAAATGCCTCCACTTATTTTTGGCTTTGAAGTGCACTTTGTTTATCAGGTGCACGTGTCGGATCCCTCTGTTTTGATTTAGGCCGGTAAGGAATAGATTGATCTCAACTATGGCTTCATTGATCTCCCTCTGTAGTGGAGAGTATCCATCCAAATTATTACATTTATTCAGGTCCATCCCTATTAGCCCACCAATCGAGATTTTGCACCTAAAATTAATCACTGATAGTCGCTCTGATGCTTCTTCATAGATCTGTTCCATGTATTTGATCATTGATTCTTTGTTGTCATGATGTAAGGTAATTTCTTTCGTGATCTTGTCTTTCCTACTCAGATCGCAAATTCCTCCACAGATCAATAGGTTGTTTGGCCGATATTTTCTCTCCAATGCCAGTGCCCTTTCAGTGAGAAGGGACATTTTGCCCCCTGGATAGACAAAGATCCATATGAATTCATTGTCTAGCATACTTTCAATACCTCTCCCCCTGGAGTCAGTTACAACGATCGTATTGACCATAATTATAATAGTCAAAGAGTACAATCCGTGGTCAGGCCTTTTCATTAAAGATTTCAGTAGCATGGGCCTTGTCTGTCTCACTTGTGTAAGAATCGCAACCACTGTAGAACTGTTTGGCCCTAAAATCTCTGACCATAGCTTCCACTTGATGCGGATTAGGGGGCATGGAATTTAGTCTCTTACGAGGACTGTTGACATTCTCACCACTGAGTAGGCGTTTCTGCCTAGTCGAGGGACTGGGTGCAGGTGATTGCGAATGGGTAACATATGCCGGGTTTGATTGATCTTTCTGTGTATCCACAATACAATTGTTCTGAAAACAAACAAAAAAAACACCATAAACCGAATCAAATTGAATCTAAATTCTGCATGTCTAGAATATGCTGATGAGTATTGCTATCTTGGCCTTTTTATAGACCAGACACTCACCTTCAACAAGCATGTTCAAGGGAAAATAAACCAAATTACCAAAAGGCTATGAGCCACAGCCAAAATCAGAAAATCACTAACAACAAAAAATACCATACTTGTTTATACAACAATGGTACGCCAGGTGATAGATTTCTGTGACATATTCTATGCTCCAGCTCAGAAAAAACTAACAGAAAAGCTCCAGACTATTTAAAATTCATTCCTCAGAATAGCATATGGTTTAGGAAAAAGAGAAAGTGCTAGAGAACAACACAAAACAAACAACATCCCATTCCTAGATGAATGGAGAGAATCCCACCTCCTAGGCCTAGCATTTAGAATGAGCTGTAGTGACGAGTATATAGATCACAGGGGTCTCAATCTCAATTTAAGAAACTTGGCAAACGGTAAAACACTGAAAATCCCCAAGACAAAAATTGAAAGAATACGGAGATCCTTCACAGTGCAAGCCCCAACCCTTTATAATAAATTACCAGCAAAAGGGAGTCCAAATCCCCATTTGTAACCCATGACGACCATCACCCTTCCTCTTTCCCTCGCCAATGAATAATTAACACCTAAAAACAACTCGAAGGTAGTTGATGTAATAAGATAGGATGAATATATTGGTCCATCTGCCCTTGGCCTACGCGCGCAGCAGGGAGTGTTCGTCAGAATGCCACCAACCCGTGTGTATGCCAACGGCAAAACGAGCGGTAGGCAGGAGTGTTCTACAGAATGCAAACCACCTATTGCTTGTGCTGTATTACAATGTGACTTAAGATGTATGTAGAGCCGACGGATGGGAGGGCAAACCTCAAACGAGGCCTCACTGACCCACCCACGGACACAAATACCCCAAGGTATGTGAAGTGTTTGTTAGAATGCAACCACCTACCTTGTGTTTCTAAAACAAATGATAAACAACATATGTAATGCAACAGTTTTATTGCATAAAACCATAGGGAAATGTCCCTACAATAATTTTTCCAACTCTAATTCCACTAAGATATGTATATTCTACATGGAAACTTATTGTAATTAATTAACTAATGTACAAGGGACCCCTTGGAAGAGCTAAGGATACCATAGAAAGGGACACCCCTTTCCAGAATTATTATTATTGCTATTATATGACCCATTCTCACGAAAATGGTGCAGCCCATCCGAAAAGTGTCAAAATTATATTTTGCTTGATTGATCTGAGAGTTGGGAGGTTTGAAGGTAATATATAGGCGATATTATATCTGAATTTGCCATTAAATTTGACCATTATTTTTTGTATAGGAGGTAATCACAGTTTGGTGTAGAAAAGTTGGTGTAAAAACGTCGCCCACCCCTATATTTCTTAGTAAGGAACATTTCTATTATTTAATTTGTATATCATCAATTATTTATATCTCCATTCTCTAACTAACTGTTTTTTTGATGTAATAGCCAAGAAAAGTTTTTATTTCCTGTATAAAAACTTTTCAAATCAGGTACAACAAGAAAACTCAGAAACTGGATTCCCATATCAATCAGATGAAACATCCTATCATTAACTGTATTTTATTTATTATTCTCAAATCGTTCTAGTTTTTCTGTAATAATATGATCAAATATTATCTTTTACCCCTGAATATGATTAGTTACCAAATTTTTGGTAAATTATCCATGTTTTAAGGCTTCAAATTTGGGCGACGTTTTTTCTGAGTGAAAAAACGTCGCCCAATCTATATCACATGTATTCAATTAATTAAAGCCTGATTATTATTTTTTATGTTTTTAATACATTACTGACACCATTTTAGACCATTTTAGCATTATTTTTTGAAAATTTGTCATTCATGACAATATCCACTCAGGATGGTGACATTTTCATGCAGTAGAGTCATATATATGATGTGTTTCAGGAAAATGAGTCACAAGTCAGAAAAGGGATGTTATTCAAAGTGGTTAAATTCTCAGATCTCTTTGTTGGAATATTCTCATTTTCAGAGTGCTTTGTGCTAATAATCATGGCAATATCTGTACCAAATTTCAGGACAGTATATTAAATATATCCTTGATATATTTGTGCATTCTTGTCAAAGAATTGTAACAAGAATATATGTTGCATCCTGTCAGGTCCATACCTCTTTCATGCAATGTATCATAATCACTCATCTACATGAAATATATTTATCAATCCTTTTTATTTTGTTAGAGGAAGCTACCTGTTCCTTAAAACTGAGCAGGATATGAACATCAAAATCAAATTATTTCTTGAATACAAGGATTCTAATAGGGGCGACGTTTTTACACTGCCAAGTCATATATTGAGTGAAAACTGTAAAAACGTCGCCCTATCTAAAGTCTAAATAACTCACTTTTTGGAATCTTAACAGTTTCTGGAGATCGTTTCCCACAAAGTCTAAGATGATATAATGGTAAATAAGTGGAAAATGATTTAATTTGGTCAATATTTAGCTCATATTCTTATGTAAAAACGTCCTCATACTGTGGAAAAAACGTCACCCAGTGGCGACGTTTTTTCCACTGATTATTATGATCAGAGTCACCTAAGGTCTGAGAATATTCCAATGGTGGTATACATGTGTCTGCCAACCTATGCTTATGAAATCACACTTCTTAGACAAAATTAATTTAATTATTTTAGAAAGCACAGCTATTTTATCTGGCGACGTTTTTACACCTCAATTTAGCCATTTTCACATTAACTGACTTAGGAGCAAAAATTCTGCAGTTATATTCAACCTTAATACATCATTTTATTCGGTTTACAGACCTCCATTCTATGGCACAAATTTTATTTATGCATATTGATTCAACTATATTTTTTTCAAACATAACTGTGAGTTTTGTAGTGATTATTGGGTTCTTTTCCTTGATTTGATAGTACATAATTAAAAAAATATACATCACAGATACACAAAAGTATATATTTACATAATGCTTATACCAAGACGGATATAGCTAATCAATTTTTATGTATTTAAGATCAATATCGACCAAGATATAGACCAATATATGGGAAAAATTGGATGTTGCACTACTTTTGTGAGAATGGGTCATATGTACTTGTTATGTCGAAGCTGGAAATAAACACTATACAATACAATACAAGCCGGGCGTCATCTACAGATAATAGCACTAATTAATGTAAGATGCTGAAGAGATCATCCAGAACAAGCGTTTAGTGGATGATGAATGATAGTTTAAAAATGCACTCTCAGCTATGCATGCGCAAAACTGCGCAATTTTTCCTTTTGCCACATACACCAACTATATAATAAACCCAAACATGTCCCTGAATATCTAAGAATTCCGAACCCATTAAAAGCATGTAAATAACAAAAGAAGTGGTGCATTATTCAATTGGTGCGCACCGAATGGACGTGTGTTGGATCATCTCTCAACCAGAGATTTCACAGGGATTTCCCCCTTGTTAGCATACGTCATATATTGGAAATGAGGGTGCACTTTATGCTAATGATCACAGTTGACCTCATTATAACAGTGTGTGACGTTTTGTGGAATTCCGTTCCACATGTTATTTTCGTTGTAAATTCCGTCATTACCACATAGGCAATAAGGTATTGCAGCTTGGGCCTGTTGTACAAGCTAAGGAAGGACAATAACCCCTAAAACAGAGTTGCTGAAAGGTTATTTGTTTGCTCCGTTCCCCAGCTGTGGAATCAATCGGCTCCAGAGTAGCAAAACACAGAAGAAATTAAGGAATTTAAGATGTCCCTGAAACACAACTACCAACCAGGGTAGATAATATTATATAAAATATTCCCACATATATCATTATAGACCAATGCCTATGGGGAGATTGGTAATGAAAGATAATATGTATATCATGTTTATTGTTCATTAATTTATAGGAATGTAAAAACTAAATTGAAATGACAACAACACAGTAGTCTACAAAAGGAAATGCTTAATAAGCATTTAGTTATGACAAAATTGCTGTAACCAGTTCAGGACAGCATATCAGTAGTAATTTACTGATTTAAAATTACAAGGTGAATTAGCAAATGTACAGAACAAGTCAAGTACAGGGCGCAAAATGTTATCCATTAAGGGCTAATATTTTAGGAAGGATAGGAAGAATTTTCCCCCTCCCTACAGGGGAAGATATTGCCATAAGAATATGGCTCTCCTTAGCTTATAGAACAGGCACCTAGTGTCTAGTTAACACATTTTGATTGAATTTAAGTGCCATTTATACATGTCTATAATTATGTCCCTACTGGTGATTCATTGCCAATGAAGCATAAACCCAAGGCATGTTTGTTTGTTTCTAACTGTGACCAATAACTTGATTGCCTATTAGAAACTGTAAAGCCTATTTTTAAAAACATTGTTTCTTAGGACCCATATACATACAATAGACCCTGCGCACACCCATGTATGTGGCTAGGGGTTCCCCACTACCCCTCCTGTCTTGAATAGGCATCTACAGGCCACTCATACAGTGGTATGCAGAGCAAAAACCGATACCGAATTTGTTACTCTTAATCACTTATTTTTCATTTAAATCGTTTCTCCAGGACACATTATAGCTTTAGAGTGTTTATCTCAAGGATAGTCATTTAATTTCAGGATCTTCCACAGCTGATAATGCATCTTTAAATCAAAGAACTCACTTGTTGACTGATTGCGAACGCACAAAGATTCTGGTAGTGTTTTCTTTGTTAGATTGGAGTTTAAAACATGAGAACCAGAGTAATGAATGAAAATAATAATAAACATGAGTTTCAGCTAAATCTTCTGGTTTTCAGTTGTTGTAATATAAGCAGCTGGGCCCCGAATATAAGCTGGATCTATTTACCATTTGAAATTAATATAAGCCTGGGCTTATAAACTGGGAAACGTGGTATTTATGGAATACAACAAGAGGTTAGTTTGTGAGTGGTTTTCAGTCCCACAAGGTGTGGAAATGTGCTTATCATCATGAGTGGTGAAGTGATGATGCACCCATTTCCACGCCAAGTGTGACTGATAAGCTCAAGCAAACTCAGTCTGAGCTTGTATTCCATAGCTATATCACAACTACTGTCTTTAAATGATGAAATTACTTTGTGCGGTGGTTTCCCAGACATTGTTTACAACATATGGATTACAAGATTAACAAATGTTTCCACTTCTCTGTAAAGCACATGACTTATAAAATATCATGTGTAGTGGGTCCGCCACCCGGAATACAGCGAGGCTGTCGACTATCGCCGAACACCAACCAAACTACGACAGCGGGGGCACTTCTACCAGCGCCGGAGACGACTACCACCAGTTCCGGCCAGTTCCGTCAGGGGGCGACATACGACCACCGTGCAGACGACACTGCAGACACCCTCCGACGGACGGTAGGCGGAGGATACTACTACCTCCGCAAGGGGATCCAGGCTTCGCTTAACACTACGGACTCGAGCCGCGCCGCGGACCGAGATACTTCTGTTGTTCAAATTAAGCACCCTTGCTTCAGTGACAATACCTTTGTAACTGTATACCTTTGGGAAATAAACCAGGTTCAAACGAATCTCCTCATATTCGTGATTCTTTACGGAATTTCGTAAACTCGTGCCCACGAATCTGCGGTTCACTACATTGGTGCCGTGAGCCTAGGGCCGAGTAGGGAAGTTCCCGAAAGGATCCCCGATGCTAAGAGTCAGACGATGACTCCTGGCGACGAGGAGGCAGCCAAGGCCAAGGCTGAAGCCGAGCAGCAAGCATGCGAGGCTCTCGCTCAGATGTTAACGAGACGTCAGGGTGATGCGCAAAATTTTGCGAATGACTCATTTGCTCAACTAGAGCAAGTAGTTGCACACATAGACAGTATGCGTGCCGACGGATTGATCGTCAATCCGGACACACAAAGCTTGGTTGAGAAACTAGTAGCTATTGTGTTAGGGTTGCGCTCGTGTTACAACGAGGATGATCTTCGCAAGCTCGTAGAGCGTGCGGGTTTCAACGTCGAGACAGGCGAGGCGGATGGATCGGAGCTTTCCGACATTAAGCCGCCGGTAACCGTCAAAACCGCAGTCCCGCTGGGACAGAGCGACGACGCGAAGGTCATGATGGACCAGTTGACTACCGTTCTTTGTTCTTACGACAAGACGGGAAAACCACCAGGCGAAATCGCTGAAGGTGAAATTCGAGGAACACTCGACTTACTGTGGGTAATGCACGAACAACTTCCGTTGAAGCGTGTGCAGCGGCTTTATCGTGGTCTACACGAACATGCGGCTTGCCCCCAATATCTGATCGATATGTTGGATTGGAGATATCCTTGCCTAGCACTCCGGCAGGATTCAAGACTGCAGGAAGAAGAGTCGACTTTGTAGATTTGTCTCCTTCGGACAATGGTCTCAACTACTCGTTGACTAATGTTTCGATTCCATTGTTGGATAACGACTTACAGCCCAAATGGGGTTTGTCAGCTGGTCACGAACCAGACTACCGTTCGACGGGACCAACGAGCACTACTAAGTGTAGGCGTTCGATGATGCCCGAAATGGAAGCTAGTGTTGTGTATAACGAGGACGGCCCTGCGGAAGTTCGTTTATACGGATCAACGGGCAAGGGAGAAAATCCTAAACCTAAAAATCTCAAACCTTTTCGCAATGGGGAGGATTGGGAAGAGTTTCTCGCATCCGCGATAAACTATGCCGAACTTTGCGGTTGGCTGGAGGAAACGCTGATGCGCGAACTCATTATGGCGACTTCACGACATGTGAACCAGTCTACTTGGGGAAATTCTAGGTCCCCAACGTTAAGTGACGTTGTGACAAGGCTTCGTGTCATCTTGGACACAAAGACCGAAGAACAACGCCAGGAGGAATACCGCAGCCGTGTTCAACAGCCTGGCGAATCACTTCAACACTATGGTGAGGCTCTACTGACCTTGTGCAAACGTGCATACGAGGGACAATACCTCGAACATATGAAGAAGGAGTCTATCCGAATCTTCTACACGGGCTTAGAAGACAAATTTCTGGGCATGTGGGTGCAAACAAATCGCCCAAAGTCTATGCAAGATTGCGTAGATCTCGCAACAGATTTCGTGCCCGCAGGTGGCCCAGAAGCATATCAGCGCGTCTTGGGTTCCACGCCGGGACAGTCCTCTAAATTTAAAACTAGAGGATATAAGTTCTACGGACAGAGAAAGGACAAGGAGCGGAAAGCTTCTTACACGGCTGCAGAAGCAGAAGCGCAGTCCGACTCTGACTCGTCAGCGGACGAGACTTCGAGGGCGTCTACTGCGACCGAAGTCCCAGATTCTGATTCGGAATCGGAGTTAATAGCCGATTTCGCGGCCTTCCAGGCTATGCGGAGGGACGTGCGAAAGGAAGACAGTAAAAAGTCAGACCATAGCACGAAAAAGGCTTGGGATAAAACCAAGACTTTGTCCAAATCTTCCCAGAAGACAGTCACGAAAACTGACTACCGGAAGAAGGACACGAAAGCGACTCGTCCAGAGCCAGCTTGTTGGCTTTGTGGGAAAACTACCCATCTGCAAGCCAATTGTCATCACCTAAAGAAGTTTCGCGCATTCATCGCAAAAGAAACGGGTGAGGAATTCAATTCCCCGGAAAATAAATCAACTAAGGGAAATTGACGTGGGTCTCGCAAGGAAGCGGTGACGAGACCCGCAAGTTCGACGGAACTCGTGACGGGAGGGGGAACCCTTCCGTAGCCCGCTCGGGCAAAGGACCTCCAGGAGGGTCGTACAATCTGGGGAGGTCAGGTAGGCAGGCAGAACGGAACAAGGAGGAAACTGGGGTGATGGAGGGTGAGGACCCGACAAGGCCCGCAGACACAAAACCTTGGTCAAAGGAGTCGGTTAGTAGCGTTCGAGCCATCCCACGCGATCGTGGAATGTGTTTGGACGGTCGCTATACTGACGCTGGCACGGCGCTGCTCGCGGTTAGCTCTACCGTGGGTGGGGAACGCTGTGTTAAGAATTTGACTAGTTCTGCGGCCAGCCGTGATCTCTCTATTCCTATCGACGTGGTAGCGATAGTGGATAGATGGTACGTACCTGTCACGGTGGGTACTAGGCGAGGAGAATTTTTATACGACACAGGTGCAACTACCTCACTAGTGTCTAAACAATTCTATGAATCGCTAGCTCGCAAGCCGGACCTGCTCGCTTCGCGGGTCCGGGTAAAACCACTTGCGGGTGGTACTCCAGAGACGATGGGGTATGCGGTCTTTGACTTTGAGATCGCAGGGCGTTCGTATCCGAACGCTTGTCTCGTAGTCGATGGTCTAGGCGGCGGGGAGGAGGCCGTGCTGGGCCAAGACTTCATGTGGCGCTATGATACTAGCATGACGGGGCCTGGGAAGATGCTCTTGGAAGGAGGCAAGAATCAAGTATTCTGTCGACGGAAAGGAGCGATATCGACTGCATTCCTACGGGAGGATGTGCGGTTGGCCGTGTTCGAGGTGAAGGTCGCGTCTGTGGATGTGTCCCTACCCGAGAACAACGTGGGCTATATCATGGAGTCAGATGTAGGGTTACAGGTAGACGGTCTCGTGGAGGGTTGCGATACATATGTATCGTCTGCTCACTGCCACGAGCTTCCTATTATGAACTCAACGGGACTTGCAATAGTCATGCCACGCGGGACGCCCATGGCATCCGCTTATGAGGTAGCGGCAAACTTCACGGGTGACTATTCGCATCTGGCGTGTGCGAGAGCAGAGTCCGTGAACGGGTCCAGCACGGGGGGTAAGCGAAAGCTGACCTCCGATAGCTGTTCAATTACTAGCATCCCTGAACTGGAATCTATCATAGAGGGCGCTGAAGTAGCGGATACTGAAACCTTGAAAAAGGTGCGTGAGTTGGTATACGCGAAAAAGCAGGTATTCAGATTGCAAGGTGAACAATTGGGGTTTACGAACAGGGTTCTACACTCCATCGACACGGGTGACACTAAGCCTATAAAGTTACCTTTTCGTCGAGTTCCCTTGGCAAAACAGGAGGCTCTGGACTCCCAGGTCAGTAAGATGCTAGCGGAGGATAAGATCGAGGAGGGAAACGGCCCATGGGCCTTCCCCACGGTTCTTGTTCCGAAACCGGATGGTTCAACTAGGGTTTGCGTTGATTTCAGGAGACTGAACAATGTGACACGAAAAGACTCGTACCCACTACCGCGGATAGACGACTGTCTAGACGCGCTTGGTGGCAATGCGTGGTTTTGTACCCTAGATCTGGAGAGTGGCTATTGGCAAATAGCTATGGATCCGGACAGTAAGGAGAAAACGGCTTTCACTACTTCCACGGGGTTATACCAGTTCAAGGTGATGCCGTTTGGTCTTTGCAACGCCCCGGCCACGTTTCAGAAAATGATGACGGAGGTTCTCTGGGGGCTTAATGGCAAGATCTGCGTCGTCTATCTAGACGATGTGATCATTTATGGTGCAACGATCCATGATGCTATTACGAACACGGGGTTAGTCTTTGATAGGTTGATGGCGTACGGCCTTAAGTTGAAACCGAAGAAGTGTCACCTCTTTCGTGAAGAGGTACAGTACCTGGGTCGCATCGTATCTAAGGAGGGGATACGGGCGGATCCGGAGAAGACGCGAGCGGTAGTAACTTGGCCTATTCCGTTGACAGTGAAGGACATCAGATCATTTCTGGGCTTCGCTTCATATTACCGTCAGTTCATTCCGAGTTTTAATGATCTTGTGCGGCCATTGCAGGAAACTGCAACAGCCGGGCAGAAGGTACTACGGTATAAGCTTACTTGGAATAGTGAGCTCGATGATGCATTCGAGGCTACGAAGAAAGCCTTGCTGTCCACGTCCGTCTTGGCGTATCCACGAGCGTCTGGCCAGTTCATTCGCATATGCCAGTAATTCGCTCTCGAAATCGCAGAAAAACTACTGTACTACGTACAGAGAGCTGTTAGCGGTCGTATATTATGTGCGGAAATTCAAACATTATTTATACGGCGCAGACTTCATAGTCCGTACGGACCACTCGTCTCTTACGTGGCTTATGACCTTCAAGGAACCAGAAAATATGCTGGCTCGTTGGTTGCTGGACTTACAGCAGTACGGGGTTACCAACAAAGGTGTTATTCAACACCGCCCGGGCAAGAAGCATGAAAATGCGGACGGCCTCTCTCGTAGACCCTACAGTCGTTGTAAACGTACAGATTGCGATGATTGTGGGGCACACGAAGCTGCTATAGCTAGTTTCGTGGGGGAGGGGACAGGCACGGACGACAATCTCGTATCTGTAAACCAGACTATCCGTGAGCAACAGCGCACAGACGATACTATCAATCGTATCATGGGTTTTCTGGAAAACAACCGGGAACCCACGAATCTGACTAGTGAAAGTGATGAATTCAGAACAATCTGGAGTCACAAGACGGATTTGTGTTTAGAAGAAGGGGTACTCACGTTCAAGTGGAGAAAACCTTCGACTGGACATGTTTTCTCAAGGATCGTGTTGCCGTTTGACCAACGCCTATCTATGTTCAGGCGATATCACAGCCCGGCCTCAGCGGGACATTTTGGGCACGCCAGAACGAAAGACGCTTTGCGAAGAAGGTTCTTCTGGCCGGCTCAATCCAGGGACATAAAAAGATGGATTCAGTTATGCCCCGAGTGTAATGTGCGAAAAACACGAAAAGGTGTCAATAAATCACCATTGCAAAAAGAGCTCACGGGAGAGAGGTTCAGTAGAATCTCGATGGATATCCTTAGTGGCTTTAAGACTAGCACGAGAGGAAATACTTGTGTATTGGTCATTGTGGATTACTTTTCAAAATGGTCAGAAGCATACTGCTTACCGAACCATAAGGCGGCGACGGTCGCCTGGACAGTATTTCGCAATTGGATCCTGCGGTTTGGCGCGCCCAGAGCGATACAAACTGATGGGGGCCCCGAGTTTGATGGAGAATTATTCCGGGAACTCTGTAATCTCTACGACACGAAGAAACAGACAACTCTCCCGTATAGGCCACAGGCAAACGGGCAGGCAGAAAGGTTTAATTGTGTTCTCGTAGAACAGCTCTCGTGTTATGCGGATTATGGCAAGTGATTGGGACACTTATATCCCATGCATCGCGGCGGCATATAATAATACGATTAACGCGAGTACGGGCTGCACTCCTCATTCCGTGGTTTTCGGAACGGAGGCATATACACCTGCGGATCTAATTCATGGTGTACCTCGAGATGGCTTGGACTTCCCCTCCGTCTCAGGTTTCATCGAGGATCTTCGTAAAAATTTACGGAAGTCGCACGAATATGTGCGTCGTACGTTGAAGAAAACGGCCATCGCTCAGAAACACCATTTTGATTTGTCCGCAACAAACCGGTCATTTGAAGTGGGGGACTGGATATATCGATATTACCCACCAAAGGCGGCAAACAAATATGGTGCGAAGTGGGATGGTCCGTTTAAAATAACCTGTGCGTTAGGAGGCAACTCCTATGTCGTAGATACCGCGGCCGGTGGTGTCAAGTGGAGTGGAGATCTTATGAAATCCGTTCTAGACCCTGATAACAGGGGAGAGCTCCGCAAAACGACCGGGTTGGAACAAGCTCCTGAGTATAGGAGGCTTGTGGCTGCTGGTAGAGATGTGGTGTCGCTGGAGAAGGGCAGGGCCGTGGCCGGCCAAGAGCTCGCTAAGTCGTTAGAGAAAACACTTCTCCGGAAAGTTAATCTCGCGAACAGGCGTGGCCGACCACCAAAACACAAAAAGGGGTGTACGAAGGAGACCGTGTCCCCTCCAAAGCGACCAACTCCTCTACCGAACCAGCAGGACAAGGGTAGGAAACCCTTGGTACCTAAGGCAGACAAGCCCGATAAGCTTGTACAACGGGGTTCGGAGGTGCCGAATCCCACAAGGCCGCCCGATGTCGCGACGCGAGGCATTGGCAAACGAGTCTCCAGGCGTCTGGTCAGGCTTGGGATCGGATAGCTCGGAACGGCCGTTAGAGCCTCTATTTCAAATGACGAACAAAAAGGTCTGTTAACCCGGTCGTGTCTGTCGAAGACATGGGTTAAGAAAAAAGTACACAACGAGAAGTCATTTTGGTCAATACGCTAGGAGAGTGGACACCTCTGTAACGACCAACCCTATACAGCAATAGCTGTACGAAGCGGATAGGTTGAAACTGCTAGTATGGATCCATGATGTGGACAGTACCGATATCGGGCTGAAATCAACCATATTCGCTAACAGTAAGAAACCTGAAGCCAAGTATGTTTCCCTTATCATTTAAAAACTGCCATAGTACCTTGGAGCGGCCCGTCTAGGGCTGCAGATTAACATATTTAACACAAAGGTGTTACTAACCGTGGTTAAAGACCACGTATTTACATACGTACAACATTTGTAGATCAACTATAACTACCTTCAGGCGATCTGTTGATCACATGACCTGATCTTAGAGCATCTGCCTCCGAGACAGTCAGTCAAGCGAGAAGCGAGTTGGTGGCCACACGTAAGTGGCTCGCATTAACTGCATTTTTGGCTTTTACACAGAGCAAGGAGAAATCCAGTTCACTGTAAGTAGCAGCAAACGTTAACTTTCATTGTTGGATCATTGTGATATTGAAAATGAAAACATGTCATTATGTTACCATTGATGAATTACGATTGTTGAGATCTGGCCGCTTCCATATAGCGTGCTAAGACATTCCGCCATGTGCATCGAGAGAACAAGAGGAGGCTGGTGTCAATACCGACCATCTCAATGAACCTCTTTCCGATATGGGATTGGGTCATTGGGAACTATCCTTGATGTTCGCTAAATGTTGTCGTGGTAAAGCGATGAAATAGTAGATGGGAACTTTTGATTCCCGGGGAAAGCTGTTTCGTTTTTTAAATCTGATGGTTTCGACCGTCAACTTGAAAGCCGCCATGTGCGTAGAGGTGACCTTTCTGCACTGCCGGTGGTTTTGGTTGCTGATTTTCCTGTCGCCAGGTGGGGCTTATCTGGTTCAGTTTTGTGTTTTCGTACAGGCTTTGGCTATATCGTTAATAAAAATGCCGGGCACGGATGGATACACGAATGCTACCGGATAACGCTTTTCATGAGTAGTGTCAGTCCCTATCGTGCCGGCGGCTCGTATGGCCGCCATACCACGCGAACTTTCGCGAGTGGTGTCAACTACGCAACCGGAACGGTTGGACACGGCTCCTGGGAGTTCGCGAGCGATGTCAACACCTCGGTTGCGATTGAGTTGTTTCATTCGGATGGCCCCCTATATAAGAGCCCCGAGACTAAGAGAGAGGTAATTAACTTCGGCAAACACTTGTGGTTTGCCGTACTCCTCTATCTCGGCGGACTACTGGTTAGGCCGTTCGTGTGTGAGATTTCATTGTGACCCGTGAATTGAGTGTTTCACTTTGTATTACAGGGTACGGACTTCGAGTTCTGGGACGAGACGAGTCGGACGAGAAAAAAAACGGATTGGGGACTGTCTCCGAGACGAGCCCCCTTCTACCGTCGGGTAGCATTTCGCGGTCACACTCCTCATGAGCGATGACAGCGAACACTCGGCCGCAGACTCCTTCGAGGAGACTGCAGCCAATCGCAAACGGCGTGTTCGTCATGAGCGCGACCGCCGTCTCAAACGTGAGGTGGACGGTCCATCAAGTCACTCGGATGACTCGGACGCGAGCCCGTCGGTTGGCCTAAAAGACCCCGATGCAGCTGCCGGCAAGTACCGCCGGCACAAAGCTCTCAACGCCGCGGCGAAGAAGCTCAAGTGGGGAGATGGAAAGAAGCCGGTTCTTTCTCTACTCCCCGCAAACGAGCGAGAGCGAAAGGAGGCGGTCCGTGACCCATCGGAGGTCGATCGTTTCCCTGACTACCCGGAGTACCACAAAGCGGTCTCCGTGGAAGAGTACAAACGGTTCTTTGAAACCTGTACTAACCCCCGTAAGGTCTTGCGAACGGCTGACCTAGCGTACTCGTTTGAAGCCGACCGTAAGCTTCAAATGGCTATGCTCCTCTACGAAGAGGGTTCGCGGTGCCCGTTCCTGCTCTGCAGAACGGAGGCGCTCATCGGTAAGCCGCAGATATTTAAATCTTGGCTTCTCTTCACCAGACACCTGTGTGAAGTGCATACCCCCATGACACCGGTTTGGCGGTGTCCGATTGGGTATTGTCCCGTAACCGGGGACCGTCGCTCCGACATCGTGGCCCACGGGTCAAAGGAGCCGCATAAGATGGCCGTAAAAAGGCTGTCGACAAAATTATGCCGGCTCTTGAGCGCGCTGGCGTTTCGTATCTCCCACAGTGGGGATACAAAAGCACGCTCCACCTTGCCTCTGCATCCTCGGAAGCCATTCTGAGGAACGCGAAGGAGCAAAACTTCACCTCCAAGTACCCGTTGGAAAAGGATATCACTAAGCCTAAACGAACGGGGAAGACAAAGAGGAAGAAGAAGGGTTCCGATAAGTCGGACAAATCGGACCGTTCCGATACGGAAAAGCGGCCCGAGAAACGTCCGAAACTCGTGCCCGCACCGATTCCCGACAGGAACGCCTGGCTAGACGGGTATAAAATTCCGTCCTCTAAGGAGAAGGAATTTCCCGCCTTGCCCGCGCCTACAGGACTTACGGTCCTGCAGAAGTCGCGTCGCCCCGCACCCGCAGCTGCGGAAGGTAGAGCACCTAGTGCCACCTCACTCGTGCCGGACCCTCAGCCGGGTCCGTCACGACCTACGGCTGCCGCAAGGGCACCCCCACCCGAAGTCGATCGGGCGGGCATCGCCCGTACCCGAAAGGTGGTGGCTGATCGCGCAGCGGTCCTCCGGCTGGCTCTAGCAAGCCGAAGAGCAAAACTGGCAAGCCAAAGAGCAACGACTCCGACAGGAGGAGGCTGCTCTGCGGCAAGCGGAACAGCAACGACTCCAACAGGAGGAAGCCGCTTGTCAGCAACTAGCTGAGACGGCCAAGCGGGAGGCTTTCGAGCAACGCCGTCTGCGAGACAAGGAGCAGTCGGCCCGCGACATGGCATTCTTCCGCGAGGAAGACGAGAGGGAGGAAGCTGAACGTCAGCAGGCCAAGCTGGATCGGCAGATTCAAGAGCTCCTCGAGACAGAGAGTCGGCTGCGAGTTGAGGCCGGCCTTTCCACTATCCCACGGGATAGAACCTCCCTCCATCCAGATAGTGGACCCCGCGAGGATCCCTATGGACATGTCCGATGGATACGTCCACGAAGGGTCCGTTGGCAAGTGTACAAGCGGCACCTCTTCCCGTCACCGCGCCCACGGGTACGAGTACGGAAGGGGTCGAGGGAAATGGTGACGTGATCGCGTTACCATGGCCTCGCACGGACGAGCGTACCAGCTCCGTGGACGGTCTGGCGACAGCAGGCTCGGGCTCTGACAAGTCGGTAGAAATATCGGACGGGGAAGAGCACAAGCTTCTGCAGGAGTCGGACTCCGATACGGCGTTGATATACGACGATCTGGGACAAGAAGACAACGTAGTTGTTGTCCCAGATCCGCGTTTCGACCCGTTCGATGAAGCCCTTATTGGGAATCTTTCGCTTCACGGCATCTCCAAAACGGAGGGGGACGCTGAGGCGAAGGAGGCAGGGGAGTTCGTCTAGAACTCCCTCAATAGGGCTCGGGATCAGCACTGCGATCCCCCGAGGCGGCTGTCTCGTGTGGGTTCATCTCACAGCGAGGGGGGGCTCTCCTCCTCGCAGGTGGTGGTTTTATCCGCAAGGCTAGTATGGCTCACTAGTCTCGCTTTTATTAATAAAGCTCGTGCGCGAAAATTTTTTTATATATGCTTCGAATGTACGCTTCCGGTTGTACCGCGCTGCGAGACCGGGACGGACAGGCATGTCCGGTGGCCTCTTTAGGCCTATGAAGGCTACGAACCTTGGGGGCGAGTGCAAGCCTAGCTCTAGGTTCCGTGCGGCGGAGTGGCATAACATTTGCCCCGCTGCACACGAGGATCTGGAGCCACGAGGATCTCCTTGGTGCCACGGCGGACCCTACATAACTAGTTATCGTGGACCTCCTCAACTCCAACTAGTGAGGGGGCAGTGTAGTGGGTCCGCCACCCGGAATACAGCGAGGCTGTCGACTATCGCCGAACACCAACCAAACTACGACAGCGGGGGCACTTCTACCAGCGCCGGAGACGACTACCACCAGTTCCGTCCAGTTCCGTCAGGGGGCGACATACGACCACCGTGCAGACGACACTGCAGACACCCTCCGACGGACGGTAGGCGGAGGATACTACTACCTCCGCAAGGGGATCCAGGCTTCGCTTAACACTACAGACTCGAGCCGCGCCACGGACCGAGATACTTCTGTTGTTCAAATTAAGCACCCTTGCTTCAGTGACAATATCTTTGGATGGGGGAATGTCTGTCAAGGTTATCTTTTTTATCATTTTTATTTGCAATAATATGAAAAATGAGCCCCATAGGGTAGGGGAATTTACATAAATTTCTTGCCCTGGGGAGTTGGGGATTTCATATTATTTCCCAAAATTCCCACGACATTGCCCCATACTTCCAGGGGTTGGGCTAGGAGTTGCAATTGACACCTGTATTACCAATATGATAACACGCTATGTTCAGATACAATCTGTAATCATTGGGCACTTTGTGTTGACATTTGGAGAATTCACCCTTTGAACCAATGACAACATAATGGTACTCATACAAATCCCCCTATTCAAAAGGATGGAGAAACACAGGAATTGTATATACATGTAAAAACACAGATCTACGTTTACATTGTTTCACTGAGACTATCCCATAGTGGGTATAGCTTGAGGGGAGTAAGAGATCAAACAGATGTTCTGCCTCTCCGACCTGTCCGCCTAAGTGTATGGGACAGAGGAAGGCAAGATGGAGGCCATATTCCTGGATGGATGGTAGCTTAATGTAGAGTAATGAGAGAGGAGCTGTCAAATATCACTTTATTACCTCCGGCCCAGGCCACATCTCCATGAGGGACATCTTAGTGTTGCCATCTTGCCCATGATGTAATGCAATTAGGGGCGAATGGATTGGTGACCGCAATCCAGTAGTTGAATCATATATTAATCATAATCCATGCAGGTGTAGGGGCATGGTAGCAAATTGGGGGGAAGATCGCGATGGGTTTATATGTGTACAGTGATTTTCTCCTACCCATAGATACCTCTTACACCAGTTCCTTGTACCTTAAATGATGAAATAGCATCTTTATTTGTCTATTCATTGGGAAAGGATTCAATGACACATATAATGTGTCTTTATATTGTGCAAAATATGAGGACTTTGATGAAATATATAGTGACACCTAAGAGCAAAGAGAGGACTGACATAGATGACTTTGTCCCACAAGAGCTTTATAGTATTATGTCTAGTTCTCCCACCATTTGAACTTCCAGTGTTCCCTTGTCCTACTAAATATGACATAAGACTCCAAAGCTCATCAGTACACCTTCCTCCTTCCAACTTTGGAAGTTCCAACCTCCTGTGGCCATTTATCCATGCTAGCGATAGGACTTATTACTTCTATCGTTATCGTAATCGTTAATAATGAATATGATAAGAGGTGTTCAAATCACATCTTATCGTTACACCGTTATCGTTATCATATTTACAGTTATATTAACTTCAATGGGGAGATATACAGATATACAACGAGACGATTGACCAATCAGTGTGAACAATGATACGATTAAGATGTTGGTGGGCATTGCACTCCAGGTGGGATTCAAACCCAGAACCTCCCATTCCAGGAAAATGAGTCAAAAGTGGCAAAAAATGGATTTTGAGATACAATCCTATTTGAAATTATGACTTGAAGCGCTAAACCCCGCAAAAATCAAAACATTCCAACAAAGAGATCTTGTAAATCAACCCTTCGAAAATATCATTTTTGCGACTCATTTTCCCCAAAACACATAAAAAATATGCATCAACCCTATATGTCACTCAGGCCTACTACACTTGCCCTTCCTTACTTTGTGTAGAAGCCTCTGTGGAATGTGAACCAGTAACCCCCTTTCGTAAACGATTACGACACTTTACCGTCTGATTTTACCATTTCAAATCTGCATCGACTTACAGACTGTACTTTAATTAGAACATTTTAGTGTCCAGCAAAAGTGTTACAACTTTAATGAATTCTTTCATAGTTTGGTCCAATGGTCTCAGACTTGACATTTATATCTTGGCATTGATAGTGGTAGAGAATAGTCGTTTTGGAATTTCTAAACATCAGAAGTCTTTCGAACTCTATCCGGTCAGATAAGAATTGTATGTCAGCCTAGTTCGCTAATTGGTTTCCTGGCTTAAGACTCGTTTTACAAAACGCGTTTTGATGGGGATATAGACTGTACAATATTATATGCAGGTTATCTTGGGGTAAAATGGATGTGAGTTTTTGTAATAAAGCTGTACGAATGTCCACAATGTAAAATTAACCAAGAAATTCTAACTAAACTCTAAACTTTCACCCGTGGGCCATAATCCCAGCTAGATATTCATCAGATAAATTTGTAGATAGGGTTATCGACAAGGGATAATTGTCCAATAGTGGTAATCTGTACGATGTTTATGTTTATGTTTGCTATGTAATATTACAGACCTTTTCTCTCTTTTTTACAAACCATGCACCACAATGTGATTACAAGGAGCTTGTTTACTATGTCCTATAACATCTGGCACTATTACCGATCTCTGCTACTCTCCGTGAACTATTTATTAGCTAATAATCAAACACCACTGAGTAGTATATACAAATGAGGGAGTCACTCAGGCATATTTGAGATAACTTTGTGTTAGAAAGAATATCCCAAATCCAAGATAGATAGTACCTTGATAATGAGAGTATCACACTCTCCCGCCCGCTGTATCCGTGCGTTACGGAGCGACAAGTTTTTCGTCTTTATTGAGACGTTGTTTGTCTACAGAGCACCGCGAACGCTACTGGTGAACAGTGGTGACGAAATTGCGCGAACTTCTGAGACGAAAAACGGTCATTTGAATCCCGGAGACGAAATTTGATATGCTCTGATTCAAATTATCATAAATAGGGTTTAATAAATGCATATTAATCCCGTGCAGGTCTGCAGGCTTATTGATGTATACCTCAACCTGTTTTAGATGATCCTGTAACGACTTTTCAATTTCTAACGAGTATTATCTCCTTACTTCTATGAAATAAAGGTTCTAGGCATGCACTCATGTCTACGATCATCATGATTAAATTCACATTGGGACTTTGTTTTTTATGAGAGGCTTAACAAATCAAACGTATGTAATGTTTGCTTTGAAAAAGGAGGAGGGGATAATGGCATACAATCATATTACCTGTACTAATTTATTGGTTCAATTAATACAGGTAATATGATTATATTATGACAATGATAAAATATTGATTAGTTCCATTGAAAATGTGTTGAAATATTTTGGAAAAAGAAAAGGATATTCCAAAAAGAATATGTGGATATTCCCTATTACACATCTATATAGATATCCTCACGGATTTGGGACAAAACAAGTGTTATACATTCCGATTGGTTCCATCTTTAACATTCCGATTGGTTCTATCTTTAATATATAACCTTTCAATGTGTTGATAAGGGCATAAAGCAACCAATCTCACTCACTAACCATCGTTAATAGAAACAACCTGATATGGCAGCTTTAAGATATGCTCACAGATGCCGCTTATTGCCACAATTGTTGATGAAATCTTCTGTAAATAGAAACCATTCAAACAAACACCAATTTGCTGAGAACGCAGCTTTAAAGTGCTTGTGAGATGGCATTAAAACCTTTGGACAACAAACCTGGCAGGCATCATGTGTCAAAACTATTTTTCATGATGTTTCTCCTCCTCCCGGCACCTTTCACTTAGGCGGATATTAGACGTCCAACCAACAGGGATTACAAACGAATTAAAATAATGAAATAATTCAAGTGAAATATCTCTGAAGTTGGATTGGCGGGGTTCCAGACACAGAGCTTAATAATAAAGGGAGCGATAATGGAAGAGAGGACAGGTAGTGGTGTGAACTGAGTGGATGCTCTGAGCCAGGTTTTGCATAAGGAAGTAATAGAGTATCAATACTCCTTGATGTGGCCGAAATGTTGGATCCTCAGGAACACAAATCTCAGCCTTGTGACGCCAGCTTCTGCCCAATAGGAGATGTGCATGTGTTGTTGCGCATGTCTGTTACATATGCAGTGCATGCTGGGATGGATTCTGATGAAATCTGACATACAGATGTTTGGCCTTATATGATAGCCTTTATAAATGATCTATGAAAACCAAATGCAGGATGGGAAGGATGGGGACTTGTGTTATGAAAACCTATGTAACACATGGATATTGACATTAGAGCATTGATACATAGTCCATGCTGACTATTGCATGTTTTCTATAGATTTTATACTGAACCATTAGTCCCATAATTCCTTCCGAATCTAGATTCAAAATGGCCGCTATGCATATCCCCTAAGATGTGCCTTGTACTTTCCCTTGACAACGTACATTTTCATGAGTGTAGACCAGCCTTCACCAGAACCAACTTATCACATTGATGGCCTAGCCGCAATATTGATATGTAGAGTCAGGGCAGACCGTTTTGTGGTGGAAAGGGTCATTTTGATAATCGTAAATGGACACCTTTTATAGAAATTGAAATCCTTTTGTACCTCATGAATATCTGCCGCACAATCCGTATTCTGTATCACGTCTAATGAAGCGGTTTTCAACGTTATATTGAATCTGAATCTCTGCAAAAAAAGCACTTGACTTGCATTGATGTTATTTCAAATGATAACTCGCAATAGTTTTCGGTGCGTGTTCTTGAATATATGATGCATTTGTTTCTAGAAATAGATGGCGTTGCAGTAGAACCTACTGGGTATGACATTCTGTTTTTCAAACTGATAAGTTTAATGTGTGTTCATGATTAATAGTTTTAAGAGTTTTAATTTGGGACTAAATGCTATGCCGTACATCTGGCATTTATGTGTATACCATCCTTACGTCCAAATAAATAATATCTTGAATTGAATTGAATTAACTGATCATATAAGCTATCATCAATTTTCAATTACAATGAAATATAAAATGATCATATGGGTCAGATCGCCAGAAACTGTACAATTCACCTTCACCACTACTCTCAAATAACAGAAATTTAAGAAAAAAATTAGGTTCAAAATACAGTTTAACATAGCTGAGCAGGTATTTTAAAACAACACAATTATATTAAATGGCAAATATACTCAGCTATAAATAATTTTTATCACGTTTCAGCCTAATTCAGCAGGATTCCCTAAATCATTTTTTTACGCTTTCACCCTCATATCGTTTGTCACGGGAGAAGAATAAGATTTTGCATGAAAGCTAAGCTTATTTTATTTCCTTATGCCTTATTCCTTTTATTTTATTATGCAGTTTACGGTTAGAATAAATCGCCCTAATCACGTCCCGCGGATATGCACAGCGACTAATGCAGCTTTGCAATGATCACACATGATCATTGCACCTGTGGTGATCCTCAGTCCCATGCTGTGCATATTCCATAACAGACGTCATCATCCAGCGGTCATGTGACCTCGATGGCGATCTCTCATTGGTCGAGGACAAGGGTTGTCCATCAAAGCAGGAAATGCTGTCCACGGCCTCGAAATATCAAACGGAAGAGAATTGGGAATGATAATTCTCTGCATAATAGGGTGCTTGCTTGTACGCCATTTTGAATCTTGTTTTGCATGGAATTATGGGAGAGGTATCACAGGCAGAAATTAGGGAAAACAGCCAACGTTCAGTATGACCTGCTTGCTCAGGATTATGTTCCAATATATGGAAAGTTTATCAATATTGCTGTGCATACGGTTATTTTATACATTCTGCTCTCATGGATTTTCTCTCAGATAGCACTAATAAAAGTAAAGCTACACTCTTGATGAAGGGCCACAATAGCCCGAAAGCTTGAGAAAACTAATAAAACCAATACCAACTTTTTTTTTATGTTCTTCATAATTAACATGGTGGGGGCCCACCCTGGTATAAAGCGAGCCTCCTTCCCCTCTACTGAACATTAAAGCTGGTAATTGGTAAAATATATGTTTCGTTAAATTGGTGAAATGATTGTTCAAAAGCACTATATCTATCCCGGCATCCACTGCAAGAAACAGTCACATACAAATCCTCTCGATGTATTGATACAATAACATTATAACAGTTATAGTAGCTAAAGTATCTGTGAACGGATTGTCTGTCAAATATATCTGATGTTACTGACATGTAATTTATAATTTTGCAAGGTTCTGACACCTATAAACATGTCATTATAGGATGTGTTACAAAAGAATGAGTCACAAGTTGCAAAATTGCTATTTTTCAAAGTGTTTTATTCACAAGGTATATTGGTGGGAATGTTTTCATTTTTTCCGTGCTTAACGCTTCTTATAAAATATCATTGTACATGTATCACATTTTATTATGGAGTATATAATATAGCTACTATACTAGTAAATGTCCACCCCGAAATATTGCAAACCTTTTTGTTAAAACTAAAGATCTCAAACTTAAATATGAAAATACTTATCATATGTCCTACTGTTAACTATCATTGGAATCTGCCTAATCTCATCTTCTCAAATAAATATGATATTTCAAAATCCATTTTCCTGAAAATATCACATATATATGCACATGTATCTATACCAGAAAGCACACTGCAACGGGATTTATCATTCCCTGTAATCTAGTCCGACTGTATTTGCCGGCCTTGGTATTCAGAACGGTTTTTCACAGTGCTTTCCTGGAAATTAGTTGTCTGTAATGTAGCTTTAAAACCCGGTATTTTACCGATCTCCAGCCTGACAGTGTGACTGACTTGGACTGCGGCACATGCAAATCCCTTATGATTCGCTCCATAATTCACTTCAGCCGTCGAACATCAGGGGGTGCTGTGGCATATAAGGAAACTGGAGATGACGGGCGAGCTTGAACCTTATGCCAACTGGAAACAAGGGAGGGAAAAAATTGTAAAGCAGGATGGATCGTAGTGTTTTACCTTTGAGTTTTCATAATCAGCCGCTGTCTGGGACACTTTAAACTCTCATCGTAGTTCAGACGATATTGCAAATAGACAACGTAGTTGGCGGATTTACTTTTGGAAAAAGCAGGATCATTTAATTGTAGCGTTCCTGTTCATGAATCTGTAAAGAGAGAATGAATGCAGCCAGGATTGTCATACTGATATATTGGATTTGGGAACAATATTCCTCTATTGTGTGAAGCCAGAGGAATACTTTAGAATTTGATAATTCGATAAAGAAGTGAATCCGATATAGTTGTCATTCATACTCTCTATCATTAGAACTGCATAGAAACTGCCATAATGAGATACATCACTGCAGTGATGTATCTCATTAGAGATATTGAGTATCACCCATGGGTGACTTGATATTAAAGTGATTACATTTAATCTGGTACAGTATGCGATGAAAAGGATAGGCTTAATCTGAGGTATTAACCCAGAGGTTTACGCATTGATTCAATTGATCAATTAAGAACTTTTAATCACCCCCTACTGACCAGTAATAGGGGACTTGCATATATGTTGTCGTGCATGTCTACTAAAGTCCCTTAAAGGCGATAAAATCAGGGCATTCTTTAATTCAATTTCAATTGTGCTCCCGCGGCGTCTTTATTCAAATTATTTTAATTGAACAGGGTACAGTTATATTTGCTATATCAGAGAACTAAGTTGAAACTTCAATTTAACTGAAGATAGTTTGTGAACTCGACGATGCAGTACTGATAAGATTTCATGGCCATAAATTGTGTCCAATTTAAGTGAAAATATTATTATAAAGGATAACAACACAACCTCAAACTTCGGTATTTTGCTGCTTTATCATAGCATAAGTTGTTACATAATAAGTCACTACGTTTCGACCTGGTGGCGGTCTTCTTCAAGTGCAAAAATATTACTCACAACATGCACTTTTTCAATTTGCATCGAGGTTTATTCCTTAAAAATGGTCGCAATTTTCACTTGTGTATACAATTGCACTTTTCACCCACATAACCAAACAAGAGTTGCTAAAGATCATTTATTAAGTTTTTACATATTACATTATGCAATATACTACTAACTGGAGAGTTGTATTTGTTTCTGAGCATGAATTTTCCTGCCCTTACTGGGATACATATCACCTTGCATCTGACTTACAAATATACAAATTATTGTTAATAAACAATATTATTTTTACCCCAAGATGCCCAAGAATGTCATTGTTTCATTGCCAATGATAACTCAAAAAGATATTTACTTTGAAAGAAATTTGATCGCAAAAAATATCATAACGAAATGTAATAGAAACTATAATAACAGTGTACCTAGCAGTTGTATTGATACATCGTTTATTTACAGCGGATCACTGGCAATGTTCAATGCTGGACGTGAACATGAACGTGTTCCAATGCCTGTTTTATATTTTACCTTAGGATAATTAATTCCAGACATCTGCCGTTCAAATATTTGTCACCATTCCCACGCAAAGAGGTAGAAAGTCATCTTTGTTATTGTTTGTTAAGGCCATAGCAAAGGTTCCATTATAAAAGATAACATGTACAATTGAATAAATTGTTATTCAATGAGAGACTACTTTATTGGTTAGTTCCTGCCGCAAAACCAGGGGGATAAGTGTCACGTGGGTCCACCAACATCTTTTGGTTTATGATGTCTTGCAGGTGGGTTAATCATGTATATGGGTATAATTTGGAAAGTCTATTATAAAGTCTATCGTCTAAGACAAATCCTGGACTGTTGTTGAGATTATGAACTATGAGATTAACTCTTGGGTACTCAGCGTCCGAAATGGAATAAAATTCATCACTGATATTAACGGGGTTTTAGCATTGGCCGTGGAGATATTTGTAGGTTTCTTTTAGAAGCTTAGCCTTTACTGTTCAATGCATTCTAGGTCTGGTCGTTGGTGTCCCTGGATTTGAGAACAAGTCTATTTCCAACACTAAAAAAACTATTTTTTTAAAAAAACATTGCTGACTTGAATGACACAAAGTGTATGACAAGATTCATTAATCATAAATATTGCTAAGTTATGCTGTTCCATAGCGTATGGATTGAGCTGAGACATCATGGGAAAGCATTTAACAGTGCAATGAACACTGGGGAGTTGACATTTATGACTCATTAGCCGATCCAGGATTGACAAGATTGAGTTTTCACTGAAGTTGAGAGTCATTAGAATGAGGATTTACTATGTATGAACATTGACAAGATGATGTTTCACTTCACAAGGAGACATTTTGGTGAGGAATCACTGCAAAGAGTGAGCACAAGATTATGGACACACCGAATTGATACGAACATTCACAAGAGACAGGAAACAATGCACTAATGAGATAGGATTCATTAGAACTGGTTTCATACAATAGGATTCCATTTAGCGTGAGGATTCACTAGAATGAGGATTCGCTAGATATGAGGATTCACTCTAGTTAGAATGAGAATTTACTAGGTTGAAGATTGATGAGTAGTCAGTAGATAACAATACTCCCTAGGGTTAGAATTGATACAATGGTGTCTACAAGTGAGGAGGACCATCCAACATGGCACGCTCCTTGGCAGGTAAGAGTTTATCTTCTTTTTTTTCTTTAATAGTTGTGTAGTGTTTCAGTGAAATGAGTCACAAGTCGCAAAAAGGATATTTTGTTCAAAGTGTTTTATTCACAAAATGTCTTTAACAGATTCTTTTCACTTTTGGGCTGCTTAACGCTGTTAGTAGCATAAATGAATTTATCGAATTTCAAGACAGTGTATTAAATATATCCATGCATATCTAAAGTCATCTTATAGAGTATATATCTAGCTACTTTACTAGCAAATGTCCACCCAGAAATTTGCAAACTTGTTTTTCAAAAATAAAAGTATCAAACTTATAATATAGAAATAGTTCGTCATCTGAATCAGCTTGATATCATCTTTTCAAATATGATGATATCTCAATCTCAATATCAATTTTTTGCGACTTGTGACTCATCTTCCTGAAACACATGACATTTACCAAGACCAAATCTGTTGATATTGCTTCTTCTCCATTATGGCCTGTTGGAGGAGGTGAAATCGCATAGATCTGAAGAACTGGGATTCAAACCAACACTCTTATGAATGATTCTTTGCCCAGTTTGTTTCTCATTATTTTTAGACTGATGTTTGAGACAACAGTCTTTTACGTTTCTACCAGATACCTGCCAATCATTGATTTGTTCTTGTACCTCACTATCCTCACTATCAGTGTGAACATTGTGATTATATCAATGGCACCCCTTCATTGTTTGTGATATGAATCAGTGGCACGCTGCCCAAGGCTAAGAGGGGAGGTAGTTGGGGTGAGAGTGGCAAAAGTGGCTGCATAAGACTTCAAGGAACACTTAAAGGAGCCAAGTATATAGTGGAATGAGATAGGTCATTGATAAGTTCTGCCTGGTTGGTATAGTAGATTCACATGTCTACCACAGGTGTCTTCTCCTTTTGTCTGTAATATAAATGTATATGTGCTTTGTAGTAAATGGCTATGTTGGCAATGTCTCCAAAGCTAAAAAATATAGAGCTAAATCTGAGACATGTCAACTCATGGGTTCATTATGATGAGTGGTAATTGCGCAAAAATTTAAATTTCAAATGAAACAAAAATAAAATAATTTGATTTACAGTACCTGACAATAACTGAGACTTGACCATCCTCTTTACATGTGACTGACGTTGTATCCCTTGGAAACGCAAATTTGTTAAATTATATTGACACCAGTTGTCGTTTCCAAAGCAAAAACAGGAAAAATATGAATGTAAATTGTAAACTGTAACTGTTGAGTCTTGTTCTATGCAACAAATCTTTCATATAACATAACTCCTGAAATACGGACACCCCTGGGACTGTCTAGACTGTCTAGAATGACACAAAGTTTCAGAATCGAAGAAAGTCGTCAGTATCGTGAAAGGATGCACTGTAGTTATTAGCGATATCTGTGGATAATCATGGACACGTTTTAGAGTATAAATTATCATAATATATTAGAGACCCTCGTCTGGCAATTAGATAAGTTCAAATAGAGAAGTTAATCTCAACTTCTTCATACCCCTAACACTGAAACTATAATCTCTAAGAAAAGTGCTAAAAATGTATAATGTAATAACATTTTTTTCCGTAAAGATTTATCAAACTAAATCTAATGTAACATTATGCTGGTAAAACACAGCTTTTACGCCAATAAAATCTTATCAGATCTATTTTTGCATTTAGTGCTAAAGTTATCAATGTGTTGCTACTGTAATATGTTTTTCCTAGAGTTTAAACAAAAGAGCGAGCCAAAACTTTGTCCAAATGAATTTGTGGTAGGTGGGGAAAGAAAGTAGAAGTTTTTTTAGTTATTAAAATTGATGTTATCAGAGAATGCAGCTCAAATGAATCAAATCAATGAAAAGACATGTGATGAGGTAAAAGTTTTATTATATTTTTAAAAACGCATAACAGCTTTTTATGTAAAATGGCATTTCACTCTTTTAACTGATCGGGACTACCATCAGATCATTGAAAAATTATGTCTGGATTAAAACGGGAATTGGTTACAGCCCTTCTGCAAATCAATTCAGTTGAACTGATACTGTTCCCTCCGAGTCACCTTCTTGGGACGAGCCAATATTTTGGGTAAAGTTATGAATTAGTTTAGGCTTGCAACTGTCTCATGTTGCCTTCTGTGTTGGATTCTTAGACTACTGAACCGTACCTCTGAATTATACGTTCTGATTTAATAATGATATAAAATATAGAATTAGAGATTAAAATTAATGTGACAAAGACGTGGGTTCAATTTAATATAGTTTTTATTCATACAAAAGGAGACCTGCATCTTAAAGTTAATTCCAGGTCTTCCAGCGGGTTCCTGACTAGTTGGAAATGATAGAAATAAATTTTGATGTACAATTTTTGCCAAAATGAGTTTGAGGGTTATTTTTTAGATGTCTACACTAGAGGTGTTTGGCTGATGTAAGAAGTAGTCTATGGTAACATAACGGTAAACACCAGCTTCTCATCTATCTAGCTCATAGTTTTTTTAAACTATCCAATACATTTGATACACTCATCGGTGATAGAAACAAAGAAAAAGTTCCTGAAATGTTGCTTCTTACACTCTAAACGCCGATTGCGTATTTTGAAGAGGAAATGCTGGAAATATCCCTCCAAAATATCGTATCCCGTAGTACTCAATCGCGTAATTGGAATCCCTGACAAAGCTAACGAAATTCCCTAATCCCCTGCCTGTGCGACAGAGCATGAAGTGGTGGCGCGACTATCCGTGGGCGGCAGTGCGTGAAGGCGTGTGCACTCACCCATGACGGTGTGAGAAAGCAGAGAAAAAAAACCTGAACATGCTTGGGTTCGATCTAACAACCTTGTGATTAACAAGCAAGCATCATAACCACTACACCACAGAACCAGCTATGAACAAGGCCTCAACTAATCAATCTGAATGCTAATAGTGTGTGTGAGAGAGATGGAGGAATAGAGAGAGAAGGAGGGGAAGAGGCAGACAGGAGGATTGCAATTGAAAGAAAGTAAGAAAGAGATGGGCGGGAAAGGAGAGGAAGAGCAGGGAATATTTTTTTTTCAGGAATATATATTGAATATATCCAGGTATATGTGTGATGAGTTACAGGAAAATTTGTCACAATATAAAAGAAAACTTAAGAATATTGCTTTCAGCTTTAGATAGCTCATAACTCCCTCAAAATGCATCCGATCTGAATATAAAAATTATCCCATGAACCCCATGAATGTCAGGAAGACAGCCATGCTAATGCCATGCCAATCGGACGATTAGTTTCTTCGTAATAAATTAATTTCGTCGGCCGCATCAAGTCGTTCGAAACGATATAAAATGTATTTTACATCATTATTATATATCAATATTTTTCAAAGTAATTTATTCACAAGATCTCTTTGTTGGAATCTTCCTATTTTTGAAGGAGTCATTCCCCTTAGTCATATGAATAGGTGTACCAAATCTTAAGACATTGCATTGAATATATCCTTGTGTTTTTAAGGTTACCGTATAGAGTAGTTTTATTAGTAATTGTCCAACATAAATATATCGATCATGGAATATAGAACAATAAAATGATTCGATTTAATTTCTGATTAGATATTCTCCGATTTTCATATTCAATTCACTGCTTATTAGTTAGGTCAGGTTAGGGTTATTGGATGGATATGTATTCATATTCGCACCTAGTTATATACAGAGAAAGCCTGTCTGCCAGGTGTTACTTAAGACAATGGGTAGGCAGGCCTTCCCTTTTGTGCGCGCCTGACTGATTTCCTAATCCCCGCATTGCGTTATCCCAATGCCTGCTACCGCGTAGAATTATATTATATTTAATTACGCGATACACATGACTCACTATACGCTTTTAATTACTAGATCTAGGGATTTTTCTTAGCGTGTAGCTTTCCTCTTCGCCTCTTAAAATTTTAATCGATGAAGAAAATCAATTTGTGGGAAGTGCTAGTGAGGTTTTATCTGTATTAGTGTCAGACACAGAGAAGGATGACACCTCACTCTAGTTTGTTTGGTGTTTTTGCTTTTATTTGTCCAACACCAGATATTTATTCGGGTAATAATAAGACGCATGTCAGTTTAAAAGTACTCCCGTTAGTTATCACACATTCCGGTTCCGGTCTAAAACACCAGAATGATTAAAAGTATATGTGGGTGTTCAATGAAAAGAAAAATGTGCACTGAGTAAACATATTTTTAAACTAAAAGCTTAGAAATTCAGAAATTAGTTGACTTTTTTCAGTCCCTTCGCTTGAGAAAAACAATTTACTATGGGAGTCTAAAAGGCAAAAAGGTGGTATTTTTCAGGTTTTACTGAATAATATACATATGTATGTGCATTGCAAGTTTCCCAAAGTTTCCTACAGATATATTGTAAGTCAAATGCTACTGATTAGTGAAAGAAACATGTCTCTAATGTCAAAAAATAGTTGCAGTCATTGTTTTATAACGTAATGATTTGTTTTATAACTTTAACTTGTTTTATGCCCTATTATAATTTCAGTGTTATTAGTCAGTCTCACTGTTAGTATATTACTTCTTTTCTATTATGAGGTGACGGCTGGAAGACTGGTCACCTATTTGTCGCATTTCATACCTGTATAACTTCAGACAAAGAAACTACTTTTTGATTCAATTCAATAGAAAATGGAATTGTAGATATCGAAAGTCATGCAGGAAGACAAACATACTGACGATATTGAGATTAAACAGGAGCCGCTAGATGGCCTCTGTTTGAAACCCCCATACAACATTTGGCAGTATTATTGTTATATATTGATACCGTGTTATAATTGTATGTTATATGTTTTTCAACTATGGGAGTATACCCCCTACTGTATCTACAGCTGGTGGTATACCCCCTCATGTATTACCAGTGCTGCCCCAAGCCTGTAACCAGGGAGCACTGGCCTGGCGTGCCTCTACGGGACACGCCCCCTTCAGTATGAATACATGATCATTAAGAACTGGGGACTCTGTTGTGGACAGTCGTCATTTACTTCTCTTCTATTAATTAAATACAATAGTATAACATTATCTATTCTGTATATTTAGGGTTGTGAATAATTGCGAAACCCTATCAGAACCTACCTCGGCTGGGTTCACACGAGTGAAGTAGAATATAAAAAAAAATCAGATTTCGATCAATGGGATCGGATAATGTGAGGAACTGGTCCCGACCCATACAAGCCAAACGGGGGGAGAGGAGAATTTTGAGGGGGACACTTTTTTGTACAGACTCTGAGTGGGGTGGGGGACACCTTTTTCCCGCAGACTCAAAACTGTGGAGGGGGGCATCTTTTTTCCCTCGCAGACCCAGAACTACGGTGATGTATAGGGAAGGGGGGAAGGTCATGGAATTGTGCACATAATTCCAAGAGAGGGGGGGGGGGGGGCAAGGCATTTTGCACAAGACATTAAGGGGCGTTATGCAAGTTTGCACAAGAAGCTTTCGCAAAATCCTTCCCCCTAGTGGTTACAAATGAACAGTCCCTTAATTTTACCCCTTGCTTTCTGCCTCTATGGGGACACTGAATGAGAGATAACAAACCAGAAAATGAGAGATGGAGGAACTGATCAAGACACCAGGAACCGTCTTGGGAGAAATTGGTAGGAGCAATGACAATGTAGGGACCCATTGAAGGGCATTGACAGATGGACAGGTGGATTGGAAGTAGTATATGTGTATGTGATGTGTTACAGGAAAATGAGTCACAAGTCGCAAAAAATGGATTTTGAGATGTCAATCATCAAATTTGAAATAATGAGATCACGTGGATTCCAATCATGTTTCTAAACATTACGACATCTATAATAAGTATTTTATGTATGCATTCATGAACATAATGCTAGTGATATTTCCTAACAATATCTCACCGTAGCAAAGAATCTAAAGTTAGTTATATACTCCTTAGTAATGATAGTAAACATTAGAACATACATGATAAACTTTTATATATTTCCTATGCACGAAAGAAACATTAGCGATATTTCTTAAGGGTCAATCACTGGTCAATCACTAAAATAGTTAAATATGCTTCTTATGATAACCTCAGATATGCATAGATGCATTCAATAACAGTCTTGCGAATTCGTACATGTATTCATCCTACTATAGCAGCGCTAAACACGCTGAATATGAGAACATTCCAACATAGATATCTTGTGAATATATCACTTTAAAAAAATACTAGTTTTGCTACTTGTGATTTATTTTCCTGTAACACATCGCATTTGGCTTCGGATGCGGTGATTCCACCAGAATACACCAGATGGCAGTGTCTAGACCAGCGCAGACGACTTTTTATATTCCATATTGGCCAAATAAGCTATTACATTCTTAAAGACGCATGCATAACCACATGTATTTGTTTTGATGCGTTGCCGTTTATGGTTACAATCTGCCTCAATAATAATAAAAATGATAATATCATTTATTTGTCAATAAGCTTAGCAAAAATTGGCTGCAAATCTGGCATAGGCCAGGTCTTGCAGTAGATATACGTTCCCAAAACAAACTATTCCATTTTTAATGCGAGATTTCCCGCCAATTTTTTACTAGAAATTAAATAATTTCCTGCCAGCTTTGGCGTCGATTTATTGCGTTCACATTGATTGATTTTGTCTATTGCCACCAATAGGACAAGAAGTTAGAACACATTTGACTGCAATATATTGTATTGCTTCAGCCTGCTAACCATACTATTTAGATCAAGGCATCATAATTATAACATAATTAATGTATAATGTAATGCCTAGAGGTTATGGGTGTGATCATCTGTACAATGTATACAATCTACGCCTCTACATGACTATTCTGCCGAATTAGGCGAAGGCGAATTGTACATTTTCTCACGCCCTGACCCCTATGGCAATGAGAAATAAGGACATACAATGACAGCATTTGTGCAACCATTGTACATATATATATATATATATATATATATATATATATATATATATATATATATTATATATATATTGTCACATACCTGAAAAGAGCAAGGTAACTAATTATTACAGCAATGGCTGGGATGCAATCAATGCTAATAGCACCAATGTACCTTGTGTATTGAGCGGATAAAGAGACCGGCGGCAAAGTCATCTAAGTCAGTTTTCAATAGGGGAGTTGCCAATTACATGACGTGATGGGAGATCCAATTGTTCAAGCTACTTGTGTAGTTGTCTGAGTGCCTGTCTGTGCCCCAACTACTTCCCCAACTTAACCTCTAAATCAGTCACTATATATAAGGAAAACATAACCTCTTTAGAGATTAAATAAACAGAAGAAGCCTGATACCTTCAAGAATTGTTAATTCCCTTTGTATGGATATAATGATATTTTTTTTTAAGTTTCTATGATAATTGTATCAATTTTACCACAAAATGTTACAAGCGTAACTTATATGAGGAAAATAAACCATAAACAGTCATACTGGCCACATTCATTCTAATAACATTTCTAACGAGTGTCCTTCAGCATTGACGCGCATGATGTATACAGTAATTAGAATTATTATGTTCTACGAAAGAACATAATTGGAAGTATAATGAGGATTTTAATGTTTTCTATAAACGGACTGACCGCTGAGATTTTCCCTGATGCAACATTCCTCACGCCAGATCAGAGCTTGAAGGACATACATGCAAACTCCCTTATAGATTGATCTCTATAGATATATTGCCTATTGCTAGTGCAGGAGCAATTATGAGGGTACACAGAGGTGACAAAGAGTGTGCATGCAGCTGAATAATAGTATTCACACTCCCCCACATCCAACGTTACTTTCAAATAAAGCTAGACAAAGGGACATATAAACGCTAATTTAGAGGTACCCCTGGTTGGATAAAGACCTTTTGCTGGTCTATCATCACCTTAAAGGGAATAAGGTACAGAGGAATGGGTTACAGTGAGGTCGGCGGTTTGAGTGCATAACATAAAATGTGAGGTGATACAGGAAAATGAGTCACAAGTCGCGAAAAATGAATTTTGAGATATCAACCTATTGGAAAAGATAAGATCAAGCCGATTCTAATGAAAGTAAACAGTAAGACAACCAATAATTTTTTTTTGTGAAAAAGGTTTTGCATATTTCTGTGTGGGCAATTACCAGTAAAATAACTAAATGTACTCCATACAAAGGCCTTCAAAGCGCAGGGATATATTAAATACAATGTCCTGCGATTTGGTACATAAATGTATATAGATATAAAGATAGTACCTAATGAGAATATGGTACGAGGGACACTTTTGCACTGGCCGAGATGTTTGTTTTTTCGTGGCCCACAAGCTGATAGGCGAGTGGGTTACGAAAAAAAACAAACATCGAGGCCAGTGCAAAAGTGTCCCGAGTACCACATTCGAATTTAGGTACTATATTTACTCCCACGTTGCTATGTTCAAGTATATTAAAGAATAATGAAGGCATTTTACTTACAAAAACAAATACAGCCATTGATCATGTCTTGACAAGTTTACGTTTGGACCAGCCGCCCAAAACCCAGGATGACGGTCGCGGGACTACCGTCCCTTGACCGTTATCGGTGAATATTCACTCCCGCCTCGAATACCGGGTAGTTCTGTGAATGCATTTCTAAGGTCATCCTATGGAGTATATTTAGCTATTTCACATGTAAATGTCCACCCAGAAATATTGCTAACCTTTTTTTTTACAAAACACAAAATATCAAACTTAAAATATGGAAATACTTATTAGATGTCCTACTGTTTACTATCATTGGAATCTATTCAAATATGATGAGATCTCTAAAGCCATTTTTTGCGACTTCTGACTTGGTGCTCTAATCCAACATTTCCCTACGCCCACCTCAAGTTCCAGTTAGGGACCAGACACTCTTGACCCTTAATCTACATAACCTTTAGATGCCATATTGGCCATTATAACAGACTACACTCAGCCCATACATAACTCCATTAGCACTGTATATACGGGACAATTGCAGCTACAGACAGCCTACTATCTCAACTTAGAATATGATGTGATTTGTTATGTATGTAAGTATGTATGTACGTATAGAGACATGCTGTATGGAAGGTGGAATAAAGGAGGTGCAATAGAAATATTAATGCTGCTGACCATAGCTGAGCAACCTCTGCCTATATGAAGTTCCCTTTCTGCTGGTACCCATACATACAAATTGGGACTTGCTTCCGCCAAACTAAACCAAATTCAAATGTACAAATTCAGATCATTGCTGCTTATTCTGTACTGAGTTCATTGCGAGAAATGACAGCAAAACCTCAGTTACCATACACTCAAAATGACTCGTCCACGATTGGTGTTGCTTAATTCCAAGTGTGTATGCCTCCATGAACCGACCCTATCACGGACGTCGTGGCAGGAATGTATTTGACATGGCTACAAGCCTGCATGACAATAGCTTCCGCTTGCTGGTTACGTCACATCCGGCTCGTTAACAATGCTGATATCATGGCGGATAAAAGAAAAGCTTGTGATTTTGGTGGTGAATACTGAATAGCGACGTGCCCCCACCTATATATGCCGATTGTGAGCAGCATTGATTCATGCAGTTGTATAGTGTGGAGGTGGTGGAGTAGGTAGAAATGGAGAAATGGGCGGGGGGCGGGGAAGGTCTGATACGCCCCTTCCCCCGCGTGCCATATATATATGGCCATATATATATTTCCGATTTATAAATAAAAGCTGAAAGTTATTTCTTTTTTTTTCAGGAAACCACTGAACTGAAATGCAAATGTCTTTTTTTGTAACAATAGTTGTTTAAAAGAAGAGCCACCTTTTAAGTATTTCTTTATGTTAGGAAGACTTTTTGTCCCTGCTTTAATTAGCTTCATGTGTCAACAAATCAATTTAGAAATTAGACAAGTTCAGGTTTCTTAAGGTCGGGGAAATTCTTCCTAGGTAGAAAGAGGCGTAAATCGGAAACACACTTATTTTTCCGATGGTCTAATCATGTAGAGACTTGTTCATAAAACATATATAATGCAATGCTGCAAGTTATTCTAGAAATAATGAATTATGATGTTACACCTGAAGACACATTTGTCTTGACATATTTTCAGGGGTCGAAACTATAAATAAAGTCATTCGTGAAGTTCTGGTCATAAATGGGTGTAACCGTCAGAAAATGTACAAACCGTCACAGAAAATGTTATGTAACATTACGTAACATTGTGTAACCTCATTATATTTATATTATTATTAATTATCACCTATTATCACATTACTTTAAATCGCTAATTATACTTAACTAGCTAGGACTGTGCAAGTCTACTTATACATGCTAGGCCATGGATATTACGTAAGGGCTCCGCCCACTCATTATTATGCATGTACCCTCCTGGAGGAGCCTGTACCATTAGTTACCATTAAATCAGTTGCTTCGTTCTTCTCATGAAGTTCAGACGTTCGTTAGTCTTCTTCCATTAGACCATCACACTGGCGGACAACCCGCTCGATCTTGGACATAGAGATTTTTTTTTTCTCACAAAAAGCGAGTTTATTTGCAATTTGAAGCATGTTTTTGAGCGATGGAAGAGGCTGCGAATACGCCTGAGTTGGCTCTGTTCGACAAGATTAAACGTTCCGTTGAGCGGTTGGCAGCGTTACCGCAAGCGATAGTAACGAGAGGACAGAGACGAGAGAATAGAGGCAAAATCTTGAACCAGCAGCCGAGGCAATTGGAATTTGTTGAAGACCCATACGAAGTGCCTCAGGACATGGAAAATGTCCCAAATGTAAATGCAAGATTAAATCCAGAAGCAATTCCATTACCTCCACCACCAGTTCGTCAAAATCAACAGGAGGAGGTGGTGAACAACGATATAAATGTGGACTTAATTGACGAAATTATTAACAGAAACGTACAGCAGTTGGCTGGAAACAATATTGGGCACGAGGAACACATTGAGGACGTGTCAGACGAGGAGGAGCAGCTCGTTGGAGATGAGCAAGACCAGCAAGAAGGAGGGGATCTTAACTTAGAGGGAGAGCAGGAGCCTGAGCCAGCTGTGGAAGCAGCTAATCCAGTGGAGAATCAACAGGAGGAGTTGCAGGAAAATCAGCCTCAGGTCGGTTTGAATGTTGATAATAATATTGAAAGAAATGTTGTGGAAGAAAACCAGGTTGATGAAAGGGACATAAATAATCACAGAGAGAGAGTGTTAACCCCTGGGGTGCCAACACCTCCTTCTCCGAGGATTAACCCAGCTAATCAGATAAACCAGGCAGATCAGGCTAATCGAGGGCCATATTACCCATTCGAGACCCCTGGTTTAAACGACAACTTTCAAACCCCTTTACAGACCCCTGCAAAACCAACTTTGAATCAGCTTATGCAACAGACACAGAGGCCTATTCTGAAGAATTTCCCACAGGCCCCAGTGTTTAACGTGAATGGTCCAAGACCCCCTGTGATAAATGGTCCAAGACCCCCTGTGATAACCCCCCATCACGTACAGCAACAAGTCCCACTTAGACCTGATCCATATCAAAACTGGTGGGATATGGCGAATAGACAGGGAGGTTTGCCTTCTCCCAGGCACGTGCAAGATGATGGAAATACTGGTATAAATGAACAGTTCTATACCCCCTACCAGTATGTTCCACCACAAGGACAATATCATCAATACGGTGAAAATGTGGCACAACAAGGACAAAACTTTGTGCAGCAACAAGCACAAAATGCAGTGCCACAACAGCCACAAAATATAGTGAATCAGCCACAGCAATACCAAGTCCCAGATCCCAATGTTAATGTGAATCAAGCTCCCCAGCCAAGAAACATTGATCAGGGGATCCAAAGAGGACGACAAAGACAGGGACGGGGTAGGAATACACCACCTCACAGACAGGTGCCTAGGCAGAATTATCCTAGGAACCAAACCCCTAACAGACAGCAACAAAATTTTCAATTGCCAAACGTACAACAAGGGATGTACAGACCACCACCCCCACCCTATGGTCAGCATCTCTACGATTTGGTGGATGAAATAAAGCAGATGAGATTAGATCAGACTGCTTTTCTGGATGTGTCTCTGAGAAGGCAAGCAGAGGCTACTGGCCTCACTTCGACAGCAGCATTATCCAAGCAATACAGAAAGCCCCCCTTGGTTTTCGACAAGCCCACAGCTATGAGACCTGTGAATGAATTCTTTGATGAATTTGAGGCATTTACAGTGCCTATTCGCGAGGATAACCAGCTTATGGTTACCACTCTGGTCCAATACTTGTCGGGGAGGGCTAAGACCTTCTATAATCAAATAGTTGGTGTATATGGTGACACATTGCCATATAATCGCATTAAAACTGATTTTATTGCTAAATTCAGTGAGCTTCCTTTAGCTGAGGTGTTGAGGGATTATTCCCATAGAAAGCAGGGCAGGCACGAGAAGGTGATAGATTATGACAACGATATGTTAACCTTACTCTCTAAGGCAAATGTTCCCTTGCATGTACAGATCAGATTCTATGTTACGAATCTGAGACCAGAATTGGCTGGAAGAGTGGCTTCTGAATTTCCAACCACTTTAGATCAGGCCTCAAAAATAGCAGCCAAGCATGAGGGAATGATAGCCTCCGACAGAGCCCCTAGCCACATGCCTATGGAGGAAGCAATACACATGATGTATTCGAAGAAAGAAAAAAATTATACAAAGAAATACAGCGAGGATAGTGATCGTAAGAGAGAGCAATATCACAGATCTCGAGCTGATAAATATAGAGAGGCTAGGAAGGCTCAGGAAAAGAAAGGAGAAAAGCCTCAGAAATACAGATCAAAGCACAAGAATTATGACAGCTCTGACTACTACGATAGCAGCAGAGAGAGGTCATCCAGTCGCCACAGCAATTTCAGCAACAGAAGCTCCAGCAGGGAGAAAAGTGGTGATGAGAAAAGGTATTATAAAAAGGACAAAAAGCATTTTAGAAGCAATAGCAAAGACAAATCGGTTTCCTTCAACAAGGACAAGAAACATAGATCGAAATCGCCAAAGGGAGGTGAAAACAAATGGAGAGACGTCACTCCCCACAGATCATCCTCCAAAGAGAGTGATGATTTAAACGAATAGGCTGTGTCTGGGAGGGCGACCGACACAGCATAAATGAAATTGTTGACGAATTAGGCAAGCCAATGGACATCCCCAAGGAACAAGAGTGTGTTTCTCCTAGTAAATCGGTAGCAGAAAAAGACAGAATATCCAGAATTAGAATAGGCAAGTTTGCTGGTACAAAGAAAAACATTATTTCTTCCACCAACACAGACAGGGACGACGACAATTGCCAAGCAGTGCTGAAGCTGAGGAAAGCCAAACATAAAGGTGAGAAAGTTTCGGTCACTGCTCCAATTGATAAAGGTTGCATAGAAATCGAGGTAAAAGATTTGAATATGCCAGTTCTTGTTGATACAGGTGCCACTATTTCTTGTGTTAGTTCTGCATTTTTCAGGAAAATCCGAAGTAAAATACCCAATGGGAAGGTTTTACGCTGTAATATTAAAATATTTGTTGCAGATGGAGGAGCACATCATTGTTATAAGAAAATCGAGTTAAATTTCATGATAGAAGGCCAACAATTCACCCATAGGTTTATCGTTCTTCCTGCGTTAACCAGAAGCATGATACTGGGAGTTGATTTTTTACGAAAGTTTAGAGCAAAGATTAGCTTCAAATCAGGACAAAAACAACAGGTGTTCCCTATCAGAGCTGCACGTAGGTTTGTGATAGCTCCGGGGACTGAATACACCACTGTCGCGGCAATCACTTCTTATGAAGATATGTTAAATTCAATAGGAGTGACTGAGAATTTGCAGCGACAGAGGCCAGTTTCTTTCCTTGTTAAACATGCGTTAGTTAAGCCATTTGGAGAAAATAAAGTTCCTATAACCATTTTTAATGCCTCCAAAGCAGCCACAACTATCGAGAGAGGAACAATTCTGGGTATATATACGTTGGCTCACGAGGACGAGTTTTATTCCCCCAAAGAGGTGGAAAATTTGAATGAATTGGTCGCACAATCGAGTGAAAACAATGATAAGGTAGTTGATTTTCAGATCGGCGAGGATTTGAATCCTGAACAGAAAAAGGAGCTACTAAGTCTATTGCATGATCATGAAAATTCTTTTGTCGGTAAGGATAAAAAACTAGGGTTAACTACAGAGTATGAACATGGCATTGATTTAAAACCAGATTTTAGTCCCACAATGAGACAGCCATACCGAATGAACCCAGTCATGACCAAGGTTATGGCTGGAATTCTGAAGGACCAGGTAAAGCAAAATTTGATCGAGAAATGTGTGGATCCTGTAGAATTTAGTTCACCTTGTTTTTTGGTACAAAAACCAATGACAACAGACGGTAAAAGAGCCTGGCGTCTTGTGATTGACTATAGGCAAATAAATCGCTCTGTAAAGGACGAAATAAGACCTTTTCCACGCGCCGACGACACTATCGAAGCTGTGGGGCAAACACAGGGTCGATTCTTCTCTCGCTTAGATGCATTTGCTGGTTTCCATCAGGTGGGTTTAAGGGAAGAAAATCGATTTATTACAGCATTTAATACGCCTCTAGGAGTGTATAGGTACAAAGTCATGCCAATGGGACTTAAAACTTCTCCAAAAGCATTTCATTCTCTAATAGAACATGTATTGAGAGCAGTCCCAAATGCATTCTATTACGTAGATGATGTGGTGATCGCATCACCTACATGGGATTCTCACGTGCAGGATATCAAGAATGTATTTACAGCTTTTGATAAGGCAAATATCAAATTTAAAAAGGAAAAGTGTTCCTTTGGTCTCAGTAGAGTCCCCTTTTTAGGGTTCATTGTCGACAAGGATGGGATACATCCTGACCCAGCAAAACTAGACGCTTTGCGATCGTTTCCAACCCCAAAATCAGTGAAACAAGTACGTTCGTTTGCTGGGCTGGCTAATTATTATAGGGTGTTTATTCCTAATTTTAGCCAGATAATGAAGCCCCTATATATGCTGACCAAGGCAAAGGTTAAGTTTGTATGGACGTCTGCGGCAGAGAGTGCTTTTAATAAAATTCGAAATGCAATTCTGGAGGATGCAGTTTTGGTATATCCAGATTATTCAAAAGAATTTATTTTAGCTTCAGATGCTTCTAACCAAAGTTTAGGGGCCTGCATTTCTCAAGCCGATATTAATGGGAATTTGAGACCAATTGCCTTTGCTGGGAGAGGGTTAACCCCAGCTGAGCAAAAATACAGTGCCACAGAAAAGGAATTGGCAGGCATCCGATTCGCCCTAGGAAAGTTTAGACATTATGTTATGTCTAAGCATTTCACAATTCTTACCGATCATGCAGCCCTTACTGCAATTAACACTAAAAAGGATCTAACTGGTAGAATGTTTAGATGGCTAGATTTCTTTGGACAATTTGATTTTTCGGTCAAATACATCAAGGGAAAATTGAACATCATCCCAGATGTTTTATCGAGAAGAATATATGATCCAAATATACCAGCAGTCCCACATGTGGAGATGAAGAAATCAGTAACATTCAATCCCATCCAAGCCACTAAACACTATAAACAGGAGGATCCTTGCGAAAATAACCCCATCATGCTCTACAAGAGCAGAAAAATACTTAAGACATCAGGACAGGTGCAGGAATTAGATAATGAAGATTCACAAATTCCTGAGTTTCCAGACCTTCCAGGAAAATTGCATAACGATGAGCCAGCGATAAACACTGTAGAGGAAATCCTAATTGCTCCAGTGGAAACGAGAGCTCAAAATCGTGCAAAGCAATTAGGAAATGTTGATGCAAGACCCTTGACTAGCAAGCCAGATGGGATTAGTAGGGATAAAATGTCTACCCCAGCTTGTGTGTCTAAGGGAAGCAACATCCAGAAGGCTAGGAAAACAAAGGCAAGACCTGTAATCAGACCAGGAAAATACACTTCCAGGAACAGGATAAATACCCCAAATCCTGGAGATGGAATGGCGAATAAACATACGATTGAGTTGCCATTTGATAAGCTGAAATTACAGCTGGCGCAGGGGGATGATTTGTTTTGTAAACTAATGTCAGGTTACATTGAAGGAAAACAATTGCCCAAGAATCATGAGTTGACTAGGTTAATTCTGACCACACACGATATGTTTTTCATTCAGGATAACATACTCTGCAGGTTGCCTAAGAGGACTAAGATAGCTCAGATGGCAAATTCCTTTCAAGTGGTAATTCCACAGACATTACAGGCCCCCTTGATCAATTATGTACATGGTAATTCAATTAATGCACATGTTGGCTATGCAAAGACACTCTCTTTACTCCAGGCCCGATTCTTCTGGAATTCGATGGCTAGAGATACGAAAGACCATATTACATCATGCCATGAGTGTCTTCAATCTAAAAGTGTAAAGCATCCGAATAAGCTCCCCATGAAGATCAGAGAAACGACTTTCACACCTTTTTCAACTTTGATGATAGATGCAATGGGTCCTCTACCTAGAACACAGAGGAATAATTGTTACATCCAGGTAGTGACTGATCATTTTTCAAAGTTCTGCTTTATATGGCCGACACCAGCTATTACAGCAGAAAGGGTAGCAGCTGAATTCCATAAATATGTAATAGCATACGTCGGTGTCCCTAAGATCTTGAGGAGCGACAATGGCAGCTGTTACATAGGAGAAACTTTTAGAGAAAAATGCAAAGCTTGGGGAATAAAACAAGTGCATGGTTCGCCATATTTAAGTCGATCACAGGGAGAAGTAGAACGCCAAAATCAGTCGATTATTGGTTGTTTAAGGACGATGGTGAATGAAAATCAGACGAATTGGGATTTATTTTTACCTAATATCCAATTTGCTCTGAACGCTTCAGATCATTACACCACTGGCATATCGCCCTATCTCCTTGCATTCGGCAAAAACCCGATCATTCCCTCAGAGGCTCAACTGCAAGATGACATAGCCCACACTCAGCCAGTAATAGATCAGTTATTACAAATAATGAAAACAAAGGCTGAAGCGGCTGAAATTGCAAATAAAAGCAGAAGAGAGAGGGAAAGAAAAATGAAAGAGAAGCATGATACGAAGGCCAAGCCCCACACATTAGACGTTGGATCTATAGTCTATGCTAAAGTACATCGTTTGCTAAGGCAAAATACAGCAAAGAAATTGCAGCAACAATTTGCTGGACCATTCGTTGTGTGTGGGTTCCCATCCCCATATACTGTGAAGATCAGGAATTTGGAGACTGGGGTAGAGGTAAAAAGGCCAGTACATGTACAATTTATAAAGAAATCCAGTGCGATTGATAACAAGCTTATCAAAATACTAGAGACAGCAAATAAATAGGAAAATAATTCTGGTCGACAGGATATATCTTAGAGTAAATTACTAGGATCCGGGGTCCCCGTGGGTTGAACAGATGGTATCTATTTTGAGTCAGATAGGCGGCATTATTATGCAAGTCCAGTAGGATGGGACGATGCAATCGTATTATGTAAATGATGCTGAGTGATGGTGGCACGACAGCTCCTAGTATACGCCCCCCTTGCTATATATGGTGTGGAATGTCTTCCTCAGGAAGAGCAATTCCAGGGTCCTAAGCTGCTATTGGTCAAGATTATTCATGGCTTGAGGCGGACATTACTATATGACCAGCCGAATTCAAGTTCTTCCTTAGCAGTGGCCAAAACCATCGGGGAGAGTTGAGCTGCTCGTTTTATTTTTCACTGATAGTGAGCTGCTACACGATAGGCACAACGATTTATCACCATGTTCCGTCTTGCAATCTGGTAAGTGTCGTTTTGAGACTTGATTTATGATTGCTCTGATGTTTATACTTATGTGGATACCCATCAATGCCAAGGATTTACTCATGGATTACACCGGAATATTATTCTTTCTTTTATCGTATGTTGTTATTTATATGTGAGCATGATAGTGGAGATAAGTCATTTAGTGGCAAGAGGCCCCCGACATATGGCCTTAATCGTGAAAATAGATTAAGCATAAGCCCAGTCGGTAATATAGACGGGATATACTTTTTGGGAAAATATCGCTTTAGTTTTGAATTCTGAACACAAAAGTTTACGAGAATTTTTCTTTTCTTTCTTACCTTCGTTTAGGCTTCTGTTCCTCACCGTATGGGCAAATGCGGACTCTGTAGTGAAACACAACTACGGGGTTGCATTTGCTGGAACGAGGAAACCCATCTTGACGGACGTGGAAAAAACCTATGTCCAAATAGCAATCCCAACAGTGATTTTGCCACCTAATGGAACAATCGTTAGGATGGAAAATCACTACAATACAACATCAGACATGAGACTTATTAGAGATAAGATCCAAGGCCTATTGCAGCTTGTTTATGGGACAGCACTTGAGTTATTTGATAAAATAGAGAATGTGGCAAACGACAGATACAATAGGTATAAGAGAAAAGCGTTTTTACAGCCTATAGGCGATACAGTTTCTGCAGCCCTAGGCTTAGCTACAGACCCCCATTTGGCTTTAGTGGAGAGCAAGCTTGATGCTTTAATAGATACTTTATCACTGGGAAAATTATCCGATGTGAACAGGGATAAGGTAGTTTTAGGTCTTACTAAGCAATTGAAAAACTTGTTCAGGCACGCTTCTAAACACAATAGTGAGGTAGGAAAATTATTTATAAACTCTACCGACGAAATTAAGGATCTGACGAACCAGATCGATGCCTTTGTAGCTAACCTAACTTCAGAAATATCTAACACCATGGCTTTACATGCGATGCTGCATGAAGCAACTTTAAATTTGTTAGTACTAATAGAATATATAGATACAGCTAGGACATTATTGAAGGGATTGGACGATTTAAAACATGGTGTTTTGTCGGATGTATTTCTTCCGATGGGAGGCCTAAGAGAATTGTTGAAACCTTTAGCAACCAAGTTGAAAGTCCAATCTCCCACGTTGAGGATTTTGGACGATTCCTTGGACAGCTCCTACACTAGAGTAGAAAATTTTTCCTTTAAAAACAATTCTCTGTTGATAACAATTCCACTAATAATTTCACATAATGACGATAACTGCATTGCATATCGACCCCTGAAATTCGGCATACCTATTCACAGTAGCTCGAACGATTCAACAGGGTATACCATGTTAGAGACCGAGATACCCCATATTCTGGCAAAATGTCCCCTTCAGGGAATTTATTTCGAAATGAAAATTCATTCGTTCGAGCAGTGCACACAGCTAAGGAATTCAGTGGCATGTTTTACTCCTCCAACTCATATTCTAAAGGGAAAAGAAACTTGTTATTCGGCCATTTTTAAAGATAAAGCTTCTGAAATTGCTCGGTTATGTGTATTCCACACATATCTGACTAAACCAACCCCATTCTTTCATTTGACTATGAATAGGATGCAACACCTACTGGTTGGTCGTACGACCAAAGTGACTTTGGCTTGTCACAAACGACCCAGAACTAGGATGGCTTTGAGCCTTTTGGCTATAGTCAAGGTCCCTTGCGACTGTGCCCTAGTTAGTGGATCTTTAGTAATCTCTGCCCCTAGGGATGGATGTATTACTTGGAATCAGACCAGTATATTTGTTGAATCAGGATTTAATTTAGCCATAGCAGCAATTTTTAAAATTCCATTCAAAAATCTAACCGGAGAAACCAAACATGGATCACGAATTCATCTAAATTTGCCCACACCCCAAGATATGCATGCAGCATTGTCACATCTACCCAAATCGATTATAGAGTCAGGAATGAACACAGAGAGGCTGGCTAACGAGCTATTAGTGGCTGACAAAATGGCAAATGATCGGTGGGAAACTCTGAAAAAGTCAGTTAGTACCATGTCGACTCATCCAGCCACTATAAACATAGCGTTGATTATCAGTCTTGGTGTGACAATATTTTCATTTTATTTATTTTATAGGATTCACAAGCTGGCAATTATTTGCACGTTTGTGAGGCCCATTCAAGCTTTTAGATTAAACCTGTCGGCCCCAGTCTTCGAGGACATAAATCTAGGCTGCGATATCCCAACCCCACAACCTATGACTCAAGACCTACTGCCATACGAACCCCCAAGTCCAACACAGGCAATTCTCAAAATAGTTGCAGCAGTTATTGCCTTCAAGATCCTGCGATTCCTGTGGAAAAACAGGAGATGTATCTGCAATTATTTGCCTAGATGTTTCACGTGTAAAAGGTGTACGAAAGATGTAAACGATGAATCAGCCTCTTGGATCACTCTGAGATTGCACTCGGATGAGAGTCTGGTCTCAATACGTTTAATGCAAATCCCATTTGAAGTGAATTCTATTCTTGGATCTTCCCCAGCCCCACCTCTAAGGTTGGGAAAGTCTCATGTCAGTTGGTGCTGCTGTTGCAATCTATCATTGGACCTCCGTTGGAAGGCTGCCCTATCCCTGAAGATTCATAGGGCCAACAAACAGATCTTGCTTCCAACCAACGTAAAGGTGGATAGGAGGTACAGAAGCGAATTGGCAGCCATCATGGAGCCATCATCAGAGGCAATGTATGTCCTGGTGATTGAATCTAGGAACGGATCCTACCAGATCCCGTGGATCAACGACCCCAACGGGTCCAACGTGAACATGTAAGTCTATATATAATTAATATATGGACTGAAACAATAGTTATTCTTGCCCTTAATAGACGTGTAGGGTGTTCTTTTCTCACGAATATTTTATATCCGTCTTTTCTTCTTGTTAATGTATGTTGATGTTTTACCTTCTGTGATGTGGCTTTCATGGGAAATATTGGCACAAAAGAACTGTGAAATTTTAAAATAGTCATTTACAAAATACCCAAAGTATTATGCAACCTGTCATTGGTATGTGGTCGATGCTTTCTTACAGGAGCACGGCGGCGTACTTGTCGGCAAGAGAAAGTGGCCAAGAAGAGGAGATGCTTATAGTTCCCCACGCCACGAATGTGACAGGATCACCCTAGGAGTGCCAGATATAATTTTACATTTCAAGGACATTAACATTTTTATTAAATATTTAATTCAAATGGCAAATGGATCGCCCCCATTTGTCAAGGTGAACAGCAACGGCACCTTTACTAAATAATATTGACTTTAATTTCTCTTGAAAGAGAGGAAGGACTTTACTTGTTTACACAAGCTAAAAAATTTTTTCCTGGGTTCTTTGGAATTCAGTCGATAACTTTAAATGATATTTCATGCAACAGACAAGCGTTATTGTCTGATTTTATTCATTGCATTTCTTATTGCTTTTATTTTTTATTCCCTTACTTGTGTGTGATTTATATGTGTTGATCGATGACGACTTTATGTACATACAGGATTGGTGAGGCCATTAATGCCTACGATTAGGTCGTATCATCGACTCTGTTTGCTTTGATTACACTGAGTAGGTACTCAGCTCTCTTGGTATATGTGTAGTTTTAGTGTAGATCTAATTACCAGACATAACAGTTAATATGTTTAGAGGAACTACTTTGAGTTATACATGGAGGATGGAGATAACCCATATGGTTCCCTCAAGTGTTTTGTTTATTTAGCGCCACACGACAGTGGCATATGGCTGCAAAGTGATTTACTGCGCACTAAGTACTGTATACGTAATAGGATACCCCCTGAGGATACGATGCGATGGCCATAAGCCAGGGTGTAATCACACCAACAGGGGACGACTATGTAGTACAGACTCTTAAAGGAGTCACTAGATCTGTTTCCAATAAGGACAGATGGTTTCTTTTTACTGGTGTAAATAGCGTGAGTAGGATTGACATACCATAAACCAAGAGATTTATATGATCTTATGACTAGGTGGATATGATACGTCAGCAATACTAAGTCTAGCGGATCAGTCGCTTTGTTACTTGAAGTTGTAGTGTTATTTAGCTAGTCATATGTACCCACGGGTAATTATTTTGCATGTATTCTACTGCAAGTAGATGCAGAAAGAAGACATTTTTGCTATGCGATTGAAAAATCGAGCGTAGCGACGGGGTGAACCGTCATCCTTGTAGGAGTAGAAGGGGATGGGGTTGACCTGTTACATAATCAGCAAGCGAGGCCAGTTGATTACATATCAGGCCTTGCGGGATTATTGAATTTATTTATCTCCGGGTATTTATTTGAAAAGGAGATAACTAAATGTATCGGTAAACTTTTTTTGTATATTACTAGATTAGACAAGATCTAATTTTGAATAAGGAATAGGCTATGGACCAGGAATGGGAGGCGGGTAGTTGGAATATACCAATACTCTTGCTCATTCGGCAATGGATCCTTGCCTATGTGCGGGTAGGTAGACAACAGTAGAATATAACAATCTCTTTCTGAAAAAACTTTGTAGCCCATAGTACGGATGTGTGTTCGGCTCAGCGGTGGCGTTCTCAATGGTTCACCGCACAAATGACCAGCTATTTATACTTGGTAGGTGTCCGGTCCAAAACCGATTCGACGGTGGCGCCGGCTGGTGTCACTGTTTGGACCGACCTATTGGGAATTTAACATAGGAAAAATTAGAACGACGTAGTTTGTTCCTGTTTGCACCGGACTATTTAGACTTTAACATAGGATCCCAATATATTTCAGGATTCCACGCGTGTTGGTATACGCGATGTTCTTTTATTATGTGTGATTAGAGTAAAATTCTCAGATTGGACCGTACTATTGGGAATTTAACACTGGAATTTGGTTTTTCATAGGGTTAACACTTGCGGTGTTTGCAGACCTTGTCATTTTGTTATTTTTATTATGACATGGAACCCTTTGTGTAAGATATTAGCCAGATTTTTCAAGCGATTAAGACCTTAGTATAAGCAGTTCTTTCACTTTCTGAGTTTACACTCTTACATGTTCATAACGACGTTTTTTAAATCTTTATGAATTTATTGAAAATATTTTACAAAATGGTAATTAAATCGTATGATTTGCTTTATGTATTTAATATCTTCTTGCGCACAATGTAACCGCGCATATGGCTTGGTATGGATAACTAGGTAACAGCACAGCTATTTAAAAATTATTAATTCTTAATATTTTTAATTTTTTCAAAAATTCCTAAAAATTTTCTTGTAAGTTTTTAGGGTACACCCTCACTCGATACTTCGTATCTGATTGAGGGCGGGGGGGGGCAGTGTTATGTAACATTACGTAACATTGTGTAACCTCATTATATTTATATTATTATTAATTATCACCTATTATCACATTACTTTAAATCGCTAATTATACTTAACTAGCTAGGACTGTGCAAGTCTACTTATACATGCTAGGCCATGGATATTACGTAAGGGCTCCGCCCACTCATTATTATGCATGTACCCTCCTGGAGGAGCCTGTACCATTAGTTACCATTAAATCAGTTGCTTCGTTCTTCTCATGAAGTTCAGACGTTCGTTAGTCTTCTTCCATTAGACCATCACAAAAATGCCTTGACAATGATGATTCTTTTGTTATCATTCTCCAAGGTATGAGTACTGATGTTTTTCCCCCACAACTGACATTAAGCAAGGAGGCCGCTCTAGCTGTTCACATATCTTTATTTACTTAAAGTGGAGGCAATACAATTTCTGGACATTTTGTTATACAATCTTAATTGTAGGTACATATTTGAATATTTCAATATCATAATGAGAGTCATTAAGTCTATGGTGACAGTTCCTATGATTAATTGAGGTTAGCTTTGATTGGCCCTGAAGATATCGAGATGTATTTAATATAGGGCGGAGGGTGGGAGAAATTTTTTAAACATGTGTTGGTTCTTGTACGTCCTAGTGCAGAGAGAGGACGATGCGAGGGTGCTATATGGGACCAGAGGGGGGAAGGGGTAGAGCCTCCAGTGTGTCCAGCTAGAGGGCACTCCTGCTCAATGCCCAGGAATTAAGTGAATTCCCTAGCTCATTAAGCAAGGAGGCCGCTCTAGCTGTTCACATATCTTTATTTACTTAAAGTGGAGGCAATACAATTTCTGGTCATCAAGGGGAATATTTGATCATTGATGAAAGAGTATATAATAACATCAAAGTAATTTTGTTCACATTCATAACATTTTGTTATACAATCTTAATTGTAGGTACATATTTGAATATTTCAATATCATAATGAGAGTCATTAAGTCTATGGTGACAGTTCCTATAATTAATTGAGGTTAGCTTTGATTGGCCAAGGGGGACGAGGCGGGGCCTAGGCCTCTTAGAGCATGGTGTACGGTGGTTGTTTTGTTGCTGTACAGTGTCGTATATACCCTGAAGGCATCTGAGGCCCACGTCCCGTGAGCTTTCAAGTCCTCTGTAGTTGCGCCCTCCTCATTATACAGGTATGAGGCGCAACCTCGTCTTAGGCTGTGCAACGAGAACGATTTTTGATCATACTTTAGGGACTTCAGTTATATACGTGATTGTCACCGGCTTGCCATGTGGGAAGCAGAGAAGTGGAGCATTGCTGCTGCTATCTGGGGCCTTTCTGTCTCTTGTTTGTACCGCTTTCATTAGGCAGAGCCTCTCCGACGCTGCAGTCGGCACGAATATAGATGTTGGTGATTTGGCTGACTGCATGGTCTTTGACCACTTGAGGTCGATTCTAACTCCATCCGGCAGTATCTTGACGTCTCCTCTAGTGAGGTGGCGAGTATGGTCGAATTCTTTTACTCGCCTCGGGCCTAAGTTGCTCTGGCGGAGCATTGCAGAGAGCATCAAAAGTATGGCTAATCTTATTAAGGAAGGATACACGATGGCCTTAGCTCTATCCAAGAATTTTTTCTAGCATGGAGATGGATATCGGGCGCTTTGGTTTTGGAGTGTGGCGCATCTCCAGCTCAGTGCCCCTTAGAGCAAACCCAACTCTGTCGTGATATAGGGGGGCCGTGTCCATTCCAGCCAACCTGAAGAAGGTCCTCAGGTTGGTAATGTTATTTTTTATGGTTGCGGGTACTTTGGTGTGCTTGGCCATATATTCAATGTACCAACATATATAGTGATGGGTTAAGTTCCTGATTCTTATCTTCATAGCCGCACAGAAGGAGAAGAACCCGGTGGCTGCAGACTCACAATTTGCCGATGTAGATGGTCTGTGAGCCTGCTTTTGTCTCCGACACACAGCGTCTGCTAGTGCTGCCGCCTTTTTGCCTAGAAGAATTTAGATATTGAGAATAGGCTGGGATTGACGTTTGTCAATCTCAGCCTATTCTCAGCCACCACTTTCGTGCCTTTCTCGTGGTCTTGTTTAGAAAGGCACATTCTTGAGAGGGCATCCGGTACCTCCATTTCTTCCCCCGGTACATGGGTCAGTCGATATGTGACTCCCATGGATAAAGAGAGAAACCAGAGAGCTCTAGCACATGCGCCAAGGGTATTGTCCCTGGCGTGCCCTCCTTGATAGGTGAATACAGAAGCTGTGTTGTCGCACTTTATGAGGATCTCTCCTCCTCTGTGGTAGTGATCTGTAAATAGCCTAGCTGCTGCTAGGCAGTTTAAGGCCTCGAGGTGGTTTATCGAGAGGCCTTTCTTCGTTGTTTCTTGGAACTTGTATGTATATGCCATGTAACCATCTGTGGCTCCCCCTCCCTCAAGGCATGCGTCTGCTGCTATTGTTGCTACCGTTACAATCCTTGGGAATATACACTTTCCGTTGTACGTGTATATAAACTCTAGGAACCAAGACACATCCGCCCTGACTGGCTGTGATACCTGGATGTTTTCTCCTTTTGCTGCTCTCATTGCTGCCAGGAGGCATTGCATGAAGAGGCGTGCTGGTATCACTGCTTTGGCCACATGAGCCACTTGTCCCACCACCTTCTGCATTGCATTTGTTGTTGAATGAATTTTCGTGGTAGTAGGGCAGCCAAACAAGAGCGTGTCTCTTGTAGTTTTGTGAGAGGTATGTTTAGCAGGTTGTTTTTTGTGTCTATGTGGATCCCCAGCCATGTCACCGCTGGGGCAGGGCCCTGTAGCTTTTTCACTGCCACACTGAGACCTAGCTCACAGAAGAGATTGATGGCTATCTTCATGTAAGCTCACACTGTCTCAGTTTTTGGGCCAAGTAGTAGCAGATCATCCAGTACATGAGCACCCGTATCCCGTGCTTATCTAGAGCCCTCACAATGAACATTGCCACAGATTGCATAACATATGCCAATGACCTTGCGCCAAACGGCAGGACCCTATCCACATAGAACTTTTCGTCGATCTTAATCACAGTAAGCGGCCAGTCAAGTGGGCATATTGGGAAGTGTCTGTATGCCCTTGACAGGTCTATAACTGCCATGGCGTTTATTGAGCTTTCGTTGATGTAGGCCACAGCATTATCCACTGTTGGAAGGTTGTGGTATGCTGGTTGGGAGTTGTAGCGGTTTTTTATAATGTATTTATTCACCCCACCTTCTGGATATGAAAAGTCAACTATTATTTTTCTCTCTCTTGGGTCAGCCTTGGGCCTGGTCATTAGTGGGCTGACGTGTATCCATGGCTGGAAAGGTGGTGTAGTATACGGGCCTGCTACCGCCCCATGATTTCTCTCGGCCTCGATGTATGTTACTATACTGTGTGGGTGTTGTTGGGCAGACATATGATTTTGTACGTCTACCTGATCTATGGGGCCACCTGTATACTGCATAGGAAAACCGTACTGTATCCCATCGAGCACTATTTTATCATCCTTGTGGTCTGTCGCCTCTTTTAGCCATGTTGTGTGTCTGAGTGATGTATTTAGCTGGATTTTGGCCTTCTTCCAGTTCGGGGCATTGGATTTCTTTACACTCATATAGATGGCGGCCATGTCATTGTCCATTTCATGGTGTGGTTTGGGCCAGTTGTGATATGTGTCGAAAGCTACATTCTGGCCTACCTGCTGTATGTCTGCTGCTGTGCCCGTGGGGCGATTGCTTGCTGGGGGTGTATGTCCAATGTGTCTTCCGTTTCCAGGTTCTCTGCACCTTCAGTATGTGATTGCAGGTGTGAGTTGGCCTGCGCGTGGTGCTGTACGTCGAGAGTCGGGGGGCGTGGCACCCACGTGTTGTTTACCTCTCGTACGAAGACTTCGTTGTTGTGGTCACATCATCACTTGCGCTGCTGGGCATGCGAGCATGTCTCTTTGGGTGTCTGGCGCGAGTTACTGGTGTTTGTATCTCCGCCGATCGCTGTATTGTTCAGAGATGTTGTGGATTCACATTTACTTGTTGATATTGTACTGTTATTGCTTTTGTTTGAGTCATTACTTTCATTGTCTGTTGGTATTCGACATGTCCCTGCCTGCGAGGCCGAGTGTTTTGGCTGGAGTGTGCCATGACAGTCCTCGCTCACCTCGTGTGACAGATGCACTTTAGTGGGCATGGTGTTGCTTTTCGCCCGATGACTCCTGTCTATTAGTTTTTTGAGTTTCCTTCGTTGTATGCTGGCTTCTTATAAAAGCCTTGGCCTTTTTTGTGGAAGCCTGTTTTGTTGTGCATCTTTGACTGCGCTGCCTTCTTATTGTTGCAGTCCCTTACCATGTGGTGGTTTTCCCTGCCTTTAATCGCATAAAAACAGTAGCCGCACACATGTATGAGGCTTACCTCGCCTGACAGATGCGCTGTCTGCTTGGGGCACGTATTGTTGTTGTAGGTTGGGCACGGTACCTTTTCTATGTTTCCTTCCTGTGTTTGTTTTTCTTGTTTTCCTGGGTTCCAGGCTAGCTTTGTTCTGTATTCAGCGAAGGTGGCCACCTTGCCTGCTTCTCCAACACTAGATCAAAGCATGCCCTGGTCCAGGTGTGAGTATGTATCCATTCGCGTACCAAGGCATCCTCGGCTACATTTGCTAGGTGCTGGAGCTTGTACCAGTGCTTTGTATTCTCCTGCAAGTTGCTCATGAGCATCCTAGCAAAACCACACATATATTCCTGCATCGTAAGCTCTCTTTTGCTAGATTTCATTCGACTGGCCATGTCAGGGGGAAGGGAGGTCTAGGGGGCCTCAAAGGGAAGGGCCCTACCTTTCCTGTCTGTGGATGTTGCATACTGTGATCACATGGCCTTCCTAACCATGCGGGAATTCCTAAACTTTTGTTTCAGATCCTTTGGGTTGGGCAGTGAGTCGTCAGACGAGTCAGCTGATGATGAGGAGGAGTGGGCGGGGCCCCTACTCCTCCAGGTGTAGACTGGGTGGCGCTTGTGTAGGTTCTGGTTGTCCCCCTCGCACTTACACTTACGTTTTCTTTTCCACCCCATGAGGGGGAATCAGTGAACTCGTCACTTGAGTCCAATATGAACTGTTTTCTTGCTTTCTTTTGTTTCTTCGTCTTCTTTCTCTTTGGCGTGGACTGTTCAGATTCTGCAGTCGATTCAGAGTCCTCTGAGTCAGACGCGAACTGTGAGTCAGACTCAGACTTGGAGCTGGATGTTGACGGAGTCTGGGGCTGCTTCTTGCCCTTTGGCTTGCCCTTCAACCCTGTCCTCTTGGTAAACTCTGGGTTTGACTGGGAGCGGCCCTGTGCGTCTTGTTTCTCACGGTTCTTGTCCTTCTCCGGTCCTTTTGGGTTTTTGGTAGCTCCCATTTTCTGACACAACTTATTGAAAGCCTCTGCCATGATAGTATAGGGGTCCTGATTTTCTTCCTTATCCGTATTTTTTCCTTGCTTTTTTGTTTTCGGGGTTGGTCTGCTTTTCTTTGTCGATTTAGGTGTTTTCTTCGATGTAACTTTCTTGGGTGGTTTTTTGGTCTTTGGAGAAGAGTGGGACACGCGCTTGGGTTTCCTAGGGCGGCCCTTGCTCTTTTTCGTCTTATCTGGCTCCTCTGTTGGCGTAGGCGTAATAATCACGTTTTCTTCCTTCTTTTCCTGTTATTTTTCTTGCTCAGGCTTGTCTTGATTAGGAGGCTGCTGGGTATCCTTGAGCCCTTTCGTTTTTTCCCTTGTCTGTGCCATTTTCTTTGTGTGTAGCACGAGAAAATTTTTAAACACATGTTGGTTCTTGTACGTCCTAGTGCAGAGAAAGGACGATGCGAGGGTGCTATATGGGACCAGAGGGGGGAAGGGGTAGAGCCTCCAGTGTGTCCAGCTAGAGGGCACTCCTGCTCAATGCCCAGGAATTCAGTGAATTCCCTAGCTCAATAATTACAATACACCTTTAGACGTTTGTATATCGATCAACACATCTCATATGTCCACTCATTATCTTTAATTGCCATTTTCTTTCTGGCTTACATCAACATCTATTCACTTTAATTATGTTATAGGCTGTCTCACATTTTAATCGCCTAGTCCTTACAAGAACTTTACAAATAAAAACGGGAACCGATTAAAAATCACTTCTCACATCAATATACTGTTTCATCCTCATTCACAAAGTTAGACCAGTACAGATTTTTTTACCAGATCTGAGAACTTCTCCTGGTCATTACAATTTCTTACCCCCTCATTTAACAAGTCCCACAGAGAAATGTCTCTGTAGTATGCACTTCTTCGCATTCGTTCTGATTTCGGTATGAATTGTTTGAAAGTGAGTCCTCTCCCTCTCAAGTTTTTGTTGTAATCACTATTCTCCATATATTCATCCCTTTTTCTTTACAGAGTTTTCAATAATGCTATTTCTCTTCTTTTACTTAAAGGTAAGATTTTCCTCTAATCAGAAGCTCTTTTTGGTTAAAGTCTTACCAAATGCTAAGCGTAAAGCTCATTGGATTGGATTGGTGAAGGCGAATTGTACATTTTCTGAAGATTTCACCCATATGCATAGTCCCCTCCCCTTCAAGTGTGATGAGGACCGGTTCTTACTATACCAGTATATGTGATGTGTTACAGGACAATGAGTCACAAGTCACACAATTGATATTTTTCAAAGTGTCTGATTCAAAAGATTTCTTTATAAGAATGTTCTCAAAAAGGAGACATAGTTCTGAGAAATAATTTCCAGGTCTTCCAGTATGTTCATAGACTATCGGGAAGCTAAAGGGAAGTAAGTTAATTATAAAAAGATCAAACCCTAGATCTACATCCATAAAGGTGTTGATAGAAATAATAAAAGATTTCTGATATTTCTGAATCACTATAATTGGTGGCAAACGGTCAATCTGGAGAAGCAATCAGAGTCTGAATAGCAAGGTTCCACTGTAGAAGTGAATAGAAGCGAGGGAGGGTGTGGTAGCAAGGAGGGAGGGGGCTGGAGGTGATAGGGTTATATTGTGCGGCCTCCCAAAGCCTTAAGTCCGGCTAAATAATGTATGTATCCAGCGAACCAATTGAACGAGATGACAGATAGTTAGAGGAAGGGGTTGGAGGGGAAACTCTTAATCAGGGATCGAATACACTACTTACAATTGTAGATGAAAGCATAAGGCTAGAGGGTTGATACCATGTCATACAGGAGGATACATATTGGAGAGTTGTTATTATGTGTGACTACAGCCTAGAGCATGTGAAGAGGGAATACTATTAATTGGAGTGATATACCCGCCTTAGGCTATGCAAGTAATTTACCAGGAAGGATTATCGAGAGCTTAATGGATTAATGCGGGAAAACACATGGATTATTCTGCGGATATTTCCATAATGTAGTTCAATAATCGTAGAAATTATTACATTTTATAGATGAAGTTTGACATTTATCTCCTCAAAACAAGAACAATGTGGAGTGCATGTTTGCATGGAAGCTTGTACTGATGCCTCACGGTGGCAATCATAGGAAGTGCCAAAGGGAGAATTTGAAAGTCAAATATAACACTTTCAGCAGAAATATTACCCGGAATGCAAAGGTAAAAGAAAGATGGCGAGGATGATATATTATACTTATGAAGTTGTATAGAGAGATATGAAAGCTAGGTGTTATTATTGCCCATTGCCATTATTGCTCATATTCAATAATTTCAAAACAATTTTAAACTGTAAGTGGCCTTACGATTTCTGCTGAATCCTTTTTCCCATTTATGTCTCAAAGACACGATAGCATGAGCTGTGATATCACTCTGGTATTTTGACTTTCCACAATTGCTCAATACATTTGCTCTGAAACATGACTGTCATACCATGCATAGAGTGTTACAATAGATTAATTTGAGGCAGGTGGAATACATCCAAAGGCTTTGACAATGCTCCTTGGATGTCATTCTGAAGCTTATTTGGTTGTGTGTGATAATCACACGGTTTCCCGATTGACATATATAAATTCAATTCAATTCAATTAAGTAACACATTCTAAAAGCATGCAAAAGGGAGAGGAACGAATGGCAATGGCAATTCTGAAATAATGCTATCTCGGTATATTGGAAAACGCAAGCACAACATATATGAAAGTTGGTAACCGTTATCCTTTGTTCATGTATCATCATTTACATACACCAGGTAAATCCTCTCATAACAGGGCACAGAAGTAAAAAAAATTATCGACAATATGGTCTCAACCTAAAGACATGTTGTTTGAATTGCTCGCTGATGATTTTAGCTCAATCAACAAGTGACTTCGGAGTTCGTCCTGAACAGTTGTAAACTCATGGTTCCGAAATTCCATTCCAAAATTCCAAAATGCCCCGTCCTTAACATAAATCCTGGATCTTGATAGATAGATTAATTCAGAACTTGACCCTGCTTTCTCGAACTTTTGGAGCATATGGAAGTCAGTTACAAGAGGCGCATTTATAGATAATGCTACCGCTAAGGTACCCTATCCATACATCAATAGGTTATACAATGCTCATTCTAGGATTATCTGTTGATAAACCAAATATAACATACTACACCCCTAATCCGCTTCTCCACATATACCCGACACGCTCCTGTGAATCATTCTACCAGCTACAATATGGAAGCCATAATATAGAAGCCAAAGTGTCTCTAAGTGTCTCTGGGTGATGGAGTGGTGTACCAATGCTAGCCAAGTATACGTATTATTTCACTGTTATCTGGTCTTAACAAGAAAACCCCTGCACAAAAGCTTTAATTATGATTTGTGAAGTACCGGGAAGTCAGATTCTAGAAGCCAGAATCTGTAGAGTTGACGGACTGTTATGATAAAGGATATTTCTGTTCGCAAAGGATTGATTTTCATCTATTCAAGACCATCAGGTTTAACAAGAAAACCTTTTCTCAAAAAGCAATGTGAATCACCTGGAAGCCACAATACATAGGAATGGAGATGGAATGGTATAATTCTAGTATACCCACACATATCACGGATTATTATTATTGTCATCATTATTGCACATAATCATCATACCTTAGCAGGAAAATAAGTTTCATGCTCTGGTAACTACAAGGAACTATTTCTGGCAGTCAGAAGTCCGAAGCCAAAATCCCTGGGGTTGAGCTACAATCAAAATACACCACCGCTCTGCAAGGATTCTAGAGTGTCATCAATATATATGTTTTATTAATATGGAAGATATTAATTATCTGAAACGACCACAGTAAAGCAGAACCAGGAGAGAAAGATAAGCTGGAAGCTAGATTGAATAAGCTAAAAGTTGTTGGCAATGAATAAACTATCAAAAAAAATTGCACCACAACCAATATATTCAGGGACATTCTGCAAACATTTTTTTAAAAAGAAATTTGCTCAGAGAATCATGAACGCAGGAGCTGCAAATGCCCGAGGAAGAGGTAGATTTCGGGTGTCTACCAAGGTGAGCAGATTATATATAAATGATAATGAAGAAGTCATCGATGAAATATCCTAAATTTAGCTAGAATAGACTAGAGAGAATTTGGTATTTTTTTTTCGCCCCACACGTTAATGATCAGGCTGAACTCAGCAGTAAGATCAGTATATAACTTGAAAAAAAGAACAAATGTTGAAAAAGAAATAAAAAACCTGAATATCCTACCCAACTCCGTAAGGAGAGAGGTACACACACTAGAAAGTGCTCATTATTTAGCTCAATCAAATCAGAAATTAGACATCAGGAAACTTCCGACCAGGAGCCATGCAAAAAGAAGGAAAAATCTAAAAATAAATCGTCCAAAAACATCACTATACCAAAATAGCTTTCTATATAAGGCTAAGATGGCCTGGAACTCACTATCAACTGAGAAACAGGCTATAGAATCGAGAAAACATTTTTGAAGAGAAATCGAAAATTTTGTAATATATGAAAAAGAAAAAAAGAATTAGAAAGTGAATCCTCTCTCCAGGGAGACTATTACTGAGTCGATATCTTGCCATTAAAACATCCTGTACTGGATTCCTAGTCCACTATGTTAATAATTTGTACCGACCATCCCATGTTTGTATGATGTGTCTCATATGTTTTATACTTTATACTCTCATATCTTGTATCTTATACTCTCCAACCATAGACTGTGCTACGCAGCCAAACCATGTAAATGTCTATCCCCAGAGTCAGGGGAACGTATCTTGTACTTCGCATTTTGCATCTTATATTTTACTGTATAGTACATATCTTACAATGTATAACACAACCAAAATTATGTAGAAGCCTAAGGGAACGGCCGGAAGATCTGGGTATAAATCCTGAATGGTACCCAGAGGCCTGTTGACCTGTTCATCAACAGCCTGTAACACACAGATGAATAAAAGATTGCTCTATCTATCTATCTATCTATCTATCTATCATAAAGAGCGTGATTGTGACAATAATGGTTAAAGGCTTGGCAGGCATATATATATATAAATCGCTCCAAAAGGGACTTGATTTTCAATTATGTACTCGCAAGGTTAGTTTATTTTCATAAGATATAACATATTTCATAAGATATAACACCACATCGGCCAAATTGAAGAAGTTCTAAGTATTTAGTACTTTTTTCACAAATATATCATTAGAGTCATGATTTATAGGCATTAATTGGAACCGTTTGTACATATATGTAGGCGACCTGTCTCATTTACAGAATGTAAGGTATGCATATATATAGTCCTTTCTTAATTCATGCAAACAATGACTGAATTTGATTTGTATTGGTCGATGTATCAGAAAAGCAACCTCGATAGTTCCAAATATTACATTTGGACATTATATTCGGATATGCTAACTCCCAGTATAAATAAAATCTTTGAACAAAATTTATCATTTCAAATTTCATCTGATGAACTAGTGAAGGGGCAGCGCTCTTTCCTTGTCTCAGAGGATTAGCGATGAATAGTAGTAGGACGTAAAAAGTAAAAAATGAAAGTACCATAAATTTGTGTAACAGTAGCTGAATGGTCAGCGGTCGAGGCCAGGAGGAAAATGTATTAGCTCTTACAGACCTTGAGAAAAATGGCGCCAATTTAGTACGGCCAGTCTAGCCATTTATTCAGGTGGTATTGTTATCATCATTCAATTATAGGATTATCGCACCATTTAGATCTTGATAAGGCATTGGAAGTGAATGATAATACCCTTGATACTGTAAAGATACTAGTTAAAGGTTCGTTCCCAGCCAAAACTACCTAAAATTAGCTTCGTTATACCTTTTATTGTTGGACTAACCTTGAGGTTTTTACTACTGAAAACATTCTATATAATTATATGATGTGTTACGAGAAAATGAGTCTCAAGTCGCAAAATTGATATTTTTCAAAGTGTTTTATTGACAAGATTTCTTTGTACAAACGTTCTAGTTTGTGGGTTATCTAATGTCGTATCAATACGTGTATCGAATTTAAAGTGTATATTAAATATATCTTTGTACTTCGACGCTCATCCTATAGCAAGACTCGGAAGTCTCAAGCAGGACTAATAAGTGGAGGATCAGTGTAATGGGTGATGGAATATCCTGGAAATGGTGACAAACTGCTGACACCATCCAGCTGGGAGGATAAGCTGGCTGAGAAATAACATAGTGTTCTAAACTGCTGGCAGCCATATTGGATTTTGACCTTTAAATGACCTTAAATGACTTTGAAACAGATAGGTAACTTTGGAAATTGATTCCTCACACATTAAAACATAGACAAACAGGTATCATATGTGAATATAGTGCTAAAAGGAACTGAGGGGGCATTCTTGTATCCCAGCACCAGCCATATTGAATTTTGACCTTGAAATTGACCTTGAAACAAAATAATAAGATCAGAAATGAATTCCTTGTGCCTTAAAACATAGACAAAGAGGTATTACACATTACACATGAATTTAGTGTCATTAGAAGCTGAGATATGACATTCCTATTACCTGGTGGCGGCCATATTGTTTTTTGCGCATACCGGCCACCAGGGGACTAACCCAATTTGTATGCGGTTGTTTTGGGGAACCTTATACCTGTACCTAACACCAAACCAAATTTCAAAAACCTGTCACCAAGTGCTCGATTCTGGGAAATACTTGCATGTTTCCTCCCAGCTAATCCTGAAGTGAAAACATTTTGGCCTGCCCCAAAACTTTTCCTTTAGGCCCAAAAAAATAATAGGTGTGTACCATGTACCAGTGTTTCCGATTTATCTGGCTGAAAACTAGGTTGGGGTAACTTTTATTAGCTTTTTTGTCAAAAAATCTAAAAAAGTAAGGTATGGTAAAACAAAGATCAGGTATGGTAAAAAAATGGTAGGTAGGGGAAGGTTTTTCTAGGTAGCGGGTGGGGGGGGGGGGGGGGGGGAGGAGGGTAAATCGGAAACAAACCTATTTTTTTTCTTGGCCTTACTTATTTTATACTGTTCGCCTTGCACGAAATTAACTTGCCTAAATGTCTGTATAAGTCTCACACTGTATTTACTTGTTACCGTTACCGTTACCTGTATCAACACGTTACCTTATGTACCTTACTCTCACTGTAATTAACCATTCCATCATTCACATGTACTGAAACTAATCGTTTATTAGTGAGAGTTTACTCGAAACTAATATATACAATTTACCTTGGCCTATAAAGGAATTAACACAAAATATTTCTTATAATTACCCTGTCTGGATATATGTTATCCTTAGATGTGTCAACTGAACCTTAGCTGAACCATGAGCGTACACTTCAAATATTCAAATATTATTTCTACGAGTGCTAGGAATCGCTCATTCAACTCTGTAAAATGATAATACAATATAAATGAATCAATCAATCAGTTACCTCCGCTGCAAGCCATCCCCACCTCCTGCTGGCACCCATTCGAGGAGAGAAATAAATGTCAGAATTAAATATTTACATGCTCCCATTTACCGTATTCCTAGCTTAATACTGACGAGGCCAGCTGATTGACATTTTAATTAACGGTCAATTCAGTAAAAGGTGAATTGAATGAAAGGTTGAAATCCCGCCAGTTAATAAAGGATTTGAATGGGCCTCATTTAGAACAATCTAGGTTAGACCACATTGATAGGGGAGTTGCATTTGCCAACAAATTTGCGGAAACGATATATGAATGAAATCGCAAGAAAATATACATTTCGCCTTCACCAATCTTCTCATATAACTCAGATTTAAAACAAATATCAGGTTAAAAATACAGCGATGTATGCAGCGATTATTTATCGCCCATAATGCTATGGGGATGGTTTACTTCTGGTCCACACTTCTCTTGTCTACGCGACAAAGTTGCGTTAATTTGCACACTGCTGCCATGACACTAATGCATCCTATAGTGCACACATGTGCAAACAAATGATTGTTGTCAGAACAATGTTCAGTATTGATGTCGATTGATGCAAGCATCTATCGTTGACTATTTGTTTTGACACTTTTGTTTATGCGTATGGTTTGATTGAAGTATGACCACAATTATTTATACAACTTCTATTGATTGACATGGAAAGCTAGGGTAAACACCCACCCATCCATTGGTGTTATCCTGGGTGTATTCGGGTGAAACCGTCAGAAAATGTACAATTCGCCTTCAGCAACCTTCTCAAATAACCCAAATTTAAGACAAAAGTTCAGTTCAAAATTCAGTTCAACATAACCAAACAGATTGTCTGAATCAAGTCAATACTATTCAAATATGCTAGTATTTCCCAGCCCAATTTAGCAGGATTTCCTAAATGTGTAGAACTGCCGATTTTACATTTTCTGAAGATCTGACCCATTCACTCCCTATCAGCTATTTAATGTGTGTATACGAGATGAGAGCATGTAGCATCATATGGAGGTGTTGTAGTGGTCGTATAACTATAGATGTGTCCATTAAGACTTATATAGAGCAAAATCTAAACTCAGATCTGAGGACTAGAGCAAAATAATCATAGTTTGATCAATTCCCCTAACCCAGAACTGGAGTAGATCTAGTCCTCGATTCGGGTGTATAAGGAAAGGCTGACTTTGGGTGAAGTCGCGAGAAAATGTGCAATTCACCTTCACCAGTCCTCTCAAATAACCCAAATTTGATAAACGAACGGGGTTCAAAATTCAGTTCCACACAACCAAACAGATTGTTTGAATCAAGGCAATATCAGATATACACAGATATACCAAGTGTTGACCATTTTCCAGTCTAATTAAGAATAATTCACTAAAGGTGTAGATTTGCCGATTGTACATTGTCTGAAGATCTGACCCCTTTACACAATGTAAACTTTCTGTATTATCAGGATGTCTGTCAGAGAAGCCTTACACTGAATACAACTTAACCAATCAATCAATCATAGCTGCCAGACTAGCTGCTCCTAGTCACACCCTCAGCACCTGCGACCCCAACTGCAGTTACCAGCATTCAAAATGGCGGAAGGTGGGTTCCCATTAGAACAAACAATGTTGGTTTTTAACTATCAAAAGCCGTTTTCAGTAGCTGTCATGATCTGTGGGTGTTCACTATAGTTGCATTTAGGTTTGAGTGTTATCAGATACATGTATCTGGCTTATACTACAGTGTAATCTAGGTGAAAATCATTGAGTGGCATACCCGTAACTGCATTGAAGTAAACACAAGGTATGACCCTAACTTTTTCTTGATACAACCGTAACTACAAAGCTATTTGCATGTATGAATGGTTGAAAACATGTGTTCTGCTACATAATCCCCAATATTTGTAGGTTCCATGCATATGTAACTTAAAATCAGAGTGATTCCAATGACAGGTCTCCCTGAATTAGGCCAATTGTCTGAAAGGTGACCTGGTTCAGTACTCTAGGCTAGTGTAGGCTCTAAGGAGCACCGTAACTGCACCTACCACCACAACTGCACCCCACCTCCCTATTAGCATAGCTGCCACCAGTTGTATTTCAGTGTTAGGTTCTGACTAAGTTCTACACAACACATGTACATGTAGGTTATGTTTATAGCAGTCATAAATAATATCTACAGAGTAAAGTTTGGTGCTATTATACAAATAACACAGTTGGGGTGATACTTTTTGCACCAGTTGAGGTGATACCAGTGAAATTCTGTTATACAGTTACAGTCATAGTGGAAATCAGTTGGGGTCATACAGCATGTTATTCCAAGTACAAAATACAAGTAAACTTCAACCCTGGTACATGATGTTTGAACCCATCACAATGGTGTCATACCTAAAAGGAAGGGATCTATCGATTCAGTTTGTTATATAAAGTATTTTTAAGCAAGATTTCAAAGAAAATCAAGAGTGTCAACAACTTCCCTTCCTCCATCTTGAATGCTGGTAACTGCAGTTGGGGTCGCAGGTGCCGAGGGTGTGCTAGTGTTATGATTGAATGGCATATTGAAACAATTTTGATACGTTGATTGATTGAAATCTCGTTATCAAGATTAATTACTTAGTTGTGACTATTTTCAACTCTAGATTAATTGACTGATGAAACCTACTCGTTTAGAATTTAAATTGTTGCCGACCAATTGCTAATGAATGCTGCTTAAATAGGTGATGTGACAAATTCCACTTTACTGGATTAATTGATTGATGTAATTTACTCCCTTAGAACTTATATTGGGATATATTATATGATATTTAGATAGAACTGAACGAGAGGTTAGAACTATGAGTGTGATTCAATGACTCAAGTTTACTAGTCAGGTGCCTTAAGGTCAAAAAAACATGAAACCGTTATTTTTTGGATAAAAGTGCCAAATTTGGTACACATATAGACAAGGGTATGCCTTTCAATATTTTCCCTTGCAACAAGAAAAAAACCCACTGGAACACCCTCATTCAGCCATTTTTCAAGATGGCTGACCAAATGCAGAATATGACCATATAAGTAAGGTGCATGGAGGGACAGTCACTTCAGATTTGTCCAAAAGTGTTGTTTTTGGTATCAAATGAAAGCTTAGGGTCTAAATAACAATTTTGGTCCAAGTGTCCACCCTTCATCTGACTGGGGGGGGTCTCTGAGGGGCTATTATTATAGGGGGCTAACCCCACTTTCAATAATTAAAGGAAAATGTTATACCTTTTTAAATACTAGTCTGATTTGAACATAATTGTTGTCATTAATTTTGGAATGAAGAGACACAACCATATAGTAAATATTCTTTAGCTAGGGGGGCTGGACCCCTTAATTTGGGGGGGGGGGGGGGGGGTAAGGGAGCTCAACGCACCTCATCAGGTAAGGTGTGAATGTTCTAAGTACTATAGAACATTGATAATAATAATCTACTTGAACAATTCTTGCGTGATTATATTTTCAATGAAGCCACCATATAATATATTTGCATGTAATACTTTGGTAAAGGGGGGAGGCATCTGGACCCCCTATTTCCTGGGGATGGGGGACTGATCCATTATCACAGATAGACCAGAAATGTTTAAACTGTTATATGGTCTATATGGGACATATAGATATATATGTGTAATGAAGCCCCTAGGTGGCGTCACCGTCCACGTTCAACACCACTACCTCTCATTCGGCAGTCGTCGTCCAGCTGTTGCTCAGGCCACAAGCTATAGACTGTCGCTGGACATATATATTCTTTTTTTTGGAATTACGACTCCAATAAGCCTTCAATATGCCTTACTGTACTGGATGCGAAAGGAAACACCTTAGACCCTGCGGGAAAACGGTATGTGTGTATGTGGAAAAGGCTATTGCATACTGCAAATCTAATTCGATTGACCAGGCTGAATTTCTGGAACATTTGGAAGCTATACCAGATGATGACCGGGACGAACGGGATTCGAGCGCTCAATCTCTCGAGAAGCCTAAATCGATGGATGAATCATTATCTGAGTTTATTAAGGCTCAAAAGCTTCAATTTGGCGAACAACAGAGACAGATGCATGATATGATGGCCACTCTTGGTTTGTTGGTGAAGAAATTGCCGGCTCCCCCAGGTTCGATTCCCGCCAAATCTGGGTCCACTAATCCATACGCCGAGTCCCGGATCGCTGCTTCGGACCTATTGAGTGCCCCGTTCACTGACGCTTTGTCTCAACTGTCAACTGCCCTGGACCCCGCCCAGAAAGCCAAACAGCTGGGTAATTACTTTTGGAATAAATGTCTGATCTGAGCATAACTTGTGTCATCACTTTTGAAATAAAGAGACAGAACCACATTAGTAAGTATTGTTTAGCTAGGTGGGTTCTTAGGTACCCTCAGTTTTGGGGAGGGGGCTCAACCCACCTCAATAGGTAAAGTGTAAATGGTCAAACTATTAGAACATTGGTAATAATTAATTTGAACTTTGTGTGAGGCAATGTGAATATTGTGTTATTGTAATTGTAATGATGCCACATTATAATATATTTGCTAGTAATATTATGGTGTGTGTGAGGGGAGGGGGGCTCTGGCGGATAAGGCGGAAATGTTTAAACTGTTATAATTTTGGGAATACATGTTTGATCTGGTGTGATTAAGTTTGGGATCAAGGGACAAAATAATATTGATACTTATTGTCCAGCAGGAGGGAGTGAGTATCTAGCCCCTAAGCTGTCATTTGATACCATAAAACTAAACTTTTGCTCAACCTTGAAGCGAAAATCAAATTTTGCATTAGTCAGGAACTCCACTAATGCATGTTGAGTGGAATACATTATTATAGCAACCAGTATGAGATAGATAAAATTGTGTGCCCCATTATCTCAGTAGTCAGGTTTCCAACAAGAGGATAGGTTATTGCCTTGTGGACTGCTGACAGCTTTAGGTAGACATCAGGTACTGTGGTATAAGAGGATGGTAGAGTAGGAATGGAAGTTTAATTGCTTCCTGGTGTAATAAATATGTATCTGCTGTTTTACTATTCAAATTTGTAGAAACTGAATAAGCCTTATACCAGTTCCATGTAAGGACACTTGTGCTGTGGTTGAGGAATAATTATGGTCTATGCTATCCAATGCTCCAGCTACAAAGTATATCATTCTTCAGACTAAAAAAGAAAATTGCTGGGTTGAACACGAGATGGCACTGCTATCAGTGACAGAACTTGAGAATGGTCAGGCAATATTGTGGGCAGCTTACCAGGCATCAACCCAGCCTCAAACTTCTGATTCACCTTCTATGGTAGTAATGTTACCACTTTATTTTGAGAAGGCAAACTCACCAGCTATGATCAAGCATGGATTAGTTACTCATTCTTTTGTTTTAGATATTCTTAAATTAGATATTCTTAAAGAAACCACAAACTATCTAAACCCAGAACAGATTCCTCTTCTTGATTGTGATTGTGCCCAATTTTGCTATCAGCAAATACATTCAATGGAATTGACTGGATCTATATGGCAAAGACAACATGGCAAAGAAAACATGACTGCCCTGAATCGCTTTTGTTGAATACATGAAAATTATGATACTGTTGAAACAACAGAATCATAATTTTAAGATTCATAAGATTGATTGAGGACTTTGGCAAAGGTCAGTATGAAAGATTGACTGAGACAAAGGTTATTCATCAAACATTACCACTTATATTCCAGAATGAATTTCTGTTTCTTTTGAAAATACTAGGAGGGTCATGTCGCGAGCCAGTATTTGGGCAAGGTGCTGAGAGCCCAAGACTAATGTAACTTCCCCTGACAGTTGGGGTTGAATTGTCAAAGAAGGCAATTGGTGTCGAGTGTGGTCAACACTGCCAGTGATATCCCAGGTCTGCACTCAGCTGATGACATGCAACTACAATTCAGATAGTGGATATGTATCCTCCATTTGTGGGAAGACCTACAGCCTACGATGTAAAGAACTCTGTTGCTGCAGATGTGAAAAAGTAACTTAAGACCCATGCAGGACTTGACTGTCTCAAGGTTGAATTGGTTTAGGTACTTTGAAAACTCTACAAGGCATTTCAGGAGTAATGTATTAAGAAGACCATGAAACCTTTATGTAAAAACTGGGGATTTGTCTCAGGCTTATACTTGCACTTACCACAATGATCAAAATGCTTCTGTAATTGTAGTTTTGGCAGCCATATTAGATAAATACTATAAAAATTAAGCACCACAAATTAATGGTTAAAGGAACTAAATATGGTAGATGCATTTATATAATCTGTGATGAGTATCCATGTGTGCTCATAATAAGAACAATAACAATTGTTGAAATCATTACACATTTTTCCCACAATATTTTTATCTCAGGTTCAAATTTAATAATTTCTAGTATGGATACAGGTAATCTTGGTACAATAATGACTTTCTACACCCTGAAAACATAGGTGTAGACACCAAGATCAAGTTTCTAGCACCAATAATAAGGAAGTTATGGGTTATCTATAATTGGTGACATATTCAGTCAGCAGCCATTTTGTTTTTGGCCCACAAAAGCTTATCCCCAACAGTTCCAAAGTGGCACTTGGCTTATTCTTGCTCAGGACATGTTATACTACCAGAATCCACCATAAAACATCATACATACCATAAAACATGCTTGGCCCCAAAATCCCAGTTTGGCAACTGGACTATTTTGGTAGCCATTTTGAAAAAAACGTCAAAAATTGGTGTTCCAGTGATTTTAATTCTTGTTGCAAGGAAAAATATTCAAAGGTATATGCTTGCCTACATGTGTACCAAATTTGATACTTTTATCCAAAAAATAATGGTTTTTCCCTTAAGGCACCTGACTATACACTTTATGTTGTACCCAACAAGCGACCGGATAAAACTTTCAATATCAACCTTCATCCAATGTTGGCTTTGTGTTACTCTCTGTGGGGGGTAAACCCTCGAAATTGACATTGATAAACAAGAATCATCTGCTGTGTATTTGTAATATTGATGTCTTGATCCCGATGTGCATGATACCATTACTTACCTAGTTGTGACCTGGAAATTTTGACCTGATTTTGACCTGGTGCTTTACTGGTGGAAATCGTAAACAATTTTGAGGGTCAAACTTGATTTTATAATGCTCTATGGACCTGATTTATAAATACACTTCTAATGCTCTCGAACATATGGAGGTTTGTTTACATCTTTTAGTTTTGTTTGGGATTTATATGATTCGATGTCAGGGAGTGAGTGTGAGTGTGAGAGAGTTGAGTATTAGATGTGCGACAGTGTGCGACAGTGAGTGTGAATGCCAGGTGAGTATGCAGTGGCAGGTATTGTGGCCTGTTGTGGCTTCATTGCGTTGTATAATTGTATGGTAATCTTTTAAAAATATTATACTTATTGGCCAGACATTTAAAACAAAATAAACTACGCATAGCCAGTAATACAGTTATTTCCATGCTTTGCCATTCCGATACAACCCTTTATAATACTCTTTAACTATAGAGTATATATGTATCCTTACATCAACACATCAACAGATTCCCTAACTCTCCCAATCGGCATTATACATGTGGGTATTTACTCTTCGGATTTACTCTTCGGATTGCACTTCTGTGACTGGTCTGTGGCACTTTTGCATGCACTGGTGAATTTTCCTATGCACATCGGGATGTGTTGAACATGTTTCCATACCACAAATCTCCATCTTTCCCATCGTGCATTTGGTTTTCATTGATCATTCATAAAATTTCTTCGTTTCTTTAAATGTTCGGTTAAATATTAGACAAAAACGTCTTACAACAAGTTATTTATGTATTATAATGGCACGAGGTTTATATAAAACCTAATGATTGTACTGATGGATTATTGATCTTGTATATATACACTGCATCCCTCGAAATGCTGAAATATAATCAGGGTGCTAAAGAACATCACCTCTGAGGTGAGGGCATCAAAACTGTAATACAAAGCCTGAATAAAATTTCTGTTTAAAAAAAAAATAAAAGCTGTGATATTTGTGAAAACATTCTTGCAATTTTCGATAAGAATGTTGCTATATATTTGTATGACAGATTTCAAAAGGAACCATCCCTGGATGCACTGTACAAAACCGACATGCGCAGTTGGCTATTCTATTCAAATTATAGATACAAATATTACCAATACTAAAGCTGTACTGACCTTAAGGCCCTAGTCCACTAAGCCGATTCTCATGCGAGTTTGCGCCGCAGAGAAGGCAAGGGCCTTATTAGGGAGGATTCGATGCACCGCGTTGCTCGCCAACGTTAGCTGAACGCGGGATAGAAATTTGGGGAAACCCCCTCCTTAGCTAGCGGAGGTTTCTCACCACGTCCAGGAGGCAGAAAGACCCTTCGATGGAGGGCTACTACAGGGAGACCCAGGAATACCTTGTATTCTGTTCTGTTGAAAACACATGGATAAAGTTTGGGGAAACATAAATTTACACGCAAACCATCTTCCAGACTCTCTCAGCATGTATTGGAGACACTTATATTGATTGGTCAAGATGTATATCCACACAGGAGGGAGGTGTTTACTCTGTGATTCCTGCCACTTATAGATGTATAAAGCTGCCCTCCATGACCAAACACACACCATCACAACCCTCCTGTAAGAAAGCTTTCAAAATATCATTTTCCAATTAAGATATCAACTCTTTGTACTTTGTATACATGGAAAAATGGTTTATCTTTCTTATACAAGTTAATTCCGGGTAAATAAAACATTCAAAATGAAGATATAGGCTTACGTAAATGGGCAACGCAGGAGACACTAAGTTAGCGTTGTTTACGCCCATAAGAACTGACGTACAACGTAGACACAAGGAGATATGATGACTCATCGGGGGATTCCCCTAAACCACAGGCCACGTTATTGCTAGCGTTCAGTGAAACGCGGTACATCGAAGCCTCCCTAATACATCTATCATGACCCAATATATTTGCTTGTGACATATTGACACAAGTCATCTGCTGCCTTAGAATTATAACCCTCTGCAATATGCACAACTGCGCTAACGTTACTCAAACTGGCATAGTAGGTATAAAATCGATATGACTTGTCTTCATTTCCAATATTTTTTATCACGACATAGTTGATACCATCATCAAATATCATTAATTATTGGTTCACGCTTACGTTTACTCATCCGCCACTCATCCAATCTCCTCACTCCCTACATTACAATTTGGATGAAACTGCGAGAAGATATCAATACCGCTGTCATAATATGTAATTCGGGAAGGGAAGGAAAACCGGGATCGACCCCAGCCCTTTAATTATTATTCTGGCATGTATGCCGCCATCAATTATTCCCAAATGAAGATTGTCCGAACATTTTGACACTTCAATAAAACTTTCAATATCAACCTTCGTCCAACGTTGGGTTGGGTTTACATTTATAGCTTGGCTTTGTGTTACTCTCTGTGGGTAAACCCTCGAAATTGACATTGATAAACAAGAATCATCTGCTGTGTATTTGTAATATTGACGTCTACCCACTTAATGTGCAGGACATGGGCAGTACTGCGTGCAATCACCGTATTGTACCCTTGCATTCAGTGAGCACGAACCTTTCTCCATAAGTTAATTCTATTGGAAAGTGTATTATGTAGGCTAATTGTATTGGAAAGTATTTTTAATGTAGGTTAATTGAATAGGAAAGTACATGTATACTATACGAAAGTTTGTCATTGAGATTGTTCCGAATATTTAATGAACTTCTAGGTATATTTTTATGAATTATGTTGCATAAATGACATCATCATCTTTTGCTCTTTTCCAGGTAAGTCCGATTGAATACATTCCCATAACATCCTGACAATGGTAATGTATGAACTTTTGTTGTCTTTTGGGTAGCAGTGGCTGTATAGCAGTCGTATACTGGCAGTCCTCCCACCTCTAATATAATGACAACTCCTGAATGGCCGAATAATAAAAAAGTGTTTATTGTACCCGAAACAGACATAAATAACCAACTTGAGGGTAGACACATCTGCATAGGTTAACATTTGAAAGGTTTAATGTTGGGGAGGGGCTATTGCTCAACTTCCTTGATGAGTTCCTGGGGGTCCGTGCAGGTAGCTTAAACAATTATAGATAGAATCGATCATCCAATACAGAATTCTGTAATAATGTCTGCAATGCATTTACTCTTTGATCTGGAGACAATAATTGGTAATAAGCATCGCCATTAAGGAAGGTTTTTCTAATTCATACTACAGCCCAAAATACCTGAGATATCGATAGCTGGGTCTATTCTATACCTGAGGGCCCACATGCCCTGGTGTGAACTAGACATTGAACAAATGCCTTGATATAACGTTTTAATGCATGGAACCAATCAATACAATGTTGGAGTCTAAGTAAACACAGCATAGTAATGATACATTCGACCAGCCTCCAAGTGTGCATGCTTTTGTTGGAGCACAAGGGAAGGAAAGTTCACATTCGTTAACTGTTTGTCGTAGTAAATGTTTAGGAACTTGTCTTTTTAAATGACTGTCAGTAGTTTGTTATTCCCGAGTGTCAAAAGTTCAATGCAATATTAGGAACTTGGGAATTTAACATAGGTATAATCATTATAAGTAAATGAAACTAAGACAACTATGCTTGTAAAACAATTTCTTTTACTTTAAAGGTAATATTCTAACATCAAGTAGCATGTGGTAATCAATATTCTTCCTGGTACAACTCTTTAATAAACCTTATGCTGATGGGCGTGGTCTGGGAGCCCTGATCCAGTACCAGATGATCATCCCCCAGCCCCCTCGCATTTCTTTCCCTTTTGCATAAACTTATTGTTTTCCAGTCTAATTTAGCCGAATTTCCTAAATGTGTAGTGTCACGCTGTTATATTGAAGCTACCCCATGGTGTACTGTAACTTGCATGTATTTGACAGTGTGTAGTGCAGCTATTGAATCATTGAAATACACACCGAATGTGTATTTCCATATTCAGGGATGGACTTTAATCCGATATCGTTATTCATTTGAATGTCGTATTTTGATTAGGCATCGATTTGACCTTCGTAATATTGTCAATTATGCATTTGGGGATCATCAATCCACATCACCAGAGAGAAGAGAGCTATAGAGGAGAGTGGCAAGTTTGGAGGATAGCGTTGTTAGTATTAGTGTTAATGTTAGCAGGAATAGGACGGTGTTAGGAAAGTGGTAGAGGAAGGGGAGAGAAGGGGGATGTCAGGGGGTGGTGATGAGCAGAGATTGTTAGTACGAGAGAAAGGATAGGTGAAAACCGAATCAATGATCCCTGGAACGTGTCAAAATTGTTTCATAGACTTCGACAAAGGCACACACCTGTTGGCAAATACATTTGAATTTGGTATATGTATAGAGGCAGCAAGTGGCGAAATGATTTACCAATTGCTTGAGGTTTGTTATGCTATCCCCCAACATAACCCTTGACCCCCTACAAATGTTGCCAGAAAATATACAATTCGCCTTCACCAATCCTCTCAAATAACCCAAATTTAAAGTAGAAATGGGATTGAAATATGGTTCACCAAAACTAAATAGATACCTTGAACTAAATTAAAAATGTGCCTCATGGGGTCGGGTATTTACAAAGAGTTCTTGCCTTGTGGAGTCGGAGATTTCATCATTATTTCCCCACATGCCCAGGAAATTCCCCCATACCCCCTGGGATGACGGTGTGGGAATGCAATTGACAAGTGCATTACCCCGTCACTATAACAAATAATTCGGATTTTCTTTCTTATTTCGCAAGCCTATCTCCCCTGCTGAATAAAGGTGTCATGTTATTGATTACTGATGGATACGGGTCAGATCGCCAGAAAATGTACGATTCACTTTCACCAATCCTCCAGAATTAACCGAAATTTAACACAGAAATGAGTTTTGAAATACAGTTTAATATAACAGAACAGATATTTTAAAACAACATAATAAAAAATATATTCAGATAAACCCGGTATTCATCATTTTCCAGCCTAATTTAGCATATTTAACTAAAATGTGTAGAGCTGCCAATTGTAAATTTTCTGACAATCTGACCCATACAGACTTTCTCCCGCCTTGGCATGCAATGAACATTGCATTCTGCTGCCACCTCGTGTCTAGAATATACACTAAACTCGCATTGCTCTGGAGCATTGACACCGACTGTAATGGTGCTCTCATATCCTCGGAGAGGAATGTTGTAATCAAAGTTGCCGCACAGCGCATTGGCCTCGCAGATCCCAGCCTTTCCTATGTTGTTGTCCCACACTCTGACTTTATATGAATTTCCATATATATATGCAACACATCCCACTGCGAGGAAATTTTATTTAACTATGAACTAGAGTCGTGCCAGCTGAGTCACCAACCCCAGTCACTTGAGGGATGTAGGTAGACTCGGTGTTGTGCGAGGTATATATGGCAGAAGTTGACTACGGTAAAAAAAAAAAAAAAGGTTGACTACGAAACGAATTCTATTTGACAAAATCTCACGTTTATGTGATACGTTTCATTTGCCAAGAGAAACCCAATACATATCATTTCTATCTCACTTCCTTACATCGAGATACCCCTTACAATGTCCCTATTCATTTTAATTATCTACAACTTTATACATCAATGATATATCATACCTCAGCATCAGTTACAAATTATGTTCTCAATATATACGAACAGTTAATCTATAATATGGTGTAAGAAAACATTTAAATTATCATATACCAACTTATACTATCAGAACAATTTTTCTTGTATTTTTTCAGCCCGCTATAACGACCTATAACACACCCGCAAAGTGATAAAAAAGATGGTACATTCGCTCTATGCACCGAATTTGTTTTACCATCGCTTGGCTCCTACATTATTAGCTGATAGTGATAGCTGCAGTCACAATCCCTTATTTTATTACTAACGATCTCATCCAGGACTAATACTCTGGACCAGTTCAGATTAGACTTTGTGGTGGCTACGATAGAACTTTGTGATTCTGCAAGGTATAAGGATTTAAGATCTTCTATATTTTAAGTTTTATATTTTCATTTTTGAAAACTAACGTTGCAATATTTCCGGTTGAACATTTACTAGTAAAGTAGCTAAATGAACTCTATGAGATGACCTTGTAATGCATGGATATGTTTAATACACTGTCTTGAATTTGGGAAATATAATTATTCATTCTACAAACAGCGTTTAGCACCCCAAGAATGAAAAATTCCCACAAAGACATCTTGTGAATAAAAGACATTGAAGAATATCAATTTTGCAACTTGTGACTATTTTTCCTGAAACACATCACATATATGTCTTACATAAGTCATAATATGAGTACATACAGGATTGTTGTTGTTATAATAGCTGTGAATGCAGCTTTAAGTCAAGTACGAAGTGTTGATTGTCAGCATTTTGTTACAATTAGTTCTTGCTGATAGTCACATTACCGACCTAATGGCTTAGTTTTGTAACACTTGAACTTTTCTTCTTGAGGGACATCATGCTGAAGCAATTAAAAACTCACGTCAATCAATTATATGCGCTGTAGCTAGATACTTCGGTATTATATGGAGTTTTGTTCTCATTTTGTTCTAGTCTGTATCGCTGTGCCCTGGTGTATAGTGATTTCCCTTATTACCGCTCAATTAAAGCCAATAGTGCACGCAGGTACACTATTGAGTTGTGTATAGTGTACCGCATCCCACGTTCCAATAGTGAAAAGGTATTGTATATTTATGCATAATGTTTTTCTAGAAGACTTCCATTTCAAGACCTTATGGGTCAGATCTTCAGAAAATGTACAATCGGCAGATCAACTCTTTTAGTTAATTCTGCTTAATTAGACTGACAAATGGTCCAATACTAGGTATATCTGAACATATCTGATATTGCCTTGATTCAAAGAATGTGTTTGTTTGTGTTGAACTGAATCTTGAATCTTGAACCTCACTTTTGTCTTAAACTTGGGTTATTTGGGAGGAATGGGGACGGCGAATTGTACATTTTCTCGCAATTTCACCCTTACATTTTCTGCATTTTAAACACTGCGGTTACTAGCAAAAACATAGGGCACCTGTGGAACAAATATGCACTTATGTTCATGATTAATAGGCCAATAGCCGAATGCTGCGAGGAACTGAATAGTTCCTATGTGATATGCATCACTGTTACTGTTTTTAAATAGGGTTCACAAGAACCATTCCTCATGCATTGAGGTTGCTATAGAAACACCTCATAAACTTCCGCATACTAGCTCAAGAAAAACAGTTGCATGCAGTGCTGCCAAGTTCAGGACTAAATGATATACTGGTGGGTGATAATTCTACTAAGTTTGCAGCAGGGCCTGAATGTGTTCTTTCCTGGAGGGTTTTTTACAAGCCATCCTATGGCGAGGACTTGTATCTTATGTCAAGGGCAGATTTAGGAGGAAAGATTCAGGGGTTCAGGGGGTTTGGGCATATAGAAACACCTCCTCATACATGTTATTCTTACTTTGTTGTCTCCATAGTGAGATTTGTTCAGGTAATCATCCTTAATATTCCCTTGCATTGAATCTTATACTTGCATACAAACATGTATAGATATATCAATATGCACACGCACCCATTTTAAATATAGATATACATGTAAAACGGCAACGTGTGAAAACACCCATGCTAGATATCACGTATTTTTGCTTTTGATTTAACTTAATTATCTTCTGCCTTAAATGAATAAAAAAAAAGTACACTATATAATGTGCAATATGAAATATGTGTATGCATACTAACACACTTACATAAATGTATACACCCAGACATACATACATACATATATATATGTATACATACATACATACATACATACATACATACATACATACACACCGATATGAATACAAACGTACATGTATGTATATTACATGTATATATTACAAGGACATATAATATAGCATGTATGAATATATGTATTACACACATTCATGGGTATCCTCAATAGGTGGTTAGTTACATATTTCACATTAACTAAGTGATGTTGGCTACTCCCAGCTGTACTGATAGTCCCTCCTTCCGGCGCCTTCCCCCGCACTTACCCCTCATAATGCATTCCCGATACCCACTGCATGAAATATAGCTCAGTTGCCGGGTGGAGGCGTCACTATAGGTACTGGCTGATTTGTACATAGAGTGCAGAGCGGTAATGCAATTAATATATAGACAGAACCACTTCGCATGGCACCTGGTGATAGAGTGGGGAGATATAGGCTATAAAATGGCGCTATTCCTCAATTAACCTTAGGGTGTGTAGGGTTCCCTAAACCGTTAACCGTATTCTGGAACTTTGACAGTTTCATCAGAAGTTGACAAGCCAACTAATGTATTGGGAACATAGGGGAACCTAAAATTCCCCTAAATGCTCGAAAGGTCTACACCATGCAATAAATATTACCTTCAGTTAACATTGGTCGAAAACAAAAGATTTTTGTTCCGTTCTTTTCAAACCTATCTAAAAGTCATTTAAACAAAGTTTGATAGGATTTTCTCTGGTTGTTTTTGCCCCTGATCCACATTTATATTTCTGCGAAATCCTTTTCTGTGGGGGCTTTACATATTGCCGCTCATAGGCGCCCATTTTCTCTCAGTCGATTTAACCTCAAATTCATGTACAATCATTATATTAGTCACAGATTATTGATAACTACAGTCCTATAAGTCATAATACGAGGAAACCTGGTACAAAAAGATATTAGTTTTGTAATAGCATCTTAATATCCCTGTATATTGAATATAAGCATGAGAGGAATAAATACATGGGCTACCGAATATATATTCAACAATCTAGACAGAACCTGCATGCCAGCGGGACATACGATGCCAGCGCGAAACAGTAGCACATTGAATAAAGCAAGGCCAATGACATAAGGCTTGTTCTGCATACACTTATGTCATCTCCTCTGACAGAGATAGTTGAAATATGAACCTTCCTAGTTGACTCTGATTTCTTATAACGCTGCTACAATGCAAAATAAATTCAAAGCATGCCTCGGGAGCCCCTGTTGTTATTCAGTTTGTCTGCTCGCAACTTCTGCTTTCTGGAACTTTCTATCAATACATTATTATATTGTCTGCGATGAGTATTGCTTGCGGTATAGAACTTCTTCAACATCTTTAGTTTGTACTTTATGCAAATGGCAAACTAAAGAACATAATCGTTTGTAAGCGGATTTTTGTTAAGGCTGCACCCTCAGCTAACGTCGGTCAAAAACTGAAGATTTTCTACTCTTTGTTCCATTCTTTTTCAACTCATCTAAGAGTCATTTGACCAAAACTTTGGATGATTTTGTCTGTTTGTGTTTGCTATAGAGATTCTAAAGCGTCTTCGTTGATATTTGGAGGACCCGCTGGAATCCTTTCCTATGATGACTTAACTTACTATAGTTCACCGGCGGCCGTTTTTTCTCGACGGATTTACCTTCAAATTCTTGTATAAACACATAGCATCAGTAGAATATTGATAGAGTCAGTCCTATATATCATAATATAAGTAAATGTAGAAAGATTGTCTTTGTCATAATAGCTGAGAATGCAGTTTGACAATTTGACCAGTCTATTTCGGTCACTTCCATATAAATAGTTCCACTAACTCCTGCGGTAGGATACCATTCCATCTATTATTGAGAAGCAACGTGCTAGTGGGTGCTTTATCCTACTCGTTTTTTTTTCAATCTTCATCGATGAAAACAATGGATTACAAACTGAGTTTCCTATTATCAACAAGGTCCTGACAAAATAATATATCAAAATAAGATTTATTTAAACAATACATCAGTTAACTTGTACCCAAACTAGTTTGTACAACAGCGTCCTCTAATACATTTAATAATAGACATGAGTCAATCAATTTCGAATATTACTAATGGATCTTAATTAGACTTGTGCAAGTCTTAGATGACTTTTATTTTAATCAACAATCTAGAAAAAAACCACTATCATGTTATGGTCATTTATCCACTCGACGGACTGTCAGTAAATGTGGAGCACTACACCTGGTCTAGGGCTGTACCCCCCCCCCCCCCCCCACACACACACACACCATTCATCCATTCCTCATACTTTATTTGCTTCATGAAAGCGTGAAAGCGTTGTGCCAAATCAAATTGGGAATAACTAAATCCTAGCATACCCTGTATAGCTGATATGTGCAGTGCCTTATGTGATGTGTTACAAAGAAATGAGTCACAAGTCGCAAAAAATGGATTTTGAGATATTGTGTATTAACCACTTTAAAAATATGAATTCCGCTTCTTGTGGCTCACTTTCCTTTAACACATCACATACAATCCCCCTATTAATTGACTTGATCCACGGACTACTGCTTATAGTTAAAGTGAATGGGGCTAAGTCGGCTATGGATATTCCTTGATTATGACTCTTACTTTAGATCCCCTCTAGGTTCAAGTAGGAGGGTTAAGCCTTTCTTTCACTACCTATAACATTAGTACATCATGAGGAGTGGCCTCATTCTTCGTCTGTGAACGTTAGCCTGACGGAGCTAGCAAGAATACAAATGTTGAAATTTATGCACGTGAATGTATTCGGCCACAAATGATGATCAATACACATTTGTGATCGGTTACAGGAAAATGAGTTACAAGTCGCACAAAAAGGGATTTTGAGATATCATCATATTTGAAAAGATGAGATCAAGGCGATTCCAATGAGGGTAAAAATTAATGGCATCTAAGAAATGTTTCTATATTTAATATTTGATATATGTTTGCAATATTTCTGGGTGGACATTTACCAGTAAAGTAATGAAATGTACTCCATAGGATGACCACAAGGATCTATTCAATACAATGTCTTGACAACTGGTATATATATTCATAATTATGACTAAAAGCGTTAAACCCTCCAGTTGGAAGATCCCTATGAAGAGACTTTCTGAATAAATCACCTTGGAAAATATCATTTTTGCGCTATGTGACTCATTTCCCCGAAAACCCATTTCCCCGAAACATTTCTACGAGATTCTGGTCCCATTAATTGCGCTATAAACCACGGTGTCTTAAAGACTTCTTCACACCATCGTAACTATTAATTACAAGGTCTTTATGATACTAGGGCTGGTGCATAAACGCATGCTTTTGAGGTAGGTAGGAGGTCTCCCAGAAATCTGTCAGACTAGTCTGAGAAAATAATCGTATATATAGTGCAATGCAAGTTATACTAAGATGACACTAGAAAACACTAGAAAGACTGTCTACTATACAATTATGATATGTATATATGCACCCCCTGTCCCTCTGTCCTTCCCTTCAAAGCTAGAACCATGCAGCCATGGATAGAGACATCATTTGTAGATGGACTGACCTCTTCAAGAGAAAGGTGTTGGCACTCTGCCCCAGTTGCATAATATTCTGACAGCTTGCTATTTCCATTTCGAGCATTGTCATTGCATAATAAACTTCTCAAACTAACAGAAAGCTCGCACATTTTGATACAGTATTTCTCATATATATATGCATGCTACTCTACTAGCCCTCGTGAGGGCATGCCTTATCATTATGCAACGGGGTAAATATAATAGTTGTGGTATAACCTTGTACTGGGGCATCTCCCATATTACTACTGAGTGTACTAGCCCTGTGAGTGAAGGGGATGAACAGAATAAGGTTGGACGTCTAGTAGCTCCATGAGTGACCATACATATACTGGTGCAATTGACATACAGAACCCAGCTCTACATATGAATACCCATTATGAAAAAATAAAATCATTTCAATTCAAAATAAAGAACGATAAATGCTAAGAACATATATCTGTAGTATGTATACTATAGTATACTGTATACTATATGTAGTGACCACTGATCTTACCAAGGCAGCTTCTTAGAAGAGACAGTCAGTTTCATTAAATCCTTTAATGTGGACATGATCATTATTAACTTGGTATGGTTTAGGCAGTGCCTTGAATGGCCTTGGGGCTTATAAGGGGTGATACCCTCTTAGCTTAACCTCCAGCACCCAAGTGAGCTACCAGTCTTACTGCACCAATACCACCACCACCCACAACCCACACAAAACCTCACATGCAGATGGCCCATACAGGGCATGCAGGTTTACATTGATATATATGAGAACACCAGTGAGTTCGAGCAGGAATCACTTGCAGTTACTAAACTCATTCTATGTACTAGCCACGGTGCCTACATACGCACATGTATACATGTGGGTGTGGGAGGAGAGATAGGAGTAATTTGGTAGGAGCAGGAACTGGAACAACAACTAAACACCAACCTTGCAACGCTCGACAAGCGTGAAATCAAAAACTTCAAATCACGAAAATTGTTTTAATCCAACATTTGTGAGATATAGAAGACATCTGGGACAGGAGGAAGAAGTTGAATAAGTTGGAGCAACTTTGGAACTATCAGGAAGGAGGGAGCAAGAATAAGAACAAGTTCCTATACGACTTTGGACCACTCAGAAATAAATAATCATCTTTAAGCTTTGGGACTTATGAATATGTATTGACCTTAATTTGTGTTAGATTGGATAAGTTAAGGAAAGGCCAATTACAGGAACATAAGTTTCTGGAACACAATCTATTATAAACAGCAATATATGAAGACACGCGAATAAGACTTCTTTGGAAGTTTGGAAGTATGCATTGATGTGATTTACAAAAAGGATAAACTTATTGCTTTGGAAACTTAAGATCAGAACCATACGATTCTTTAAAAAGGATTTGATAAAAGGGATAGAAAAAGTTGTCTCCATGATAAAACAAACCTTTATAGCACGAATGAATGGATATTCTTTAGCAAATAACCTATTTCTGATTTGATTTGACGAGCTTTTTATACTTCGGCCAAGTGATGTGCTGCACCTATATCTATAGATAGAAAGGAGTAACCAATTCCGGAAAATCAACGATAGAGGAAACAGTCTAAAGAGGAGCATACATATAAATGTATATGGTTTACCTGATATTCATGTATGTACTTTAAGTGGAATGGAGCGGACCAGCAATGTATTCAATTATATGACAAATGGAAACGAAAACCAGATATTCTTTGAGGGAAACCCCCACAACCTTAATCTTCGGTACTTCGCTGCTTTATTTTGGCATCGGTTGTTACATTGGAACTGCACAACTGCTTTAGAAAGAAGTAAAAGGAGAACTAATAATTGAAGTACTTAATGAATGAAGGTGTCTCCCACGGTGGATGTATCAAGTGGTTATTAGTATGTATTACTATAAATTACTATAAACTCTCCTTTCGCATCACAGCTGGAGAAACGGGGAGTGGTGGGTGATGTCGCCTGAAAATGTACAATTAACCTTTACCAATCCTCCCAAATAACCCAAATTTCAGACGACAATAAAGTTCAAAATACAGTTCAATCTAACCAAAGAGATTACTAGAACCAAAGCAATGCCGAATATACTCGAATTTACCTAGTATTGACCGAATTGCAGCTCAATTTAGCAGAATAATTTACTAAATGTGTACAGCTGCTAATTGTACATTTTCTGAAAACCTGAACCTGGTGTCAACATCAGCTTCGATGTCAGTTCCTTCTGTCAGTCTTTTAGTATCACATGCCAATACTTTTGTGATTTCCAAATGTGGGAGGAAAGGACAAGAACAGTGTTTACATGGCCAGAGGAGGAGACATAAACCAGCAACATAAATTAATACTTTGTATTTGATTTAATATTTGCAAATACCGTAACTACAAGACGAACCATTCTTATTCGAATGAGATCCTGCTGGAATAGGGGAGATGCTTGCACCAGTGATAAATATATGAAAGAATTTCTTTTGTAGTTGGTGTTAAGACATTTTAATTTCCAAACATAGAGGTGATATTTCCCAACATATCACTGGAGACAGGGAAGTAAACACAGTGCAAACTGTTGCATACAATGTGCCCCTTCTTTAAAGTGTCAGAAACTAAAGGATTCTTATAATATAATATGACAGGACAAGTGTTTGTATGCATATATATTCTCTTTTCAAAAAATATCAGTTGATGTTTGCTGCGAAGTTTTCTGAAATGTTAACATGAAACTATATAGGAAAAATATTCCACTGGAATTTTCCTGTAACATTTCACCAATTCTATCACCAGCACAAATGACTCCTCTATCCCAGAAAATATTAGGTGAAGGCTACAGATAAATTGTGTATCATCGTATGTCTACATGGATATTCACATAAGAGCAGTGATAAATAGCTCTTGTTGAACATGGAACGCTAGTCCAAGCAATTCACACTATTTCAATCTGTATCAAAACTATCAACACAGGAATCCAATCATGAGGTATCCAACGAACGACCACCAACTCTAATTCATCATCTTCATACAAAAAAGAATATCTTAAGAGGAAAACTAATCATTCAACACCGTGTCACATCAATCTCCATTCATATAAAATATCAAGGACACAGCCTTCAAACCCCATCTAGATATTGAAATTCAAGTTCAAAAGTGAGAGCTTTACCGAAGCTCTAGCGAATATCTTCTAAAGAGAAAATGTAATACCCACTTGGGATACATTTTGGGTTTCTCAAGGCAGAGGAATGTGGATAATCCCATCTTAATTCTCCTGAGTATGAAAACTCCGTCAATGAAAACTCCGTATATTTATTCAGCAAGTGTTCTTGTCATTGCAACAGGTGGCATAATAATTCCAACAGGAACTAAATCACCGACTCTAGAACAAATGATCAAATTATATTTATATTACCTCTGCAGGTAGCAAATACAAATGACTAATATGCCATATAATTTCCGTCAGGAGTTATTACTCAATTTGTTTAGTAACTGTTGCAATGATATCACCACTACCACACATAATTTACCAGTTTGTGAATGTGTCAAAGGGGATCATATTGTTTGCTCAGTTGATTAAAAGCTACCATCTACAATATACATCGGGCTATAGGCAGGTGGATAAACCAACACAGGCTAGGCAATCTCTCCTATTGCTATTGTCCACGTTGAAAGCAGAACTAGTTGAGAGACCAAGAAAGGAAAATGGGGAAAATAAAGCAGAAACCGTTCATTCCTAATAGCTGGGCTACTTATTATGTAGACCTAGCCTGGTACCTCCGTGAGGTGAGTACAGTGTATTCCGTATTACTTGATACAGTTCATTTCCCATGACTTGATACAGCTATGTTCCATTGCATGTGTTATAAAATAGATGTATTATACCTAATACAAACCAGAAGTAAATATAATATCAACATATATGACAGTATACCATTATATCATTTATTATCCAAGACTGGATACTATTTGATACTATTTATTTTCCATGACTTGGTTCAGTTTATTTTCCATGACTTGATACAGCTACATTATCCATGACTCGGTACAGATTATTTTCCATGACTTCATACTGTTTTTTTTCTGACTGATACTGTTTATTATCTGACTTCATACAGTTCATTTCCCATGAGTTGATACATTATACATGACTCGGTACGGATTATTCTCCATGGCTTAATACAATGTATGTTCCATAACTTGATACTGTTTATTTTCTAACTGATACTGTTTAGTTTCTGACTTGATACAGTTAATTTCACATGACTTGATACATTATACATGACTCGGTACAGATTATTCTCCATGTGTAATACAATGTATTATCCATGACTTGATACAGTTTTATTTTTTATAACCTGGTACAGTTTATTTTAAATAAATTGACACAGGACATTTCACGTCATTGAATTATGTCATTGATGAGAATTCTGACTTCATAGGATCGTGTACATTAGTCTACTCAATATAGCCTAACACCTAAATAATTATTATAGCGCCAGGGTGTGTGGGGGGGGGGGGGGCTGGGGGGGGGGGGAGTAAGGAGATGGTTTGAGGGCGTAATTACATTCCAATGAAACCAGCGTTCTGACTGACAGCTCTCTCACGCCTCTATCTGGGTCCAATAGGGGGACTTGCTTGTTCGCCATTTTGAATCTTGATTTGCATGAAATTATGGGACTAATGGTACGGTATAAAATCTATAGAAAACATGCCATACTCAGCATAGAATATTAATCTATCAATGCTCTAATGTAAATAGTCATGTGTTATACAAGTTTCCATGACACAAGTCCCCATCCTTCCCATCATGCAATTGGTTGCCATAGATCATTTACACAAGCTAAGATATTGATTACAGCATTCTTGCAATTTTCAATAAAAATGTTGCCAAATATTTCAATATGTCAGATTTCATCAGAATCAATCCCAGGATGCACTGTAACAGACATGCGCAGTGGCACATGCAGATCCCCTATTCACATCTGGGCCAACTTTGGTTTTAAGAATATATCCTATACCAGCGTTTGCAATGTGCCCTTCCATCAAGCTATGTGGAATGAACTCTTAATTTGTAGTGATGGAATTTGATTAGATTGAACTTAAGAACTTAATCCAAACTCATTACCACATAATAATAATAATTATATGGTTGGTGTTGTGAACTGCCCCTAACTAAAAATACCTCAATAAATATACGCCTAATGTCTTTCTCCCTTGCAATCTCGAGAATAGCCACGTTTCTAAAACATGCATGTATAGATATATATGCTAAATTTATTAATTTCATGGAGATGTTCTGTCTGTGATATTCCTGGCAATATAATCCATATAATCTGTGTTATCGTTAATCTTTTTCGATTATATGGTCTGAGCGGTATAGATTCTTCTAGGCCTGATCTCCACTGTTACGTCTCGCTCTGGTAACGATCAGATCAGTCTAATATTAGGAACGAAAGACCATTAAATTGATTTTCAAAAAAGCTGTAAATCGACCCTATTTTATCAGTCAATAAGGTATGTCGTACACAAGGAGAATTTCACTTATGGCAATTCAATTCAATTCAATACAATGCATTTTCTATTCATACAAGGAAGGTGTACAAAAAGGAGATCCGCATCTGAACGTTAATTCCAGGTCTGGTAAAACAACAACGTACAATTCATAGTGATATGAATATTTATACAAATATTTGTATGCATATGACCAATTCCACCAATTTGACAACATTTGGCCCCCAACCGTGGAAAGTGATAAAATGGGCTTAAATCAAATTAATTACTATTAATTTGATTTTTTTTTGGATTGGATGGTTCTACCAACCTGCGGAACCACATTTTTGGCATTTTTAGTCCAATTTTTTTTTTATTATTATTTCAAAATCCCATTTTGGGGGCAAAAATCATTTTTTAAAACTGCCATTAGTCTGTGGAATTGCTGAATTTCTAAATAATCTTCAAAATTGAACAATTTTTTTTATATGTTGTGATAGTAGGTTACGTGAACATGATCTGTTTTAAAAAAAATGCAAAAAAAAAATGTTTCGCCAAAAGCCATCAAAAACCATTTTTTTTTGGTGTGGGGCACCCCCCATGTCGTGTGCCGTCACGCTTTGTGCCTAAAGTGGAATAAAAAAAAATAAAAAATATATTTCTATCAAATTATGATGAATAATGATAAAATGCATGGGATTATATATGTATAGAACATTAAATGTATTTATTTGAGTTTTTCTTGGATCGTAGCAGAGAAATAACATGGTGACGACACAAGGTGGTGGGTACCCTAGCTCCTGTTGTGTGCCGTCACGCCTATTTTAGGGGTTTTAGAGCCTTATGAGGCACAATTTTGATGATAAACTTTAGATTTGACATTTATTATTGACTTTGCTTGGTACCAATCTATGTAGATTGAAATTCATGATTTCCGAGTAGTTTTTATATGATTCTTAAGGCACAATGCTTTAAAAATGTGCCGTCACGTTGTGTTGTTTGCCGTCACGTTTGCCGTCACGTTTGAAGCAGAAAGCAGAAAGATGTATGAATGAAACACAACTGCCCACTGCGTAGGTCAGCATTAGAGTGCGTGTTTGGTGGTTACTGGCGGGAGTCACCCCAGCAACCAATGTGTGTCCATTCAGGTGTCCAGCAACACAATATAGTCCATCATAATATAACCACATATATACCAGTATATGGGCATAGGGTTAATTGCCGCTGCCATTATGATTACCATTACTGAATGGTTATTTTGCTGTAACTTTTCTTCTAGTTCGCATGTTTTCACAAACTAAAAAGTTTTATCACCCTTATGTCGAGACCTATCAAGTTCAAAATAGTTCAATACATTATGTGCATATTTGTTTTATTTATTTCTAATATAAATTCTCATTTATGTAGAAATATGAACCATTATTCGATATGCTATTTCTGGCATTTTTTTCATATTTGGTACCTATTTTTCGACCCCCTGTAAAAAAATAACTAATAATCAGAATGGTACTATATCTGTTAGTTCAATGCGCATATATATAAGGTTGATAAATAATAACAACTCAACTAGTTAATGTAAAAATTATTTTTGGGTACCCAAGGGGGGTCTAGGGGGCCAAATGTTGTCAAATTGGTGGAATTGGCCATATATATATACATTTAGTAAACAGAAAATCAAATATGCATTTCTAGAGTCATGGATAGAAATGTCTTACCAAGAGTTAAGGGCCGCCCACACCTGAGCGCCCGCCGATTTAACTTCTCCCGATCCGATTTAACTTCTCCCGATCCGATTTAACTGCTCCCCATCAAGAATTCTAAGGAATAAACTTTTAAAACTGTCCATTGGTGGAGACCCACACCAGGGACGTTGACCTACACCTACCCAAATTCTCCCCGATTTGTGTCCCGATCCGATTTAACTGCTCCCGATCAAGAATTTATTTAGGAATTAAAAAATATTTTTTAACTTTTTTAACCAAATGGTCATAACTTTTTTTGCCCAAAGGTTACATCGTTGCGCTTGGCAGATCTGAAATCAGGAGATTCAGGAGATATGGAATCACTCAGAAAACGTCGTTTGGATGCCAAACCAAAATTCACCCTCCCGATTTTCCATTTTTTGGATAATCGGGAGAGCCCTCCCGACGGCTCTGGAAGGCCCCCCGATGCATTGGGACAGTTCCAGATGCATCGGGCAGAGACCCACACTAGGAAGGGATTATAAAAATTCAAAGCCAAAATCGGGACAAATCTATAATCGGGCAAAAATAGGAATTAACTAGTCCCGATTGATGAAAATTACTTCAATCGGCGGTGATTTTGCAATCGGGAGTATAAAATTCATCCCGATTGAACTCCCAATTGATCGGGATGGAAAGTTAAATCCTAAAATGGATCGGGAGCAGTTAAATCGGATCGGGACAAGTTAAATCGGCGCAAATTTGCTCAGGTGTGGGGGGGGGGGGGGGTTTACCAAGAATCCGATAGTTAATTATGAAAATGCAATTCTTATTCACCCTGGAGAAGGAAAGAAAGAACAGAAACGCTGAGTAAAAGCAATAGAATACCAGGACATGTAACAACAAATCCACCAGTTGCTATTTCTCCAAATTTGACGCTTCTCTCAATTATTACTTTTGTATATGGACCAGGACGTCAGAATGTGTACAATTTCTCTTAACCACTCCTCTTAAATAATCCAAATTTAATCCAAAATATCTAGTCATTTATATCCCTTTTCAGCTCATAGTTTTGGCGAATTTATGGAATCGGTAGAGCTGTCGATTATACATTTATGACCCCTTGCCCAAATAAAGATGGATTCTCAACATACATTGTGCTTAATGTAAATAAATCGTATAAATTATATTTCTTTGCACATACATCAGCTACATAACATAATGGTTTCGTTTTCTAGTAACACCAAACCAAGTATCCCAGCTGTTTGTGTAAGTTTTATTTGAATATGTACAATGATGATGATTTAGATCTTTGTCGATCTTTTATCAGAATGATCTTAATGCCTGGACCATCTGTACATGCATTCAAAGCATGTTGTTTCTATGGCCTTGACCTGTAATAAGACTATAGAAATGGCACAACAAGTGTTGGCATAACAACCCATAGATGTAGCTACAGCGGACAGTAAACAACAAGTCTATGTTTGTTTAATGTTTATTCAGGACAGAAGCTGGATGTTTTATTATTCCATCAATCATTCATGTTTCCCAACAACTCCCTTTATTGAACAAATATCAGCAGTATAATTAGATAGAACGTAACAAGTGATTCTTCTGGAGTTGCATTTCAGATCTGGGTCTCCTTTTGTACACCTCTTTTTTATGAATAACAAATACATTGAATTGATTTTTTTTTCTGAAATAGCTATTAATGAAGAATACAAGTAGTGAAAATGTGCGTATCACCGAAAGTTGCAAAGCCACAACCGATGATGCATACATTTTCCCTTTGAGTGTGTTTGATACATTGTTTCAGAACAATCATGTTCTCAAGGTGGTAACAAACTAGTTTGCGATATAAAGCATGTAACATAAAATGTGTGTTTCTAGAAGTCTAAACTTTTATCTATCATATGTATTGTACTACTGTTAGTCGTATGGTGAAATGTCTCCGCTTTGGGACAGTTTTATCAGAGTGTAACAACGTGTATACATAATAAGAGACTTACATGAGCAACATCCACACACTCAGCAACTTGAATCAATATCATAAAAGGCCTTGTAAACTAAGCTGATTCTCATGCGATTCTCTCGGAATTTAGTGGAAAAGGGTCCTATGTGCAAAATCGCATGAGAATCGGCTAAGTGGACTAGGGCCTTTATACAATTACATCAACTAGATTAAATCATACAATTACCTTATATCAATTAGGAAAAGGGGACTAGTATTTTAGGGAAATACAAGTAATGTTTCAGAGAAGACTTTTGAGAACCTGATAGATGAGAGTAGATTCTCATCAAGACATTGTTAACTTTGCTCGGTGTTTTCAGATTAGATGGGTTTGTACTTATGCCCCGTCTACACAGGGGCGAATTAAAAAACTGCTGCGAATCTGGCACTTGCGATCATTTGCATGTGAAATCGTAGAAATCCTGTGCGAATCGGCGGGGATCTTGTGCGATTTCAGAGATAATACTCTGCGATTTGATGTTCTAATCTCTACACATGTGCGATTTCCGCTGCAAACTCATGTGAAATCGCAGGTCTGGATTCGCAGCAGATGTGCGAGTTGGATCACTTCAAATTATAAGAAAATGGAGGGAGAGAAGACTGAAAATATTTTTTGGGGTGTACTTGCGACGGTTTAAAAAAAATCTAGAAAGAATCAATTCATAATCACAAATTTTTAACATGCTTGAGACAACATGTCTGTGCATGTTCTGTGAAAAAATCGTTATGATTCACCCATGATTCGTTAAGATACACCTGCATGACCTCCTGCGATTAGTCTTGGACAGTAACAGAGGTGTACGAATTGTCGTGGCTAGCCCTACACATATGCGAATGCTTGAAGAAGTATGTGCGATTCCATTTGAAATCGCATCAACTGAGATTTTTCACATGCGATTTGGGTTATTTCACCTGCGATCTGGCACATCTGAAATCGCACATGAATTTGCATGTGTGTGGGGCAATTTTTGCTCCTGCGATTAGTCGTAGGATTCTGCAAATGGTCGCAGCTGTCCCTACATAGAGGCGATTTAGTTTTAAAAATCAATGCGATTTCGTCTGAAGTCGCACGAATTGCCGCAAGGCCCAAATCGCATCCCAATTCGCCCCTATGTAGACGGGGCATTACTGGAGGTGTGATGCGGTTGGAGTATTTCTCTTAAAGCTACATTCTCTGCTATTACGAGAAAACACATCTTATCAAATTTACTAAAATTATGATTTATGAGACTGAATTCATCAACATTATGCTGTTGTTCTACGTTTATACAAGAACTAGCAAAGTACCCGTCCTCCGGACGGTCACCCTCTTCCCCTCACTGTCTCTCCCCAACTCTCTCACTGCCTCTCCCCTCCTCTCTCACTGCCTCTCCTCTTTTTCTCCCCTGCCTCTCCCCTGCCTCTCCCCTGTCCCTACCCGCCTCCTCCTCTCACATGCCCTATTCTCTCTTCTCGCTCTATCCTCTTGTCCTTCACCCTATCCGATTTCTCCCAACCTGTCCCCCTGCTTCTTTCATTCTCTCCTTCCCTCTCCCCCCCTTCCCCCCCCCCATCCCTTTCCCTTCTTCCCTCTTTTGTCTCCCTCTTTCCTCTCCCCCATCCTCTTCCTCCCTTATTTCTCCCCCACTTCTCCTTTTCTTTCTATCCTATTCTCCCTCTCCCTATATCTGATTTCTCCTACCATCCCTCTGCTTCTTCATTCTCCCCCTCCCCCTCCCATCTCTGATCTCTCTCCCCTCACCCCCTCTCTCTTTCCTCAATCTCCCCCTCTCCCTCTGATTACTTCATAGGAATATTTTACATGCATTTATTGGTCAAAATATCTTCAAACTAAGTTAATTGCCTGGGATTGTGTGCAGCTCTACCCTTCTGTCTCACCATCCTTCCTTCTTTCCTTTCTCTTAATAAACCACATCAATATAACAGCTCTTTCACTTCCCTTACCAATCTCATTCTGCACTTCTTTCTTTCCACATTCTTGCCTTTCACTCCTCTTCTCTTACCTCCCCCAGCCACACACTTCTTTATCCATTCTTTTCACCCCCCTTTCATTCCTCTACATCCCAGGTCCATCTAGGTCCATCCAGGTCCCCCTGGATGTAGGTTGTGGGAAATGACGTAGTATCTCACAGGGGCTTTCCCAGGCTATAAATAGAGTTTAGAGATTGTAATTTAAAAAAGGCTTCAAAATCACATTTCCACCCCAAATACCTTCACAAACCACATACGACGACATCCAGAGAGGGGGGACAGACCTCTACAGATGAGTAAAGGGGTTTGTAAAACAACCAATTCCGAGAACATTCTGGACAAAGAAAACCTTCTTTCTACCATTTCTTTTCTACCTCCTTTCCTAGAAATCGCTCTAGCCGTGTATTATATGGATGTGAAGTGTAATCGCCACGATACTAAGTGAAGTCACCATAGGAAGGGATTTGGGCGGATCCTCCAAATACAAATTTAACAGTTCTGTAGCAATAACAACGGGACAGAATCCTCCGAAATGTTGGTCAAATGACTTTTTAAATGGGTTGGAATAGAATGGAACAAAAAGTAGAAAATATTTAGATTTTGACATTGATCACATTATAGGTATTTTCCAAACTGGAAATGCAACTCTAAATTTACAAAACCTCTTGTCCAAGAACAAGGCCCATTACATGTCTGGGAACTACTGAGAGCCTGGATGTCATTGGAGTAGCCAAATAGCATGATATAATAATATGGAGGACGCGATGGCTGCAAGTGGTACACAATGATAATGGGCATGGGGGTTTAATATGTGGGTTTCACAACATAGGGGCTTTATATCTACACATGCATAGTTCAGGGAGTTCCACTATTGTTTGTTTGTTTGTTCATTCGTGATGTGTTGTGATCAATTTCCAATAATCAGAAGGATTCCTGTTCTCAAAGTACATATAAAATACGAAAGTCGTCTAAAGAAAAGGGAGGATAGAGAATGGAAGGAAGAGATAACGGAAAAGTAATATGATGCTCCTTTTACGATAAACTTTAAATAAAAATTAATAAATATTGTTGATAAAATGTGAATTAAGTCATTTAGAGGTACGACCCTGAGAATATATATGCAGCATACCTAGTTTTCACGTTGGGATAGCCAACCATAATAATTTCACTTTCTTTGGAGGGGTCTTGTGACCCTCTCTCTTTCTTTCTCTCTCTCTCTCTCTAAATAATTTGGGCACGGATATAACATTAAGCATAAGTAATTTAGCTTTTCACGCCCGGCCGTGCTCAGCCGTATAACACTTACGTTACGGCCCAGAGATGTAGGAGCAGACGTAAGTATGTAAGCCTATAAGTAAGTGTTATAATTAATGTTAATTGTTCCTGGTTGTTCAGGGTGTTGGGTCGAGGGCTTAGAGGCATTGAGGTGCCTGTAAAAACCAGAAAGCTGAGATTAATCCTATCACCATTACTCTTATAATAGTATTACACCTATTTAAGCGTAGGTAAACTACTGGGACACGCCTTGCCTGGTCAATAATATTTTGGGCTGGGATAGTTTTGTATTGCAACTATTTCTCATATCATATTTGGAGAAGAATTTCTCCTTTGTTTTAGTTGTACATAACTATTTTGGCCAAGGATATATTTTGCTATTAATTTTGGAAGATGATTGTTTTCTTCATGTCTAAATTATCAATTTATCAAAAGAGATATTTAGTATTAGAGATGTACTACCGACTCATTTTAGAAAGGGAATCTACTTTGTTTATTGTGCTTGGTTCGTGAAATGTTACTTTAGCTATGTATTAAACAATTTTCGACGGCTAATTTTAGAAGCCTGTTCTTTAATTCTGACTATGATATCCTAGTTAAGGTATACCAGGTATATGTCTCCAGCTATATGAGATCTTATCTTTTAAATTTGTATTAATTTGTACATGTTTGATAACGTTGTACACTGGTACTAAATTTACATGCATTCATTAAATTAGCTCCTTTTCATTCCAGGTAAGTCATTTGAATACATCAGCAGCAGCTGCAGTTTTCAGGAAATCAAGTTGGTTCATTTTTGAAAGTGCATACTTTGTATATATCGATAATATAGCCCCCATTGCATAACAATCTGCGAGCTCGTGGATTGATTCTACGACATCGTAGACAGCCATCTGCAATGAGTGTATTGCATAACTTTCTATGACATCCTCTACGACATCGTACATCTCTTGGCATCCACAATCGATTTTCTACACTGCGTCAATACTGACATGATAAATGTTAAGGATTATTTCTTACTCTAAGAATGGCCATAATTAGACAAAAAATCAAACCTGACTACTTATGGTTATGGTTATTTATTTCATGGAAAAAATATCAACAAACATCATTTTTGGGAAAAAATAAACTATGCTATGTTCACTGCATGAATATTCTGCCTTGCATAACAAACATGCTCTGCGATGCACAGATATCACATTTACCCATCTTAAAATATATTAATGGTGAAAAGATGTAAAATTTAGCTATCCAAATATGCTAGTATTCAATGTAAAATGATATTTTATGAATTTCATACATTGCAAATTTATTTATTTTTTTTACTTCAAAATAGGTTTCGTTATTTTCTACCATATTTTTAGATGAAAGTGATAAAAGCTGATAAAAGCCAGTTTTTTTAAATTAGAATAAATTAGAATTATGGATGATGTTCTCCCATGCACCATTTCGGTGTTTCATGCCTCTATACCCTAAAATTATCCTATAATATCATTTTTGAAGCCACGAGGAATCCTCTATTTCACGATTCGTTATTATGCAATGCACCTGTTGTATATTTTTACAATTCGCAAATAGACCTCGTAGTCATAGAAAAAAATGTCTACGATATCGCAGATGGACATTTGTTATGCAATGACCCCATAGAGTAAGAAGCGCCACAGAAGCTTAACTTCTAACCAACGTCTTACTATTTAGTATACCCCTGTTATGTAGTTGCCTATGCCTTCAGCATAAGATGACAATTATGCTATTATGATATTCTCTTGTGTAGCCGAAAGGCATCTTCTCATCTAAATAGAGCCAATGGGCCTGAAAGCCCCCTAGAGTGCTATAATTCAAGGGCTGATTAACACATGCTTTGGCTGATTTTATTTAGTCTGGAGTACCTATAGCGAAAAGATAAACCCATCCTTTGCTTTTACTCCATGGTCGTTCACATATGTTTATTTGCTTTTCTACATACCAGGATACACCTCAGGTTAGCCCTTGAGACTGGGGAAATAGTGCCAAAGTCATTGAGAATATGTGGCACCACTTATAAGTAATATATATATATATATATATATATATATATATATATATATATATATATATATATATATATATGAGCAATTCCACCAATTGGTCGTCATTTGGACATCCAGGACTGAAGAATTTTAATTTTTTTAAATTGCTTCTATTGATTTATTATTTTTCGTACATAAACTAGACATATTGCTGTTAATATAGACGAAATTGGGAAAGTTAATAATGAATATTTTATTCGGGGCAGCTTGGGAGAGACTGTGACTGGAATTCTGCTGATAAAAGCTAGGGAACAGCAGAATGGTACATGTTTTAACATAAATGAAAATCTAAATTAAAAATATAAAAAAATATATGTACATAATGTTTTGAATTAGAGTGTACATCACAGGTATCGACATAGGGGTCATAATGCTTTTTACATTGTGAAGATATTCCAACTAGAAGAAAAGTTACAGCCACATAACCATTTAGTAATGGTAATGGTAATGTCAGCAGCAAGGGTGCCAGGTTATTGACCCTCTGCCCACATACACATATATAACCCATTATACTTAGAATATATACTAAGATATATAACATTCAATCCCCCTCGTTTTCTTTTTAAGTTGACATCAATGCTTGTATTGGTTGTTCATGAAGGTGAATTTAAATTGTGTTGAAGTAATTAGAGGCAACATTTTTAGGGATAAAGGTTTCTGTATGTCCCAACAAAGGGTTTTCATAGTATATATGTCAGTGTCAGTTTCAGCCTCATGTCAGCGTCACGTGTGGAATACACACGTGACGCTGACACATTTCCTACCCTACCTTCCTATTAAGGAGAACCTGGGTGGATTTATGGTTTTTGAAATGAAGTATGTATGGCATCTCATCTATATGAATATTATTAGTAATTAATTTTTAATATTTATCAAATGCAGTAGAGTAACATTCCACACGTGACGCTGACAACAGAGCTTCCCAATTCCTAATTTGGTTCCTAGTTTTCCATAATATCAACTGATATCCGAACTGATTTATTTCTAATATATCAAGTCCATGTAGAAGTGACCAAAATAATATATATATTGGTCACCCCAAGTTGTTACATTTTTTCCAAGCCTTGATTCTATATTCCACACGTGACGCTGACATTTTGAGTTCCCAACATGTTTTTTCATTCTTACTAGACCAAAAATCCATATTAAACAAATAAAAAACAGCTCATACAGTAGCCAGGGTCAAGGCTCAATGGTAAAATAAGTTTATACTATGTTCGACTAAATGTTTTGATTAATTTCCATCATTTTATTTGGCCTCCCTTGATTTTTCTTCATTTTTAAGGCCCTAAAATCCAGTTTTTAGGCCCCCATGTCCTAAATTGTTGGAATAATTATGTAAATAGGGGGTATTTCTGATGTATTTCGGGTGGGCGGACACGAAAAAACTCTTGAAAAATGTCTCCAATCATTTTTTCCCATTCAAATAAGCATAATACGATTTTAGGGTCAAATGACGACCAAATGGTGGATTTGCTCATATGTATATACATATATATATAATACATTTACCTGATCTTACACTCGGATGAGACAGTCTGAACAAAAGTGTACCGAAGAGAAGACATCGCATCTAATGCTCTTTCTCCGTGGATCAACATATCTGTTCATTAATCGCAGAAATCCTGCTGTCAATACATTTCACTTATTATTTTCGCTCATCGGACCTTGTTTTCTTTCAGCCGATCCGATATGTATTAGTGTCCTATACATAGGATGTTAGTTATGTAATTTATGTTGATACAGTATTACACAAGCATTTGGATGTATAAGATCAACCACCATAAGCAGCGTCCTTAACATAACTTTAGTCCAAGAAGTTTAGACTTGAATACATGTAGGCTACTTTGATGCAAACAACCTTTTCTAAACTACTTGTTGGCATCTATATGAACTTTGCACACCTCGCGTAGCTAAGTAATTCAGTAATTAACTTAGATTACAGGAATAATGAGGAATTCCATAGATCCATCTGTGGAAATGTATTCATGGTAAAAGATCGAGGTTATATGGAAGCATCCGTCTTATAGACAACACAATGGTGGAAACCAACTGGATGGGGGTAGGTATCTCTATCGGGGCTGAATGCTCAAGAGGGGCTGAGGGGGCTGAGGAGGACTGAGGGGACTGGTAGTGATAGGGCTTAGGGACTGAGGGGGTTGAGGGGCTTAGGGGGCTGAGGGAGTTAAGGAGGGTTGAAATGATAGGGCTGAGGAGGGCTGAGGAGGCCTGAGGAGGCTGAGGAGGCCTGATGAGGGCTGAGGGGGCTGAGGGGATGAGGGGGCTGAGGAGGGCTGAGGGGGCTGAGGAGGGCTGAGAAGGGCTGAGGAGGCCTGAGGAGGCTGAGGAGGGCTGATGAGGGCTGAGGGGGCTGAGGGGGCTGAGGGGGCTGAGGGGGCTGAGGAGGGCTGAGGAGGCTGAGGGGGCTGAGGAGGGCTGAGGAGGGCTGAGGAGGGCTGAGGGGGCTGAGGAGGGCTGAGGAGGGCTGAGGGGGCTGAGGAGGGCTGAGGAGGCTGAGGAGGGCTGAGGGCCTGATTATGGGAGGGGGCCGGGAGGACAGGGAGAGAGGTATGGAAGGGCGGAGGGTGTAGATAAGGAGTCTGAGGGGGATCAATTAGAAAGGAAGAAGCACCCCCCTCCACACCCACGCACACCCACACACCACCACCATCTCGATTTTATCTGGGACGAAGTGTATGTTGAGATAAAGAATTAATCTCCCTCTCCATTATGAAAAGTTATGAATTCAACCATGTTCAGTCCCCTCTACTCCTCCCTCCTCAGCCCCCCCCCCCCTTCCCAACACACCTCGTCTCCCTCCCTTCTGAACCACATCGTGGTTCCCATAGTTCCATCGCACCAGACGCTTCCCTGGTTACGGCACGCACTTCCGCCGGAAATGAACCTACGAGTGATCACCGTGACACAAACCCAGAGATCCTAGATAATAATATATTCTGGAATGTTTATTTTACACACTTTTTGGTGTATTTTCGCGACATCCACTATTAACCACCGATTTCATGATATGATGAGTTGATATAATTATTTTTATTCAAATACATTCTACAGAGTTCTACACAATCTATACATATAAAATGGGCTTATTTCATGTAGATGGTCATTTTAAACACATCAATAAATAATATGGGAGTTTTAGTAGATCCATATTTTGCCCGGTCATATTAATCATCCAATAAACATAACTAGATATCAACTTTAATTTAAGTTTCAAAGAATCCCATACGTTCACAAAAGGACTACGGAATTAAACATTATAGTTGATATTTTCTAATGCCCCCATCTACACGCCTTTGTATTGTACGGGACATTGCCCAAGTCTGGAGCTTCCCGATTAGATTGCAGAAAACACCGATATTATCAGAATCATTTCATCCGATTTCAGTGAAATAGAAATAAAACATATTTTATATCAGAATAGAGCCTAATTTTATCCTACACTGCCTGCAACAGACACAGTTATGATTTAACGTAATGTGAATCGTACAATTATACCTACCGGTATATGTCTTTTAGTTCACCTAGGTGACACTAGATGGAGTAAGGCATGCATGCTACAGCCATGAATATGCAACAGACAGCTTGTTACCAACTATTCTGTCTGTGCACCTGCATATATATACAGTGAGGCTGACCTTACCACATTGAATAAATGGCCTAATACCACACTTTTTAATCAATCGTCCTTCCTACAAATATAATCATATTAGAACGTCTATTCACTGCGTAAAGTATATACAGTACCAACAACCGCCCTCACATGTATAAGGTCCACATCTGGTCCAATAATGGCAAAAGAAATCCAAGAACCAACAGACTTTAGGGATAAAGTATAGCTCAGGGTTCAGTGGTAGACTGGCGGCTTTACCTGTTAATACTTATATCGACCGCCAGGTGACTCAATTTCCATTCCTGTTCATATTATTAGACACACCAGTGGAGGGGGTGTATAATATATCATCTAATAAAAAGCCTGATTCAATCAAATTTCCGAAACAACAAAATGTACCGAACTATATGTTATTGCAGACATCCAGATGGGTCTATTTGTGATTAAACTTTTGTTTGCGAAGTAACGACCTACATAAATACTCTGACGCCCATATTCATATGTGATGTGTTACTGACACAAACGAGGAACATACATGTCGAGGAAAGGCACTTAATTATTTATTTATGTTATCATTGCTAAAATGGCCTCGGGGGACTGCATATGAAATGATGTGCTCTTAATGATATTCTAATGACTGAACGATGTGACCGGACGGTGAGGCTGTGGTGACGCTAACGTCCGTGACAACCTCCGCTTTGACCTTGTCCATGACTTAATTAGTGTGCGTTGAATTTAGCGGGCAGGAATATGAACATGACCTTGACTCAAAATTTACAACCTTCCTCTTCTACTAAATTCTTTAAGAGATTTTATTTGGTCAAAGTTTCACACAAGTGATAATTCTCATTTGACAAATTCAAAAAGGTGTGTACTGTCTAATTTAATATTTTATACATCTAGATCAATCTAAATTCTATTCAATGTAACGTTTATAATGATCATGTCTTCAGTAATAAACAATGTTATACTACTAGAACATTAATGTTAACCAGTTCCATGTACTATTCAAGCTTCTAAGAAAATAAAGTACTTTTATGTTAGATATCCACATTAATATGCTTGACATACATAATCTGTTCCTTCCTTGTGTAGATCATAATAATGTGTCTTTTATGAAGTAACCTTTACGTGTCTTTCCTCATTTTACTTCTAAATTATTCATTTTCATTGCAAAGCTTCTTAGAAACAATGATTATGCATATAAAAGGTGTTTTATGAATAATATATTGGATGATTTAATATAGGTGTGCTAGTATTTGTATGAGGCGGGTGTGTTGGTGATAGCCACAGATTTGGCCTTCATATCGCTTCTTTACATTTGTTGGTTCCTCAAATTTTTAATGATTAGATATTATATCTATCCGATATTTATCAAGTACTAATTTAAGGGTCACGTCAGAACTATTCCCGAACTTCGCAAAACTGTTGGCGAAGTCCTTTGATGTCCTTTGAGGCCTTAAGAAAATTAAGAAAAGTCATTAAAAACCATTAATTCACATTGACTTATATCAAATACAGTATATCAATTTAGAATATATAGGAAGAATGAGCAAAATTGTCAGTAGCAGGGAAAAACCGAATATTTTATCCATAAACAGTCTAGGCCCAAAGATGAGAGAGTCCCTTCAAATGGAAGGAAAGCCTCTCGTCTTCAGGAAAACCTATTAACGAAGTAGGCGTCCAATCAGTGACCTACCATTCTTGTCTGATCTGAGGCCTGCACTGTAAACATCATAGCACTATAACCCAGTATGAACATTGTCTAATTTGCTTCTAACATAACATGCCAATGATTCATTGCACATACTAATCATACTGACGACAATGCAAATCCTCCAGTCAGAGATTTACTGTAGAGGTAATTTGAAGTGAGTCTGAAGAGGCCAGAGCACTGACCTTTCTCGGAATAACAAATGTCTATTGTTTCTACATGTGATATAGAAATAGCTTCCATTAATCCTTTTATGGCTAAGACCCGGAGGTAGATCACTGAGAGAGGTATCAGACCATATAATCAGTTATTTAGGGTCGGCCTCGCTAGACCTATACAAACACATCCCACAATCCTTATACTCTACATCCAGTAAATATGTGAATGCCTTGTCTTTACTGAGAAATAATATCATAATGGGTTCCATGACATAATGGTTTGATGCTATGACCGAGATTTTTCCCTGTGCGACCCTTATATACGTCAGATTCTCCCAATCAGAGAAAAGAGAGGTATATCCCGTTTGTTGCATGGATATTTATTACTTCATATTAATTGACCTTGATATTCTGATGTTCTGAAAGATGAGGACTTTATCCTTGGGATGAAGACATATGACTGAATGAATGAAACCAATTCAATATATTCGTATACATATCTTAGAGCAATAGTATGCAATAGAATGCAATAATTAAAATTAATGATGAATCTTGGCCATTTATATGGACCAATTTAACAATTCCGTGAACTTACTCTGGCCTTCATAACCCATCAGGACACAACTGGCCTTTATTTTCCTCACACTGAAATCTTCCATAGCAGTATTGCTGTTGCAACACTGTACATATTCTTACAAAACATATGCACAATCAAAGAACACGTGAACGATCGAGTCGACTTCTGAGAAGGACTATTACTGTTGTTTACCGTATGTTGTTTTAGACTGTAGAAGCCGAGGTGGTAGGGAAATGAATAACCAAAAATCAATGATGAAAGTAAAGCCCTGTGTCTACTGTGGCTATTTCCTATGGCTGACAGTTGGCTGACAGATGGAAAAGCAGCCTGACGAAGGCAGTCAACTGACAAACGGTTTACAGTCATGACAGGAGACACTTAACCGGTGGCTGACGGTCAGCTACCTTTATCTGTCATGCATCTCCATCAGCCCAGTCTAAGCCCAAACACTCAGATCAGATAAGAATGGTATGTCAGTGATAGGAGGCTTCTTCGCTAATCGGTTTCCCGGCCTAGGACCAGGCGTTTAAAGGGAATTATAAGGATATTTTGGGGTTTTGATGGAATTATAATGGCACTTTGAGGTGAGAGGCTTTCCCTCCATTTGGAGGGACTCTCTCATCTTTGGGCCTAGACTGAGCCCGACTGCCCTCTGTTTCTTCCCTGACTGCTCCCATCAAGATAATATATCTGTTTAGTGGATAGAGGCTTTAAATGTGACCCCACTAAGCTGGTCTCTGATGATGAGATACAAAGAGCAACCAGGGTTAACGATGGTCCTGTGCTACTACATGACCTGGAAGTAATAGAAGTTTATGGAGTCTACTATAGACTATATTGGTGCCAAAAACTGGAACAAGCTTCCCAAACATAAAAATAAACTCGAATAGGTATGAAAGGTTCTGCTGGTTTCTAAGGAATAATTATATAAGACGAAGATAGCAATTATGATTGTGTTCATCTATTGACACATTGTTAATCGCTACCCATGATTTATTTGATAACAGTGTCCTACAATAATGTATGATGGAAACATGGTAGGGGTATAGTAGGAAGACAGGACAATTGTAATCTTATTTACAGAGGTAACATACATGTGGGAGTACAAGTGGTCAAAAATGATTGATTAAATGTCTTTTGAATTGTGTAACATGAGGTTATTAGGTTTACCTGAAAATGTTTCGCAATAAAATCTATTTAAAACAAAAATAGTACAAGCATATTTTGAAAATAACATGAATATCAGAATAAAAATTTATATGATCATTTTCGTCACTTAAAATGAATGTGTCTAACGTGAATACAAGGTCTAAACAAATCATTATGGATGAAGGCTAAAAGCTGGTTCCAACCTCATTGTTTTTATGGACTCGATCCATTCTAGACCCCCGGCCCTCACCCTTGGGATCCAAAACTCTTTCAAAGAGTGGGAGAGTTAATAGTGTCCTGGTTTCTATTTTCATCAACGAGTCCAACATAAATACATTCTCACATCGCCGGGTCCCCCATATAGGACACACTAGTGCACGTGCGCGCTGTATTCATTAAGTATAGCAACATAGCAGCATAATAAATAAACCAGAGTTTGAATTAATGCGCTCACACACAATACCTTTCTGTCAATTAACCCATTACGGGATTCATCACTTTTACATGCTTCCGCTCTCTATATATCGTAGGCGCTACTAAATAGAGAGGGGAGGGGGAGGGGAAGGGGAGGGGAAGGGGCTTAGAAACCCCTATGTTTATACTTCTGATATTTAACCATTCATTTAAAGCTTCGCTTTCAGTTAACATTGAATAAACAGTAGGACACCTAATACGTATTTCTATATTTTAAGTTAGATATTTCTAAAGAGGTTTCCAATATTTCTGGGTGGACATTTACTAGTAAAGTAGTTACATATTCTCTACAAGATGATCTTAGAAATGCATGGATATATTGTATACACTATCTTGAGATTTGGTACACGTATTCATGCTACGAGATGCGTTTAGCACCCCAAAAATGAAAACGTTCCCACACCTTTATCTTGTGAATAAACGTAGAGCAGCAGAATATGGATACCTATGTCATACTATGAGTAATTGTGGTATTGTTTGCTCTATCTGAGATGAGAATGCAGTTTTTACTTTATCCCTTATGTGTTTATTGAACCTTTAGTGCTTTTAATCTCTATTTTGAGGTTTCAGTGTAATCGATATAATGTTCCTATCAGGAGAATGGATTCTTTAATCTGTTCAGTGAGAACTCCTGACGCAAATGGCAATTCTAAGGGGCCACATTACATCCATCAGATTGCGAAGATTATTACAGGCGATGTATCTATTTTAGTAAACATCACTGGACAGGCAATATGAATCAACATCAGCATAATATATTCATCAGCTTTTATTTGATAATACTTAAGCTGTGTGGTCTTATTGAATTATGAACGACAAAGTGGTGTGAGAGGAAGGCCTTGGGAAAAGATAGCATGTCGTCTTCATGTTCCAATCAATCAACCAATCGGTCAAATTCTAGAGGACTCCTCCGAGAGCACCCCCCCCCCTACCCCCCTAACGTCTTTTTCCATCCCAACTCCACAAGAAAGACATAACTTAATTGTTGACCCCTCAGCATTTTCAAGGACTAGGCTGATACTGAGCCACAGACTCATGTTCGTTACCAACAGCCTTACATTTACAACCGCGAATCTTTCAAAAACAACAACAATCTAATTCCGTTCTTCCTTCTTGTCTACACCACATCGGATTAAACCTAAATAATCCAGTGTTTGCTGGAAGTTCTCATCTCTTGGGATAAGCCCTCCCAGATGTCTGGCGGAAGTCACGTGTTTGGCCAGCGTCCGTTACGTCTGATACGTGCGCTACGTCCGCTGCGTCCGCACGTCACGCATAGGCTGGTAGCGCGAGACGAAGCTGGAGGAGGAGGAGGAGGAGGAGGAGGAATTGGAGGTGGTGGCTCTTCACTGTGGATGAGATCTGGTGCAGGAGATACCGGAGCCCGTGCTGGAGTAGGAGAAGTAGGAGGAGTTGTTACAGGGGGAGTAAGAGAAACAGGAGGAGTAGATGGAGTAAACGGATTTAATGGAGTAAGTAGAGCTGCTAGCAAAACATCGCCGATTGCTGTACTTGTTGCTACACAATCAATGACGAACGGAAGATACAGTAAAAACACCACCCACTCTTACAACAATAAAAGTCGATCATTACCAGGAGGAGGAGAAGGTGGTATTGTAGGAGTAGTACCAAACACAGGAGCAACTGGTGGTAGGAGTATACCAGCATCTGGAGGAGCTGCAGGAAGAGTGGTATCTACCCCAGGAGGAATTATTGGAAGTGGTGGCAGTGGTAAGAATCAGAGAGGAGCACCTGGAGGTAGCCTATTCTCCCTTTACAAGACTTCTCCTGTGCTTTGTGGTAGTCATATCTTTGCGGTAACTGAATGGCAACTATAAACGTGTTGTAGTGTGGGTGTTTATAAAGTGAATATAGCTAATAGGTGAATGAAGTCATTCATGTTTCTGTTCAGGCATTAATGTTCTGAACAGGTTTTTTTTATGGTTAACCAACGGGGCATGCATATTATAAAGTGATCGGTTGGTTCTAATAGGATACATGTACATATGCATCCTATAAGATGTTATTTATATGCATTTATGTATACACGCCAATATGTGACTAAATAAGCGGATATATATCTAACATACGAGGATTTGGCCATGTTTATAGTAGATTATAAGCAAAATGTGTTTACCAAATTAAGCCTCAAACAAATCATCGGGGTGTGTGTGTGTTGGGGGAGGGGGGGGGGTGTATGGCTGTTAAATATTTCTTGTGATGAAGTATGTTCAAATCTGAAATGATAATTTGAAATACTAATATGTAGCCCTATCTGTTTATATCAAGAGTAAGAGTAAGAGAAGTTTAAGCAAGTTTACCTTTCAACAAACAAGTCAACTGTATGGTGGGATGGATGATGATTGATCTATCATCGTATCATTATAACACATGACTATTTACTTAGAAGCATTGATAAACATTTCATAGAATAGAATAACCCGTGTCTATAGATGGTGCCTTGACTAAAGGGTCGTACCATTGACAGTTTATCAGATCTTCCGTCACATGCCTATATGTGATTGGATTAATCAATTAGGACTAGGCGTTCTAATGGGAATATAATGACATTTTGCGGTCTTAATGGAATTATAATGGCACTTTGCGGTTTGAGGCGAGAGGCTTTCCCTCCATTTGAAGGCACTCTCTCAACTTTGAGCCTAGACTGTTTTGTCATCTGTACGGCGGATACAGGGTAATCACACTGTTAGCTTTAGATTTGATATGATTGACTTTTATATTTTCCATACGCAAAACGTAATGTTATTCTTAACTTAAGTTGAAGAAAAAAGTAATAATCTCTATCAGATTTATAATCGTTAATTGATTTACCCATGAAAGCTGCTACATTATAAATAGCCTACATGTTTTATTTCTAAGCAATAGTACATATATACTTGTGTTGTTTTATCACTTAAACGTTTACTTCAACTACAGTATATATTAAATAATGCTGAACTTGGAATGTCATAAGAACCCCCGTATAATCATGGCCATGCACATCCAGATACAAAATGATATATAGTATAATATATAATGCAAGGACAATGTTTTCATTACTGCAAAGTTATGACTAACACAGTGTGCCACTTCTTCCCTGCGATCATCCTTTGTGTAAAAACAAAATGGGAAGAGCGTGTCCTTCATTAAGTGTAACTCTATTAAATAAATTTAAAAAACCTGTAATAAATTAAAACTGAAATTGTAGGGTTGAGTTACACTTTGAAGCGTTGGTTGAGAAGGTTGAGGAGGAGAAGGAGGAGCGGGCTGAGAGAGGGGAGTGTGTACAGCACCACTGAATACCAACCCTGCGCCATGGCAGAGGGTGACCAGGACCTGGGCAATGAACAACAGGTGAGTAGTGTCATACTCTCAGGTGTAATAGGGGAGTTGCATGTGCCACTGTGCATTTCTGATACAGTGAATCCTGGGATTGATTCTGATGAAATCTGACATATATATATTTGGCAACATTTTTATCGAAAATTGCAAGAATATTTTCACCAATGTCTTAGCTTTTATAAATGATCTAAGAAAACCGAATGCATGATGGGAAAGATGAGGTCTTGTTGTATGGAAACATGTACATGTGGCTATACAAACCGCTTATTAAAGTCCATATTCATTGACGGCCAGGTCAGTGTTGATGCATGAAAGATGAAGGTAACTGCCTGACGGCCCACAGTCTTTCCTCCAGTCAGCTGACTGCCTCCCATGAGAAAATCGGTTCAGTCGATAAAAGCCTTTAGTGGTCTTTAGTGGACCTCTACTAGGTCGCAAGACCCCTGCGACTAGCAACCAGGTTAGTTGATTGCACCCTTATCTATCAATTGGTGGCTTTCAATCGCTACCAATTTTGTATCATATAATTGTGATGTATTATAGATAAATGAGTCACAAGTCACAAAATTTATATTTTTCAAAGTGTTTTATTCATGAGATATCTTTGTTAAAATGTTTTCATTCTTGGGGTGCTTTAATGCACCCGAAGAAATTTACCAAACTTCAAGACAGTGTATTAAATATATCCATCCATATCTAAGGCCATCGTATTGAGTATATTTAGCTACTTTACTAGTCAATGTCCATCTAGAAATATTGCAAATATTTCAGAAACAAAAATATCAAACTTGAAATATAGAAATACTTATTAGCTGTCCTTATGTTTACTATCATTGAAATCTGCATGATCGCATCTTTCCAGATATAATGATATCTCAGAATCCATTTTTTGTGACTTGTGACACATTTTCCTGAAACACATCACAAATATGGTAGTTTGCAATCGCTACCTTTGAAAAGATGAAATAAAAATGTGGTCAAATCCATATGACATATACACGTATTGGCTTAATTGTAATGATAAATTATGGTTATTAAATTGAGTTTTAATTTGCACATTAAGAGTGAAAACACTGCGTGGACCAAGCAAAATGGCAAAATGAATCAAGTTTTATTGTATATGTGTGTATGCAATAAAATAAGTTTATTGCACGCATTGGATTATACATCACATAGAACACGGGCATATGGTATGGGGAGATACTGGTACTATGTTGATACATTCCATTGTATTAAACATTGACAGCTGCAAATTAAAACAAATCTTGCCCCAAATTCTATGATTTTTGCCATTATTCCAGGTTTAATAATGTAACAATACATGTCTTGGCATATATTATATATACAAGTCCCCTGCTTCTAGGATTCGTTTCATGGAGCCTTCAGGCTGCCGTTTATTGAGCAAAATACATACAGTGAAAACTAAAAGTAAAGAAATATAAATATCTAAAGATACTGGGTCAAGATTACATCAATGTTTTATACAGAAAGGCCATTATGATTAACAAAGTAGCACCGGAATAGTTAGCACCAGATTCTTGAACATACCTTGTAATTTCGGTTTTTATAATAACTCACTCCCAACTCTAATAAGAAGGACTCCTTTTTTTGTATCTATGTGTAAAAAGTAAGAAATTGTGTAAAAAATAAAATCAGGGGGGATGAGTAGAGAAGGAAGGGGGAAAGGATATATATAGATATATTAGGAAAGAAACTCTCTACATGAGCTCAAACTAATCCCTTATTGACCCGCTTCTAAAATTCATATAAAAATAAGATAGATATTATATGTTAAAGGTTTCTATAGGTTAAGAGATGGGATGTGAGCTTGTAATTAATTCTAGGTGAACAAGAGTTGGCTGAAAGTAGTCTGCCACTATAGTGTTAGAAAATGGACGATTAGCAGCTCTACACGTTTAGTAAATTCTGCTAAATTTAGCTGAAAAATGATAAGTACGAGGTATATCTGAGTATATTTGGAATTGCCTGGATTCAAACAATGTGTTTGGTTGTGTTTTGGTTGGTTGTGGATTTTGAACCTTATTTTTGTATTAAATTTGGGTTATTTGAGAAGATTGATAAAGGCGAAGTGGACATTTTCTGCCGCTCTGACCTTGGTATGATGAAAGAGGTTAATGTTTGCTGACGTAGTTCCCGTATAAGTATGTTTTTCTCACTGAGCAACAGCCCATAAACATGCATTGGCCAGCCTTTGTATCACATTTCCACAAGACGACGATGTCTCAGCATTTTGAGATACCATCATATCTGAAAAGATGAGATCACACCGATTCTAATGATGGTAAACATAAGGACAGCTAAAAATTAACGTTTTTGTATTATTTTTAATTTGATAATTTTATTTTTGAAAATTAAGCTTGCAATATTTCTTGGTGGACAAAATAACCTGTTCAGTAGCTAAATATACTCTATAGGATGAGTTTTGAAATGCATAGATACTATTGATACACAGTCCTGATATTTGGTACATGTATTCATACGCCCTGGGACAGTAGATACCCCAAAATTGAAAACATTCCTATGAGGAAATCTTGTGAATATAATACTTTGAAAAATATCAATTTTGCGACTTGTGCCTTTTTTTCTGTGACACATCACATATTACGTAGTATAGAGCTGAGTGATTGCATCGTGGAGAGTGCTTAGAGCTACTCAAAAGTTGAATGACCTACACTCAGCTAGCCTACAGTTATTACTGGACCACGCTCTGCAGGCAATCCCATGGGCGGTAGGTAGGTGAATGTATTACCCAGAAGAAAAAGTCTTTATCTCCTAGGGTGTAGAGAATCCATTCAGAATTGTCGTAAATATTTTAGTGATGCTAACGCACGCTCGAACCCAACCTTATACACACTGGTTGGCACAGGCAAAACAAAACATCCCGATCCAGTGGCCTTATATACCTTCAACCCCAGCCTCCCCAGGGGAATTTGGGGGTAAATTTCCTACAATTACTATGCATATGTCTGAATAAAAAATATAATTTAACACTTTGTTTCACCATAAGATACATATACCCCCTTGAAGCACTTCCCATAGAGATCCCAAATTTGAAATGGTTATGTACTAAAAATTGGTTACCATGGCAACGCATAGTTTTATTAAAATAATTAGTTTAGTATTGGTTTCATTCAAATATTATTTGATATATGATTTAAATGATATTGAATCTAGATTGCTCATGTCACTAGGAACATTTTGATACCAAACACATCAGGGGAATCCTAAAGGTTGCCTTAGAAACGTCATACAATCATACTTACCCCTATAGGGTTTACCAGAATACCATTATAGAGAAGGTATGAAAATAGATACCCCTGTATCCAATTTGACAATTTTCCTACTTAATAGTGATTTTTCAATTTTGTGTGTTGCTCAAGTCAATCTAAATGATTCCCAATTTGGAAATAAACTATATTTCTGAATTGCCCTTGCTAAGACCTTTCTTCTGATACCACACTTGTCTATATCAGGGGATTTCTGAAAAATCATTATTTTTCTGGGAGAAATTAGCCTAGGGTATATATCCTAAGTCGTTTCCATGGTTACTATTGACAAACATAGAAAAAAAGAAATTTGTACAACTAATTTTGATGTGCTTGGCAAGAATTGAGAGTTTCAGCAAATTTGGGTGAATGTTTTAATGAAAATTAATCATTTCAATTTACAAATAGTTTTGAGTGAAAATTGATGTATTTTATCAAAATCTGTTTCCATGGAAACGGTTTTTCGAGTAGAACTATATTTTTTCTTGAGAAATATCAAGGTACCACAGACCTTCAAATCTAATGTTTTTGTAAGGCCAAATTCCTCAAAATAGCTAAATACAAACAGGAAAAGTGACAAAAATAAGCCCTAAATTGTTACATTGTTTCCATGGTTACCATTCTAGCCCCATTGAGTTGCCATGGAAAAAAATACTGGGGAATTAATTTCCATTATATATGCTTTATAATGATACTAAATACTCTATAATACATAATTACCCAAAATTTCTATCACTATGTCAAATTTGGTCAAATTTGCCCAAATGGGCAAAAATGGGCAAGATTTGCCCACGTGGGGCTGGCAACAATTGTTGCCAGTGGGGGTGAAGGGGTTAAAGTGGATTTTACTGGTTTTTAGTTTAGTTTCATGGCTGGTTTCTCGTGGCTCATGGGGTAATAAGATATAACTAAACGCGAGCTGCATATGGGGCAACGTATTCACAAAACGCAAGTGACTTTTGGTGAGTGTCTTTCACAAGTGCCGAAGGCACGCGTGAAAGACACTCACCAAAAGGCACGAGCGTTTTGTGAATGCGTTGCCCTATATGCAGCTCAAGTTTAGTTATATTTTTATGCCATGATATATATTTAAGAGTTATTTAAGAGTTATTTACCTTCATTTCATGTCTCGCAACCCTCTGACTCGGCAAAAACAAGCGCCTACAACGCGTCATGAAATGAGCGTCATGAAATGAGCGTCATTCATTGGCGCAGCTAGAATTACGTAACCAATCAAAATAGCGGGAGTAAATTGGTTGCATTCGAAAAGCGGATTCCGCTAGTGAAATCCAGGCATGTTTATGCCATGGTCTAATCTGGCCATGTTTTTGTGGATACGCACAGCTATCATGGCATAATATACTACACTTCATTATTGTATAGCATCTTTTGCCACGCTGCCTTTAGTGATATTTTGTTTCTTATGGCTCGTAGTATACTACTGTATTCCATCCATAGGTGTACAATGCTTTAGCAGGCTTTTACTAGTTCAGGCGTTATTGCTCATCCAGGGTTTGGAGTAGTATACTACCTTATATTTCTCCGTTTTATTAGGATCCTCCACTTCATCGCTTATTTCAAGTTGTATAAAGCCATTTAAAATATGAACAAGCATGCATATGCTATGGCCATGTAAAATCCATGGAGGATTGTTTTCATCATAATTGTTTTAAGGGGCAGACACTGGAAAAACTGACAAATAGTCAGATGAGTGTATCCGCCGCTGCACTGTCTAGTTCCAATAAAGAATCAACCACTCAATAAACATATCATATCCATCTTTGTCTATTTTTGATTCTCTCTTCCTCTATTCTACCCCTAATATTGGCCTACTTTGTTTGTATTCAAGGTTATATACCGCCTATGTAAATGCACTTGTGAATGAGGATGGTGGAGGCAATGTTTATAAATTATAATGGGTCAGATCGTCAGAAAGTGTACAATTGGGACCGCTACACATTTAGGAAATTCTGCTAAATTAGGCTGAAAAATGGTCAATTCTAGGTATATCTGAGTATATTTGGTTTTGGGTTGATTCAAACAATCTGTTTAGTTATGTTGAACTGTATTTTGAACCTCATTTTTGGCTTAAACTTGGGGTTATTTGAGAGGATTGGTGAAGGCGATTTGTACATTTTCTAGCGATTTCACCCATGTGTGTGCTCCATGGATGATTGGTTTATTCATTAGCGTCTACCAGACCAGGTCAGGTGGACGGGCAGGGGTAGGAGGAGATTCAGGTGCACGGGGAGCATGTTACATTTCATTGGTTAACTATTGATCCTTGAATACAATATGATCTAACCTGCATTGCTCGACCTGCCCTCCCTCTCACTCTTAGAAGTTACCCTATACAATGTTTACCTTTTTTTAAATGTATTGCAGCAAAGATATTTTACACATACAGCTGCATTTTCAGTTATTACGACAAGAACAATCTCTCAAGTTTTACTCATAATTCCTATGACTAAATTTATCAATATTTTGCTGCTGTTGGTGTATGGTTATAATACAAGAATTTGAAGTCCAATCAGTCGGGGGAAAATGGCGACCGTTGAGTGATGATAGGTCACAGCAGGAAAGGATTTTGTCGTGTCTTCAAAATATAAATGTGGACTATCATTTTATTCTATTTTTTTTTTGTATTTAGTATGTTTATAAAGCAATCCTCAGACAATACAAAGATGTTACAATAAGGCAAGTACATCAAGTACATTGTCCGTTTTGATACAGTTGAAGTCATTGAGGTATGGGCTCACCGCAGAATATTCGGTATCAAAACCAACAAGAGACGTTTCTCCAAAATGTTGGTGACATGGCGTTAGTTTCGTACAGATGTTAGCTCTGAGTGAGGCTTTAAGTACTGTTCTCTGAGTTTGCCGACATGGCAAGTATTGTAAAGGAGTAATCTAATGTCCTATCTCTATATTAATAAAATAAGGGTTTGGAGCCTTGAACCCCTATCTTCTCTGAAACCGCTGGCCAGATCTCCATTATATTTCACATACACATTGCCAGAAATGTTTCATTAACAAATTAGGGTTGGCAAGGGGTTAGAAATGGGTTTACATTGAGCACCCCCATCCAGGGCCCCCAGCGCTGCCTGAAAACAAACCTATCAGTGCCCCTACAACAGGTTTCTGGGTCACCCAAAGTATGTGTCATGGACGGGCACATCATTGCTTCACTACGGGTCTGACTAAAAGATGCACAGCACCGAAAACCCACACAGCATCCGCATAGCATCCGCACAGCACTGCCGCTACTTGTGCGACTAATATTAGACGCACCCCTTTGCCATTTTGTACATGAAATATTCTTCTGATCACCATGATATTTGAGGATATAAATTATCGAACACGGATCTCAGAATTCTGTAAATATGGGTTTTATAACTGGAATAGTTTTACTGTAAATAGCTGTCGAAGTTTGTGATATTTAGATCAATATACTATCATTAAATCAATGCTGGCGAGAATGGACAACGCTATTAAATACTCTGAATAAAAGGAGAATCAAAGCAATGTCTTATAACACATATGGTCAATTCTATTTTTTTGGCGTCCAAGAGGTTTTCAAATAATATCTGAATGAATATTTACTTTAGACATGATTTATGTGGTTCATTAAATCCGCCATCAAAAATGCAACAATCCGAACCCTACTTTGTGGGGTCTAAAATGAATATTGACTATTCCAGCTTTAAAAAACCTCCTAAAATAGGCCATTTTTACATTAAGGTACAAACAAATGTACATTGCTCCTGTAAAAAAATCATGATAAATGTATTTATGGAGATCAAATTTGTAATAACTCTGTAGACAAAATAGTTTTGCATATCATATGATGCTTTTAGAGATTCTATTTGAATATTTTATTTATCTTTTTGCTAGGTATGTAATAGTCAACCCTAGGCATACCATGCGTATGCATAGACTTTGTGTTCTCAATTTCATATTAATTATAAAGGTTGTATAGGTGAATAGGTATTCATATGATGGTAAATCTACACTAGTTTTGAAGGAAACCAGAAAAAAATATCAATCTACCACCATTTTCTCCCTATCAATGAAATAGTAAAGACACATACCCTATAGTCAACTTTTCTGCATACCATGCGTATGCAATATACATGGCCATATCTCAGCAAATGAACATATTTAACTTTAAACATGTATACATAAGTTGGGCCCTTATTCAAGGTAATAAACAAGGTATCTCAATTTTTTGCTGTAGAACCACATTTAAAACGATTTCCCATATGATTAGAAGCATGCCATGCGTATGCCTATACCATGCGTATGCCATTACAAGATAATAGTAAAATATCAGATAATTGCTCCTCGCATATACATAAAAAATGGAAATGAATGATAAGACGTCCGTGCAGCTTTAGGCTAAGACAGTCAGAACTTCTATAACTGGTATATTTTTCTATATAATGTGGCTCATTTAAAAAATAAACACTGTAATCTAGTAGACATTACCATTAACATGACCAATGGCAGTACAATATGTGATAGAACAAAATCGTATAGAATAATCTGAAGGACCAAATTACATTCCATGACACTTATAACTGCATATGTACTGACTTTCTGTTGTATGTTTCATAGGATACATTATGTACACCCTGTATGGGGCAGCATACGCATGGCACATCCTAAATAATCCCATAAATATTCAGTATTTGTAATTCTTAAAACCAATTCTAATGCAATGAGTCAAACTTAAATGTTACTTGACTCTTAATAGCTTCACACATGTTTCCAACCAAAATACATATCACATGCATATGCATGATGATGCATACCGTGCGTATGCATACAATGAAAGAGAAATTCCCATTGGAAATGAATATCTAGTTCTTGCAATTAACCAAAAATTGTATCAGATATAGAGGTCATACTAGACTCGTTATCCATAGAACAATACACCATTATAAAATAAATCAACTGCTATCAAACTGAATTAAAAGGCTTAGCACTGGTGTTTCTCATGTGTTATACCATGCGTATGCCCTAGGCCAGAAGCTTATAAAGTACTGATAAACTGTACAAATCTCTCCTCAAATTTGACAAAATATATCAGACACACTCACCTACGAAATAAAGGAGGGCAATAATAATTTGTCATTTATATGGTAAAGTTAATTGCAACTATGTAAGATACACATAAGTACACTAATTTATACAAGGAAACACCCTCATTTCGAATCCATTGTTATTATCTAAAATCAGTTTAATCAAATATCTGTTAGTCTGAGACAATGATGTCTACATATGTATATCATATAATGAAAAAGAAATCAAGATAAGATTAGATTAATTTATTAAAATTAACACAGATTTGAATAAATCACATGGCATACGCATGGTATACCTACTTTGGGCTTCATTTGGCCCATCTCCTATAGCTCAGTTAATATCCAGAGATAACCTTACCAATTTATGCACAAAAACCCTTCAAAACATCTAGTTTCTTGATATAACAATTGTTTCTGATTCAGACCTATTTGAAAAATGACCATTTTTCACCCCACTGGACGCCAAAAAAATAGAATTGACCATATACATATATGTGTCCATATAGCTTTAGGTATCTGGATATATAAATAGCGAGGGTAACACGTGACCAGCTGAACACAACAAGCCCAAGCAGTTTGAATAATAGACAGTTGCTGCTAACGATCGAACAAGAGAACATGAAATTGTATGCTTATACAACAATTCTATCCATCAATAGAGATATGACACTTAGACTTTGATATTTTGTTTCCACATGTATAGGGCCCTTGTCGACATTTCATGAGAAGTGCTCATATGTGCCTTTTTTTGTATAAATGTATTAAAAACGGGTTCCCGTCTTCTGGTATGTTACTACAGTGATCGTTTTCTGAACTGAATTTGTATTACATGTATATATACAATAAGGCATTGCGTCGATTCTAATTCTATTCAGAATATTTAAGAATTATTTAAGAATTATAAGTGACTAAATTACAGAAAATTAATTTAAACATCCTGAAATGTTTGCAACTTCGAGAGTTAATTACAGTAAAACTATTCAACTATTCAATCCCATATTTACTGGCTTTTGAGTTCGACCCTTCATCATTAATATCCTAAAATTTCCCGGTTATAAATTGAATATTTCCTGTGAAAAACTATGAAATATAAGTCGCACAAGTAGCGATGGTGCTGTGCGGGTGCTGTGCGGATGCTGTGCGGGTTTTCGGTGCTGTGCGTCTTTTAGTCATACCGCTTCACTACGGGATGGGAGTTGATATATTTCCACCAAACGGAGCATCGTCAGAGTTGAATCTTTGCCTCAGTCTTCAGCACTCTGTGTACAGTATGTGAAATTAACTTTTTTTCTTTGCCCGCTACGTTGGCAGGTGAAATCCTCATTCCAGGGAAGCGGAAGAATGAGTGGGAGAGGGAACAGGTCAGAGACAAGGACAAGGCCCACCTACACAGAAATTTACCCACCCACTAATTACCTCACAATGAAAGAGGGAACGTGAGAGGGATTGGGACAGGGACAGGGACAGGCAACACAACAACAGCACAACACTGAACAGTGACACAAAAAAGCATCTAAACAGGGTTCCATTTGTGGTATGAAGATACTAAGTTATAGGGACAACTTGAAAGAGAAAGATAGTGGGAGAGGGAACAAGGAGAGATGAGGATGTGTCAATTATAGTGAAATGACATCATACAATCGAACTTCCACACTTACACTTTGTACTCATCCACTATTATTTCTAAATACAATGTTCTCCAAATGTTTTATCAAATCAGTTTGTATATATAGATGTATATAGAAAGTGTGGCATAAATATATATTACAGCTAATGATACAGGTAAGGTGCTAATGACCGCTAATTTTGATAATTTGTAATATCATGCTTGTAAATACATAACTACCTTAATCATTGCTATCACGATGTCAATACTGACCGTTCAATCCCCATGACTATAGATCAAATATTGAAGTAACATTTTGTTGGATCAGTTGGGAACCCAATTTTACCTATCCAATAAAATTTAATATAGTTTTTAATGCTATGGGGTAGTCTTAACTATGGAGACTAACAATCCCTGGCTGTCTCACAGTGCCCGAGACTGCTCTAGTGGTAGTAATAATCTAATGTCCTAGGTCAATACACAGTCAAGCATCTTCCTCACACAGACAGAGAGTGGTGTTACATCAGAAATACCGATGTACATGTATGTAAAAACCTCTTAGATAGAAACCTATGGAGAACAGTGCCTCTTAGTGGATATAGTGCAAATTGCATATAAGGTTGAGTGAATACGGGTTTCTCAGTATAGTTCTATTATATATCTCAAGGTGTCTTAGAACTTATGAAACAAACTAAGATTATAACTCACACAGATTTTTATTGGCTAAAATGATCACATAGATTAGTATTCATGCTGTATCATTTCTTTGTCCATTGTATTTTCTCCAAAATGGAAACCCCTAGCCATCTCAGACGACCTTAAGTATATTAGCATTGTATACTAGGTCGTCAATTGGACGTGCTAGAAACAGGACAGTTCAAAGTTCTCTAGTTTGTCCAGACAAAGTAGTCAACCAATTCCTATCAAGCTGCATGTCCTTAATCTATAATATTTTGCAACGCTTACGGTACATTTTTTGGAGAGGATGTGCAAAATACACAGAGAACGGCTAGGTTTATTATCAGCAAATCTGTTCCAGAATCTTTTCGATATTGAAACATGGCGTCCGACTTGTTTATGCCTCAGTGTGCATGCCCAAAAATATGTAAATGAGCTAAAAAAAAATGGTGCGCGGCTACAACTGCACAGTGCTTACCTATGGAGTATGTTGTAACCCCTATACAAAATGGCTACCTTGCTGGGTTTTTTGGGTGGAGCAGATGAAAACTCTGCTATTAATTCTTCACACCAAGCATTGAAAGGTAACAAGTAGGGAGATAAGACATCAAACATTGATTTTATTGTCATAGTGAGGGGTTATAAACTTCTGCAACTCTACAAAAACTACAGCAATTCCACCTGCCCCGTTTCAAGCGCTTCTTTGCCATAGCCCTGTACAAAGTGAAGGGCTGTGTTTCATAGCTAGGAAACTCCATGTATATCCAACATTTGCTGTGATGATGGACTAACACCTAATTACTAATTATGCTAACTTTGCCACCTGTGTGGATCTCTGAAATGGACAGTCATGCTATAATATATGTCGCCCAGACAACTACCATATTTATGAGTGACAATGGTGTAACACAGCATGTGATATAATGTCTATTAGGCCTGAAACAATGGTCCATTTCTTAGGGATGAACAATGTCTTTTGATCAAGTTAGATATATATGAGAGTCTAGTCTGAATTGCTTGCACAAAGATCTGTATTATTACCATCAGGTATAAATGACAAGAATTAATATAATGTTCCTGAATGAACGATCAAACACAGTTGCAATACATAATTTTATACTTTTGCATACTTTGTACAGACATTTGACCTATATCATACCGACCTCTTGTGAAGTGCTAATGCCTCGGCCATATCAGTTTTAAACTGAAATATAAGTGATGTGTTATAGTAAAATAAGTCACAAGTCGCAAAGAATCGATTTTAAGATAGCATCATATTTGAAAAGATGGGATCAAGCCGATTCCAATGATAATAAACAGTAGGACATCTAATAAGTATTTCTATATTTTAAGTTTGATATTTTTATTTTCGAAAATTAAAGTTTGCAATATTTCTGCGTGGACAGTTACTAGTAGCTAAATATACTCTATAAAATGACCTTTGAAATGCATGGATATTCTAAATACAATGTCTTTGAATTTAGTACATGTATTCATAAGAATCAAAGAGCTAGATAACCCAAAAATGAGAACATTCCAACAAAGGGAACTTGCCATGTCGCCATGATAGATAGCTGGACCCAGTCTCTTTACTGTGCATTTCTACCGCCTCAAAATGTCACCTTCACTGATCCTCTCAAATAACCAAATTTCTTTCATAAAGTGTCTGTATAACGTCCTATATACTGTGTGTGTTAATGAGAAACACCAATTGGTAGTAACTGTCTTGGTTGATTCATATTTGTGAACGCTTATACTGCTCTCTGGTCAATACATGAAATCAACATAATATCAGAAATGTCAGTAGCGAAAATGTTGATTCCATATAATTATATCACCTATTATTTTGATGCACAACATAGACTAAATACATAGAATAAACACTCCTTCCGGGATATTGAAACATACTCGCGATATTAGAAAAGTTAATTTCTTTATTTAGTGGGTACAGTTAACTCAATGAGTTCCATGATGCTCGTGGCAACTGGTCCTCCATTTTGCCAACTTCCTCTACCGGGGACACCACAAACTTGTCTGCGAACTTTACTTGCAATCAACAAGGCATATCAATAGTAGCAAAGTGTATCAATTTTTTTATGTGACTCATAGTTCCTATACAGTCAATGAATGCCTACATTTAATTTCTTTTTTCCCCCTCGATTTTGTCATCTCCAAATGTAAGACCTTACTGAGTCTGGCCCGTATTATAACAGTGGTGTATTTTAAAAGACACACCTGTGTATACGTTACAGGTGCCTACCTTCTGAATTAGTGAATATGTAAGGACCTCATCCCAAATTGCAACTAGTTCCCAAATTCCAGGTGTATGAGCAATAACCAAGGTGAAAGCAGTTTGCATTCTTTGTACAAATGTATCCAGTAAATATTTCTGAGAGTGATATCACCTGGAGGTATCCCATAATACATTGTAATGAGATGGCTGACATGCGCAGTGATGTATCTAATGACATATTAAAACATCCTACCGGAGCTTAATAGTATTATATATTGGTTAGTGGTATGTAGTCTGAGTTGGCTATAACAATTGCAATGTCTTAAATGGCATATTTCTTCTCTTGTTTCATGGAGCCTTCGGTAATTAACTCAGAATACAATGACATGTGATCCGTTGCAGAAAATGACGCAAAGAAATGTATTTTGAGATATCATCATATTTGAAAAGATGAGATCAAGTGGATTGCAATGATAGTAAAGACTAGGACGTTCATTAATAAAAGTCTACTTCACAAATTCCGTGACCAGTGCACGCCAGTGACTGCGGGATTAACTCCTATCACTGTGCGCATGCCCAGTCCAGCTGACCCACCTGGCTATGCGGGCCAAACCCTGCACCCTTCACCGGGCTCCCAGTGGACGGGCAGAGGTGTGTGTGTGCCTAGGAGCACCCGGCCGCTGACCCACTGCAGCCCGTAGGCCTATGCTTACTTGTTTTGGTTGATACATTGTTTAAAAAGTTGCCATATACTAAAATCTAGCGGATGAAATATCCTGGTATCATGCATGACCAATCTTAACATGTCATTTCATAATAATAGATAGCTGACACTATTATACAACAACTACACTTCTGGGAAATAAAGGAGAAAGTTATGAGCATATGGTTAAGACATATCACTTATGTGCTGCTGCCGCTAAGCTCATAGTTCGGGCTCTTTCCACCGCTCCTTCAATGGCGCCATAATCAATTTGTAAAGTGGGGTATTGTTTATACGTAAAAAAGAGGTTTGAGATATTCGTTACGGCCAATCACTAGTAAAGTAGTTAAATATACTCTTTAGGATAACCTCAAAAACACATGGATGTATTCAATACACAGTCTCCAAATGTGGTACCTATGATGATGCTACTAGCAGGCTAAACACCCAAAACCTGAAAACATTCTGAGAAACGGTTCTTGTGAAAGATCACTTTGAAAAATATCCGTTTTGCGGCTTGTGACTCATTTTCCTGAAATGCATCACATTTAGGAAATGACGATGTTAATTGGTCAAGGTAACAAATTACCACCTGTTAATACCTGTTAACACCTGTCAATCAGCACCAGACTCCTCTTTTGTATATAGTAATAGAGTATCAGTAAAAAGGTATGCAGTATCAAAGCTTATCAAGTTGATCAACGGGGTGAGCAGGAAGGGATTGAAGGGAAAATTCAATACGACCAAAGCCTTATCTCTCATAACCTGTCATAATTCTTATTTTTCTTATTGCATACTTACTGTCTGTTATTACTTTTATATTTCACCACGTATTTTAAATAATGTGTCGGTATAAATAGAACGTCGCTTTCTGATAACAGAGCAGGTCTTCAAATAGGTATCCCTGTTCAAGAGTTAGGAAGGTCATAAAATACTGCAAGTATACTAGCTGGATTTGTTAAAAACCAGTTTTATCCTGGGCAAGTATTACAATATACTAATCACAGGGCAGCAAACTAGAGTTATGAATCTGGGTAATAAACTATATATGAATTCACAGTCTAGATAGCAATTGACCGACTCCATATTTTCACGAATGATGTACAACAACTTAAAATGGTTGAAACCACCAAGTTGCGGGGAGAAGTGAAGGGAGAGAAGGATAAAAATGATAGCAAATGCTTCACAGACACAGATATCGAAATAAGCAAGTACCTTTGCCAGGCCACAAACTACCTGAATAGCAATGCAAGATAATAAACTTAAAGCAATGTGATGGTCAACAGTATTGATCAGTATGTGTATTAAAATTAAAATAGAATTTTCCAGGATGGAAGTTAATTTTCTCCTAATACCAGAGGTATGCATCATTGTGTTGTATAGAGACGTTCAGGGTAACACCGCAGAAACATGTGTTAGGTCTTTCGTCCAATCAGTTTGCAGGATTTATTTACTCCGGAAATATATTATGTCATCACGCTTCCGGATGAAGCTACTGTAACATATGGCGGGTTGTGGGTGGGCTCAACAGGTCCTGGAAAACAGTTATACAGTCTGCAATTCCCCCACAGAGATTTGGCGATAAGGATAACATATAATAGGGCGTGGGGCTGTGAAAGATACTGCTACGTGTAATCATGAAGCCATCATGAATCATTACTCGAAGATGAAGTAATGTGGGATGTTTTCTTTCTTGATTTTTATCTTCAAAAGTTTGATGGGTGAAATCGCCAGAAAATGTACAATTTACCTTTCTCCGATCCTCTCAAATAACCCAAATTTAAGACAAAAATTCAGTTAAAAAAAGGTTCAGTTCAACATAACCAAACAGATAGTTCGAATCAAGGCAATATTAAATATGATCAGATATACCTAGTATTTATTATTTCACAGCCTAATTTTCTAAATATGTAGATCTGACGATTTTACATTTTCTGAAGATCTGTCCCTGATGGAATGTGGGCGCCATAATTATTAGATAACAGTTTAGAAGAGATAAGTGTATGACTCTGAACTAAGAGGATTTTCTTTTTGGTTTTTCCCCTGCAGAAAGCTTTAAAAATCCTCAAATGCTTAGATACATGGTTTTTAGATACTGACGCATAATATACAGGCTTTTATTAAGGGTACTGATAGTGTGAAGAATGATGCAATGACAACGAATGTGCTATTCCCTCCCGTTACCCAAATATAATAAATCAGGAAATTAAACAGGGACGGATCCAGGAGGTGCACAGGCAGTCCTTTGTGTCTATTGGGTTTTTTTTGGGGGGGAGGGGGCTAATTAGCTCAATTTTTAACAAATAATGTCGTTAGCATGCCAAAGATATCTTTAAAATACACAAGAGATCTTAAATGTTAAGGAATAATTCAGTCAAAATATCGCTTGTTAGAACTAAAGAGTATAGTTGCCTAAATGAAATGTATGTTGCTGGATTTAACAAAAAAAAAGTAAGAAAAGCTAGCCACGAAGAATGCATTCCACATCCAACTGCTGAGTGTTGATCAACGCTTACCACACAAAGATTAGGTGAATGCAGTCTCAGTCCGTGGCGCCATCTCCTGAATATAATGACACAACACCTATGAGATGGAGCGAGTAGTGTTGGCGTCGCTCAATGATCACCTGTGAACATGGCACGTTCATTGTCTGTCCCTCTCACTCAGTCTTCAACCAATTTTATCATAATCATTTGATGCATTCCTTAACTCTGTTAGCCCAGTAATGTTATAACCATAATCATATGAACCTTAATGTTATCCTTGATCTTGTTTGTAATCTACCAGTCATTTTAAGTGGAAGACCTGGAATCGGATTTGCCTAATTTGTCTTACGGCGTATATGAAGATTCCAATCAATCAATCAATCAATAGATGCAATTTTCTTTCTTCACACTCCCACTTCTTATCTCTACCATCTCCTTTTATCTGTCTCTGGGTCCATTGCACTATATACGATTCTGTATTAAACCACTCTTAGAGGCCTTTAACTTAAACTTTAAGACACACTCCGATCTGTCTCAGTTTCATGTCTACCTCTGTTATCTGCCCCTCTCCCCCATCCTCCTTCCTCTCCTTCTCAATCCCTCTCTCGCTTGATTCCCTTTTCTCTCTCAATCCCCGCTCTCTCTCTCTCTCTCTTTCTCTCTCAACCACCTCTCTCTCTCACTCTCTTTCTTTCGACCTTTCTTTCTTTTTTCTCATCCCTCCCTCTTTCTCTCTCTCATCTGTCTTATCTCTCCCTCCCTCTCTCTCACTCCTTCTTTACCTTTCCCTCCTCTCTCATCGCTCTTTCTCATCCTCTCTCTCCATCTGTCTACCCGACCCTATCTCCGACTCTTCCTCCCCCCCTTTTCCTTCTCCCCGCCTCTTGCCTTCCTTCTATTCTGTCCGACCCATTCACTGTGTTCCTTTCGTTCCTTCTATTTTGTATATGCATGAAAACAAAGGACAATTAACCGCCACTTTTTATGAACGAATACGTCAATAGATAACTATGTATAAACAAAACCTTTGTTTTAATGACCACGTTATCATCGAACATTTCACAGGAACCCCTCCCCATTCCCCCATTCCCTCCTCCACCCCCAGCCCGACTAGTCAACAATCCTCGAACAATCCTACAGGCTCTAGCTCCTTTTTAAAACAGAAATAAAAACCTGCACAATGGTCTATGTATTATTATGGCGGGAGCGACCGGCTCGTTTTATCTCAATAGAACAGGCAGCTGTTCCCCCATGAGATGTGACCCCCTCCCCGACCCATCTCTAGGGTAAAACATGTTCTGGCTGTCTAACTACCCCTTGCCTCTGTGGCAATCATCTGACAGGCCTGTAAATGTTTGTTACTTCGTTCAGGTCATGGCCGACTGCAATGTAATAATTGATTAACCATGTAACAACAATGGAAGACATTGAAATATTAGAGGATTCTTCTTAGTTATAGCCTACCAAAAGCACCCTCCGCCATGTGTAGGGTGAAATCTTCAGGAAATGTACAATTCGCCTTCACCATCCTCTCAAATAACTCAAATCTAAGCCAAAAATCAGGTTCAGCATAACTAAACAGATTGTTCGAATCAACCCCAAACCAAATATACTCAGATATACCTAGAATTGACCATTTTTCAACAGAATTTCCTAATTTTGTAGTACTGCAGATTGTAATTATCTGACAATCTGACCCTATGTACACACCTTTAAACTACTGTGCAAAAGCAATCTCTAATTTGCTCTTAATGTATACATTTTGGCGCCATTTTATATGACTCAATGTAAAAAGGACGGACGATATCGAACCTACAATTATTGACATATAAATCAAATAAAAGTCCCCAGTAATTAATCTGACGATGAATATGATAGAGGCCTACAAGAAATATTCCTTGGTTAATTTTTTTTATTCAATTTAAGGCCAATACAATATTTAAATTTATATAGAAGATAAAAACACGTGAAATCCAGAAGTATCCTCTTTGCACTTAGGAGTGACAGATGATTGTGTTTGTACTAAGATTGGGACAGTGAATTGTGATGTGTTACAGGGAAATGAGTCAGAAGTCACAAAAAATTGATTTTGAGATTTCATCATAATATTTGAAAAGATGTGATCAAGCAGATTCCAATGATAGTAAACAGTAGGACATCTAAAATGAGTACTTTTATATTTCAAGTTTGATATAATATTATTTCTTTTTTAAAGTTTGCAATATTTCTTGGTGGACAATTACTAGTAAAGTAGCTAAATATACTCTACTTTTTTTCACGTTTTGGAAAATATTTTATTCAGGAAACATCAGATACGAGGCTCACAAATTCAGGTGCTTTTCGTGTCGCACTGATGCTTAGATCTTTATACAATCAGCAAATGCAGAGAGGCAACGCAAATATGTATATAATGTGATAATAAACAATTCATTATGAGTAGATGAAAACCGTTTTTAACATAAGTAATTTAACTCTTCTTACCGATGATAAACGTGGCGAGATTTGATGATGTTGAGAGTAATGATATGGGATGGGGTGAGTCTTACAGTCTATGTAATAATCTAGCTTTTCTATGCAGAGGGAGTATGGGGGGGGGGGGAGGGTTGAAGCCCAGTGTCAGGACCTCACATGGTATAGTGATCTTAAATTCGCCATTTTATCTTCAGTATAACTCAGTGTTAACGACATGTTGGATATAGGATCTTTTGAGATTACTATGACACCAACATTTTTAATTTGTATACGACTATAACTATAATATATTCTTAATCTAGTTATATATAACCAGTTCCAGTCTGGTGTGATTTCTATATACAGCAAGTAACACAGCGATAATAACACAGGTACAACACAGAGCACGCATGCTATAATTGGGTTTGGGGCAATGGGTAATGCAATACCTATGACTTAGGTGAGTGTTTGTGGTGGGATAGGCTACCGCTATAATTACCATGCAGGCCAGCATCGGATGGTGCGTATAAATAGGTATGATGTAAACATAATGTAAACATAACCATAAGCATAAACAGAGCAGAGCATACCATACACAATAGGTTTGTATACACAGTAATCACAGTTTTCAGTTCTCACCGCCCCATGGGTGGTAAAATTGATTACCTTCCAATACATATTCTATATATTGAGTAAATGCCTCTTTAGGAGTATATTGAAATATCTTGTGTCATTGACATTCCTTAAGTCAACAGGGAGAGAGTTATAAGATGACCTTTAATACACATGGATATATTTAATACACTCTCTGGAAATTTGGTACGTCTACATTCCCACAAAGACATCCCGTGAATAAAACTCTTTGAAAAAACAATTTCGCGACTTGTGACTCATTTCTTTTCAACACATCACACTTGATAAAATGCACAGAACTATTGTTGTACCTAAAACACATGAAGATGTTCGTGTGCCCAATAATTCTGTACTGAATGAATAAGGCAGCATTTACTACAGGACTATTGATGGAGGGATGGGCTAACACTAGATATGAATATAACCTGTTTACACAGAGTGCTTGGTGCATGAATAGTAGTAGTACACATGTTAGAGTCATGGTCCACACAATTATTGATCTTTTATCATTGCATTATTGGGATCTCACCCATGCATGCCATGTGCTCTGTCTCCCCCTCCCTTTGCTTCTTTCTGTACCAGTCTTGTTATTCCCAACTTCACTAATAATATCAGTCTGAAAGGTATGAAGAATTGAGAAGTCGTAGATGTCGTAGATGATGATTGTGTCGTTCATTGTAGGGTGAAGTGTAATGAACATGGGTGCATGTGAACTATATACTGTTGCATGCAAGCAACGTTAATGCGACGTTTAGAATGGTCTAGTTTGATCTTAATTATCAAAATAATGCTTCTCACTCTCATAGGTCTAATTCATTCATACACTATCCCTCTTCCTCTCTTCTCTCTCTCCCTCATTTCCCTCTTCCCTTCCTTCGCTCTTCTCTCTTTCCGAAATCTGAGAACATTCCCAAACATCTGTAGATGTATACATGAATTTCAAACGTCAACCTTATTGCCATTATGAACGTGTGCAAACCAAATTACGCTGTGGACCTGAACCACATGTAAAATATTTTAAGCATGAAAGAGTTGTTTTTTGACTAATGATGGATATAGAGAGGTCGTCCATAAAGACCTCGGACTTTGTCAAACGTGGTTATGCTGCTGCATAACTACATAACTCACGGGGTTAATGCCAATATATTGTTCTCCCCAGAGAGGTCTGATGAAAAATGACCTTGATGTGAATGACCTTGTAACGATTCATTTTTAGACAGAGAATAGATAAAAAATGTATTTTACGTCCTGCATACCTAATGAAAACCGTAGGGATATAACTACAGCCGAAGCTTGTGGTAGGAAGCATTGGGCGAGGAGCATGAAGACAGATCCAAGAGTGAATAGCACCCGGGATAGTCTCCCTTAGGGCCTTAACCAAGCTCTATTTCATTACTGTTGAAATTATAAACCTCTAGTTCAATAATTAATAAATAGGGCTCAATTAATCTTTTGTGAATATCGTTTAAATACCAATCCCCAAACAAGATCCATGCATTTAAACATATGTGAGAGTGTATACAAAATATTATTTGTAAAATGGAAGTTGGATGTACTTTAAATTCATATATATATATGTATGGGTCAGATCGTCAGATAGTGTACAATCGGCAGCACTACACATTCAGGAAGTCTGCTGAATTAACCTGAAAAACAGTCAATTCTTGGAATATCTGAGTATATTTGGTTTGGGGTTGATTCAAACAATCTGTTTAGTTATGTTGAACTGTATTTTGAACCTCATTCTTGGTTTAAATTTGGGTTATTTGAGAGGATTGGTGAAGACGAATTGTACATTTTCTAAAGATTTCACCCATGTATTATCCCAATGTCTGTTGGCCTATCAGGAGCTTTTTTACTAGCAATGGCCAGAGATGGCTGATGTAAAAAGCGTGTGAATGACTTTGTTTGGATTCATTGTTATAATAACAGCTGGATTAAAAAAATGTATTTGCATCACCTGGTTCTATACTATCCCAATATTGGTTGAGAGAAAACTAGTTGTACAACTGTGACGTAAACATCGGACTGTTTTTAGTTTCGTATGTACAAACTATCCACCTTGTGTTAAATTATTAATAAATTGGACTGAGATGTTTCCAAGAGAATAACCTGAAAATGTGGCTTTAATTTCGATCAACAGAGATAGTAGGGTCAGATCTTCATCTTCAAAAAATGTACAATTGGCAGCTCTCCACATTTAGCAAAATATGCTAAATTAGGCTGAAAGTGATAAATACCGGGTATATCTGAGTATATTTCGTATCATGTTGTTTTAAAATATCTGTTCTGCTATAGTAAACTGTATTTGGAAGCTCATTTCTGTCTTAAATTACGTTATTTGAGAGGATTGGTGAAGGTGAATTGTACATTTTCTGACGATTTGACCCTAGTACATTGTAAATAAAGCATGTCAATGCACTTGTTTGAATCCATTCGTAGTTTTACAACCGGATAAAAAACACCTATATTTGCTGTAGTAATACTCTTGTATGAATTGACAACCGTACGCCGTGTTAGTTCTAAGTCAACTGCCTTTATTCCCACTCTCCAGTGGTTGGTCAGTGTGGCCGCCACAAGTGGCAGCACCTGCTAGGATATCTAGACATCTCCCTCCTTCCACAATAATACATAGAAATACAAGCAACAAGAGAGAGAGTATAGATACAAGGTTGTTGGTGATACAATAGGAGTAGAACACAATGTAGTTAGAATAGAGAATGAGCTGTTATAGTGTCTCTATATTTGTTCAATTAGTCGAGTGACCGGTTTCCCTGTCCTCGCTGATCTACGCGGTTCTGGTGTTTGCGGTACACCAGGTGGCACTGCTACCTGCTCAGTGCTGTCTGTTACTGTGTCTCTTATCTGATTCTGAGGTATATCTCCTATTGTCTCTTTTATTGTCTCAGTCTCTACTGTTCTTCTCTCTTCTGGACCCTGGTCTGTTTCGTCAAAGTCTCTTGTTTCATTATACTGGTTCACCCCTTTACCCACTGGTTGTTTAGGGACACTCTTTAGATGTCGCCTATTCCTTCTTAGGACACTACCACTTTCTGTTAGCACTGTATATGATCTAGGGCTTAACTGTGTGATTACCTTGCCCGTCTGATCCCATTTATCACCTCTTACGAACACGGTGTCCTCAGGTTCGAGAGGTTTCAAAACCTTAGCATTTAAATCATATTTCTCACTTTTGTTGTTTTGACCCACACTTTCTTGTTTATACTTAGTTGCACGGACACTTGGCAGGGGTCCATTTAGTTTCCGTCCGTGAAGTGCCTCTCCTGGCGATACCCCTGATTCCATGGGTGCTGACCTATAGGCTAGGAGAGCCATGTAGGGATCCTGGCCTGTCTCCTTCGCCTTGGATAGCAGGTTTTTCACTATCCCTACCGCCCTCTCCGCCTTCCCATTCGATTGGGGGTATCTGGGGCTTGACGTCCTGTGGTTGAAGGCCCATGTCTCCGAAAACTGTCTGAAAGATTGAGAAGAGAATTGTGGTCCGTTATCTGTGATAACTAGTTGCGGTACACCATATTTAGCAAATATACTTTTCGTGTGCATTATGACTTGTTCTGAAGTAGTGGATGTTAGTCTTACTATCTCCGGATATGAAGAGTGATAGTCCACAATCATTAAGTATTCATTCTTCTCCCAATAAAATAGATCCATTCCTATTTTCTCCCAGGGCCCCCAGTCCTCCTTATCTTCTACCATAGGCTCCTTCTGCTGGGCAGGAAGATATTTCAAGCAAATCCCACACATCTTTGATTGATATTCTATGTCGTGATTCATCCTGGGCCAGTACATGGACTGGCGGGCCCATCTCCTCTGTTTCTCTATACCTAAATGGCCCTCGTGAAGCTTCTCTAACATTTCTCTCCTCATCGAGCATGGTATTACAATTCTTTGTCCCCTTAATATTACACCACTTATTATGCAGAGCTCATCTTTTATTGAGGCATATGCTGGGCAGACCCCGTTTTTCGACCCGTCCATTATCGCCTCTTTGACTGCACACAACAGCTCATCTTTTGCTGTTTCCTCAGCTATACGTGTGAGCATTGTTTTTGAGGCTGGGAGACTTTCATATATTAGATTCACTTGTGCCCGGACCTCTCTCTCCTGCAAGCCTCCTTCCTGCTGCACTACTCTCACCGCATACGTTGCTCTTGACAACGTGTCTGATATGTACAGTGTTTTGCCTGGCACCCACTGCATCTTTACATTATATCGCTGTAACCTTAGCATCATCCGCTGAATGCGGGGCGTCATCTCATTGAGTGATTTGTTAGCTAGAGGAACTAACGGTTTGTGATCAGTTTCTAATTGCACATCCCTCATGCCATAAATATAATTATGAAATCGCTCACAAGCATATATCAGACCCAACATCTCTTTTTCTATCTGGGCATATCGAGATTCACACTCAGTTAAGGAGCGCGCTGCATAGGCTACAGGCTTCCATGCATTTTGATGATACTGTAGGAGGACTGCCCCTAATCCTCTCATCGAAGCATCACTGCTTACCTTTGTTGGCCTTCTTATGTCAAAATATGATAGCACCGGCCCCGAGCTAAGCACTTGTTTTATGTGCTGCCATTCCTCCTCATGGATTTTATCCCATTGCCACTCAGTCTGTTTCTGCATCAGGGACCGAATGTTTGCACAAGATGTTGATAGATTAGGTATATACCTGCCAACAAAATTCACGCACCCCATTATCCTCTGCACCTCTTCTTTGTTTTTCGGACTTTCCATGTTGACTATAGCCTCTACTTTCTCCTTGTCTGGTGAGATTCCTGTTTCCGAGAGTTCCTCCCCTAGAAACTTTATCTTATTTACCCCAATCTCGCATTTGGTCCAGTTCATTAGCAGTTTATTTTGCGCAATCCTCTCTTTTACCTTTGCCAGTCTAGCATCATGCTCCTCCTGATCTCTTCCCCACACTAGAATGTCATCTACATAGACTCTCACGCCCGGGATGTTCTCAAACATCTGGTCCATTGAGCGATGAAAACCTCCGGGGCGGAGCACAACCCATATGGCAATCTATTATATGCGTACCTCCCAAATGGTGTGCCAAATGTCGTTAAGTTTTTACTAGATTCTTCCAGCTTGATTTGCCAAAACGCATGCGAGGCGTCTAACTTACTGAACACCCTCGCATCTCTAATCATAGGTGTGACAGATGCAAGAGAAAAGGACATCTCGAAACTAAGTGCTGGGGAAGGGTAGATGAGATAAAACAGGAGGAAACAGCATTCACTCAACTGGAGGAAAATGTTGATGCTATATTTATAGGGACGGTGAATAAAGAGGCGAAGGAGGTCATGACAATTAGGATCAGCAAGACTCACAAATGGGCCTCAAATGTCAAACTGGGAGAGGACATGGTGATATGCAAACTTGACACTGGAGCTGGAGCGGATTTAATGAACTATGAGGATTACCAGGGATTAACTCAAAAACCAGCACTCAGACCTGTAGCGGTAAAGCTCACCGACTACAACGGGCACAACATACCGGTGAAAGGCTACATCATCAGGCAAGCGACGGTCAATGGAAAACACTACCCCATTCGCTTCATAGTCAGTGAGGGCATATCACTGCTTGGAGGTGACACCTGTGAAAGATTGGGACTAATCACAAGACACTACACGCAGGAGGAAAATGGGGTAGGTACAAGCAAGATAGACATGATAAATAAGCATCTAAACGATAAACTCCTGACTGAAGTAAAACAATGCATACTACCAGAGATCAGTGAGCTGTCCTCAATACCCTACGTACATAAGATAAAACTAAAACCAGGGGCAGAATCTGTTATAATCCCAGCTAGGAGAATACCAGTGGCAATTAGAGATAAATTAAAGCTGGAACTCGAGCGCATGGAAAGCCTAGGGGTGATTCAGAAGGTGGAGGAGCCCACCGACTGGGTTAACGCGATGGTAGTGGTAAACAAACCCAACGGGGATCTCAGGATCTGTCTAGATCCCAAGGAGTTGAATAGATCAATAGCCAGGGAGCACTTCCAGTTACCGACTGGGTTATAAATTAGAATTATTTATTCACCTACTGATATCTCTCAAAAAACCTGTTTCTTTTTGGTGTGCAGTATTGATCAAACTTTGTCATTACCGTATCAAAGTCAGTTTTATCCTCTGCTGGGATTCCAGGTACTCGTACTACTACTGGATCCCTCTGAGCTGGGATCTCTGGAACGGCAAGTGCCCATGTTCTCGTCTTGTATATCCTCTTTGCCTCGCGGCCCGCAACATGGAGGAAGAGCGAGGTCTTCTTGTTCGGTAGATCCACGCTCACCGCGTCTGCATACCAGAGGAAATCCTCCTTATAGATTTCCCAATTCTCCGCAACATTCCCTGTGGAGAATGACATTTGCTCTGGTGGCTTTACTCCGTCCATTTTGCGATCGTTTTTACTTCTGGTACCATGTAGTAATACTCTTGTATGAATTGACAACCGTACGCCGTGTTAGTTCTAAGTCAACTGCCTTTATTCCCACTCTCCAGTGGTTGGTCAGTGTGGCCGCCACAAGTGGCAGCACCTGCTAGGATATCTAGACATTTGCCGCACCTGAATCCACTCTCCACACATGGGTAGAAAGATAGAAAGATAAATATAATTCATGAATAATTCTGTGAAAACAATGAAATGTAAACAATGGGGTCATTGCATAACAAATGTCCATCTGCGATATCGTAGACATTTTTTTCTACGACTACGAGGTCTATTTGCGAATCGTAAAAATATACAACAGGTGCATTGCATAATAACGAATCGTGAAATAAAGGATTCCTTGTGGCTTAAAAAATGATATTATAGGATAATTTTAGGGTATAGAGGCATTAAAACGCCGAAATGGTGCATGGGAGAACATCATCCATAATTCTAATTTATTCTAATTTAAAAAATCTGGCTTTTATCAGCTTTTATCACTTTCATGTAAAAATATGGTAGAAAATAACGAAACCTATTTTGAAGTACAAAAAATAAATAAATTTGCAATGTATGAAATTCATAAAATATCATTTTACATTGAATACTAGTATATTTGGATAGCTAAATTTTACATCTTTTCACCATTAATATATTTTAAGATGGGTAAATGTGATATCTGTGCATCGCAGAGCATGTTTGTTATGCAAGGCAGAATATTCATGCAGTGAACATAGCATAGTTTATTTTTTCACCAAAATGATGTATGTTGATATTTTTTCCATGAAATAAATAACCATAACCATAAGTATTCAGGTTTGATTTTTTGTCTAATTATGGCCATTCTTAGAGTAAGAAATAATCCTAAACATTTATCATGTCAGTATTGACGCAGCGTAGAAAATCGATCGTGGATGCCAAGAGATGTACGATGTCGTAGAGGATGTCGTAGAAAGTTATGCAATACACTCATTGCAGATGGCTGTCTACGATGTCGTAGAATCAATCCACGAGCTCGCAGATTGTTATGCAACGGGGGCAATGTAAATGTAAGAGATTTGAACTTGATGTGGTTCATTCAGATTGTTATGATAAACGAGATACACCTTTATAATTCAATAGGTTTTGATTGAATAAGCTGTCCTTTCCTTCCACAAATCTCCCGAGACCAAGACTCACATGTTTAGATAGAAAAACTAACAATAAACAGAACTTACTTCATTTGGAGCACCTGAATCTACTTCATGAAAACAAATAGAAACAAAAAATACGCACTTCAAAATGTCAGTAAAAGTGATAAAACTGCCAGAGAAAGTGAACTTTTAACTTTTCCCAACTTGTACCATTAATGATTTGTACTTAAAATACTAAATTATGTATTAGATGAATAGTGGCAGAACTTGTAACATGGCCTCCTGACTTATTCAGAGGGAGAGTAGCCTGTCACAGGCATGGACACAGGAGCAGAGACATGAGACTCAAGAGGGGGGTTGCATTAGCCACTGCTCATATCTAGACTTTCAAGTTTGGATAGTTTGTCAGCCTTTGAGTGACCATGGGATGGTCTTGCATGTATAGTTGGTCTTCATGTCTGCCTCTGTGATTGGTTTTGGTCAAGACAATTTTGAGCTCAGATGGTAAAAGCACAACATCTGTACGCCTGGGAGGTTTTTTCCACCATGAACCACCGCATCATGTATGTGAAGAGGCACTGACATGGGTTAAAATATAATTGAATAGTTTGTGTTAATTAAAGAAAAGTCGCTTTCGTCATAATTAAGCTGGCTTTACGAGGTTCATTAACAGATGCTATGGTAATGCCAGTTTAGACTTATATGTGCTAAAACAAGTAATGTATGTGGCGACGACCTGGGCGACAGAGAAAGCCAGAGAATGGTCCAGAGAAAGCTGGAGAATGGTCGCTCAGTAATTTAGCTTGTTTAAGGTTAATCTGAGCTATGCAATAAAACCTCATGTGAACGTTAATAGAGAAGACAATCTCGCCTTGCTCTACTTTGTACCATCATCGTTCCTGAATATATCTACAATAAAAGCAAGAAAATATCTTTACTACTTCATTTATTTATACCTCAAACGATCGCCGAAACGAACATTAGAATAGCTATACATATTCTAAAACATGAGATTGAGGGTTTCTGTCCAAATTTGGAATGGGGAAGTCTAGACTCTAAGAACCTTTCAGTTTAGGGTTGAGGGTCTTATAACCATTACACCTGTGGGTGCCTTAGGTTGGATACCAGATAGACTCTCTAAAGTATTATTGTAAAGTTGCAATTAAATTGTAAATACTTGAATATTATGAATATTTAAATAACTGACGGTGCTACGACTATAAGACTCAGAATCTAATATTTTGTTATCATGAATGATCATATTAGTGAGTTTCATAATCAGGTATAACTTGTTTTATTTCTTATTATATACTACAGCACATCGTGTACTTATCAGACAGTCACACTCATAGTCTAGCAATCTTTTTTCTATAAAGGTAACGGCTGGAAGACATGGACTTTACCCAAAAGCCGGGTTTCACATTTGTCTACTTTATGCTTGTAAAACTTCGGACAAATGAAGTATTTTTCAATTCAATTCAATCTCTCTATTGAAATAAACAGTAGCTCGTGCAAGTGCCCTATTGTGCACGCTCTGTGGACCTGACCTATATCACAGGTCTTGCGTTCAGTACAACCCTACTATGAGCACCTCTGCGGTTGATACTTATCAGAGACCATTGGCTCATTGTACTAGGGCATAGGAGTAAGCTTTTTCAGATGGAGGAAGAGCATGATATAGATGAGAAGGAGGTTGAGGTAAGAGCAACTAGATTATTAATGTCTTGTATTAATCCAAGTTTGATTCAATTTTCTTCATAGATTTCAATTGAACAAGTCTGAAAAGCTGGGTTTGTACAGTTCATTCATCCTGATGGAAGCTATTAAAACAATTGGATTCAATGGAGAAGGTGTTGATCTGTGTAAGTTAACAGAAGATTCAGCCCCAGTCCTTTGTCTCTTGTTTTGAATATGACATTTTACTGGACATAACAGGTGGAGTTGCTCCCTCCTGTGTATCCATTCCACCTCCTCTAGTCAGAGTTTGTCAACTAGTTCATTTAGCCTGCTCAACAATCGAGTTAAATGGGACGAGTTATAAATTAGAAAGCAGCGTGAAATTGACAGCACCTGCATTCTGGTGTCTGTGTTTAATGATGGACACCTGTTACCTCTCACGCTAATCTAGTTATTATGTTCATGGCAACACGTTTCTCCATTCTGTCTCTCTCTCCTTGTTTTGTTTTTCTTTTCTTTTTTTAAATTCATTTTTATTCAGGTATGAGCTTACATACATCACTGGTAATAATGTAAATTTCATATAGCAGCTCCTCGGGTCACCATTGCGGTGGTCTTCCCCTGAGCCCTGAGCGGGCAAAGAGGTCAAAATGTAGTTGTTCGATTTTATCTAAGTAAATGGGACAAACAAGTAAATTTGATATAACAAAAGCACATAGTCAGATAGTATAAATATACACACTAATATATGCACAAGGTCAGTAGCATAAATATACACACAGGAACATAGAAAGCGGTAGACAATAATCACCTAATTATTTATTATATTAATTATTTATCCTAATTTTAGGGCAAAATACTGGCGGTGTATGGTTGTAGCTTTGGGAGTGACCATAGGTTGGAGTGATACAGGTAGTGAGACAAGGCAGTAGCAGTCCTGTGAGTGACCATGGATTAGATGGACAGAGGTAGAAAGCAGTAGTAGCCCTAGGAGTGACCATGTGCTGGAATGACGGAGGTAGTGAAACAAAGCAGTGGTTGCGTATGAATTACCATGGATTCAAGGGACTTTCACATCTAGAATAGTTTATAACACACATCGTCTTATCATGTATGCATCATAAAATCAAGCTGTGATACCAATACACCCATCAACATTTCATCTGGCTATAAACGCTAGTTCCTCATGAAAATTGAATTCCATCTATTGATTTTATATTTATCCCCCTCATTATAGGAAGGAACCAACCTTGCGTAGCCAGAGTTTTGAACAGATGACTCTATGACATTTTGATCAATAGAGGATTTACACGCACACCTCCTGGTGGCTAGATTTGAAACTAGTCCAGTTTGAAAGCTAATAAGATAATATTGAGTGGAGAACCTTTTATAATTTTACAAAATTATTATTGACTAGCTTATCGCCAACTCATCACCAACGATTTTGTCGACAGTGGCCAATCTGCTTTAAATTGATGTCAATAGAACACTGTTTTTATGTTCCACAAATGAATGTACAATGTCACTTGGTTTGTATCTCTTAAGTTTTGTTCAAAGTTCAAAATTCAAAAGCGGTGGTCGTATTGGATTTGGCACCAAATGGGTAAAACCAGCCTATGATACTGATTCATACATCATTATAGGGTCACTAAACGGGTTCATCTTCACTGTTAGGACAACAAACATTATGGATCCATAAATACAACACCCAAGCCCCAATTCTTTACCTCCATTTATGTCTAACTGATGCACACCCACAGGGGCCAATTGACAAAGCTTAGATGAAAAGAGGGCACTGAGTGGGCTGTGTGGCGACATAAGGTTGCGCCTGAAATGAACACAATACCTTTCCCAACTGGTATGTTATGTACGTTCATTTCAAGATTTCACGGCCTTGTGACATCTGCTAACAGTGGCGCCCTGAAAGGAATGTTAAGCAGTGGAACTACTTTTCCCCTCATCTAAACGGGTAGAACTCACTAAATGTTAGGTTGCAACAAGTACCACTGGTTGATTTTCTCATTATATTTTGGGGTTTAGTGCCCCTTATTAAACTATCTGTATAACAATTTAATTGATATAACAAGCAGCCGGATTAGGAAATGAACAAGTATGAATGAAAATTAATTGTAAGGAAATTACAGTTTTAAATAGAATGTTACTGTCCTAAATAGAAAATATTCACTCCTGAAATACATGAATTATTGATTCATGAATAAAGACGTGTACTCTTGCTGTGCAAGCAGACATATTGTATATTCAAAACCAACAACTAATATCACTATAAATGAATAGCATTTGATAACGAGTATAACTCTTTCCCCTCAGGTGATGCACAAATATATGTATACTTTTGGGGAACATTATATCATCAGATATTATCAGTTTATTTATGCCACGATAGGTGGGTGTATCAACAAAAAGAGGGCCAGATTAACCCATGGCATATACTATGCATGGATAGATTTCACTAGGGGAATCTGTTTTTCGAACGCACCCAATTTGTGTTTTGTGAATATGTCACTCTATATCCACCTCTCGTTGAGTTCTATCTTATCATTTACATAATTTCAGTCACTTGAAACAAGGTCTAGGTCCGCATCTACAATCAATATTCTGATTTAGTTTCTGAAGAGTAAGCAAATGGGTGAGACATGAAAATATCAAAGATAATATTAATTGACGGTTTCAAGGAAGGTGGTGATTTCATAACATACAGAATATGTTTAAAAGTAAAAAGTACACATGTGTATCAATAAATATACTGTAGTGCACTGTAGCCTACACAAACCCGCTATATCCCTTGGGTGATGCCCAAGCTTCAACTCTTGTTTCCAGTCTGAATCATCTGCATTGTGATCGCATCATTTGCTCTGACAGATTTTAACAAATGTGGGAAATATCCCTGGCAAATGTTTCCTGCCGAGCGTGAAATGTGATGGGCCAAGTAACAAAAGGAATTGTGTCAGTAATAAAAAAAGGAGAATGCCAACCAATATAATTGCAATTTCATTGACTGGATCGGATTTCACACGGAAGGATGCCTCTTCTCATCTCTGTCTATCTGTGGCTTACTATAACGTTTTCGTTTCACTTTCTTTCCTTGTCTTTCTTTCTCTTTCTCTATCTCTTTCTCTTTCATGCCTCTTTTCCTCTTGCTGTCTTCTCGGATTGCTGTCTCAATCTCTCCCGTCTCTCTTTGGTTCTCATCTTCTTTCTGCCCTCCTTCTACCACCTCTGTCTCTCTTCTTCCCTCCATATATCTCCCCTCTCAGTGCCTGACTGCTGAGTCTCTTGCTTAATTCTCCTTTCCAATTCTGGTTTCACGTTCTCCCTCTCCATGCGGTGCAAAACTTCCCAAGAGGACTACGGCATCTTGTATGTATTAGTCACTACCTTGGAAGGCCTTGGGGCTATAGCAATCTTAGGGAGATACTAAAAAGAATAATAACCTCCATAAGGGGCTTGCTGGTGCATCATGATTATACACCAAACATCGCATCAGCAGCTCCTCAATGTTGTCCGTAGTCCATTAGCCAAAGCCCAACTCTCCATCAAGCTACACACAAAATGGGTCAGATTTTCAGAAAATGTACAATGCACCTCCACCAATCCTTTCAATGACAGAGACATATTTCTCAACACAACGTCAGAGATACTCTGATATACCCATTATTCATAAAATTTCAGTCTAATTTAGCAGAAGTTACCAAATTTGTAGAGCTGCTGATTGTACATTTTCTGAAAATATCAGCCAAATAGGTTCTAGTCTATGAGTCCCTCAACGCGCTGTAATGAGCAGACCGTAGTTCAAATGTGCCTGTCATTGCATTATGTGAGTGGACTGTAGTTTATAGGCACATCATCATTTCATAGCAGGGTGTATAAGTCATGCATGGGCAGATACAGCTCCACTGCCTATAGTGTTCAATGGACACGGTCCAACTTTCACCATCAGTCAGCCTCCATACTCAAACATCTATATAGATGTAGGTCAAGCCAATCTAGAGTAGGGGACTTGCATCTGCCCTTATGGACGTCAGGTAAAACGTCATGGGAAAACCCAACACCTGCACCAATAGACATGCAACATGTAGAACTATCATGTCCATGATGACCTGCATTCATGTATGGTAACATGCAGCCTACAAGATTATTTGATACTAAAGGAGCCTCACAGATAGTAAATATTTTTACACTTTCATTGCATTTTTACGACCGTAGAGGCTATAAAATGACAATCTTGAATTTAAAAAAAGCGTGAGAAATACTTACTTAAGATTTTCTTTCCTTAGCTACTTTTTATTGTTCAATAGCTGGTTAGGAATTTTTAGGAAGGAATTTGCTATACAAGCAATGTTATAGGAATTAAGTACCAAAGCGATGAAAAAGTGCTTAGCAAAAAAGATTTTAAGGCCCCAGTTCTCAAAATAGTAAAGATGAGTGGGGTCTCGCATTATACCAACTAGAACCAGGTTGGTTCTCCACATTGGTGCATATTATATATGTATTCATGGTTAAAGCTGTTGTCCATGTCTGTTGCTGCAATCTCAGCTATCATTTGTGTCACAGGGCTTCGTAAAAAACCAAATATGTATTTCGGACACCAGCCGAGATCCTTCTCTGCCGTGGCTTCACTTATTATCGCTAACTGGCGGCCGTTTTCTCTTGGCCGATTATATTTAAAGTTATAGTCTAAATATAATAACAGCCGCAGGATATTGACACATTCTGTTCTATAGGTCATAATGTGAGTAAACTTGGCAAGAGGTGATCTGTTGTAACAGCTGATAATACAGCTTTAAGTCAAGCGTACTTTATAGCAGTGCAAGGCTATGGATTGATCGATTGAGGAACGCCAGACAGAGATATTGATGCCAATGATCACTTCAAAATGTACTTAAAGATCTAAATGAAACATTCTAAAATCTTCTTTGAAAATTGATTATCGATCTAAGAATTTTATGAGTTAAGACAGGAGCAGGCTCCATGTGATATCTACTGCTTCAGGACTGATATTTCGTCCTTAATTTTAATCTCTTTGTTAATCTCTTTGTTAATCTCCTTAGTATGTCAAAAAATGGTATCCCAAGATTTGCTAAGTAGCTGTGTTCACTTATCATAGGCACTGGGGATCTCAAGATAATGTTGTATTATTAATTTATTTGTCATGTATTGTGAGGGATATTGACCAGGATCCATCTGAAAATGGATTGATAATTAAAGGGGAATATAGACCCAGTCTATACTCAGATATGAGAGTCCCTCTAGGTCCTAAACTGAGGGTAGGCCTCTCGCTCAAAACCACAAAATGCCATTATAGTATCATTATGACGCCTACTCAAGAAACCCATTAGCGCAGTAAGTGTCAACCACTCACATACCATTCGTATCTGATCTGAGATGTTCTGAGCTTAAAGACTGGACCTGCTTTTTAATATTTTTGATTAGTTATCGGGTGACTGAACCTTCAGTGAATGGAAGAGCCACAACTAAATCAATTCAAGATGTGTTTGTTAAAATAGATTATATTCCGTTCACCTTTGACAATGATATTAATCTATTGTGCGTGAAAAAGTCAAAAGCACTGGCTTGGGGCCCAGTGGCAAGAGAATGATGTTATTCCTGGTATAAAAAAAGCTTTTTTAAAAGAATGAACAAATATTTTATTCGATGTGCTCGAGGAGCAGGCTATCGCTATCACTGAATATCATTGCATTGTCAACGCTGACCAATTCACTATTTTACATAATGTGATGTGTTACAGAGAAATAAGACACAAGTCACAAAAAAAGTTTGCAATATTTCTGGGTGGACTTTTACTAGTAAAGTAACTAAACATACTGTATAGGATGACCTTAGGAATGCATGACTATTTGATATATATACTGTCTTCAAAATTCATACATGTATTGTTATGGCCAAAAGTGGTGAATACCCAAAAGATGAGAACATTCCTACAAAGAGATCTTGTTAATAAAACACTTTGAAAAAATCAATTTTGCGACTCATTTCCCTGTAACACATCACACATATATATATACGAATTGTTGGCAGAGCTAATATTAAGCTATATGGGAAACGTGGCAAGAGACACGCAACCTGGACAACCGGTGAATGACTTGTCCAGGTCCTGGCCAGTTTTTTTCCACTGGAGAGTGAAGGCACCTGGATCTCCCTCTGTCTCGTTTACCCACAGGAGTTAGCCCATCCGATGTCCCTTTTCCTCCCCTGGATATATGTTGCTATGGCTACCTAGGCAACCGTTGACCAGTGATGCTGTGGCCCTGAAGGTCATAGTACAGTGGTCCTTAAGTATTGATGTGTAAGGTGGTTATCAAAAACAATATACAGTGGAACCTCTCTATTGAGACCACCCTTGGGACAGAACGATGTGTGGTCTCATAGCGAGGTGGTCTCATCAGAGGGGCTAATCTAAAGAGAGGAAAGCAATTCGGGACTGAAAAAACTGGTCTTAATAGAGGGGTGGTCTCTATAGAGAGGAGGTCTTTATGCGAGGTTCTCCAGTAATGAAGAGTGTGTTTGAGCGTTATGGAAAGAGTCCAGGGGGTATCTCTTTTCTCTAAGAATAAGTCATACATAGTGATTTAACTCATGTGGATTCGCCCGTATGGTATCAGGTGCTATGTCGGTGTGTATTGAAATGGGATTGTTTAGGTCTATTCATGGTGTAGGCCACCTCATACTATTTGCACTGACTTGAAGCAGAGAAAGAATAACATGAAAACCGGCAGAGAGAACTATCCACAGTTTGACCACCCATCATGGAAGCATGAGCTGACATGCCCCCGTTGCATAAAAAGGTGTGCTGGGACTGTGTTGTGCTGGGACTGTGCTGAAAGTTGCATTGTATAATTATTTTTTTTGGACATATTTTATTCAGGTAAACAGGCAGTTACAACCTTCACAAAAATAATTAAATAATTGTGATTTTCATCATGACCTGACCTTATTTGGCTATTAAAATAAGCTTGGAAGTTTCTATATAAATCCATTTGATTTAGTTAAGTTTTAAATTTAACAGGCAATATTGGAAATTTTATAAAAATTTATAAGAAAAAATAATGAAAGATGGGGTGATGATTACTGACTATTGTAGCATATATTGTCTACTAAAGCGAGTGATCTTGATGTATCAAGGATCCTGCGAAACAGGAGAACTAGCTACCAAATTACAATATTCATCATTCGATTTTTTGGGAATATTACACAGATAGATTTGAATTATATGACACGATTTTATGGCGAAGCCCAGAATAAAGGGCTCATAGAGTGTTGAGAGAGTTGAAAATTATTGTTGTTTCAACAGAGTTATTTGTGTGTGAGGACCATCAACTGGGTCTCAGTAAACACTCTTGTCCTAGTAGCTGTAGTCATGTACTCCAGGAATAGACATAATCAGACATCAGATTCCAGATTGAGTCCTCAAAATGAGTAGGGGGGCAGGGGGGTTTTGTTCCCCCCTGAAATTATGCAACTTGTTTTAACCAATGTTTAACTTGTATTATCAACAGGACACATAATAGGTACAGTTCAAAAAGGCAATGCAGCTTACAATTGTAAATAGAATGTATAGAAATTATCACAAATGTTTATTATCTAAATTCTAATGTGGTCCCCTAAAGAGAAATATCTGCCCCCCTCCACTGCCCCACTATATTATCAGTTCTATCAATAAACACAAGGTTGAGCTACCTGCACTTTAACTATGTATCTAAAATAATATCCCTTGTGAATTTTCCTTAAAAGTAAGACAACTCGATACATAGTTCATATATATTGCTATGCATGTTTTAAATGATGGGATTTATTTTCATGGTTATCATTTTTACTCGAAAAATGAAAAACACGCTGGGAGATTGTGCCGTGTTGGAGGTGTGCTGAAGGTGTGCTGAAGGTGTGCTGAAGGTGTGTTGAACCCTCAAAAAACAATCAAAAACACCAATTTGAGCACGTGCTGAGACTGTGTTCAGACTGTGCTCAGTTTATGCAACGGGGGCCAAGTGAAATTCTAAAAGGCTCAGTCTAGCCCCAACGATGAGAGTCCCTTCAAACGGAGGGAAAGCCTCTTGCCTCAAACCGCAAAGTGCCATTATAATTCCATTAAAACCACAGAATGTAATTATAATTATAATCCCATTAGAATGCCTATAGTTTGGGCCAGGAAACCGATTAGCGAAGTAGGTGTCCAATCACTGACATACCATCCGTATCTGATCTGAGGGTTTGTGCCTGGACTGTAAATGAAAAAAGAATTTTGCCGTTGAAGATCCACCAATATGTTACAGTCGTTGTAACATGAAGAATGGGTAAAGATTTTACGCATGTATAGTATAGGAAGCCTTCCGGGGACCCCAGGCAGAGGGGAGGGGGTCTCATTTACAGGGTACTCCCTATAGGGAGTAATGAAGAAATAAAGCGTGGACGCGACTGGGCGCGTGTTATACACAAAGTTCGTGTATGGAAATGTATTAAGACCAACATATTCGGTATATTTAATTAAGGAAATATTAAGTTGAATAAGTATATGCTAAAACTTTGTTGTGTAAAAACGGTCGTACATGTATGCGCGTCGCCTATCATACTCATTGTGCCAGACACACTGGTTAAACCGGTGGCACCAAATCATAAAGTGGTTACTTTTCTAAAGGCCATCAAGGACGATGTCCTCCTCTTGCCAGAACCAGTATCTATAGTATCTGTGTTTCCAACAGAGGAGTGTGTAGAAGGTATTTTTGGTAGCGTTGACCCTGGACTTAAACAGAATTGATAATTACGAGGAGAGAAGGTTCCTTGGTTGGCTTCATGTAGCATTTAATGCCCAATGACCAGCAAATAGACTGACTTATACTTACATAATCCTAATACAGTATACAGACACCCTAGCTAGATGGGCATATCTGATGGGTTACAGAAAGATGAGTCACAAGTTGCAAAATTGATATTTTTTAAAGTGTTTTATTCACGGGAATGTTCTCATTTTGAGGGTATTTAATACTGTTTGTATCATGAATAGACTTACCAAGATGTGTTTATTCTAGTGATTTTACATGTGTTATTCACATGTGCATCGGTCTAAGGAACTATTCTTTCCTTTTGATTAACTTCGCATAAACCTAATTGTCCTGTCCTTTTTAGGTAAGTCCTATTGTACCTATATCCTCAACAGCCTGACGAAGGTATAGTAGAACTTGTTGTATTAATTGACACGGGATTCAGCCCCTTTTGTCTAGCATAAAATATGCATGAATCTAAAGAAACAGGATCCATACATTGTAATTGCCTGGGATGTACAGGAGGGCTGACACATCCTTCTAGATGATAGCTTGTCCCGGGATGGGTATTTGGAGTATATAATTTAGAAGAGGACTCGGCTATAGATTCAACATACAATTTCATCATAATGGGTCAGATCGTCAGATAATATACAATTGGCATCTCTACACATTTAGTAAAATATGCCAATTAGGCTGACAAATGATAAATACCAGTATATTTTGTATTATGTCGTTTTAAAATATCTGTTCCGTTATATTAAAATGTATTTTGAAGCTCATTTCTGTCTTAAATTTCGGTTATTAGAGAGGATTGGTGAAGGTGAATTGTATATTTCCTGAGGATCTGACCCATATATAATCCCAAAAGCCCTGTTGTGTCAGTCATAACACATGCATGCACCCTGAGAAACAAGATACATTCTTCATAATTGACTGGGACCTACACGAATCAATTCAATTCAATTCAATTCAAAACATTTTTTATTTGCATCAATGGTGATTACAAAAAGGAGGGCCCAGTTTTGAAAACTAAGTTCTAAGTTTTCTTCCTGGGTGGTTGGTGATTGCCGAAACAAATTTACAATAAAATACTACAACAGAAATTCCGTGGCTATTTCATTTGATATTCAAGGGCTATTTTCTACTTGTCTAGGTTTAGAATAATAATTAGCTACAGTATTTAAACGAAAGCTTGTCCAAAATTGTGGAAAAGATTATTTATAAAATTAACTTAACCTATGCATAATGTGTAATTACATGCACAGAAAGTTATATATGTGTAGTGTAGGTAGAATAGTATGTAACCAAGAGAAGGAAAAAAAAGGAAGGCATCGTTTGGAAGACCTTTTTTGAGATGACTACAATATTTTTGTCTGAACCATCTGATGACGAATAAAGAATTCTCTTCTTTTATCTTTTATACAGCATACAGATATACACATGTATAAATACACCTAGGTTGTACATGTCTACAGTATATATGTATATAATATATCTTGTATTTAGAAGGAGGCAATATCCCAATGTCAATGATGGTGGATATTACATTGCCCTCCTTGCTCTCTGTATTACTGCAGTAGTGGTCCTGCACAATCTCATTTGCTCCGCCCATAAATCTATGTACTACAAGGTAGATACAACTCCAACCTCTGCGCTTACAGCCATTCTTCGCTCGCTATCTGTATGCAGGATAATAACAGGTTGTTATACAATATTGTAATCAGTATTGATATAAAAAAGAATAATTAATTTATCAATAGGCAACCAAAATCCAAGTTTATTCAAATTTATACTAAACTAATAAGAAGAACTATCGACCAGGATGCTAACTCTGCCTTATTAGTACTAAACTAATTCGAATTGCTAACTCTACCGTATTACCAATCTGCTCATTTATTAATATACCCCCTTGTATTCTGAATGAGTTCACCCTCTGAAGAAGCCCAAGAACTGCGAACCGCGAAGGGTCGCTAAATAAAGAACTAAAAAAGTGAATACCATTGTTTGTTTCAGTTGAGTTGCCTCCAAACAATTCAATTTATAATTGATAATCATTCTCAATGTATGTTACACTGATATCTTATTAGGGGTTGTTAGTAATTGGGGTGTTTTCAGCAAGTCTAACTTGTATGTAAACGTAAACGTAAACGTATCCGTATATCTGATATACCAACATGAAAAGAAAGAAAGAGGTTCAGCAAAACATGGCGGGGAAAACGTAACGCAACATATCAAGGAAAATATTTCATCTCATAAATTATTTCTTATGCATAAAAATACGACGTAAGTCACAACAAAGATACGGATATACGGTTACGTAATTGAGATTGTAATTGCTTACGGAACCTCCCTATTGTTGAAGGTACTGTCCGAGCACTATACTTCAACAGTTCACAATATCATATATAGGATTTATAGTTTTGCAGTTGTTTTACGCCATTTAGCACCGACCACAAAGTCACAATAGAGTATATATAATTGGTTTTATTTCCGCCATAAACCTTTCTTTATAAATTTACAGACTAGAAATGGGCAACACATTCTGTATTTAACAGTTCTTCCATATGTACCTGAAATGATATCCTTAATAACAACAGTTTTGATGCTTAATGATAATAATCATACAATTGTATTTCCATGTTACATTTACAATCAGTGTCATACAGTGTAATACTAATTAGAGAACGTACAGGTAGATAAAGTGGGAAATGGAATGCTCTATGTGAATGGCACAGGTCTTCCGAGCACCCCTGGGATTTTGGTTACTCAAATGTATAAGAATGGTAGCAAATAGTACAAGGTAAGCAAGTAAAGTAAAAATACAAAGTATGTGTAAATAGTGCACATATATACAGGTGGGTACCCAGTCCAACTGTTGTTCATAGTCCATAGCTATATCTATAGTTAATATCATATCATATTTATGGTTATGTAGAGTTTTGGAGCTTTAGCATCACTCGCTAGAAGGTGTCTATACAGTGTATAATCTGTATAACTAACAATAATAATAATAATAATAATAATATGTCTCAAAATCATAAGTACCCTTGACCTATTTAATATGAATATGACTGAACCCCTTTCACAGGTTGTGAGTGTAGTCACTCATAAGTTATTGTGGGAAGGACTTGCAGTCAGAGGCAACGCACGAAGACACCCGTGCAGGGTATAATGCGTTTTTCTTTTCTTCTTTTCTCTATACTTGTAGCTTTAAATGTGATAGGCCTTAAATGAAATTTTTAAAAAAAGGTATGCTTGTCAATGGAATCTGCTTGATCTTTTCCAATATTATGAAGAAATCTCAAAATACATTTCTTGCGTCTTGTGACTCAAATGAGTCACAAGACGCAAGAAATGTATTGAAATGCCCTGTAATAATCACATCTCCCATACTAGTAAATTACTGATGCCGCTTTTCCTAATCTACTTCCCTGCTTATAACATTGGGTGAATGCCTCTATGCACAACACACCTAATCTATCCCACCCGTACACCCCAGCATAATCTACCCCCTGTTTACGTAGTAAGAGCTGTCTACTTGCATGAGTGGCGTACCTGATAGTGATACCTCCCACTCCTTCCTTCTCCCTCTAATCTACAACCCTGCTCCCACGTGCATAGATCGAGGCAAACCTTATAACATGGCATGCTTTGATGCCGATCCGTGTTAATCCGTCTTGTAAAAACAGTATGATTATAGGCTGATTGACATGATATATGTGATATGTTTTCCGGGAAATGAGGCACAAGTCGCAAATTGATATTCATCGAAGTATTTTATCAACACGATCTCTTTGCAGGAACGTTATCAATTTTTAAGTATGTAATTTTGCAAGCCGTATGAATACAGTACCAGAATTCAAGAGCGTGTATTAAATACATCCATACATTTCGTAGCTCATCATACTTATATAGAGTATATTTAGCTACTCCATTAGTAATTTGTCCACCCAGAAATATTGCAAAACTTTTTTTTTCAAATATAAAGATATCAAACTTAAAATATTACTGTCCTTAATGTTTACCATCATTATAATTGGTTGGATCCCATTTGTTCAAATATAATGATATCTCAAAAATATTGTTTGCGACTTGTGACGCATTGTACTAAAACACATCACATATTTATGTCTGGTACTTATTCAGACTACTACTATACCCCTCGCAGCGAGTACAATGACTCTCTAACATGTGATTCCATTTTAACTTCATAGTTACCATATTATATACTATACCTATATATGGAATATTAAATCAAAAGATGGTATATTTATTTATTCATTTATTCATTTATTCATTTATTCATTTATTCATTTATTCATTTATTCATTTATTCATTTATTCATTTATTCATTTATTCATTTATTCATTTATTCATTTATTCATTTATTCATTTATTCATTTATTCATTTATTCATTTATTCATTTATTCATTTATTCATTTATTCATTTATTCATTTATTCATTTATTCATTTATTCATTTATTCATTTATTCATTTATTCATTTATTCATTTATTCATTTATTCATTTATTCATTTATTCATTTATTCATTTATTCATTTATTCATTTATTCATTTATTCATTTATTCATTTATTCATTTATTCATTTATTCATTTATTCATTTATTCATTTATTCATTTATTCATTTATCTATTTATTTATTTATCTATTTATGGCAATTGGCATTATGAAACATAGCGCATGTTGTGTTTCGAACGACATGCTGCTATAACTGGGGCTACAATCACTATTATTTCTGTAGTGTAATATGTTTAGCAATCTTGCCTCATATAATAGTACGTGGAAAAACTGGGGTTTTTTTACAGTATCAGTTTTTATGAATGGCAGAGAATTTGTAAAATGTGTAATCGTATTGGGGTTTTTTTATATTCATTTGATTGTTACAAAGTCATAATAAACATAATTTGTTGCAAAACAATCAATTTTGAGATACCATCATATTTGAATAGATGACATCGAACCGATTCTAATGATGGTAAACACTAGAACATCCAATGAGTTTTTCTACATCTAAATTTGATATTTTTATTTTTGAAAATAAATCGTTTTTGCAATATCTCTGGGTGGACAATTACTAGTAAAGTAGCTGAATATACTCCAAAGGATGACCTTAGAAATGTATGGATATATTTAATACACGATCTTGGAATTTGGTACATGAATTCATACGACTTGAAGAATTAGGTAACCCAATAATCAGAACATTCGTTCAAAGAAATCTTGTGAATAAAACACTTTGAAAAATGTCAATTTTGCGACTTGTGACTCATTTTCCTGAAACACATCAGAAAGCAACTTATCCTTACCCGAGAGTGTGCATTTGTTTTTAAATAAATTTTATTGGTCAAAGTTTTACATCAGATGTAATAATTCTCATTTGCCAATTGAAAAATTCTTTTGATTATTTACATACCTTCAATTTAACATTAATTCGTTTACAGTCACTAGTTAAGTTTACCTCATTACATTGATACATCGTTGGATTCATTATTATACCCTGTATTATTCGACCTACGTGGATTCCCGACTTTAAGCAACTCATGCTACCATGAAAGGCGTTTTGAGTAACGCATTGCACCCCGTCCAAACCCCATGCCGCACCACACGACTATGTCCCCACCTTAGAACCAGCCTGCAATGTCACCTTTCTCATTCCTACATACACCCAACCATTTACGTCTTATCGATTGAATAGTTAATGTATTGAGATGGATGGTATCGATCCGTGTCAGGGGTATCTTAAAGAGGAGAAGATGACGATGATGAGGATGGGGGAAAGGTAGACAGAGAGACAGGTGAGCTTTCAGTAAGGTTGACATGTACCCACATGCATGGACATGAATCAAGAGGACAAGAGACTCTCGAGTGGTTGGTAGAGACAGCGGTAGTCAAGGAGGGAGAGAGTGATATAACCTTCACTCAACCAAGTCCTCTTGGAAATACTTTTACTCCTCTGTTTTCCAGAAAAAAAACACACACTTGTTGGCAGAAAACCTCTTTCTCACTTATATTATAATATATATCACTTTGGAGCATGTACCACAAAAACGTTAGGTGGAATAGGTGGTACTACTTTCAGTACTAAAGTGTTCGTTACTTGGACCTGTTAAGTAGGAATACCTATTCAACCCCAAGAACCTTATGGATACCAAGTATCATTAAACCGTAGCTTCCGGAGAAGGAATGGGATTGTGTTCATCGTCATTTCCTGTGAATAGGTAGAATTAATGGCCAAACGGTTGCCATGGAATCACGATAGCCATATCTCAAAGGGAGCAGACGACATGCAATAAGCCATAAGAATGTAACGTCTCCACAGCGTGTTGTGCTAGGTGCCACCTGGAACTTTCTTTTTCCACCAGATTTTATTGCAACTCCCAACTGCGAATTTACCTTTAGATTTGCCACAGTGTATTTTACAGGTAACAAGATAAGGAGGTTCCAAGGGCTAGGTTCTTGAGAAGCATTGGTGTGTGACACTATCCTTACCGACCTTCCACATAATTATATGAATGAATACCGAAGCCATGTGAGAGATTGGCTGCTTAAGAAGTTTTCTCAAGTGATGCGTAATATACTTTAATGTCTTGCTTGTAGAGATATTTATAGAGAGAGGAGGGACAACCTTTCAATATTTAAGCAGGACTGCGATGTATTCCATGCACCGAAACTAAAGGAATTATCTGTAATATTAGGAATTGGCTTGTGCAACGGATTATACTATGGTTTATGATAAAAAATAATTGCTGATTTCACAGGGGAAGTGTTGATGGTTGCTGAAATATTTGATATCTTCTGTTATCCTTTCACTGGTAGCAACAATGGATAGCAAATAACAAGAGACACTGGAAGGTAAGAGCCATAGGCACTGAACTAGGAACTGACACCTGATGAAACATCATGCATCAATAGATAGTACTACACTACCTCCGGAGCTAGTGAAATAGCAACTATGACAGCTGACGAAAAACCTGAATATAGTGATATGATGTAAGAAGATGGAATGTAGCATCCTAGCCGGAATAATATGCAATTTGTGAACATTTGCTGAAGTAGTTTATTTACAATATGAACCAAAGTTTTGGTTTGTCATTACACCTTCATCATATACCATTTGAACAACTGGATAAACATCTATTAGCTATGAACTAGACACAGTCTGGCAAAAAAAGACACACTAATATATGATAGCATAATTCTCAAGAGGTTAGTGAGACACCAGTAATAAGAGCTGAAATAGAACGGCAAATGATATGTGCAGGTGAACCATCACCGGTTATATTGGCGACAGAGCCGTAGCAACGCCTCCTGGGAGCCACGGCCCCCTTGGTCCCGTTTATGACGCCCTCCCAATGTTTACATTGTACGTCATAGTCCCATGTGTTCCACACCCACTTCTTCCGTTCCATTCTCTAAGGCCCACTTGCCTGACAATTTTTTTCTTTTATTGTATGTATATGTATCCTGCTGTAGGTTTCAAGGCCAATCCTCCTCTTGACTTCTTCCTTCCATCACTAACAGGCGTCCGAGCCACATATATCAATTGATTGTAGTAATTTAACCCAGGAAGAATATCCGAATTAACGGCCGGATTGGAGTTAGCCTTATACAAATTGTGCAAAAATACAAGGTAGTATACTTTCCAATAAACCAGTGAAAAAAATAGAACTGCCTGGTAAACATACATCAATGGAAGTATAGGCCTACTACCCCACAAGCTAGAGTAACACTAGCTACAAGACCGAACGCAGGGTGGCCTAGTAGGAAACCATTCAAAGGGGAATGGTAAAATACTTCCCCGGGAATAACTGAACAAAAATCCAGTTAGGTTTGAGTGTTGTATTTAGTACATTGTGGTAAATACTATACAACAAGGTATCGCAGTATACTACCCAAGGAGCGAGGCAAAGATCAGGAGCTGTACTCCAAACAGAGGATCATCACTTGGTACCCATTGCAGAACCTGTCAAGTGCTCAACCTTTCTTTGGATTAACGAAGTATGATGGCAGTGGACATGATGGTTAGGGATTAAGAACCGACTAGTGTGAACCACAGTAGCAGATGAAACAGTAGGCAGGAATGGATGAATCAGATGATGAGTCCACCTCTGGAGTTGATTACATAAAGGTAGGCTTCCTACAGTCGGGTAAATGTAGTATTGTATCATAGATTAGATTTAAAGCAAAATGAGTCACAAATCGCAGAAAATGGATTTTGAAATATTACCATATTTGAAAAGATGGGATTAATCTTATCCCAATGATGGTACAGATTAAGGACATCTAAGAATTGTTTCTATACTTCATGTTTGATACATGTATGTTTGAAAAACCGTTCGCAATATTTCTGGCTGGATAATTACTAGTAAAGTTATTAAATGTACTCCATGGGATCGAAACGCAAAGATATATTTAATACACTGTCTTGATATTTGGCACATGCATGCATGATTGCAAATGCTAAACCCCCTAAAGATCAAAACATTCCAACAAAGAGATCTTATAGATAAAATAAATTGAAAAATATCCATGTTGTGACTTGTTACACATTTTCTTGTAACACATCACAAATGTCCTATAATGAGTTACACAGAACTTGATGGTGTCAATAATGTCTCTTCCTACCAGAGAATCTGATGTGAAATGCTGCATGATTGGTTTTGTTTTTCCTTTACTTATACAGTATAAATTCTTTCTAATTCTAATATGTTCTGGCGATCAAATGAATGTTAGTATCAATTTAGTAAACACTATCGAAGACCCGGTCGCCGATTATTAGAAAAATCTGATTTTTTTTCTGATTCCATTAAGGCCAACACTATATTTAGACAAAAGACAATGAGTCATTGAGTCGTATCAATGACGAGTCTGATTTTTTTTTATAACACAAGTCCCCCATTTTGAATGTATATCGATCCCCAAAACTTGATTGATCATTACTTACCTTTCTTGCAACCCTCTGACTCGGCAAAAAAACGTAGCGTCATGAAATGAGCGTCAGTGGTTGGCGCAACTTGATTTACTCGACCAATCAAAACAAGTCCCTTCGGTATTGGGCGTATCGCACATGTGTTGATACGTCTACACATATAGAATAGGCAGATGTCACTCATTTCTATATGATAACACCCAAACTCGTGATATAAATAATAGGTTTACATGTAAAAACGTTATATCCTTCATGGATCTTTTCAAGCGTCGCCTATATAAGATTAATTCAAAGTACATTACATAAAACACGAAATAGAAGTCACGAATACATTGGTCAATACATACTACTCAAAAGACTTATATTTATAAGAAATCACTTAGAATTATCATCATCGTTTACTCTATTCATATTAAATATAATGTAGTCATTCCATCACGAGACCATTATTACACAAAACTATTCTCTCCTTATCCGACCTCCTATCACTGCAATATATGACAGAGTAGATTCTATATGAATTAATCGTATATTGGGGGCACCCTCATTTAGACTACTTCATCTAGTATTTATTTATTAGATTAGTCCATAGGATGCCTTACAGTAACCCATCTACTTTACCAGATCCTTCACACGAGGCTTGTCTTGGTGTTCAGACTGAGGCATACATAAATGATGTGACATTGTTTGTTTCTACGCAGTGCTATCAGAAGGGAGATGCACTACAACATGTGATGTGTTCCAGGAAAATGAATCACAAGTTGCAAAATTGATATTTTTCAGTCATTTATTCACGAGATCTCGTTGATATTATCTGAGAATATTCTGCCTATTTCTGATAAAGGTGATGCTCAAGATTTATGTAAGATTTGAACTGAACCAACTGCAGCATGCATTGTAACAACAGACTTGCATTGTGGCACATGTACATCGCCTATAGGGGATTTATATTGACATTATGAAACTAATGGTACAGTGTAAACTCTACAGAAAACATGCCATGTTCAGCATGGAATATTTATCAATGCTCTAATGTCAATATTCATGTGTTTTACATGTTTCCATAACACAAGTCCCCATCGTTCCCATCATGCATTTGATTTTGATAGATCATTTATACATGCTCTGATATTGGTGAAAATATTCTTGCAATTTTCGAGAGAAAAAATGTTGCTAAAACGTTGTATGTCAGATTTCTACAGAATCCATCTCATGATGCACTGTAACAGACATGCGCAGTGGCACATGCAACTCCCCTATAGGAACCGGCTGGAAGTTCCCATTCCATTGAAATACATGGTTAATATGGTTTGGGGCATGCATGGGGAATCAGTGGCAAGGCCAGGGTGGCACATGTTTGTCCCATTATGGTAATCCCCTTCATAGTTGTGGTTTTAAGGTTCGGATTTCCCTTCCGTCAGGATTGAAAATGGAGGATCTGCTGGGGTAATGCACACATGGTGAGGAGTGAGATGGGTAAATAACGGCCTCATGCTCAATTCCCCTCCTTCACCAGTTTCTGTGGCAACCAAATATTGTTTTTGGTTACTAATAACATTTCTGATTCCCTTATTCTTTCCAACACTTTTTCTTTGAGTAAACGCTACATTCCAGTCCAGAGGCCAGTTCCATGAGAAATCCTTACCTAAGATGTCCCATGCTATGCTATTTTCCCTTGCTTTTGGTAGCAATCTTCTACAGCAGGAATAAAAACGGGTAGTATGTCTATAGATAGCAAATGACTTCCTTAAATAGGGGATTTGCATAGCTGACATTCTGAATCTTGCTTCGCATGGAGTTATGGGACTAATGGTACAGTATAAAATCCATAGAAAACGAAGCCATGTTAAGCATGGACTATTTATCGGTTCTCAATGTCCATGGATGTGTTATACATGTCTCCATAACACTAGTCTCCATATTTCCCATCATGTATTTGGTTTTTTCATAGACCATTTATAAAATATTGGTGAGAACATTCTTGCAATTTTCGATAAAGCTATTGCCAAATAGTTATATGTCAGATTTTAACTGAATCCATCCCAGCATGCACCGTAATCATATAGACACATGTAAAGCCCCTAATTGTCCTTACCAGTTGCTGAGCAAGCAATATTTATACGTTAAGACTTCTTTATATAACTGGCTTCTGCTTTATCTAGAAAGGTCTTTAAACCCACTGTTACCAAAGGCACTCCACGTCGAATGTCCTTTTTACTAAAAAGTACTTTTGCCCTTAAAATGAGCCTATGATAAAGGTGTGGAGAAGGACGATGTTTAGCAAGTGCTTGCCTATTCAGGCGAGCCCTGGCTATATATCACTCCAAGCATACAATGAATTTTGCATGAAGTTTAGATAGGAAGTCATAAGTCATCGTCTCGTCCTACCTCTAATAGGGAATGTGCATTGACGCCATTTTGAATTTGAGGTTGTGTGTATGGCTGTCTATGGTGCTATGCATTGCAGCCTGTGGCATGTCACTCATTCATAACGATTAAAGGAATGCCCCATGAGAGAGTAATCCTATGGATATTTAATGATGGAACCATTCTTTCATTTCGGAAGTCAACTTCACAATTATTGGTGAGTTTATAACATTAGTTTCTACTGATATGATGCGACTGAAAGTGTCACTGGGAGGCCCCAGGACACCATATTACGTGTCGACTTTTGTCGACACACTGGGTTCGAACCCACATGTTACTCATGTCAGCGGGCCGACCCAGCGCTTTAGACCACTTGGCCACCCCACATCCCTGGCTGGGGAATTCCAAGGCCATAAACATGTCAACAGTCCTCCTAGGTTTACACTCATAAGATTCTAACGAAAACTGCCCCTTTAAAGATTCATTCCAAATATAGGAAAAGAGTAGGGTATAACGCCCATTACCGCTTTTCCTCTCAACAATAGATGGCAAGACCCACCATATGAGCTGCACTGAACGGCCTGTTAAAATATAACACAGCACACACATAACTATTTGGCCCAGTAAGTGACATTTCAGTGGCATATCAAACTCCCCTATAGGACTCTATACTGGACGGTTTATCTAACAGATTACACCCCACTCGGATTGAGGGGGAGCCCAGTCATATAATGCAAGGTTGCACATCTAGTGGTGGGCGGATTTACTCACTAGGCAGACTGCGGTCATGTCCTTCCTTCTTTATGCCTTATTTGAAAAATGGGATTTAGTGCCCAAGACTGTGAGTTATCATAAGGTTTTGTGGAAGATAGAAAGGCAAGACAGCAGTAGCCGTGCCAATGACGATGAGTTGGTTGCAAGAGAGATCTTAAAACAAGGCAGTAGTAGTGAATGACAATAGATTGGAGTGACAAAGGCAGTGGGAATATGGTAGTTTACTTCACTAGTTTAGTTCAGTGTCTAGTGACAGTGGGTGGGAGTGACAGAGGGACTTAAGGGAAGACAGTGGAAGCTCTACAGGGGCTCGTGGTGGGATATAGGTTGTGAGACAAAGAGTGACCTTGGGTTTGGGGTACAGAGGTTGTGAGACAAGGAATTAGTAGCTCTATGAGTGAACCTGGGTTTGAGGGACATAGGTTGTGAGACACAGGATTAGTAGCTCTACGAGGTGGTGAAACCAGGTAGTAGTAGTCATATCGACCATACGTTAAGTGGAATAGGTAGTTATACAAGGGCAGTAGTAGAACTACCTATTCCAGTGACCATTGGTCATAATTCCTGGCTGAGGCCAACCACCTTTTACAAACAGTAATTACAACCTAATGCTATTCTACCAACTTAAATCTGTTCCTATCTCGTATAGGCAACTCTAGTATCTCGACCTCGTGAATGTCCAAAGCAACCATTTTTCATGATAGATGCACCAATTCCACTCCACCTAGTCAAGGTCAAGTCAAGGTCCATCATGGTCATCCATCTTGACCTGGTAGCAGGTCTTAGCATCAGCCACTCCATTCATTCTCTGAATTACTTGCTGTAATGGTTGCCATTTCCAAGTAATATGATAGGCTTAGGAATTGTATAGGCTTAGGAATTGTGTCAGGCAAAACCTTAGAGTCTGTGATTTATGCCTAGGATCCATCACACAGCCTTTGCCTTATTACTTGGGAACGAGCAGGATGCACTTATTTATGTATGAAGTAATTCGGATGACACTAGGAACAAGTTAATTTTCCTCTTTGCAGATGACAAGCCTAGACAAATATAGCAACATGGAGGTGATTAATGAGAAAGGTGAAGAGATAGATGAATGTCTTATATATATATATATATGATTGGTGTTTGAACTAACATGTAGATGTATTAGAGATGAAGATTGTGAGTTGTCAGACATAATGAAGAAGAAGAGCTGATGAGCGTGTTTGTGTGTGCGGGAGGTATGTTGTCACTTATCATGCAATAAGGAAGATCAATGGGCAATGTACTTTCCCAACGTACATACATTGGCTCATTCAGCAGGAATTGGCTTGATTGACATTCTAAACTAATAGGGAACTAGTCTAGATAGTTAGCTTGGTAAAGGCTCTTTTCTCCCAAGGGCATACACACCCTTGCCTCTCGCTAGTGGTGAAAGGTTGACAATATGGGCTAGAACCTCATTTGAAGCATCAAATATCCATTTGATCTACGTCCCAGCAATGCAGTAGTTTAAGACACTATTCTCAAATTTATAGATCTGCATAATCTTTTGCATAGTCTATTGCGTAGTCTATATTCTTGTGATAACACGTGTATTTAAGTTGATACAGAGACTGAATACACTTGTTCAGACCTTTAACACTAATTGCTTGCTGTCGACAGCTCCTTATATGGATTGTGCGTAACTTGATATTCTTCCTTATAGATTATGAAAACTTATATTTCAGACATCGGAGATTATGACAGAAGGAACACCATATTGTACTAACGCAAACAGGTAGAAGATGAGATTTGGAAACAGGTGCTTTCCTGTTTGATAACCGGTCTTCCTGCTTGAATGCAATTAACTTAAATATTTTTACCATTTTTGTCAATATTCAAGACACATACTATGGATTGACATTTGTAGAATTCAAGATGAAAATAAATAATAGGAGACAAATGCATTTTATCGAAAACTATTTTATTTTCTGTCATTCTGTCAAACTGTTACTTGTTCACAAAGTAACGAAAGATGTTTTAGTTGGAACGACGGTGTGTAAAGATGTACATTTGCATTAGCTGGAAACAACATTATTTTTTGTTACATCGTTTTTACAAGATTTATTACAAGATTTTTAGCACAGGATTGCACGCGACATCTAAGGACAACCTGCTTAAAGGAGTATTTTTGAATGATGAAAGCGAGTAGATCGTTTATTTCACATAGGTGTACATTAGGGACTGTTCATAATTAACCACTAGGGGGAATGCAGAATTTGCGCAAAATTCTTGTGGAAAATTGTATGACCCCCTCAAAGTCTTGTGCAAAATTGTTTGGCCCCCCACACTTTTAGACTGTGCAAAAAAGTCCCTTATGAATCTACAAAGCCCTATGTCCACTGAGCAGATAATGTCGACTGCGGGGGCAGCCTGAGGCGCGCATAAGAAAAAAAGAGGTGATCTCAAGTTGCTGGAAAGAATTCTCTCTTGATTGTGATGAATTGTTGAAATACATATCAGAAATTGATATCTTTAAGGATACAAGTTGTGAACAAATGATCGGCAGTATTTATGAGCAATTCCACTAATTGGTCGACATTTGGCTGAAAATTCTTAATTTTTTTAGATTGCTTCTATTGATTTATTATTTTGCGTACATAAAACACATATTACTGATAATATAGACGAAATTGGGAAAGTTAATAATGAATATTGTAGTCAGGGCAGCTTTGTGGAGTCTGTGACGGGAATTAGCTGATAAGGGCACAGAAGAAGTGTACATGTTTCTAAATAAATTAGAAATAAATAAAAAGAAATATGCACATAATGGTTTTAATTATTGTGTACATCATAGGTCTCGACATAAGGATCATAATGCTTTTTAGTTTGTGAAAATACTCCAACTAGAAGAAAAGTTACAGCCAAATAACGAAATAATAATGGTAATGCGCATACATGGTAATGGCAGTGGCAATGATTGATCCTCTGCTCATATACACATATAATCCATTATACTTAGAATTAACAAAATTATAGAACATTCTTCCCCTCTTTTTCCTGTTAAGATGACTTGAATACTTGCATTGTTTGTTTATGAAGGTAAATATACATTCTGTTTAAATATTTAGAGGCAAAATTATTAGGGAAAAGGTTCTGGGTATGTCTACACAATACATGTACATAAATAATGTCACATAATTTATGTCACCGTAACGTGCCGGTGTTCTATAAAAATATGCAGCCTATGAAATTATGCAGCAAATTTGCACTGCAAAATTTCATGCATAGAAAGCATGGAATTATGCAGTTCATGAAAAAATGCAGCACATATTTTGCTTAATTTCATGGCTGCAATATTTCATGCTATTTTCACATGTAATGATGCATCCCATGAGATTATGCAGTACATTGTTTCCAATGATTATAAACAAAAAGCTGCCTAATTTCACGGCTGCAATATTCCATGCTATTCTCACATGTAATTATGCAACCCATGAGATTATGCAGCACATCATTTCCAATGATTGTAAATGATGCCTTATTTCATAGCTGTGATATTTCATGCCCAATAGCATGAAATCATGCAGCACATGATATTATGCAGCACATCTCTACCTATAGCTATATCCATTAAGCTGCATAATGTCACAACTGCAATATTTCATGTGTTAAACCATGACATTATGCAGCAAAACATAATATGCAGCACATCCCTACTTAGGCCTATAGCTGAAAGTGTAAATCCTGTGCTGCGTAATATCATGCTGTAACACATGAAATACTGCAGCCATGATATCGTGCAGCTTATGAATAAGTATCAATGTGCTGCATAATATCAGGTCCTGCATAATATCATGCTGTAGCACATGAAATATTGCAACCATGAAATTATGCAGCGTTATTAAAAATCCTTGGTAGTGATAAGCTGCATAATGGCATGAACTGCACAATTTCATGCCAGAATGCATGAAATATTGCATATGCGAAATTAAGTAGCTTTTGTTTACAATTGCAGCTTTTGTTTACTATTATTGGTGTACCCAAGCTGCTTAATTTCATGCACTGCAATATTTCATGGTAATGCATGAAATATTGCAGCGCATGAAATTAAGCAGCTTGGGTATATAACTGCACAATTTCACGAGCTGCTTAATTTTATGCCAGAACACATAAAATATTGCAAATGTGAAATTAGGCAGCCATGAAATTAGGCAGTCCATTGCCTGATTTAATAAGCTGCCTAATTTCATGCTTATGAACCCATGAAATGATACAGCTATGAAATTATGTAGAAAACTGCATACTTTCATGGCTACATTATTTCCTAGAACACCTGCACGTTACGGTGACATCATGTTTTAGCACATTTTTTATTAAATAAAATGTCCAGCACGTTATGGTGACATAAAACCTTCCCAAATACATATTATATCCCCTAATTCCGAAAAAAAAACTAAAATAGTCAACTACCTTCATTATTATATGGGAGAATACATTGAAAACAATCTAAAAGATCTCCGATGATCCATCTTGGAATACTCCAATCTATTTATATTCTAGCTTTACCTAGGCACGTTACGGTGACACATGGAGACTTCCCCAGTTATTTTTGCATTGTACATCGACCAATGGATTGTTAGAAATATATTGTTTTCAATTATTCGGTACCTAGGGTCATGATATGGGATTTGAATAAACATGTAACCATGCGTGGACATATTTTCTTCTCCTTTTACTCCCTTTTATTCATATTAGCAATATTTCTTTTAATTTTTAGGCAATAAAACAAAGTTTTTTTCCCTCTAGAATTTAAAATATTAATGCGAGATATGTAAAAGTGGGGTATTTCTTATGTATTTTCCATCTGGGAAACTGATAGAATTGATTAAAATACCTCCAGACCAGCATTTCTCGTTAAAAATGCAAAGATCTATTTTATAGTCATATGTCGACCAATTGGTGGAATTACTCTTATACAGATACATTATTCATTTTATATATACAACTAGAGCACCTTTACAAGGTATCGATTAATGGGGGAATTTACCCCAAGTCTGTGCTGGTTAAACCACTTGGGAAGAGACAAAATCCCTCTATGCCCTCTGATACCCGGCCTATATCTCTGATGCATATCGGTGGAAAGATTTTGGATGAAATAATAGCAAATCATCTGACACTATTCCTAACCAACAATAATATTTTAAACAAAAGGCAATAATTATGGGTAATAATAATTTATATATCATAATTCCCCATAACAGAGACGGTGACACATGCAAGCCCTCTCTCGCAAAGCAAAGGAGACACAGGTGTATGGTGCTCTGAAGATGTGTCTACACAGGATAATGGCCTAATGAATAATACCTGCATCTTGCCTATACCTGAACATTGTTCAATAAACGTGCAGACCTGTGATATGCAGTGCTTTCCATTATTAGAGTAAGATCGTCAGAAAATTAACAATTCGTCTTCACCAATCCTCTCAAATAACCAAAATTTAAGACAGAAAAGAGCTTCAAAATAGAGTTTAATATAGCAGAACAGATATTATAAAACAACATAATACAAAATAATACTCAGATATACCTGGTATTTAGAATTTTTCAGCCTAATTTAACATTTTTATAGCGGCCAATTCTACATTTTCTGACAATCCGACCCATAACTAGGGGTAGCCATTCGAATATACCCATGGGGTCAGAGAGTCAGGTCTTTTACCTTCCAATGTGCTGTTCTTGCCTCTCCCTTAGCTAACCAAGATGTTTAACCATCTATTAACACCTATTAATTTCACTCTTTGTCTGCTTCGACTTCTGTTTTCGTCAATCTTTTCTGTTGTTGTTGCAAGGCATGTCAGAGACTCTCTTTTCATTATGTGTCCTAAAGCTATGTTTACTGTTTCCTGATTTAAAATGTCCTTGTCGTTGTTTGCTCTGGTACTTTTGTGTTAGTAATATTATTCGAATAGGAAGTATGCAGTATTCTCTGTATAAACCAGATACCCACACCTGAACCTAGTATTTTAAAGCTTCATTAAAAAGAATACATGTAGGCCTATGTGTTCTACTTTTTGTCCCATTTTTTTCCAACCCATCTAAATTCTTTTTACCAAGGATGTTATCCAGTTGTTTTTGCAACAAAGCTTCATAAAAGTCCACATTAATGTCGCTGAAATCGTTTCATGAAGTGCTTTCCCTTATTATCGCTCATCGGCGGCTGTTTCCTCACAGCCGACTCGACTTTAAATTCTTGTATAAATATATAACAGCAGTCGAGTATTGATAAATTCAGTCATAATAGGAGTCAGGTTTGTAAGATCTTTTGCCGCAACAGCTGAGAATGCAGCTTTATCATACCCATGATCAAATCATATGCTCCTGTAATGCCATTACCATCTCGCTCTAATGCACGAATTACCAAAGTATCAGTGGTGTCAAAGACATTTAAAAAAAGCATATTATATATATCCGCAGCCTTGATTCCATGGTTTGCGTGATGGTCCATGGCTCATAGTCATACATCATTATTGATATCACATAGCACTTAGTCAGATTATTAGTGGTTGTTGCCTATGTAGAGAGTGTGGCAGGAGAATATATATATATATATATATATATATATATATATAATATATATATGGGTCAAATTTTTTTAGAATGTACAATTGCGATTTTGTGAGGTTTAGGAAGATTGAAAAAAAAAGTAATAATTATAAACTCATTTTCCTTACAACTGTTATCATAGATGTCCCTCCCACCTAAAAACATCAATTATACTCACCAGATTTCAATATGTCAGTTTTTATTGTGGTTAAAATAAGGTGATATTTGTTTAGGGTATGCCCGGTATCAAATGTAATGGTAGATCCTTAAACCCTGAATAACTCAGGCTATAATGATTCAATTTCTAGATAAAAAATAATTCCTTATAACAAGTAAATGTTCCTTTACAAGTATACCAATCCATAACTATGTGTTATGAAAGGTTATTATGTGAGACATGAAATCAAATGGATCACATTTCCCCAAAACGGGAGTGTTTTGATGAGTAACATATGGTTCAAACATAAATTCAGTAATGCTGCAGTTGTTACCATAAACAGGTTGAGAAAATGTTTTCTGGTAACATATACATCTTGACCATCAATATAGCAACTTATTACCTATGTATCATATTTGGTATCCCTGGGAAAACTGGTAATAGAAAGCTATCTTTGATACCGGGCATCCCTTTACATATAATACCGGGCATCCCCTAGTAAAGTAACTTATCTGTACATCACAAATAAATCAGAAATGTTTCAAATCAATAAGAGAAAATGATTTACATCAACAGAGAAATATATTTGGTACACAATTGATCTAGTTTCAAGTCACTCCTTGACTAAATATCACCTCACTTGGCCTGAGACCATCCCCTTCTCAAATATACCGGGCATCCCTCCATATACCGGGCATCCCTCAGTAGGGTATCTTTGATCTGACATCTCACTGTAGCTACTTAAATGGGCGCAATCGCATGAAACTCAGTAACTACATACAAAACATGTGTGGTAATGGATACAGGCTCTAAAATTAATGATAAACATTTAATGTGACAGTTCATAAACATTTTGAGTAAATTTATATGGTGGTTTAGAACATCAAAAAAATCAAAGTTTTGATATCACATTTCTAATGTTCTCACATATTAGGGGAGGTAAGAGACCATGTTATAGCAAAAAAAAACAGAAGAAAAAACGCAAATTGGTAGCAGTTATGGTAAGATTTCTACCATTCAGGGGATGCCCAGGGATGCCCGGTATCATGATTCTGTATCAAGTTCAAATAAATTGCATGGAAATGAGGTATAAAGCCACATCTATATAAACAGTATGGCATAATATGTTGCCTAAGTAAGTTTTATGGTGATTTTTAGGTTCACTAGTGACTTAGTCAAGAGTACAAAGATTGAAGTGGGGATACCCGGTATCAGGGGATGCCCGGTATCATTTACCCCTCTAATATGATTAAACAAAGTATTTATTATGTTTATGTACAAATTTTTTAGTTGTACTTTGAATAAAACATTCTAAGGAACATTGAGACATTATATAAGGACCCTATTTACAGAATTAATGCTATTTTACTATCATTTATCAACAAAAAAAGATTTGTGGGGGATGCCCGGTATCAATTCAAAACACATCTGTCTCAATATCTCTGCCCCCACACTCCTAAATTTATTTTAAATTATGCATATGACATTTCTGATCAATAAAAACCGACTTAAAATGACCCATATTGAGAAACAATTATTAAATGTGTATAGAAAGTAAGTTCAAAGATAATGGTACCGGGTATACCCTCTTGGATTCTTGCTAACTGTAAGGCTATATTACTCCTTCCTTTAACCTATGACTGAAAAATGCTTCAGTAAGAATGGTTGAAAACAACTTTTAAAACATATAAACGATGATTAGATAGCTGAATGGCTCACAGATATTTGATCCCAAAGCATTTTAACAATATTTCCACCCCATACAAGTGCATGTATAATCCTTAGACATGCTCATTCTGGTTGGCAATGTCCAAGAAATCCCAGGAATACCTCCCCAATAACTATATGTGGTGGGTGTCTTGGTTTCCAGAAGAAAACACAGAGGCTTAATCATATGAAAACAGTTTGAATGTCTGTTGTAGTTGTTCCTATCCTTCCATACCGGGCATCCCCCAATATACCGGGTATACCCCTGATTTCATAACCATTCACATCTCCACAAAAAAATAATTTGGAAGAATGGTGTTTGGTGTGCATATTAGAATAGGTACCTGGGTTAGATATATTAGGATTTTAGTGTCCTAGTGACAGTGCAACTGGATCTATATAATGTTGTGGTGCAGGGCATGCCCGGTACCAAATTGTATAAAATCTCTGATCTTGTAAATGGTGAAGTATAGCCCTGTTAATATCTCATTTACTGGCTGAGTTGTACCAAGATTGCATTAAGGATATGTCAAAGTGTATTTTAGGAGTTTTAAATCATACATCAAGAATATATTTTCAGCCAGTATACAACAATCTATGTTTGATACCGGGTATCCCCCAGTGATTCCAAAAGATTGGACATTTCAGTATAGGACTGACATACTGTGGTTAAGGCTAATAGAAGGCTAAAACTTTACCAAGTTGTCATAAATATGTACACGGATTGAAACCAGGTCCAATCTGGTACCTAGAACACATACTTTTATTCAGAAGGCAGATATAATTTGAAAAAGTAGTGAATTTTGAGGTGCTTTTATATGAATATCAACATTGAAAGCGATTTTTCTCATACAAAAGTTACGAATAGGTATACTAATGTGCACATTTTCATAAAGCTATAGATGTCTTCTTTCCAATGATATTAGGATCATTAGGATCGATTCATTTGTCTGCTATTCCCATTCAGTATAATGTGCAAAGGTCACAAAATTGGCAATTGTACATTCTAAAAAAATTTGACCCATATATATATATTCCCCTATCCTCCTCCTCTGGTCTTTGATCTGACACTACATCCTAAAGCAGGAGGAGTAACTGTTTGTCTCAGTAGGTGACATAATTGAAGTACAGAAGAACACTGAAGTACAGATGTACTTGGTTCGATTCCACATAATATTAAGTAAATACGGTCATGGGGGAGGGCTAAATACAGGTTAACTGCCGACTTGGTTCGGCCAACGAGTTTAATATATATATGCGTTCAATGGCATAAATACTTTTTAGATTTAAAGTTGAATTTCGGGTCTTAAACTTGGTAAAACGCATTAGTTGCCTTGACTACGACACGAAACTCACTAGTGAAATATGCACAGTACATAACTCACTCTAGGTACGTTGTTCTCAGAGCAATGCGTATATAATAAACCAACATAACAAACACACCAGATCACATTCCACGTTAAGGATCACATCTAAAATTGAAATTCTTATAAACCGGTCTTAGACCTATTAATAATGGCTATGGCTGTTTCCAAATATAACTGGTATATCGCCCATATATAATTCAAGTGAACCGGGATAGCAGGAAATAGTGTGTATGTAATGATATATGAAACCTGATGAGCTATGCAATCATTTATAAATGACGCTCCCAAATAGGAAATGTGAGTAAGTAGTATAGAAAGTTAGTAATTTTACTCTGGCTAGCCGATGGGGGCTGTGCATAGTCACCCCCACACCCCCACACACCCCCACAATGCGTAAAGCAGTCTCAAGCTCCATCTTTCCAAGAACTTAAATCAAAAGCTCTGATTGAAAATTGTGCAAATAACGGAATATTTGAATCCAATGTCATTTGGGATCGTTATGATCCGCTTCAATTTGATACTTCTTCATTTTTTATTCAGTTTCAGTTTTGTTGTAAAATGCCAATTGCAATCTGACCCATAACTAATTACCTTGGGACTAGAGAAAGCTAAATGATCCCTCCACTATATCGCAAGGGCTATAGCGATAGCTTGCGATCGTTGATTAGATTGCAGGAATATCCATTTATTTTGATATCCTTGTGACCAAATCGCCGCTCACCAATGAATCGCAAGCATTCCTGCATTTCCTTGCAAGTACTTGTGATCTATGCCAATCGCGTGTTGCTTGCGATGCATAGTGGATAAGGGCTTTAATGCACACATTCTGAGTGCTAGACCTTCATGTAACGGGCCTTCAGAATTGGACAGAGTGGAGGAGGAGGGGGAGATTTTGTTTGTATGATTAATGGTAAATGTCAATCTAAAAGCGATATTGGAGGGCTGGGTGCAGTGTGAGAAGCATAAGCCTTCTGTGCCGGGTAAACATTACATTGGGCAAACACTGCCTGCTACTGAAGCGCAGGGACATGAAGCGTCTTACCCTGTAGGTGCTATGGACTCAATAACAGCCACATTCAGATTATATGTTATATATTCTGGTAATGATATTAAATAACTAATATATTGAGTAGAGTATAGACAACTCAACTGAGGACAAACATTGGACAGAATTTATATTTAGAAGAATTTATTATCGAACCTCCTTTTGTGACAAGTGAAACCTATCACGAATGTGAAATTTTGTCAATAAAACTATTTTAAAAAAATGTCCAGTTGCATTTGCATTGGCTATCCTATATATGTATGTGCATGATGTGTCTCAGGAAAATAAGTCATAAGTTGCAAAAATGAGATATCAACACATTTGAAAAGATGAAGTGGATTCCAGGGACAGTAAACAGCAGGACATCTATAAATATTTCTATATTTTAAGTATTTTTATTTTTGAAATATTTATGGGTACCTCATGTAAGATGAATTTAGGAATATAACGATATAATCTTGAAATTCGGTTGAAATATTCATATGACTTACAGAGTTGGATACTCCAAAGGTCATAACATTCCTACAATGAGATCTTGTGAAAAGAACACTTTAAAAAACATCAATCCTGTGTCTTGTGACTCCTGGAAAACATCACATATTTATAGGTTTACAATAATGAGATGTTTTTCTGGAATTTAATACAGGTCTTCCAGGACATCTTCGTACCTAGGACCGACAAGAAATGTTTTTAAAAATCTGCATTACCTGTTTTACATGTTTAGTGTTATGTCAAAGTTAAATTTCATGAATAATTCCATGTAGAAAGTAGTAGAAAGATTATTTACATACATTATGAAGTGAGGACTCAATTTATCCGAGCTGTATGCGGTGGTTGGTAGGGATGTTATTATTGTTTACCGACCAGTCCGTCCATAGCAGCCATGACGATAGCATGAGCACCTCTGTTGAGCAACACAACATCTTTAATAAAGGAGGCCTACATGGTCGCTACACATTTTGATCCTCACATTTTGATCTGCACACATTTCTGATGTGTTTCAGGAAAATGAGTCACACGTCGCTGTTGTATTATTTCCTTACCGTCTCCATTAAAACTACAAATATTTTATATAGTTCATAAAATACGAACTGGATGGAGGTTCATATGGGTTATTATCATACTTTTTGACCGAGATACCCTGGGTAGCGTTGAATAAGTGTACTTTATGCGATTCAATGAATTGGATGAAGGCACAGATCAGAGCACTCTGCCGTCCAGATAAAGTACCATTTACACAATACGTCTGACACATTTTCCAGGCCATTAACTGAGCAGATTGGTAGTTTCACGAGTAACTCTCAACCCCTCCTTACAGGCTGATTTGTAAGGCGAGGCATACACGGGTGTATAAAGTGCAGGTTAATCAATCGTAAGCGATAAAAATAACCTGGGCGAAGGGTTCTTTAGCTGTGGGACAGATGATGGGGCTATCAATGAGTTCAGTCAGGTAGGTAGACATGTTGTGGGGCAGTATAAAACTGTGCCCTATTATACTGACGACGCCTGGTTGGAGTGACAGTAGGCAGTCTATGAGGGTCAGATCGTCAGAATATGTACGATTCACATTCACCAATCCTCTCAAATAAACCAAATCTCAGACAGAAATGAGGTTCAAATTACAATTTAACAGATCAGAACATATATTTCCAAACACCACAATAACAAATATGCTCAGATGTACCTGGTATTCACCATTTCTCAGCTAATTCAACAGGATTTCCGAAATGTGTATAGCTCCCAATTCTATATTTTTAGACGATCAGACTCATGAGTGACCCTGAGTTGGAGTGATAGTATTATGCTGTCAATTGTCAATGTGTTTCAGGAAAATGAGTCACAAGTCGCAAAAAGTGGATTTTGAGATATTATTATATTTTAAAAGATGAAATGAAGTGGATTCCAATGATGGCGTTACAGACGTTTAAAGACATCTTAATAAGTGTTTCTATTATATTTCATGTTTGATATTTTTATGCCTATTCTCATGCAATTTTGCGCCACAGACGACCCTTTTGCACTAAATTCTGTGGGAATCTGAGTGACAATCAGTCAGAGTGACAGTATTAGGGGTCTGTGAGTGACCATGGGTAGGATACTTTGGAGTGACAGAGGTTAGATAGATAGAAAGTAGTAGTAACCCTGTGGGTGACCATGCGTTGGAGTGACAGTAGCAGTGAGACAAGGCAGCAGTAGACTGGAAAATAACGACTTCTACACAAAACTGAGACAAATAAAGTTACCGTTTCTGTCAGTATGCCATATCGTCTATCATAAGACCCTTTTAATCTACCAGTCCCCAGCCTTATACTCTAACCCTGACATTTACATTTATAACTGAATTAGGTGAAGAGATATAATAGGGAGGTTCCGCAAGCAAACCTATCTCAATTACGTAACCATATTCATATCTTTTTGGTGAATTGCGTTCCATTTTTATGTATAAAAAACAAATTGTGAGATGAAACATTTTGCTTGATATGTTATACGTTACGTTTTCCCCACCATGTTTGGCTGAACCTCTTTGTTCCTTTCAATGTATGTTTGTATATCAGAGATACGGATAATTATGTTAACGTTTACGTATAGGTTAGACTTGCTGAATCTACCTAATATAGTGACTGGGCGAACTTTCTCAAGAAGCAGTAACACGTTTGAAGGGGGAGTGTTTTCACTCCATGGCGTGTGTGTCAGTAAGAATCCAACCCCAAGGTCACGCATAGATGTTTGACTTTGGGGTAGGGATGACACATATATATATATATATACTGAGGCAAGGCAGCAGTAGTCATGTAAGTGACCATGGCGTAGTCACAACTGTGATCTTATCATTTTAGATATCAATCTGTAAAAGTGCTACTCTTGGACAACAAGAAAATAAAGAATGAAGAAAAGACTCTCTGTTAGGTTTTCTTTTAGTTTTGGAGCTCATGCTTTTCTCGAATCAAACTCTCAAGGAAATACAAGTAAGTAGCAACCGCTTTCAGAATCCTTGGTTTTTAAAAAAAGATAACACTTCTTTTTTCAAGGCTATCTACTACCAATCTATTATAACAGAAGATTCAGATTAAGTGTTTTTAGAAAGATGAGAACTAATTACTGTAAGTTATGTTACAATGATAAGAGAGTGATGATTTGAGAAATAATGAGAAATGTTGATAAGTATTATCTACCATAGTAAAAAAAACTAGCTGAGCTACCTGATTACTGATTTTGTACAAGGTCATATGCATATACTGCTGTTTGCAAATAATCAACTTTCCAAACAATGTCTATGCCTTTAGGCAAACAGGCGAGTAAAGGTGGTTGTCTGTATCCTGACATATCTCTGACAGACTTTGCCACTAATAAGACTTTAACCTTCATGATGATAGACAGCTCAGAATGGCCGGAGCTATGTATGTAGGTAGCCCCTGGACTAGACCCCCCAACCCACTGCTGCAATAGTATGTGGCATATGTGCAGCATGCGTCCCATGCAACAACAAAGAGCCTGAGCCCTTTTATAAATATCGCACCCACACAATCATGTAGTGATTAATGGAGAGAATTGAACTTAAATTGCAGTTTACCAATCCTTTGAGAAATATTGAACTATAAATTTTTGTTTTTGATTCTGAATCACTATAAAGTATCTAAAGGATTGTGTCCACTAAGCCGATTCTAATGCGATTCTCACAGAATTCAGTGGAAAGGAGTCCTCTTCATGTGAATCGGCTTAGTGGACTAGGGCCTTAAGGGCCAGGTTTGATATGGTATGTGTCTAAATAGATGGAACCTAGCAAGGGGGAAGTCTGTACACTTGTTATTGACCGAGGGAGCGCGGGAAGTTCGAGGGCTTTAGCCCGAGATCTTCCACGCTCCTGAGGTCACTAACAAGTGTACAGACTTCACACGAGCTTTGTTCCATATTTATTACACCCCATTAATAAATCAAAAATATAAATAATCAAAAATAAAAGAAATAATTTAAGTTTTTGGCGGACCTACTTGTTGTATGCGCCAAGGGTGACATAACTCACATGTTATGCACCACCTTGACCAAGTGTGACATACAATGCTGAAGGTATAGGAAGCAACAGCACAGGGGTGTAATAATATGAATATTCTTAACTGCACCCCCTTTATATCCCATGCATGGCGCGTGTGACATCGCACCAGTACAGCTTGGGCTTAAGTGAAAGTGTTTAAGAAGGAGTAAAGACTTAGATGACGTACGGTGGAGGGTTTTTTGACTGCATGACGTGTGGTAGGTTGTCACAGTGACACCTATTGCAGTAGATCTATACTACTACCTCTACCTCCATCAGGCAAGCCCTTCTTATCTAGATCTTATCTCCCTCTACTCCACCTCGTCTTGCTCCTCCCGTCGTCTGGTGGTATAGCGATGGTTGGAGGCATGCTGGATACACAATGCTTAGGTGATGTGTTTCACGAAAATGAGTTACAAGTCGCAAGAAAGTTTTTAAGATAATATCACATTTTAAAAATCAAATCAAGCCGATTCCAATGATAGTAAACAGTAGGATATTTCTATATTTTAAGTTTGATATTTTTATTTTGGAAAAGTAAGTTTGGAATATTTCTGGGTGGACAATTACTAGTAAAGTAGCTAGATATACTCTATACCTTAAAAATGCATGAGGATATTTATTACACTGTCTTGAAATTTGGTACATGTACCCATATGCCGTCCAGCGCTAGACACACTAGAAATGAAAACATTCCTACAAAGAGATCTTGTCAATAGATCACTTTTTATATAAGAATTGTGAGACCTGTGACTCATTTTTCTGCAACATATCACATATCATTACAGAAGCAGGAGTAAATAATAATGTATATATATATAATACTACACTTACACATAATACTGTCATCCTAAATCCTCACAAATTCACTGTTATTGTATCTTTATAATAATGAATCTGTTAATTCCGATGTAAGTGATCATACGTTGAATAATGGGTGAAATCTAAGATGTCTTCCATAAAACAATTCTCCTCATCATCATACCATACATTACCTACGATTCAAAAATCTGTTTGCTCCAAATGACAACTCACACGGCCACGTAGTAATTACCTGACAAGACTACACATACAATACCAGTGGTGGAAAGGCGGTAAGCTTGAGAGAAGAAGAATATCATCAGGAGAAGGAGGAGGAGGTGGGGAAGAGCTGGTAAAGTTGTTAAGTCACGTTATATATGAATGTTTTGCCGTTTTATCAAACTATCCTTTACTCAGCAAACTAGTAGTCTGGCTAGTTGTATTAGCCATGCATACAGTTGGTCCTTTCCTGATATTTGTGCAGTAATAATGTGTTAGTAGTAGTTTAGTCAATATAAACATAATAAACCTCCCCATAATCACCCCCCCCCCCACCACACACACACACACACACACACACTAACAACGTATTAAGAGGTAAGTGTTACAGAAATGGCATAATTGTATCATTAACAGGCCAGAGCTATGCGTGTATCATACTAAGAAAGTAAACTTGTTACGAACCATCGCGAACAAATTTATGCGATAAGTACATTAAATTTGACTGTGTTTTTGTCTATACCCAGATTTTTTAAAGATTGTAGCCAATTCTTCAATGGTCCACCCTACAGCATCCCAGGATATGGGGCAGATGGAGGTCCGGACAGGAGGATGGTAATACAGGGAAGCAATCACTGGCGCAGTTATGAAGATTTTGCTAAAATATAAAGTGATTTTGTTAAATTCGTTTAATTAAAACAATTGACATACTAGTTATCAAACCTTTGACTTAAGCACCCACCCCTATACGGATACAGCTACTAGAACTGTGAAGCTATTAGGGGAGGTACCAACAGGCTGGGGATGTTTTGGAAAGTTCATACATTAATTTGGGACCTACTTCCTTTTGAATGACAAATGAAAGACTCAGGTGTGTCCTTCCTGATGCAATTTTCCCCATCATTTTGATTCGTCTGGGATTTAATTTAATTTAATTTATTATTATAAATAGCCCCAGGTGCCGGTGCTATGCATATTCCCAACATAAAGCTATACATTAAAATGGTAAATCTTCATCTCCATAATAACATCTTGGACTTTAGGTCCCCATATCCTTAATCTCTACAGGATCTGATACAGTTGGTAGAGTTGTGGTGATGGTGGTGGTGATGTGGTGGTGGTGGTGCAGTCAGACCAACCTCTACCGCCACCACCACTGCCACCACCGTGGCCACCACTACCACAGGCAACGCACTGGTAGCGTCGGGATAAGTCACCCTGAAGGGGAAGAAACAGTAGGAGGAGTAGGAGGTGGTGGTGGTGGTGGAGGAGGAACAGGAGGAGAAGCAGGAGTGGGAGTAGAAGGAGAAGAAGGCGAAGGTGGATCCTATTTATAACCCATCGCAATCGCTGGAAGGGAAGGGAGGGAATGAGGAAGAGACACAGCAGCGGGACATACATAATCTTGGGAGCAATAACAGTAATAATGCTGAGGAGTACATGTATAGCAGCTGTCCAGAGGTATACTCCTCTCTATATCTCCCTGTCGCCTTACTACCCTTAAGCCTGGGGACAGTGGTGGAGGAGTAGAGGGAGTTAGTTGCACAGCTGAGTTGGTTCGAGCAGTTCTGGTGATGATGACGACGACGACGCTGACTGGAAAAGCTCTCCCTCCTCTCTTTCAATGTTCGCTCTCTCTCCCTGGCTGGTCGTCGTCGCCAGGCGTGGATTGTAGTGGCACCCTTATCATTAAGCTATAGGATCATGACAACATGAGGATTACTGTGCCCATGGCTGAAGTAGTGGGAGCTGTCGATGATGTGATGGTGGCAAGCTTTTGCTCTTTTTTCTCTGTCTTTCTTACTGTCTCTAAATCGCCTTATCCCCACTGAATTGCCCTGTTATTCGTCTTGCCTCTAGATTTCCCTGGCTTTCTCTGAATATTTCCTTGATATTGTTAGTATAACTCCGTATTAAGTCTGTCTTGCCCTGTTCTGTTTCAATCTTTCTACAAACCCTCTCTCTTGCTCTACCTGAAGCGTCCCTTCTTTCTCATTCTCTCTGAGCTTTGTTGCTCTTCTTCTCCTTTCCTGATCTCTCTCTCTCTCTGTCTCCCATTCCCCTCTCTCTTTCTGTCCTACCTTCTGTGTCTCTGTCTTGTTATCCCCCTCCCTGTCCCTTCCTCTCCACCCATCTCTCCCTGCGTACCTCTCCCCCCTGCCCCTCTATACCCCATCCTATCTCTCTATCAGTGTCCCTCTGCTGCAATAGCCAGTCATGCTCTAACACTCCTGTAGTGAATCACTCTCTCTGACGCCACAACAAGAGGCTAACAAGAGTCTAAACCAAGCGAAGCCTATGCACACTAGGGAAAAGCCTGGCTTCACAGCTGGCGATGGGACAGGACCGAGGAGGTACTGAGTCAACCAAGGTGCAAGAAGAAAAAGTGGATATTTACAAACATATTCATCTAGTGTCTGGAAAATAATAATTCAAGTGAGTTATAGGGAACCAACTGCTCTAGGTCTAACAGAGTGAACATAGATGACTAGGTTGAAATTACGACTACTAACTAATATCACAAGAAGAAGGGAGGAGGTTGCATATAGAACCAATTTCCCATAGTGTGACAATATTCACCAGGTAAAGGGAAGAGATTGAGGTAAAATGAGGAAAAGGGGTGAAATATATATAGCAGCCGATTCATAACATATATATGACAATTGATCTAAGATGTATAATACAATGTTATCAGGAAACCTAGGATACTAGGAGTACCGATATTACATAGATTCAAGTTACTTTCATCTGACAATCACTACTCACAAAAACATAACACCTATTTAACGCGGCAGCCTACAAATCACGGAATTGTGAAGGACAGGATCGTCTTACTAACTACTGTTCAGTGTGTGTTCTTATGAACAACTCGAAGTGATTTGAGTGTTGAGGGGGATATTGCATGGAGACCGACCATAACAATCTCATCCCACTCTTCGGATATAAGCATTCACGAAGTGATTATTCTCCAAAAAGTGGGAGTAAGCCTGGTTGAAAAACAATTCCCGTTTTCCATGCATTTATTCACATACAATTAGTGTGACAGCTGGAAGACCTGCTATATAATCCTAGTTCCTTACTCTGCTCCATATAATGTGTGATTCTCTGAGCTGAAATGACATTTATATATCAAGAGGTCTTCCTCCATTTGACTCCAAATAGGAAAGAACACTCCAAAGGTATCATACTAAGAAAGTAGAATATATCGGAAAGATTTATGGATACTTAGTTTGACTGTGTTTTATACATCTCAGCCATAGTGAAAGAGGATTTGAGATAAGGTGAAGGTCCCTCTCCAATTGACCGCGATACTAGGGGAGGATATTACAGAATGATGGACATCTCTCCATAGGATATCATATGAATAGATGAAGCACTTCTGATGCGTAGAGGACAGAGGTTGAGCCATCTGTTTCAAAGTTACATACATATGGATATATAGCAGATAAATCACGGAAGGAGGGAGCATAAGGGGGAAATCTCAGTCCTTTTGATTCTCGTACATCAGGAGGATTTAACAATAACCTCTCCCTAGGTCTTCACATATGCAAAGTGATTTATCCCCTGAAAGTCGATTCTGTTTTAGACTATTGAGGATTAAGGATGTGGGGGATAGGTCTCTGCAATACAGAGAGCATCTCAGCATTTAATTAAATGGACATCTCTCCTCAGGGTATCATATCAATTCTCCAAGTAATCAATCATTTTTGATAGATCTATAGACTTACCGTATACCATCTGATCTAATCTAATATAGACTGTGAAAAATATACACATTAAGGATTAGGATTAAGGATATGTGAAGGATAACTAACCCCCTCTCAACGTTTCTCCCATGCGGAGAATGGGCCTTTTCTAATAGTGGATATTCCTGTTTTGGACAACATATCGATATATATAACCATCGGATATATAAAACGTAGGACTAGGCATATAATATTATATACATTTGGCTAAGAGTCTATCGTTTTACGAGACCCCATGTATTACGCCCTTCTGTTCGGTATACACCCATTACCAAAGTATCAGGGATAAGCAGAGGACCGTCCCTTCCAGTCCAAACCACCGCCGCAGCCATTACGTACAATTCAATAGTGGAATACAGACTATAACCTGGGATAATGGAGGTGGACCCAGGTTCAAGCAGAAGGTCTCTCTCAGACACATTCCTCATCATCTTCTGTTTTACATACATATAGAAAGGGATTAAGCATACAGAGAACAGACTTCAGTCTTTTGGGGGTGATTCTGGTATTTTACAAAGAGAGAAACACCTAAGCTGTATTCACCAGCTTATCCCACATTTGGCGGTGTATTTATTTTATTAACAAAGGTCTTCCATTTAAGTGATAATTACAAAAAAAAACACTTTTGAAATAAATAAGAAATCTTTTGAGCAAGTAACCCCATCTTAATAGATACTGTCCATATTACGACGATCCCTTGTAAATCCCGACTGCTTTTGAAGTGATTGTATCAGTTTCATTTCATCATCACTATAAAAACAATGAAATTCTCCGATAACATATAATACAGCAAAATAATCACTTTGAATGAAATCAGATCGTCTCAACAGTAACTTCAACAACACCTGATCAAGTTTTCATCATGATTCAGAACTCACAAACTATATTGTACATGTTGGTGGCTGTTTGTGAATGATTGCACTCCATAGCCCCAAGATTTAGCATCAATTGAGGGATTGCTGCAGGTGACCTCAGTTAAAGCATTTCCAAGTACATTGGTCGCTCTCTCCTTGTATGGTATTAATTTAATACATAGTGTGACCAAGTAATGTGCTAGCTTCTAAATGGACAGGGCTTCGCCTTGGTAGTTACCACTAGAAGTACGACAAAAAGGCGCAATCAGAAGATAAGTGCGTCTTGTGAAATATATCTCTACACTCTAGAAGAAAATGGTGCCCATAGACAGGCCTTTGATAATGTATACCACCTGATTATGAACCATGCGTCTAACAGTGTATAAACAGGACCTTAAGGTTCATCTGAAAACCCAACTGGATCTTCATTTCTAAGACTGAAGTAAGGAAGTACTCAGTCCCACTTAAGACATTCCTATTTCATAGTGTTGAAAGGACTCAAAGGTTCTATGAAATCCAAAGTACGTTCCATTGTGGAACCCAGAAAACGTTATTTTCCTCTACATGTGAGCGGTAGGTACGACATCAATGATCGTGTGATAAGAAACCCAAAGAGTGCAGCAGAAGGAGAATCATCCTGAGATTCCATAAAAAATACCCTGCATCAATAGAGTACTGCCATCGACAGAATATATTCAATATACCTTGACCAATCCTCTCAAATAACCCAAATTTCTGTCGAAAATAAAGTTCAAAATACAATCCAACCTAACCAAACAGATTGCTATAATAAATGCAATCGCAAATATACTCGTATTTACCTAGTATTGGCCAAATTGAAGCCTAATTCAGCAGAATTTACTAAATGTTCACAGCTGCCAATTGTACATTTTCCGAAAATCTGACCCTAATAGCAGCAATTACACAAACGATTGATCTCCTTTACAGGGTCCTGCAGATCTGTGATCAGCCCAGCAAAACCACTTGACCATCGCGTCTTGTCAAAAGCTCCTACGTTAAACATCCCAATAACACCACACAAGTGTGTAACGTGTCCCTAATGCCACATGAGCCTTGATGTGCACTGACTTAGGGCCCACAAATGCCATAACGAGCTCCACTAAGAAGTAGCATAATACTAACATGCATATTCCATCCCTATATAATGTTTCTAAATGAATAATGTAATGTTTAAATCCATATATACAGGGGTGTCCATACGCCTGTAAGTCTAGGGGGTGTTACAAAGGTAGCCTTTGGTCCTACAAGTTTTAATCGGTTGATGAACCTATACTACTGGCATTGGATACCTACTAATATGACTTTTTAAAGAGGACAGTCACACATAGAAACAATGCCAACGCTCTTCCTTAATTTAAAATAAGGTAGAATGATCTACAATTTCATTACCAAATTAAATGTGCTTGGTTTAAAGGTTAGTCAAATATGACATACCATATGTGATAAAAAGCTACAACTCATATTGTTTTATATATATTCACGTGATTTCAAAGGTCCTTTGTCAAGAAGTTTTTGACGTGTAAGGATTTTCTCTCTATGTATAATCATACATATTATGCCCCTGAACTATATATATATATGAATATATAACTAATAACGAACTAACTTAAAACTCATCACCAAAACGTTTAGGTATATGCTTACATTCCTTATTTTGATCATACTTAAGCAGTTACTGCATTACCCTTTGCTCCCCCCTCCCTCCGACCGCCACACGTTCTCTCTCCTCTCCCTTTCTTAATAATATTAAACCTCAAACAAGCCAACACATACACATACATATATAGGTGTGACTATGCTGACTGCTCTCCATCCATCCATCAGCCCTTGCCGCAAACATTAACTTGTGTTGTTGTTAGCTCTCTCTGTGTTTGTTTAATGACACTGATTGCTGGGGCAAACAGCACCAGAAACCCTGACAGCTTATAAGCTGGGGTTGATGGTGTTAGCGGCGTCGGTGAGAGGTTGAATAGAAGCAGGAGCAGGAGCAGGAGGAGGCAAGTTTGTCGCATATTAGTGTGTTTTCAGCGCGGCGAGGTATCGATTACTTTATTTGGGTGTAAAGTAAAGCCCACATAGTCTGATACTGCTATGCAAAACTGGCCACATCGAGAGGAGACGCAAATGAAATGTTTGCGGCGGTCAGGGGATGTGTATGAAGAGTAAGGATATCATCACACCTGCCATCAGCTTCATGCTGGATATTGTATGAATATAGATCTACTTCTTCTACAGTGAAATCCGGATAGAGTGGGTCTTGGTCTCGCACGCACGCACCAAGTTGTGTTAAACATACTGTAGATTATCCGAACATACATGTGTGTTTTGGCTCACGGCATCAGCAGCCGGTGGTTAGAAGTGACAGATCATCCACTGAGACTAGTGTGAACTTCATAGATAAAACAGAGCACTTCTTCAACACTATACATTGGATTTAGACTGAGTTTTACAGTTACAGAGTCCTTATGAATCAGTGGATAGATGAACAAGGCTCTGGACCACTTGAGGTGGATGTTACCCATGCACATCTGCTCCAATATTCCCTACAGTTAAGGGTTGAGAGACCACCAGCTAAGGAATCTACTGCTATATACAACGGTTAGGATCGACTAGATAGAATATATTCCCCCTAAAACTGGCGATATTCAAGAGTAATGTATCTGATGCAGCGCCGATAATCAAGAAACTGAACATTAGGAAAACTTAGATAAGATATATGTATCAAAAGTATACTCAACAGTGAGAATTAGAAGAAGAATATTGTTCCTGTAATCGAGAAATAACAGAATGCTTGGAGGAATTTCTGGTTTGAAATATATCTAAAATGTCTTGAAAGCTGAATTTAAGAAAGCAAAATAACAAATAAAAAATTCTCAGTAAGTCATCTTTACTTTAGATGAATTGAAAAACATTATCATTCACACGGAACTTGGAAAAAAATCTAGAAAATCAAGAAAAACTCTGCCTCAAATGTTACGGATACTCATTAAAATGACACACTTCAACTGATAATGCTACGTTTTTATAGCTGAAATTCATCAAGTGTTAAAATATTTCAGAACATCGGAAAATATTTCAAGTTGACGTTTACATTTTCTGTCATAACTGCTACTCAGGAATAACAAGTCACAAAAGCAATAAGGCAAATTACCCTTTATTACCAAGAGAGCAATAATAATCATCAAATTCACTCATACATCTGTGTTCTTAAAGCGATGCAATATCATTGAGCTTTCTATTGTTGGTTTGATTGAGGAACCTTTCATGCTAAAGGAGAGAAGATTTGTAATGAAAGGCCAATAATATTATCTGTGATACTGTACACATAAGGAGGAGCAATGGATTCTGACGATGAATTAGATGAACAGGAGATTGAGGTGAGCACTGCATAAAATATTTTTAAAAATACCACCAAATATTTAAAAATAAAAGAATATTGCTATACTTACCTTCAAGGGTCCTAGTCCACTAAGCCGATTCTCATGCGACTTTGCGCCACAGAGGACCCATCCCACTAAATTCTGTGAGAATCGCATGAGACTCGGCTTAGTGGACAAGGGTCTTTAGACAGCAGTTTTAAAACACATACATTTTTTGCGAAGATATTTTGGGGGATTTTCGTTTCCTTTCAGATGGCATCGATTTGCTGATATTCAGAACTAGTAGGGTGTAGTACCCGTTGGTGCGTTTCCTTGCTAGCCCTTTATATGACCAAGGCTTCTATAATACTAGGGAGGGAGAGGAAGATAGAATTAGAAAGGCATGTTTCTTGGGAACCCAATATCTGATTCAGTGATGATATCTGACTCAGTAGTGATTATGTAACGGGGTGCACGGGGACGCCTAGCGTGAGTAGCGGGTTACAACTTTTGCCATTTTTCATGCAATGTGTATTCAATACATATAGCAGGGAAAATCAGCAGTATGCAGACGAAGTATGTATGTTAAGTCTTGATATAAACATTTCAGCCAGAGAATTGATGCTGATTTTTGGTGTGGGAGTTAGTATATATGGTCCCTACATCCATATTAAATTTCATCGAAATTTATGGAGCCATATGTGTATAAATCGAATATTTATCAAGAATTTTCTCATTTTTAGCCAATTTTCTCATAATTAAGTTTTAATATAAAAAATTCAGCCGGGAAATTCATGCTGATTTTTTTTGTGTGTGTTAGTAAATATGATAGCTGCATCCATATTTAAGTTCATTGAGATTTATGCAGCCATTTTTGTTCAATTAAAATATTTATCAGGAATTTCCATTTTTTTCCCATTTTTTCTCATAAATAAGCCATAATATCGAAAAATCTAACCTGGTAAGCCATCCTGATTTTTTGTATATGAGTTGGCAAATACTGTATCTACATTCATATTAAATTTAAAAAATATTCATCAAACAGTTTTTTTTAAAAACGCTGATTGTCATCAGCCAAAGTCAATTTTGCTAGTGCCCCATACTGCCACTAGGGGGCTTCCAGGGGGCTTACTCAGGATCTGAGGGGAAAAAAAATAAGGGATGATAAGTATATATATGTTGAATGTCTGGGTGAAATTTGATGTCTGAATTCATGTCAGAACCATTTTAAACGAATTATGTTAATAAATTACTCAAATGTAGTAAAATTACTCAAATATGATTTATTATTTCTATCTCCATACCGCCATAGCATGAAAAATAGCCTGGTGACCTATATTTTTTTTTCACTCAATAATCATTATACCATGTCAAGTATCATTGGTTAAAATTTTAGAGAAATTCATCAATAATCAAAATCACTACTGAGTCACCTTAACAAACACACATACACAAAAAAGGAATAGATCGCTTCCCCAGGAAGACATAAAACTGTATAGCCTTGATGAGCATTGGAGAAGGGGAGAGGGATATCGCTTTACCAAAAATACTTATACTGAGGTCGGAGATATACAACTTGCCAGATTTCCAGTGATACTGACTGACTTACCCCTTCTTGTTTTCTGCAATTGAGTGTATTTTCTCTGTAGATGCTTGTATTCTTTCTACAAGTGGTACACCCATCTGTTGCTTAATGGTGCATTCCCAACTCTACTGAAAAGGTTACTGACACCATTTCTTGGTGCTCTTTACGGTAGTCTTTTCCTCTTCTCTGGTCCAAAGGTTCCCAATTTCGTTTTTGAAATAATAAAGTCTTGTATTTGTTAGAAACATAAATAACAGATACGGGGTGTTCTTTTGGAAGTGAAACCAGGTTTTCCAGAATACATATTCATACAATATTTTTTGTCCTATAGTATATATAGCTCGTCAGCCTGTGTACGTTGTATGCTGATGGTCTTGCACATTCACCAAGTAATGTGTACTCAGAAATTAGGCAAACAGTAATCCATTAGTAGGGTGGACTTTGAGCTAATTTGCTTTATTAACCTAGTAAGCAGAACAAAGTAAACTATGATGGGATTGCACCCAAATGTGCTCACCGCCTCCATCTGTGGTATTACCTGCTCTGTGTTTAATCCATATTATAACCTCTGAATAGATGTGAATAGATGCTGAACTTTCTTTTAAATTTTGCAATATTGTTCGTATTAGAGAAGCCCGGGAAAGACCCGGGTTCCGATCAGTGTAATCTATACTATAACCTCCAAATAGATGTGAATAAGATGTTGAATAGGGAAGAGCTATTGTATATTAGGAGAATAAAATACAGATCGGAGGCTTGAGATCCCGGGATCCGGCTGACAGATTTGTATTAGGTTCAAACATACATGAAAGATAAATGGTTGTGGTTAACTGTGATTGGCGCTATACCAACTCTGATGATACCTGATCCTCTAACTCTGCAATTCCTTTGTTTAATGATGAGTAATTACAGAAATTAGAGTTCATGATTAATTTTGAATATTAATAATAGTGTGGTCAATTATTGTTACGTCATGATTGCGTAATATGATATAACATCTGTGATGTCCCACTTTTAAGCCCAGATAATGATGTTAGAACATAACCTTGCTATACTATACCAAAGCTATGTTCTAAAATCTGTTCTAAGTATATTTGTAAAAATATGGTTAAACTAGTTATCCGTCTATCTATGGTTTAGATTGTTGGTATCTTTTTAATCATAGATTTTCCCATATGCAGGCCCCTACGGATCTGAAGAGCCTTGCATAAGTGGAGAAGAACCAGACAAAACACTGCAAGTGCTTGAATCAGTTACTGCTACATTTTTTACGATGTATGCAATCGAAATGAAATGTGATGTGTTGTAGGAAAATGAGCCACAAGTCGCAAAAATTCGATTTTGAGATACCATCATATTTGAAAAGATGAGATCAAGTGGATTCCAAAGATGGTAAACAATAGGACATTTGATACGTATTTTTATACTTGAATAGTATGATATTTTTATTTTTGAAAAAAATGTTTGCAATATTTTTTGGGAGGGCAATCATTAGTAAAGTACTTAATTATACTCCATAGCATGACACATCACATATATATATATATATATATATATATATATATATATATATATATATATATGCCTTTCTATGTGTACTCTGTGGATACCAGATGTCTTTCACGATTCCTTACTTCGCATCTGCGCTGTGAATAGAATTGCACAATATACAAGGATTTATGACATGGTTTAACTATTTTCATCCAAATCAATGCATGAAGTTGCCCCTGATGCAATGCTCATTGTGCCACTCATGCTATTATGCGTCAACATTCGGTACCCTGACTTCATTTTCACTGAGATTTTGTTCTGTAGTGCTAAGCACATTATATCAACTTGATGTTATGCTCAGTGATACAGACAAATTATCCTATAGGTATTATTCATCGAATGAAGAATTTTAATTTACATCTGATACAAATAAAGAGTATTTTGAAATTGAAATTGAAATAAGATATCTTGAATCCGTTATTCCAACTGGTAAAAAGAACAGTCATTAAGAATTGTGAACTAACCCTGGATAAATCTCATCAACTCATATAATCAACTCATATTAATAAGAGTCCTGGTCTGTAATTATGTGCTCGAATAGCTTGTTTTAGGACAGGTCTGTCGCAGTGCACATCCACTCAAGTATCCTTAATTCGATATAGATCAATATTATCTAAATCCTGGTGAGTTCATCAGGTACATTATTCAAATACGCTTGACCTATACCGTATTTTGCAGGCCTTTTCCTTCATTACCCAAGGAACTAACGCTTGATAGGAACTTCCAATGGTTCTTTATATGATTTCCATTGAGGATAAGGCTATGGATTGACCGTACCCAGTGTGTGTCATACTGTCTCAGACTATCTAACCATTTATCCCTCAGAATCCCTATTTACAATCAACTACTCAATCAATAGCTACCTTTGCCAGTATTAGAAATACGAGGGATTCATTTGTACGATTCTTCCAACCTAGAAACACATGACAAATGAGGGGTTATTCTGGAATAATATAAATTTGGGGCTATAGACCAAGGAGCATGAAAGTGATACTTCACATTTAGGGTGCATCCAATTGGTAGGAAGGTATGATCAAAGGCTATTCCTTTCTTGGCAACCCATTAGAGGAATGTGGCCAGTGAGGGACTATTAATCAGGAAGCAGAATCCATATATTATCAATTAGTGTCAAAACGCCACTGCAATTACTGTACTTAGCGACTTCTGACGCTAGCGACATTAGCGATTTGACCAGCGAATTTATCTAGACTGTCTACACAGTAGCAACTTGTCACGACCAAGCCACAAAATTGCCCCAAAATACTGGTGAAATTGTTAAAGTGTGGGTCCATCTTAAGATATGGTCGCATTGGTATGCATATACATGGGATAATAAAGTGTTTTGAAATATAAAGATTGGCCGATTTAAACTTAAGCCAAGATAATAAGTCCATTTGGGAAATTTAAAAAATGAGATGTTTTAATGGGAATGTAATGACATTTTGCGGTCTTCATGGAATTATAATGGTACATTGCGGTTTGAGGTGAAAGGCGTTTCCTTCATTTGAAGGTACTCTCTCAACTTCGGGCATAGACTGCAAATGAGATTGTGCATTCCAAAGTTAAAATAAACTAAACCGAAACTGCCAAGTACTTCAGTACTAAGAATTAACAATAGAAAACAAGTTAGCAACAAGACTTCCAGGGACCCCCTGGAAGAGCTATGAAAGGGGACACCCATTTCCAGAAGTAGAATTGTTATTTATTGAAATTGTATATATAAACTGGGAATAGATAATACATATTCAAAACTACCTGGGATTCGAGGCGGGAGTGAATATTCACCGGTGATGGTCAAGGGGCGGTAGACCTGCGACCGTCATCAATGTATATTCACAACGCCGGGAATTCAAGGGTTGTTTTGTCTTTATTTCACCCCACACACATAACTTATATAAGATTAACATGATCTACAGTGATTTTGAGGAATGAATAGTGAAATGATTATTTCTTTAGCTTGATTCGCTCTGAAAACATATCCCCGAAAATGAGCCGGAACTACGGAAGATGAGAAAGCACACATGCGCACAGTGGACCAAAAACTAGGTCAGCCGTGTATTGCCCGTGAGCAATATCGCTTCAGTTACTGACTAGCTAAACAATATACAGAGCCTATGTTATCTCTATGGGCTGAGCATATCAAGGGTGAAATAAACATACATACTTAAAAGTCTTTGTAAAGCATATCTCAAGTCATAATTCAGGCTTACCCCAGGAGCGACAAGGTCAAGCAGAATGAGCGAGTGAGCAATTAAACATTAGTTTTGAATCCCATAGACTATTTACAACTGTCACCTACCAATACCCTTTATAGAAAGTTCACTGGCGGTAACTGTAGATATATACAGCAGTGCAAAATCTGTAGGAAAAATGTCTCTTTTTTGTTAAATGTCACTTATTTTTTTTATTTTTTTTAAAGATTTTATTTCAACTTGGTTACCGACTCCCCTATTCGGAGTTGGTTCTGTCAGGCCAAGCCTTTCAACATCCATTTACATAGTTTTCCATGTTACCATATTGTCAGGTAAAGGCTTATTTACAAAATTATATACAGTAGGTTTAGAATATTTCTCCAGATTATATTTTGTACCAATATAGATTATATATACAGCCTGTGGGTCATAATCAGGGGGAATATACTTTCGTGGTTCACCAGTTATAATTAAATCATGTGGGATAACATATCTTCATATCTAATGCTTGTAAAACATGTATGTTATCTTTACTTGTAAGCAGTATCTACAATTTAAAACAGCATTTTCAGTTAACATTGAACAAAATCTAAAGGTCTTCTCATTTTTGTTCCGTTCACTACCTAGCTATACCCATCTGAAAATCATATGACCAATATTTTGGAAGATTCCACCCTATTGTTTTCAGTGTAGGGCTTCATAAATATCCACATCTATATTGCAGCGGCCCGCCGAAATCCTTTGCTACCGTATTTGCACTTAATATCGCTCACCGGCGCACGACTTCAAATTCTAGTTTAACCATAATTATTATTATAAAAGGAGCAAAAGATTGATGATTTTGGTCCTATAAACAATGAGTAAATTTAGTTTGATTTGCCTTGTAATTGCTGAGAATGCATCTTTAAGTTTGGGGTTGGATGCAGAACTGAAACATTGGAGATGAGGAACTAAAATATTACCTAGCAGAAGGTCAGCAAGCCCATGAGCAACTCACGCTGTTACGTAAAGGCTGTAGACCCATGCTCTCTACAATAGATTAAACACATACTTCACCATTTAGGAGCATATCTGCGTAGGCGTTTGTTCCTAGTCAACTCAATCCCCTCCTAAGAATTCTCCTCTCCGAGTGTGCCGTTGAACCCATTTGTAACCAGCCATGAGGGGTTAATGGCAATGTTTTCCATTTATTTTTTGTGGCATTGTCTAACTGAATCACGGCCCATGCATGATTACGCATCGATTTTACTTGATTAATGTCCACACGCTTCCTTAGAGTTGCTTTTTACTTGGTAGGAGTGAATATTGCCCAAGCCAGGTCCTTTATTGGTTGGAGTATTCAGTGGGCAGGAGTGACTGGGATATTGAGACAGGCTGTGTAGTCCTGTTAGTGAGAATAGATTGCTGTCACATTGGTATTGATACAGGGAAGTAGTCCAGAGAGTGGACAGGGGTGGAATGCAGGTATGGGGCGCTAAGTCACAACCTCACAATTTCGTTGTTTACTATCCATTTTCGTTAATGAAATTAAGTTGTAAATAAACAAAATTACATCTATTACATCTATAATTGAGTTCCATAGTACTATTAAGTAGATACAATAACATAAAGTATATCGTTAGGCAAAATATGACATTTCTGGGAGATCTGCGTTCATAGAAGGTGTACTCCATTTTCGAAATAGTATTGTTTTCACACATTATTAGAAGGGAACCTGCTGTGTATAACCAAGGTTTGGAATGACACAATTTGCAATTTCTTTTTTCCAAAATTGAAAATATAAAACCTAATATATAGAAACACTTATCAGATGTCCTACTGCTTACTATCATTAGAATCGGCATGATCTCATCTTTTCAAATATGACAATATTTCAAAATCATTTTCTTTGCGACTTGTGACTCATTTTCCTGTAACACATCACATATATTTCATTAAAGTAAGTAGTCAAATGATCATCTCATCAGCTATCATCTCCATCCCCACCTCTCTACCATCGAGGAAATTCCTGTCGACTCAGCGTTCCTTTCCATATATTGTCATCATGGACAGATTGTAGAAAGCCGATCAACCATATAGTTACCACTATCCCTGCCCACCCCTCCGTCCCTATATAGATAAAAAGGGACATATCCCAGCTTCTATTACATACTCTTTCCATCATGCCTATATATACATAGTAAAATGATCAACCCCCTATCTACTACCAACCCATCCCTCCAGCCTTTCTTCCAACGTCTATCCCGAGTTCCATTCCATAAGCTGCTATCATGGCCATATATAAATGAACAACCCTGTCTCTTAACTCTTCCCCAGCCTACCCACCCCTTATACCACACCCTCTGCATGAGGACAATCCTTACATCTGCATGGTCCCTTATATTGTGCACATGACACAGGGCTTCCTTCTACATAAATTCATTACATATATAAATTAATTTCGAAATATTGCCAATCATTTAGTCTAATTGGAGCTTTTTGTGAGAGGAGAGAATTAGTGTGGGTGCCTGCTCTCATATTCTTGCCTTTACCAGTAACAAAAGAAAAGCCCCACCCCATAATGTATTGAATATCCATGCATGGTAAGATGAGCAACCACACTTTGGCGTTTAAATGCTTGCTTTCATTCAGGCATTGATATTTAACAGTGCAATTACACCGGTATAAGTAATAAGCCCATTAATTTGTTGCTGCGAAATGTAGATATTCTCCTGTGACACATGCCTATTCACTATAATTACATCCTAGATATTAAACTGTCTAATACTATCTATTTCCAAAAATGACAATTACATGCATGACAAATATTAATTGTCGCTGGCGCTACGCACTAGTTATTTTTTAATTCTTTCTAAAGGAGCTACCAGACTACAGGTATCTGATGAGACGCTATGTCAAAGCCTCTTCCATTATAACAATAGAGTTCTTATTAATTAAGCATCTTTAAAAAGTGACCTCAGCATATTTTAAATGCCTTTAGCTACCACGATCCCTACCTACTCTATCACCGCCTCTCTGCCAATAAGAGATCCCCTTCCCAATCTATTCCTGGTAATATTGCATACCTGTCTGACACAGCCATACATGTTAATGGTCACCCACACCCTCCCACTCAACCCAACCTTCCTCACGCTCCAACCCACCCTCGACCCCACTATGCCCCATTCCTCTACATAAAAGAATTTCCACCCCCATATCTTGTGATGCTGGAAGTAGGTCTCTTTTCCTTTTATCTACCCTTCATAGATGTGTATGGGCCATAGCATCAGAAAATGTACAATTCGCCTTCACCAATCTTCTCTAACAACCAAAATTTGATACAAAAAAGGAAGGTTCAAAATACGGTTCAAGATCACTAAGGCAATCCAGGCAATACCAATTGTGTCACTCTTTTACCTTCCTTTTTCTTTATCAAAGCTGTACTCTCAGCTATTATGACCGAAGAAATCTGACCAAATATTCTCATATTATGACTGAAGTCATCAATATTATGCTCCTGTTACATAAGCGGCCGACTGTACAATTTCTGGCACCCTCACCCACACAGATGAAACTGTTCAGCCCAACACCACACCCAGCACGAAAGAAATCTTTGGCCCTTGTTCCATATCTTGTGGTCGTGAATCCAAGAGGACCTCTTTTCCTATCTTTATCTTCCCATCATGGATGTATATATAGCTTAAACTGATCAACACACGCCACACCCGATCCCCCTACATATACGTAAGAGATCCCCGAGCTCCATCTTGTCGTCATGAATGTTCCCATGCAGGCAAAGGCAGCGTTGGGGGCATGATAAACATTCTTTTATGGGTAACCCTTAACCCTTCCATTAACACTATGCACACACCACACCTTTTTTATTTATTTTGACTGGACGTAAATAGCAAGGTAATCTTTATTTGTGAAAATAATTAGAAGATCAAAGATCGACCTCTTGTGTAAACTAGGATAACTAAATGAGAGATAATACACAATTTGCAGATACAAGGATAGGCTCTGTACCTTTTCAAAGAAGCCACTAACCTTGACTGTTACATCTACGATAAAAAGGAATGTAGCCCGACTGTTTTCTTGTGAATAGCCGCAGCAGTATTATGAACAGGAGAGTAATTGAATAACAGGTAAGTGATACAGCACAAGTGTAATGATACCTTTGTAATAAAATATGGTAATCATATTGGGGACTTGTAATATAGAAGTTAGTTGCAGTAAACAATATTCTCTGATTACAGATTTGAGATTTCAATTTCAAAATACAATTTTCAAGTAATGAATATCTCCATCTCCTCCTTCCTCACCCTTCCCTCCACTTCCATCTCTCCATACCCATATTTCCTCTCATGCCCATGCTCACTCCCACACTCGTACTCTATCACAGTCACAGCTATACTCGTACTCTATCATACTCGCAACCATACTTGCACTTTATCATACTCGCTACCATACTCATACTCTTTCCTACTCACTCCAATATATTCGTACTATTTCTTACTCACTCCCACACTACTCGTGCTATCTCTTACTCCCATACTCGTACTATCTCTCATAATCGCACTATTATTATTGTACTTCATACAAATGCATACTTGCTCCCATTCTCATACTTACTCCCATGTTTATACTTGCTCTCTCTCTCACACACACATACCCTTCCCCTGTCTCTCTCCCCCACCCTCTCTCATTATATATGAGATTGATCATACCCCCTCACCATACATATAGTAATATGATCTATCCCATAGCTCCCATGAATTATGAACACTCCCTACCACCACGTCCTCCCTAATCCCCCACTAATAAAAAAAGTGCTACCCCTGCTTCTACCGTATCCTAATACTCATAAATAAATAAATAAATAATAAATAAATAATAAATAAATAATATATCATAAAATATATACATCATTGTAGTAAGGAGAATTCACAAACACACATATTTGTCTCCTACTGCACGAAACAATACAGAACTGCCAGCTGATTGTGCAGTTTCGCAGTTTGAAAAAAAAACTCAAAATCTCTGATAAAATAAAGAAAAGTATCATATTTCAATATCCCCAAAGAAATAATAACTTAAAACCTGTTGCCAGTGCAAACATATTCTAATAAATCACACACACACATGGCGGAGGTTAGGATGGCTTGTTTATTGAGACAGCGCACATGGTGGTGAGTGAGAGAGGTGGTATAATGATAAGACAACTGGCCCAATAGGTGGACGATAGCTGCGTCCATATCCTTGATCGCTCCCTGGTTCTACTCTCATATACTACTAAGGCCGGCGTAACATATCATACACTCTGTTTATGACTCACTTAGATTAAACATCAAAGCGACCCAATGATAACCCTACGGCAAGCCGCTCCAAGTAGATCTCAAATAGAGTGTAGCTTGGTTTGATATTTTATTCTGGTAATGTTTTACCAAGTTCGACTTTTTATTCCTAACATGATCTGATTACGAGAAATGTTAAAGCGTCTTAGTCTCTACCCTGAGCGGCCCAAGGACTATAAGGATTAGTAACCTCTATTTCTGTAATGGTACACCAATAATCAATCAGAAATCCAAAGTATATAATCAATTATTTCAGCTAACTACACTGTCCTGAAAAAGCGTAGAACTATGGCGGAACACCTTAAAAATAAGCGTAATTGGCCTTTACTTTGGGCAACCCTCTCGTTTGTTAGATATACAGTGCAGCGCCGTAGGATTAGCGCCCACCTGGGAAAGCTAGTGTAGCTTTTTTCTTAACCTATGGCTATATATATCCCTAGCTATAACAAAGCAAGAAGGTGTGGAAATGAATACACATTTCGTTGTAGGCGAATAGCTTATCCTATAGAGTATATTTTATAGCTAGGCCTACTTTACCAACGATTGGAAATAGAGGTACAAATAATTGCGCAATAATCATATAAAATTAGGAAACTTAAATAGATATGTTGCGGTATTTAATACAATTTAAATTGTGTAAAAGGCTTAAATAGTTTTTGAGTAACGAGCATAAGTATTCAGACATAATTTAAGACATTATTTTGGCGAATTTGGAGCAGTGAAATAAACATGTTGACGTATCAAATGAAATTATCTACCCTTCCCTCTCTCTCTCTCTAGCCCAAGACTCTCTCCCCTCTTTTAATAGTACCAAATTACAACCCCAAACTCCGAAACGAGTCCCGTTTTCATTCCGTCCCGAAATAAAAATGACGTTATTTGCCAGTTTGTTTTCAAATTTCGGCCTATCGTCCAGCATTTGATCTGTAAGTTGCACAGACATATATACAACAGCTTCGGTGGTGTAGTGGTTAGGATGCTTGCTTGGGAACCCAAAGCTTCTTAGATCGAAACCAAGCTTAGATCGAACCGTGGCTACAGTGCACACGGTTCTAGGGCAGGCTTTACAGGACAAGTGTAGATTGACGGCGGGGTGAATTACACATTTGAAAAATGTGCTGCCCGATCTGCGCTGTAGTTTTACTTGCCCAACGAGGACAGTGTACCCGACTCTCATTATGTAATCTCGTTTGAATAATTGATACCAATGATATATCTATATCATTAAGAGTTAAGATTTGTTATTCAGGAGATAACACTACATCAGAGGAGGCTCTTTTCAGATATCCCAATTATACATATAGTCTCAGAGAAAAAAACCTTGCGTCATGAAATGAGCATTATTGACTGACGCAACTAGAATTACACAACCAATCAAAATAGTGGCGCATATTGGGTGCATTCGAAAAGCAGATTCTGCTAGTAAAATCTACCCATGCATATGCCAATGGCTAATCTGGCCCTTTTTTTGTGGATATGCACACCTATCATGGCATAATATATAATCTACTTACCCCAACAACATCTATTGTTATTAACTCAGGGCAAAACAAAACATATTAGCAAGAGTGCTATTTATATAAGTATCTTGTATTCTGACTAAAGAATCATGTTTAATAATGATAAATACTGACGTTGTACAAGTACATGTAGAGATTATCATTATCAATGTATTTTCCGTCAAACATTCTGTGATCATGATACAGGATAAGCAGAATCGTTAAGACAAGATTTATTGCACTCATCACCGTCACCTACCCCACCGTCAGACACATCATTGCCATTATCCCATCATCTGACCCCCAAACTACCACAATCATTGTCACAATCATTATATTGTACTGAATGGAAAGATCGAAGGGAAGAGGAAGATGGATGGGAAAGACCTCTGACCTACCTAAAAGAGTTTTATATATATCAATAACAATCCATTAATAGATAAATGATATTTAACTTTTAATACGCCTATCAGCCTATCATGAATATAATATTTATGCTAATCAAGGTTCTTGGTTAAAGAATAAACACAGAGTAATAGTTTTGGTTCGGTAAGTATAGTAGCAAATGCCTTTAGTCAGTAGAGGGTGAAAATGAAAAGTAACATCAACGACTTCTTCCAGTTTTTGAAAAAAAGAGCATTATGATAGCTCGGGACATGATATCATAGCAACCCCACAAACCGTCAGTTCAGGTATAAGTGTGATCTCTCTCTCTCTCTTCTGAGAATATATTGGTATATATACCGTGTTAAACTATATATTCAGAATAATATATATATATATTATTCTGAATATATAGTTTAACACCCACTCGTACTCCACCTTCACAACCTGGCAATTCATAACCTCCTCCCACATACATGTTCAGTGAATTAATCACTCCCATACCTACCATGAATGTGTATATAGTCAACTGATCAAGCCCCCACAGCCCATGCATCCCTTCACCAATCAGTGACTCCAGCATTTGCCATATCCTGACATAATGGATGTAGGGTTGGCTACAGGCAGCGGAGGGTGATACACCCACCTTATATACTACTTCCATATTAGGGAGGTTCAGCAAATCTAACATATGTATACGTACACGTGAACGTATCCGTATCTCTGATATAGAAACATATTATGTTAAAATGAAGAAAGAGGTTCAGCAAAACATGGTGGGAAAAACGTAACGTAACATATGAAGCAAAATGTTTCATCTCAAAGTTTATTTTTTATACATAAAGGTACGACGTAATGATACGGTTACGTAATTGAGATTGGATTGCTTGCGGAACCACCCTGTTATCGTTCACCTCTCTATCCTCCCTTTTCTTTATACATATATTCTCATTGTGTACTTACTATACATCCAACAAAAGCATAGGAGTACTTCTTATTGTATTAAGTTGTTCTCCCGACAAAGTTGTTTTTACTGTGTTTCTCTGTTTATGATGGTTTTTTTTTCATTTTATTGATGGCATCTTCACCATTTGCTATATGGTTTTGAATTGACATGGCAGTTAGAACTGAAATGAACGAAGACATAAAGGCATACAGTATAACGTTTTGTGTAGTATGTATTTCCTTACAGTGGGTGATTTTCCTTACCATAATGGCCTGACTCATAACATGGCAAACAAATAGAACCATACATGATTACTGCTAAATACTACCCTTACGACAATTCTTGTTCCGATAGATCGATTCTAGCTATGTCTTTTCCACATAGAATAGATGTATAGAAATACTCTAACAGACAACTTTCTTTGACTCCAAAAGGTACTTCCTAGTTAACAGGAATGTATTATGTAGTCAAATGATCAACCTCGTACACTCTCCCGCGCGCCGTACCCGCGCGGTACGGAGCGGCAAGTTATTTCGTCTTCATTGAGACGATTTTTGTCTACAGAGCACTGCGAACGCTACTGGTGAACTGTGGTGACGAAATTGCCTGAACTTCTGAGACGAAAAACGGTCATTTGAATCACGGAGACGAAATATGATATGCTCCGTATTCCCGCTCCGTTTTTCGTATTGAGTTTTGGATTTTGGAAGCTGACCTTTAAGGTGAAACTTATTAAATATTGTTTTAACCTAAGGTATATGCCCGAGAGCTCATAACTCCCTCAAAATGGGTTCGATCTGAACATAAAAATTATCCCCAGACCCCATGAATGTCGGGAAGACAGAAATGCTTTCGGATCTATAATCGGACAATTAGTTTCTTCGTAACAAAATATTTTCGTCGGCCGCATCAAGTCGTTCGAATTGATATAAAACGTTTTTTATATCGTTATTATATATCGATATTTTTCAGAGTAATTTATTCACAAGATCTCTTTGTTGGATTGTTCCTATTTTTGGAGGGCCTATCACTTCAATTCAGATAAATATGTGTATCAAATCTCAAGACATTGCATTGAATATATCCTTGCGTTTTGAAGGTTATCATATGTAGTATATTTAGTTACTTTATTAGTAATTGTCCAACATAAATATATTGATCATGGAATATAGAATAATGAAATAATTTGATTTAATTCCAGGTAGGATATTCTTTGATTTTCATAATTTTACATGAAACTTCCCTATATGAAACTTCCCTATATGAAACTTCCCTATAATCCTTTAGCTCATCACACATAATACCTGGATATATTCAATATATATTCATGAAAAAAAAACATTCCCTGCTCTTCCTCTCCTTTCCCGCCCATCTCTTTCTTACTTTCTTTCAATTGCAATCCTCCTGTCTGCCTCTCCCCTCTTTCTCTTTCTGTCCTTGTCTCTGTTTCTCTCTCACTCAAGCGCGCCCAAATGGGAAGGCTTGCCTAGCCATTGTCTTAAGTAACACCTCGCATACAGGCTTTCTCTGTATATAACTAGGTGCGAATATGAATCCATATTCCCGTGTAGCACTGTTGCATGAAATAGGTCTCTGGTGAGGAAGTGTATGTATACATGTAAAGTAATGAAATGTAAAATTATGAAAATCGAAGAATATCCTACCAGGAATTAAATCAAATTATTCCATTATTCTATATATTCTATTATTGATGAAAAACTAACATTAAATCAACATCTGTCCAATAGTATCAAAACGGTTTATTGGAAGTTAGGAGAAATACAGCGACAGAGGAAATATATGAATCCAAGTACATGTATATAATGTGTATTGATATTTAAAACGTAAACGTAATATGTAAACGTAATGACAATGACCCAAATCTAGCACTTGTAAGGCCCAATACCGAAAGATATAAAATTGTTCAATAGCTTATGAAGGTAAACGTGAATGGAATGAATTGGACGGCGAGTTTAAGAGAATTGTTGAACATAGGCTGTTCAAGGTATTACTTATGGACCGATATAGAGAAGCATATGTGTTAAACAACATTTGAATTGGTTTTAGATTGCCCTGTTTTTATCTCCCGCAGTGAGTTAGAAAATCTTATGACCACCGACTATACTTGTATTCCAGTGTCAACAAATGAACTGGGAAATCGTGACTAATCTGATAGCGCTTTGTATTGTATTGTTCCTTCGAGACTTGCCACTTCAAATTAACACCAATTCTTTAAGATGAACCTTGTGAAATATATCATCCGATTTTGTAAATTATAATTATTCCTTATTATGTACTATACTAGGCAACGCATGAAAGATAGCTGTGTGGTCAGTTATGCATTTTTCTCCTATTTTCTCCATGATTTAATGAATTTGTTAAATGTAAGGCCAATAAAAATATGTAAAAAAAGTATTCCATGATCAATATATTTATGTTGGAAAATTACTAATAAATAACTAAATGTACTCTATACGATAACCTTCAAAACACAATGATATATTCAATGCAATGTCTTGGGATTTGGTACACATATTTATGTGACTAGAAGCAATAAACCCCCCAAAAATATTCCCTGCTCTTCCTCTCCTTTTCCACCCATCTCTTTCTTACTTTCTTTCAATTGCAATCTCCCTGTCTGCCTCTCCCCCTCTTTCTCTTTCTGTTCTGGTCTCTGTTTCTCTCTCTCTCCCTCTCTCTCACACACACTATTATCATCCAGACTGATTCCTTGAGGTCTTACTCACAGCTGGTTCTGTGGTGTAGTGGTTAGGATGCTCGCTTGTGAACCCCAAGGTTCTTAGATCGAACCCAAGCATGGTCAAGTTTTTTTCTCTGCCTTGTCACTTTGTCATGGGTGAGTGCACACTCCTTCACGCACTGCCGCACACGGCCAGGCGCGCCAACTCTTAACGCACCACCGCACACCAGGGATTAGGAGATTTAGCTTTCCCAGGTACGAAAAACGCCTGAGACGAAAAAAATTGTATCAAAAGTGGGTACAAGAAAATCGTATTCATTTTCGTATCGTGCGGATATGTTGCGCGGGAGAGTGTAGCTATCATGAATAGAAACATAAACAATTCTGCTCCTGCCGCCATACGAACATCCCTCTGTATGTGAGCAATTCCTACCCCAGAATTTACCATTGTCTTACATTGGATATAAATATACATATATATATGGACCAGGGCGTCAGAAAATGTACAATCAGTAGCTCTACTCATTTAGTAAATTCTGCAGAATTAGTCTAGAAAGGAGAGGTACTAGGTATGTATATGAGGATATGAAGTATTCCGTTGATTTAAATATATATATATATATATATATATATTTGTTTAACTCTATTTTCAACCTAATCGATTTCTTAAATTTGAGTTATTTGAGAAGATCTGAAAGACTAATAATTATTGTACATTTATTGATGCTCTGACCCATATGAATATGCTATAATATAAATAGAAAAATGTTCAACCTCCACCACCACGCCTCATCACTCTTTATGTAAGAAATTCCTCCATCTACCATATCTTGTCATCAATGAAGTAGGTCTGCGTGGAGGAGGGAGTGGTGGTGGAGGAAGGGAGGACGATGATAACAAGGCAGATCAATATTTTGCACTATTATGGACACCTCATTGGCCTCATTGACAAGATTAGCATCGCCTTGATAAGCTCGCCTCAGACTTGCTGGAAGAATAGGGCATTTGTGATGTGTTCCAGGAAAATGAGTCACAGGTCGCAAAAATTGATATTTTCCAAAGTGTTTTATTTACAGGATTTCTTTGTAGGAATGTTCTCATTCTTGGTGTGCCCTATTAACGCTGGACAATGTGTGAATACATGTATGTACCAAATTTCAGGACAGTGTATTAAGTATTTGCATGCATTATTAAGGTCATTCTATGGAGTACTATTATTGGAATCGGCTTGATCTCATTTTTTCAAATATAACATTATCTGAATTTATAATAATATCTCAAAATCCAGGTTTTGCGACTTGTGACTCATTTTCCTTCAACACGTCACATTTGCATGTACCACTCAACATGTCATGTTACCTCTTATGCATTCATAATCTAGATAAATACAGGGCGACTAATGAGTTGGTTGAAGGAGTGCACGAGTTGCATAGCAACGAGTACAGTTTACTAAGTGACTGAAACCAACTAAGACTGCCAACAGATTTATATTTTAGTCATAAAATATAACAAATTTTTGTATAATGGGTAGAACACCTTGATGTACCAGAGCGAGTAGCAGGGCGCTACGAAAATCACCCCTAGGGTGAGCGCGTTAAAATTGTAAATAAAAGCCTGAATAAAATTATGTTCCAAAAAAGATAAAGTTGAATTTCGGCCATGAACTTGGTAAAAAATGCATTGGTTGCCATGACTACCACACGTAACTCACTAGTGAAATGCGCTCTGCGCATAGCTCACTCTAGATACATTGTTCTCAGGGCAATACGTATATATAATTAATGTGGATATTGTATTTTACTCATGCTTCTTGCTTCAAAGGCTTTAATTGGGATGGTTGCCATGAATAGGGGATGTACATGTATATATTATATATGTGGCTTGTCAGGAGGGGTGGCGCAGTGCTTGCAGTGCAACTAGTGCTTTATAGCTTCAATTTGGAATGAGAGGCATTAAAAGTGTCTTGTGGGTTCGAACCCCACTCTGGGCAGGTCTTTTTGTCTTCTCTACTCCAGGGCTCGCTAGCGTTTCACTGACGCACAGCTCCCATGAGCACTTGATAATAAAGATTTAAAATGACCTGCATGCAAATCCCCTATAGACGACACCAACGGGCTGGCAAAAATAGTTCTAGATGTAGAGACATTCCAATCTACATACACTATGCAATCTACCTCTACATCTCTGAATATTTACACAGCAACCTAAAAGCAATCCCGATGTATAGGCCGTGAGCCAATACAGTAAAAGTAGGCTAGAAATTAATTTTCGTTCCCGCAATTGGGGTGCTACAAAATTTTTACATATTTTGGTAGACAATAACCTTAATAACTCAGGATTAAAAGTTCTCCATCCAATATCCTGCAGTTTTTGAGTAAAGTGGATTTTAAAAAATTAAATATTAAAAATTAAAAAATAAATCTGTAGCTCATTATCCCGACGGGCAAATGAGCGCGATTCTACGCGATTTTTAATGCGCAATTATCCCGCCATAGTTCTGTGATGAGCGTGGACGCTTTTCACGCAATTATTATTGCGCAATGATCGCGAGATGGTCACGCTAAGGGTATAACGCAATATTAGTGCAAAAAATAGCAAATTCTTATGTCACTTTGAGCGTTATATTTATATACTACCGATTCCTTATATCACTAGCATCTGAAATAAATTAGACACATCATGGAAGTTTAATTTTTCATTATTCCCTACAGAGTTTATACCAAGGTATGTGAGTTTATACCAAGGTATGTGAGTTTATACCAAGGTATGTTACCATGTCTTTGCATGGTAAAACATCAATTAATTCATCATTATTTCCATCCTGTTAGACAGCCGTAATACCAAGCAGCACTCCTAGGAGGGTTATTCCAGTTGTACACTATACCTTGGTTGGCCAGTGTACTTGAGCTAATGAAGTATGCAATGATGGGGGGTGTATTTGTCAAAACATTTTTCAATGTCAAACAACTAAAGTACACAAATAAACTATAGAAGTATATACTTATAATATTCCTATGTATATGATGTGGAATATCTATAATGGTATAAATGCCACAGAAGTGTATTAGCGGCACTTTCATTGTAAAAGAAATTGTAATTGCACCCCAGTTACCAGTTAGCCACCTGGTGAGAACAGTACCGCCCCTGGTGAGAACATGTGTCATAATGGTAAGCCTATGGGGAGGTACACATCAATTGATATAGGTCGTCATGAGTCTACTCTCTCTACATGTCAGCGCCATGCTACTCCAGCCTACCCACTTCCACACTTGGGATTTTTATGGGTTAGATTATGAAATTGAATATTTGATATATACCAAAGAGTGGGAGAATTAAAGGGAGTGTGTTTTATAAAGGTCTGGTGTTGTGGAATAATGTGCCAAGTTGGCGGGCGGAAAAAAAGTTAATTTTGCACTCTGTTTCTTTGACTTGGTGTTAGGGAGTGAGTATCTGAGAATAAAGTGTCAGATGTGCGACAATGAGTGTTAAGAATGCCAGGTGAGTATGCAGTGGCAGGTATTGTGGCCTCATTGTGTTGTATAATATTATGGTAGTTGTGGGTGCGGATTTGGTTAGAAATATTATTTGTGATAGAAGTGTTAAGAATGCTTAGGTTATAACAAAGTTATATATACAATGACATTTATTTGATTTATATAGAGTATTTAGACGCGATTTTGAATGCGCATTATATGCGCAATTGAGATCACACCCATATTATTGACTTTTGAAGAAAACATGTATTGGCAGATACAATTGGTTGAGTAACACATGTTTAACACAAACATAAATGAATATGAATGAGAACTTGATCCAACACAAGTGTGAGACTACCAACAACATGGGAGGAAATAGACGCAATGGATTTCACATAATGGTTGCTAATGGCTTGTCCATTTCACTGTGATTCAAAGCCATAAGTATCACACTTCACTTGTTTGCGGTCAATCACAAAATGGTTGCAGTGCTATCACACTCAATTGCACTCAGTGCCCGTCGGGATGAGGGGTTTAGTGGTCTTTTAAAAATATATTCTAGTACACAATGCCATAGATAATACAGGGAAAAAAGTTTTCCATCCAATCTGCAGTACTTTTCATGTAAAGTGGATTTAAATATAAAAAAAGGGGAAAAATTGAAAAAAATGTGGAGCTCAATATGAGCCATTTAGTGAAATTCAAAATACATATTCTAGTACACAATACTGCAGATAACTCAGAATGAAATGTTCTCCATCCAAAACTTTCAAGTTTTGATGAAAAATGCAAGTTAAATTAAAAAAAACATAACAGAATGTATTAAAATATATAAAAAAAAAAGTGTTATGTTAAATATGAGACTTTCATGAGAGATTGTTCTCTTTACATATACGAGTACAAAGTACTACATGCTCAGAAATAAAATCCCATCCAATATCCTCTACTTTTCTTGGACATTGGAGTTAAATAAAACAGAAATCATGTAGTTCAATATGAGTTGTTTACAAGAAGACTTGGGGAAACACTCAAGTTCAAGTCTGAATCCAGCAAATTCCACTTCTTCTATCATATCACTGCCATGGAAAATGGTCAGATCAGGGGCAATATTCTGCATTGTTATATGTAACAAAATACAAATACAGGTGGCCTTTAGGTGTTAGATGTGGCAAAAAGTTCACTATTTGTGAAATATTCTTCCACTGCTGCACTGACTGCAACTTATTGTTGTCAAAAGTGCCTGGTGTTAGTGGGTCTTAGGCTTAATAGCAGCAGGGGGTGGGGTGGGTGGTGGGCGGGACTTGGAATCTTTGTCAGCAGGAAACACAAGAGGAATAATGTCTGTTATCTGAGCTCTTATTTACTATTTATATTATGAAGAAAAAATTATGAAACCAGGTTTTTCCACACATAGAACTACAAGTTGCACCATCACCGTCTATGACAGATGTAAACTTTTTGAGTTTAAATGAATGTAATCATACTGCATACTAGGTTACCTCAATAATAATAGCTGCTCAGAAATGTAATGACGAAACGAAAACGAAACGAAACAAAAACGAAAATTTACAACTCAAATACTTTTCAAGTTTACCTCTAACTCGAGAACTAATAAAAACAGTGTGACATTAATTTGTGTTTGTCAACTGTAGCACTCCCCCACCCTTACTGTATTAACAACAAACATAATCTATTCAACAGAATTAATGTGTTCTATTTAGTCACTTATAAATCCTTTATCAGTTATCAAAAGTCAGCTTATACTATACAATATGAAAAAACATTTATATATAAGTATATCATGTTTTTAAAATGAAAACAGTCCTTCTAAGGGCTTTGGCAATACAATTTGGAATTATAGACTAGGTTTGATAGCGATGATGTATTATGGGATGAATTTGAGAGATTGAGTAATAATTTTTCAAAAATTGTTTAATTGATTGTGAGATAATATCAATATATAGTGTGAATTAGTATTCTCTAGGTAACATGAGAATACATCCACAAGGTAGACAGGCATTTTTTCTAATTTATTGTTAAATATATTGGCTCAATATGTACTAAAAAAAATCAACATTATAGACCAACTCTAACAGATCCAAATTGAAGCAAGGAGAACAATTCATGAACAGGAGGGGATTAGAGAATCAGTTGCTTAGGGCCCTTTTTTGACACCATACTTTTGTATATATTTAGTCCTATCAGGGGGAGAGAGGGAACATAATAATGGGGTGCGATACTCTACTCTTTCAAATATTATATTTCCTTGAATGAGTGCAGGGGGTAGAGCATGATTAACTAAAAAGTGCTGGGCCTTGAGAAAACGCCTGACTTAAGATTATATCAATCCCAACATATGATGCAATACCATTGGGACATGGCACTATCTGTAGTGGTAATGATTTGACATTGGTTTGACTTTGTCTATCTCCAGTAGTGTAATTTCTGTTTCCCATATTAAGGCTCTTCAGCTTATACACTTGGCCAACCTTTTGATAGCCCAGTTGGTGTGCTTTGGATGGGAAGTAAAAGGATGCTCTGGTAACCCACTGGGATTCAAAATATGAAAAAGAATTTATATTCAAAGAAATGTTTGAGTTTTGAGACTACATTCCTGCAAATAATTGTTATTAAAGCTATTGATGTGTGTATGGGCCAAGATATCATTAAAGTTTAGAGATTACATAGATGGTAATTTTCTAGTAGATTAACTGTACTACATAAAATTATTGGTAAACCTTTCAGTTGTTATATTAAAAAATTAAAAAAGCTCACAGGGGAGCAGTATGAGTGTAACTACTATGTGCTTGTACTCTTACAAATATGTATGACGGATACAAATAAATGTTGGAAGAGGTATTAGGCTACTATCCAAATCATAATGTAACAATAGAAGTTTAATTTTTCAGAAAACCTATTTCTCATTTAAAATGTTGAGTTGAAGTGCAGTCTGGAAGACCTGCATAAAGTCCATTTTCCAAATCTGTGTTATTTGATATTCCTTTTGTTGGCATTCTTTGATTCAAAAGTATAACAGCTTTATGCATGATAAAGGAAATATAAAGGTAATGGACACAGACAGAATGCTTGTTATCAATACTCTGTGGTCCCTGAGCAGAACACATATCTTTTGCTGAAACAATATTTAAAGATCTTCAGTGAATTATGTGGGGTTTCAAGGTCTTGGGAATCCACCATGCTAATTTGCCAATGCTAGAAAATGGCCTGTATGTCAGACAAAAGGCCTGAGTGTGGTGGGTAAATATAGGTAACATTAAGCCACATTTTAAAATGTTTTGGGGAAATATGCCTTTTATTTTGTTGTCAGGATTTGCATCGCCCAGTGAAACCAAGGCTTTACCTAGACATATTCCAACATATACCGGGGTTAACATGTAGCATGTTAGACATTTCCATAACCTAGACATATTCCAATATATGTATACCTGGGTTTAAATGTAGCATGTTAGTTAGACATTTCCCTTGGGTAGAATTTTCAATTAGTCTTCCATAAACAACTCATTGAACTACATGATTTAACTAATTTTCTGTTTTATTTAACTCCAATGTCCATAAAAACTACAGGATATTGGATGGGATTTATTTCTGAGCTATTGTAGTATTTTGTACTTGTATATATAAAGAGAAAAACCTCCCTTGAAAATCTCATATTTAACACAACAATTTTTTTTATATATTTTAATATATTTTGTTATATTTTTCAAATTTAACTTGCAATTTTCATAAAAACTTAAAAGTTTTGAATGCAGAACTTTTAATTCTGAGTTATGTGCAGTATTGTGTACTAGAAAATGTATTTTAAATTTCACTAAATGACTCCACATTTTTTCCAATTTTTCCCCTTTTTTTATATTTAAATCCACTTTACATGAAAACTGTTAGAGATTGGACAGAAATTTTTTTCCCTGTATCATCTATGGCATTGTGTACTAGAATATATTTTTAAAAGACCACTAAACCCCTCATATTGAGCTACAGATTTTTTTTTTAATTTTTGATATTTAATTTTTTAAAATCCACTTTACTCAAAAACTGCAGGATATTGGATGGAGAACTTTTAATCCTGAGTTATTAAGGTTATTGTCTACCAAAATATGTAAAAACTTTGTAGCACCCCAATTACGGGAACGAAAAGTCTATTTTGAGTGCATTGGCTGATGGCCTAGTAGTGAATAGACCTGGAATTCCTCCTATATTTCCGAATGATTTCCATCTAAACAGGAATAAAACTAGTTAGAGAAACACCAAAGTCTAACCTATATTGCTATTTCTTAAAGATTATGTTTTAGCTTAGCAAACGTTATTCCCTCAGGGATTTCCACAATTGGTCTAGCATACTGCCTGGAACGTGGTTCATGTAACAGCTCTTGGAGATAGATCCATCAGCCATATTTACTTTTTTTATAACAAATTTTATTCAGGCAATAGGTGTAAATGGCATATGCCATAGACAGTTTGTATGGCTTGGGCTTTGCTCGGGTTTGGCTCAGGCTTGGCTCAGGCTTGGCCCGATATTCCACCATACCCTGAATTTTCGGGTTACATCTTAATTAAGCATTAAATATATTGGTGTTGAGATCTTTCCTAGTTGAAAACAATCAGTTGAGTGGATAAATGAAGGAAGACATAATAGGGTGAAATGAAATGAAGTTGAGGAAAGATGAATGGAAAATGTTGGGAGTATTGAGTCAGATAGAGATTTGACATGTGTCATAGTTCGAGTTTAAGTACGTGTGACTTTAAAATCTGGAGTTTGGATAGTATTATCCAGGATACAAGTTTGCAAAGTCTTTTTAAAAAGGAGTTGGTCATTAATACTTTTGATGTCATCGGCTAAGTTTTTATACATATGCAGATGTAAAATAACAATTTAGGAAAAGAAAGACACTTAATTCTTAATCTACCAGTCACACTTGATGTATATAGATTACAGCTTGATGTACGTATAGATGGATATTTGTATATCATAGTTGCATCAAATCCATGCAACGAAGTCACCATACTACTCAAGCTATATGGAATGGAGTGTAACCAGAAACAGCCTGGTAAACCATCAATATAAATATGAGCTTATATGGAAATAGATGTCTCCAATAGATCTTGTATGTGGCAAATGTTCATGTTCTGACCAAGGGCTGGCTTGCCTCAGATCGCTCTTCTACGGGCCGGCAATGTATATACATTGGTAAAATCTTCAGGAAATGTACAATTCGCCTTCACCAATCCTCTCAAATATCCCACATTTAAATGAGCTTCAAAATACAGTTTAATACATCAGACATAATTTAAAACAACATAATACAAAATACACTCAGATATACCTGCACTCTAAACGCCGATTTCGTAATTTTAGGATAAAACAGTGGAAATTATCCCTTCAAAAGGTGCTAATCCATCTCTTTCCGTTATTTCTAACATTGTAAATCATAATATTATACTGAAAAAGCTAAAGGATTAGGACGAAATTTCCAAATCCCTAAGACCCCTACAGGCCGTCCGCCAGTGCCAGACAACCTGGCGTGACCATTAGTGCATGACGGCTGCCAGTGGAGAGCCAGGGATAACACAGCAAGAAAGAAAAGCTTGTCCATGCCTGGAAAACGTCTCTCAAGCATGGATTCAAACACACAATCTTTGGGTTGGAAGGTGAACGACTTAACTACTACACCACAGAATGTGTTGGTATAACTGCCTCAACTTATGAGTTTGCATGTAGAGAGAATGGAAGAGTGAGAGAAAGGAAGAGTGAGAAAGAGGGAGAGAGGCAGACAGATAGATTGCAATTGAAAGATCACCTGAGTAACCAAATGTGATGTGTTCCAGGAAAATGAGTCATAAGTCGCAAAATTCATATTTTTCAAAGCGTTTTCTTCACAAGATCTCTTTATTCAAATGTTCTGATGTTTAGAGGATTTAGCGCAGTCATATAAATCTGTGTATCAAATTTCAGGACATTGTATTTAATATATCTTTGCCTTTTGAAGGCCTTTGTATGGAGTATATTAAGTTACCTTTCTGGTAATTACCCACCCAGAAACATTGTAAACTTTTTTTCCAAAAATAAAAATATCAAACTTAAAATATAGAAATACATATTAGATATCCTACTGTTTACTATCATTGGAATCGGCTTGATTTCCCCTTTTTCAGATATTTATGGTGATATCTCAAAGTCCATATTTTGCGACTTATGACTCCATTTTCCTATGTTATTTGTCAAAAACTGAATTTAATTGTTTTCTTGAAACATTGATATAATTTCATGATTGATCTAGTTTATATTACATAAAATATGTCTATATGTTCTCCCTGCACTGCAAATTGTAATAAGATTATATATATATAATACTTTTATTCAGGATTTAATATACAGTTACAATATTATTTGTTCATTCAATTAGATCATTCTCAAACATTAATTCAAAATCCAGGAAGTGGGTAAGGACTTCTGCTTATGCAGGTCTTCCAAACGACCTCCCGTTAAATAATAATATAATATAACTCAACTGACTCTCATTTCTTCTCTTAAAGCTAACATTTCACTTTATGCTTGTTTCATATACCGTCTCGCGGCTGATATATTTAACAAACATAATAAGTCGGCTACTACAATTTTAATTTTAATTCTATTATATTATAACAGAGCATCTATGATCTACTTCATAGTGTATAATGGCTCTTTTCATAATAATAACGGTTTCTGTACTTCATTGACCGTTTCATGGGTAAGTTGAGCATTATCCAACAGTTTTTGGCTCAGCTCCCTTATTCTTATAAAATTGAAAACATAAATCCCCCTCCCTGCCCTATCTACTGATTGACCTGTCTCCAATAGTAGCAAACAATGTAGTATTTCCCCATTGCCCTTCCCCTTCCCTGTCGCTATATCGACCTTCACTTTTTAAGATGGGTTTACAATCCCATTTCATGCTTAAAGTAAAATTATTTCAATAATAATAATGGACGGCATTCGAGATGTGTTTGTGGATGTATACTACTACTATTATTATACAATATCTTAGACTATCATACATACAACATTTGTGGACCTATATTTTTAGCTATCATTTTTCATTTTCCTTTGATTTTCTCAATCTTCTAGTATTTGTGACAATTTCCGCTAACGAGTCTCGCTTTACATGTACATGACCTAGAGACTTAATTATACTTAGTGTGGTGCAGTGCAGGGTTCTACCGAGCGCCTGTACTGTCCACTTTTGAATATAATTTCATCCCTCTTCCTGTGTTACTTTAAGGAATTTGTCATATGTTTGAACATACTTATATCTCAGATAATGTCTGAAACTATGCCTCTCTTTAATTAACTGGACTTCATCTGGGAGGTTGTTCCAGAGTTGAGTCATCGTATAAACATATGATTTTTTAAAAGTCTCATTTTTAGGACTAGGAACTATCAGTTTCTTTCCTTTTGCTAAACGTCTAAGATTTACGCTTCTGGTGTCCAGAAATTCATCATTTGTCGAACGTTGGAATGCCATGTCCAGTACGTGTGAGTCACGTCTTGTTTGTAAGGTTGTTATGTTAAATGTTTTATGGATCTGTTCCGTACTCGTTAATTTTGGTAAGTGTAATATTATCTTCAGGGCCGAATTTTGTAATATTTGCATCTTTTGTAAACGAGCTTGTGCAGAAGCAGAATAGAACACATCACCATAATCGATTATGGGTCTTATCATGACCTTGTAAACTAATAATAGAGTGTTTTTCTCACAGGCTCCGTACAACTTGGACATGGCCTTAACCCTTGTTCTTACAGTGTTTTCCTTCTTAATCATAAACTTCTTAAAAGTTAGTTGTCTGTCAACTTCGATACCGAGGTACTTATAACTCGCCGCATTGTCTAACTCCTGTTCATCTATACTATATGTCACTATATTATTGGAGTCCTCCTTCGTTCTAACCGTCAGGCTTTTGCACTTCCCTATATTTAATGATATTTTGTTTAATGCACACCACCTTACTATGCTGTTTAAGTCTTGTTGAAGCCCTTGAATAGAGGGGCATTCTAAAGACCTATTTTGATAAACCACCGTATCGTCAGCAAATAATTGTATTTTGCTGTTTTTTACTACTTCGGGTAAATCATAAGAGGTAAAAACATAAGAGGGCCTAACGATGTCCCCTGAGGTACTCCGCAAATTACTGGTTTCAGTGAGGAAGTTCCGTTACTAATAATTACTTTCTGATATCTATCAGATAAATAATTATCAAACCAATTAAAAGCTTTCCCTTCTATTCCATAATGTAATAACTTCTGTAATAATAATTTATGATTTACCGTGTCGAAAGCTTTTTTAAAATCAAGAAAAATAAGATCTGTTGCTTTTTTGGTGTTAAGATTTTCGTATACTTTACTAAGCAATTTATAGGCATCAGGGCAGAACGAAAATCACATGAATGTGTGAGACTGTTTCTCTGATGTTTCTATTTTCAAACCTGTGGGGAAAAAAATAAAATAATTCGATTTAATTTCTGGTAGGTTATACTTCCCCACCAGACACCTCTATTTCAAGCAACATTTTTCTTAGCATGTGGTATTTATCATTTTTCAGCCTAATTTAGCATATTGTACTAAATGTGTAGATCTGATGATTTTAGATTTTCTGACAATCTGGCCCATATCTATGTTATATAGCACTATACACTACAAGTAATAACACTATGATAACCCACCCACCCCACCTCACTCCCGCTCTAGCTAATATGCAGTATGTATGTATATGAATACATACATACAGTACAAGAAATAACACTGCGATCAAAAGCATTGTTGCCAGTTATTGACCTGTATATATATATATGCCTTTTGTATCTCTGACGGCTATAGGCTACACTAGCTATAATAGAAGAGAATTCCTGGTCATGGTAAATATTGCATTAAGAGAAGCTTTCTGCCAACAGATTATTGATATCCTATTTACATTCTGTAGAATGTATTTATCAAGTCATATTTGTATTACCGTTCTTGAATAACTTCGGGTCCCTGGAAAAGAATTCCAAATATTTCAGTGTTTTAGTGTAGAGACAATAATAAGTTGAATTGAATAATTGAATATTACCTCTAACAATTGTGTTATTACATTTTAATTTGATGAAGGATATCATGACAATGAAAGTGCTTTAAGTAATAATGTTAAGATCAAAACCACTGGCGCTTCTCACCTGTTTTATTGTATCCATATGTGATGTGTTACAGGAAAAGAATCATAATTCGCAAAACTCATATTTGTCAAAGGCATTTATTCGCAAGAACCCTTGCTCAGAATGGTTTTATTTTCGGAGTGTTTAGTGCTGCCAGTAGGATGAATACATGTTTATGTATATTTAACTACTTTATTAGTGATTGACCATCAAAAACATCCCAAATTTGTTGTTATGTATACAAAAAAGAAGTATTTATTGGATGTCCTATAATGTTTAAACGTTTACTATCATTAGAATCGGCTTCATCTCATCTTTTCAAATATCGTGATATCTCAAAATCCACTTTTGCGACTTGTGACTCATTTTCCTGGAACACATCACATATTGTAGACGCTCTAAGGGTGCAACTCTACCCCGGGATCATTCTGAAGTCAGTCCACCCACCTCATAAATGTTTTATACTCCAGGTGGCGTTGATGATGCGATTGCATCATGGTCGTTGGAGCGCCCACTAGCGTCGCTTGCTCTTACCAAAATCTTGGCGGCCTTATATTCACAGATATGTCTTTACCCATGGTTTATATTGCAATCACGAACATTGACTTCATTTTTCATTTTATATACATACAGTCATGTATTGATGCTAATAACTAACTTTAAAATATTATCAGAGTCGTTGTAGGCAATTGTAGCAATTAGCTGTACTTGTACAGCCCTATAACATGCCATGTTATCTTTTTTTTTATTATTTATTGTATTGGCTTGGTACATTTAATTGTATGGTATGCACCCAAAAAGCACTTAAACAGCGACTAATTCGGTCATAATTAACCTCAAAATACCCCTGCATACATAATTCAAATACGAGAAACGTTCACTATTGAAATCGGAGCCATTATACTAACGAAATATAGGCTTAAAGGTGTGCCCATTTTCTCGGCATGGAGCATAGAAAAAGCACTCTGGTAAAATGTTTTAAGTCCCTCCACCCCTCCTCTCCCCTGTCTGCCCGCTATGTCAGTTTTGTGATGACTGAATAGAGTAAATGCCTCTGGCAGCGCCAGTGGTAGTGAGTGTTGGGTAGAGGTACTAGTAGTTAACATGGCTGCTGCATGGTCCCAGATGACGAAGGAGCACTTCGCATGTCATGTTCCATACTCTAGACCCACAGCAATCAGGCTATGCTGGGAACAACAAATCACATCTGTGATGTGTTTTAAGAAAATGAGTCGCAAAAAGTGAATTAATTTTGAGATATCATTATATAATATATAAAAGATGAGATCAAGCTGATTCCAAAGATGGTAAACATTAAGGGTATTTAAGATGTGTTTCTATAATCAATAGTTCTGGGTGGAAAATTACCAGTAAAGTAGCTAAATATACTCCATAATAATTTTGATGACCTTCGATACGCAAGAATATATTTCACACCCTGTCTTGAACTTTGGAACATGTACATTCATGCAACCTAAAGGACACCCAAAATGAAAACATTCCTACAAAGAGATCTTGTGAATGGAACACTTTGACAAATTTCAATTTTGCGACTTGTGACTCATTTTCCCTGAAACACATCACAAATCACATTTAGTCATACATTAACTAAATAAAGATTATCAAATCAAAGCTCGCATATCATAATGTAACCCATCCCCAATTTGACTTGAACTGCCATTCGACGCAATTAAAGTTGATAGAGTTTGCAAGACGATACTTAAATTGATCTCTCACCATTTCTGACAATGGGAGGTCAATAGAAAGAATAATGTTCAGATTTAGTTAACGAACGCAAATAGTTACGTACAAAGCATATATATATATATATATATATATATATATATATATATATATATATATATATATACTAATGGGGATTAACTTTGTGTCTGGTCCTTTGATATCCCCCCCCCCCCCTCTTGGTAATGTGATTTTAAAGCTGCATTCCAACCTCTTACATAGACCTACCTTGGCAATGTTATCCTAACATTTTGTATTTCTTCGATGATTCCCTTGGTTTAAGTACCGTAGACATATACAAATAATAACACATTGGAAACATACGGTACAAATAATTTTACAAATAAATAATTTTGGAAGATGGAAGAAACCCTATCTCTGAAGACTATACTGTTAGTCAAAATGTAACATCACACATCACAAGAACAGGTCAATCTCTTTTCATAGTTAATCTTGAATTGAATTGACAAATTGAAAAGTCTTTTATTTGTCTACATATATATAAGAAGCGAGACAACAGGGTCTTGGTTACTCTCGAATGGATTGGGAATGAATGGATTACGAAATAAAGAAATCATTCTTTCTGAACTGGAAAGGCAGCTTCTTTAAGGATGGCGAAATGGGGATAGAGCCGTTGAGTATTGAGGAGGAGGAGCTATGGTAGTGAATATGGCATATCTGCATGACCCTGGATGACGAAGGAGCATTGCACATGCAATAACCTGTCACTCCCGTTCTGTATTAAATCTCTGCTGTCTAAGTCGATCCCCAGGAGTTATACTATTACAGGAGACCACCATGGTAAAATTCAAAATTTATTAGCTTGGAAGTCTGGGGTTTGAGTTTGAGTTTTAAAAATATCAGAATAAAGCTTCATATGTCGGTGAAGCTATTATCAGCGATACCTGATTGGAAATGATTTTTATAACAATGACAGACATAAAACTAGTATTAATTCCAATAATAGTTGAAACATTTAGTTATAAGTATATGTGTCAGATGTGTATCCCCTTTCAACATCATACGTTCCTTTCGTTAGGAAATATTCAGCATTGTAGGGGGCAGGGTAAACTTGAATTTATCACATTAAGGTGGTTTAAATCATACAGGATTCACGACTTTGTCCCAGTGATTGTGAAATTATTTTGCTGCCTATCCAAAGTGAGTTCGAGGAAGAGTGAATGGGGGTAATGGCTGTGGTACCCCGGTGGCATTGAATCGGGCATGTCTACATCACCCGGGATGACAAAGGAGCACTTTGCGTGGGTTCCATACAGTCAGCCTGAACGTCCCTGATGCCTTATCTCTGTCACGAATCCTGTTACCCCACTGCCATCCATTAAAGCAGCAATCTCTGCAGTTAAACTTGCATCTTCAGTTAACATCGGTCAACAGCAAAATATGTTCTACTTGTTGTTTTCTTTTTTTCATTTAACCAAGGTTTGGGGGGATTTTGTCTGGTTGTCTGAATTGCTACAGGGTTTCATAAAAGTCCACATTTATTTTTCGGGGACCCGCTGAAATCTCTCCATGTGGTTGCGTCAATTATTAACCTTTAGGCTCATCAGCCCCCATTTCCTCCCAGCTCCAGATTCTTGTATAAACAGCAGTGTAACATTAATAGATCAATTCAGTCATATTTATATAGCCATGATATGAGTTATGATGTCTTGTGTTGTTATAGCTGGGAATACAACTTTAATAAGTTGTGGGTGTTGTTGGAGAAGAAGGCTAACATTTCACCCATTTATTGAACGTATGATGACTTACATTGAAATGAATAACAGTCAAGTATTTCCATCTGTAAAGCCTTAGAATAGGAATTCCACAATGAAATTCCCTTTGTTTAAATAGGTGGGAGCACTGCCTCCTAAATTATACTCTTATTCACACAGGTGGTGTGCAAATAGAACATATATAAATTCTATTTAAACTTTTAGTTTACCTGGGTTGTCCGAGATCCCCATGTTAGGCCTTCAGTCGCCCCAGGAAAATGTATAATATATTACATATAAATGAGTGGAAATATTTATCTATGCTCCATGTCAGAATGTACCATTGGGAGTTTTGATCTAATAATTCTGAAATGGAAATAAGATATTTTGGTCGACCTAGCTAAAATTGATAAAACTTCATCGAGATATTGGTATCAGTAGAAAGGCATTCCACGGGTGTAGGAAGAGGTATTATTAGAGATATCGATCTATTGAAATAGCCACTTGTTAAACAGTAAAAAACATTTATAAACGATTGTGGTGCCGCCTGGTGTTTGATTATGAAGTTGGAGATGGTGTGTGTGAGAGGCATTCTGGTGCTTCAAGTGATATCTTCTCCTGATATCTTCTTCCACCATTCGTGACAGGGTTATATCGGTACATGTACAATAATCAGTGCACGTAGAATGATATGACATGATATAATATGGTGTGAATGTATGGGTCGATTAATCTATCGTGGATAGATTTGTGGGTTCCTGTTCCATTGTCGTTTCCGTGAAATTGAACTTTAACATTAGCTAGGACATTGCCACGTCCTTCAATAGAGAAGCACCTAGATATCTACGCACTGAATCCTTAAAAGTAATAGCAAAAAGAAGCATAATGCGTATTATTCAAACTGCAACATAGAAAAATATAAAGAATCCTGTTTACTGATACCTTATTATAATATCTCAAAGGCAGGGTCACACTCCTGTAAGTCATTATCCCTAGCCTAACCTAGCCTTTTCTCTATGGTCTTTGGTGGACCATCTTCTGTATAGACTGGGCCCATTTGAAAACTCCAATATGGTGGGAAAAGTCTACCCAGTATGAATAATATCAATACACAATTTTTTTAAAAAATAATGTATTGAAGTTTAGTTTGAGAGAAAGGGTTATGAAAGTATGATGTATATGACATGGTGTATATAATCTATGAGACAACTTTCTGTCTAAACAGTATTTGATCATTCAGTTACACGAAGTCAATTTTAATGTCTTGAAACGTGCATGATGTAGTTAAATCCATGGATCTAAACGTGCATTAGTAATTCTGCTCTGGGCCAGCATGTGTTTCTATATGCACAGTGCCCAGGCTTACAACATAGCCGGAATGGCGTGATGCACCAACCGTTAATCTACCACCCATGTCCCGGATATTCGTGTTCAGAAATATAATGACTTGAAGAGGAGGGAGGGAATCCCTTCAGCCCACCTCGGCAACCAATAATTATAGTAAGGACTAGGCCTAGTTTAAGTGCACAGCCAGTCACACTACTAGTCCGGTTACGGTGAAAGTCCATAGTTTACCATACTACAATACACTGACATCACCCCTTATCACTGAATATATATACCAGATATAGATTGAACATGTGCAGATATTGAATATTCTAGGGATATATCCGGGATAAATATACTTATGTTTGCTGCGTTTGATCTTTAACATTTCATATTCAGAGGAGAGAATTAATACAAGTATATGTATACTGGTGTGGATATATCTACTTTTCCAAGAAATTGATATATAATTAAGTAATGAAATAACTCACATGAACTGACCAAATACCTTCTTACATGTATATCATTAATTTGATAAATTAAAAATTAACAAGAAATAAATTCGATGGCAATAGTGAAATAATATAAGTTTTACTATTGTCATCGAATTTATTTCTTGTTAATTTTTAATTTATCAAATTAATGATGAAAGTAACATGTTATTATATTATGTGCATGTTGGATTCAACATTAAAAATCGATTAATGGTTATTATATTAGTATCGTAGTTTCGAAGATACGGGGCCAGAAAACCCTTCAGTTCTGCTCACCCTCGTCTTAAAATATTTCCTGGTGTTTACTTTAGTAAAGTATAATATAATTAAGGTAAAGAGTAACCCTATAATGTATAATATCAGCAGCTGTAATAAATAAGAGTAGTAAATCCATTAATGACTGCAATATTGATAGGACGATTCTCACAATATGGGATCTCAAAGTCCCTCAGTCCCCCCTCGCCTTTTCTCCTTTCTCAATCTTTGCTACCGATTCCACCACTCCATTATAGGAATGTGAACCGCATACTCCCCCACATTTTACATGTCCCTGCCTTCGATCTACACCATTCTAATAGGAAATTAACACCAGGAAATTGTCTCCAGCTTCCTAAAACCCTGAGCCGGCACATTCATTAATGGACTTGGTTAGCTCGCCAGCTAGCTCTCAATAATCGTGTAATCTGCGCTTATTGAGTTTGAAATTCCATCGAGGGATTACTGCTGACACCGCAACAAACATCTTTATGGCTTACAGTTCTCCTCCCCATCGCTTCTGACTTGTTCCCCTCGCAGTTATAATCTGTCGTGGCGTTAATCTTTGTCAATTTATTGATAGAAAAGTGTGTAAAACGACAGAGGAGGTGTGGAGGAAGGTTTTGAGATTTGACTGGAAAACAAACAACCCTGTGGAATGTGGCACTCAAGGTGTACTTGGTTGTTTCCTCGTAGCTGAAAAAGAACAAGTTGTCTATTCCAGGTAGTCTGGTATTCTTCTCAAACAATAAATGGTAGTATACTACCCCAGCAACTATTGAAAGACAGGTATATGTAAGAGTTGAACAATCAAAGGCCTCTTTAAACGCCATTAAACAATAAATAGCAGTATACGACCCCTGAAGTTAGTTGAAGACCACAAATAATATCATACAGAAATAGATGGTAGTATACTACTCCAGGGACTTGTAGAGTTGAGCTGGACAGCTCGGTAAAGCATCATACTACAACAGGAAGATTGCACGAGGGAGTAGCTGAAGACCGAGTAAAGGCCTGGTGAAACATACAACAGTACTATACTACCTCAGAAAATCGTGAAAGAATAACTATAGACTGGAACTGGTCCTGTGAAGTATCACAATGCAATTGATGGTACTATACCACCCCATGCATATCGGGAAGACTGAAATACAGTGACAATATTAAATGTCGCTAAATATCATCCCGAGACTTACACATAATATTATAATCTACCATTATAAACCGGATAGATGACATCAATAGCTTCTAGGAATGACATCAATAGCTTCTAGGATAATCTTTTCCAAGATCTGAATATTATCTCTATACCAATTAAGATCGTCCCATCAGATGGGGCAGTTTACACAAGGAATGGAAAGAACAGGGATGACTCTTGGTTTTCTTGCAACACGTACCAAGACCTCATACCAAAGTGGTTTAGTGCGTTTGCTGGGCATAGGTGAAGGATTTAGTGATATTTCGCCTAGATTCCGCCAGACGGCAGCACGACGCAATGTGACTAAAGGTGAAGCGAGTGGTGCTGAGGTAAAGAGTGAAAAGGCAAGTGTGATGTAATGGGGTGGTGGGTAAATGTAGGACATAATTATTTCGATTAGAGATATTTTTGTTGAGGAGGAAGCAATGCGGTTACACAGTTTATTTAGGTACGCAATTAATGACTTCTACTTCCAGAACTCTGCTTGGGTTGATTTGCCATTATTTATCTCTATTTCTTTCTTCCTATTTTGTTCTATCTAATTCCTTTGTATGATAAATCATATTATTGGAAATGAACGAGGTACCTATTATACAAGTTCACGAACACAATTGGGAACTATTGTACGAGCATGTGCGCTGTGGCTGTAGGTTTTAATTGATGTATTTACTTATTGTAGCTGATGAGAACAGCCTATGTCCCCAATGTTTAAATATTATATAGGCCTCAAATAATCTGTCTTTATCTTTTTTTTAATATAAATTATTATTTCGGTTACCCTGCCCTCTGGGCTTCTACAAATCTAAATCGGTGCTGATCGAGAAAATCTTACCAAGATCTTGTCCCTATGGACGCAGTTGTGTACGCCATCTTTTATAATTTTCTGACTTTTCTGATTTATTTTTTTAATCATTTTTAACACTACAAAAAGGATGTACAAGGGTCACTCAAAGGGAACTAGTGCATTTTATCCATGATCTTCCGCCATGGGCTGTTTTAGTGCAGTATTAAGGTTAAAAAAGAGAAAGGAATTGTGCATAAGTGATAGATGTTAGATCAGAGTAAAGTTGATAGTTATACTTAAATTAGATTATATAGGATTGATCAGTTGTTCTGTCCGTACGTCTGTGGCGTTGTTATTGGTTTCAGTTTGCAAGTCGTTGTCAGTCGTGGGCAGTTCCTAAGGTTATTGATAGTTCAGATCGATTTATCTGTGGGTTTCCCCCTCGGATATAGCCATGTAAGATTTAGTTTTCTGTCTGAAGTGTTTTCTGATTCTGAGTTTTTATATCTGGGGGCTGGAGGTTCCAGATCTGGGCGTCATAATACTTAGGTGCTTTTTTCAGTGATTCAGTTTTGGGCCTGGTTAAGGGGAAATAGCATTGTACGGTTGTAGGGTTGGTTAAAAATGCATTATCAGCTATGTATGCACACATCAGACACATTTAGATTTTTCTGCACAAGTATCAACTATATAACATTCCCGAACATAGGTATTGGTTGTCAAGTCAGTAAAGGCAACCCAAAGAAATGTTTATGGTGTGCACCAATAAATCCATGATTTTGTTTACATAGCTCACATACATGGAGAATCAAATGTACCTATTACCCATATATATATAGGAGATGAGAGATACAGGTAGCCCTGTAGGTTTTATTCCATGATTTGGCCATGAGCGGACAGTATAATCAATATACTTGCCGCTCACAAGGCGGACAATAATAAACTCCCTGTATTGTACAGTGACGTCACAACCGTTCGAGACTATCGGTGAGCTATGCGGACAACACAATTTGATGAAATAAATCAAATAAAGTTGTAATAAGTTAAGAATCATGGAATAAAAGCAAGAATAGCACAGTATCGCGTCTTCGAGGGCCTATATTCTCCTCGTATGGCCGAAAAACAACTTGGCCTACGGCCTCGTAGTTTTCGGCCATACTCGGAGAATATAGCCCCCCTCAGACGCGATACTATGCTGTTCTTGCTATAATAGCTATATTTGATTCTCCATACATGTATATAATGTATTTGCCACAAGGTGGCTCCATGAACATAGGACAGCATGCAGAATTTCGAGGAAGAAGTCGTAATTTATATTAAATTTAATTCATTTCTTTGGTATGGCCGGAAGGTATGGGGACATTAATGGTTTATTTCTGAGTTAGTAATCATATTGTAGGTGTGTTTATAGCCGATAATGTATCTTTAAGTTACATAGCTCTTCTGCGTATTAAAAATTGGGGTAGTTGGAAGGAATATACTAACAATCTGTGTGATCGCTTCCCAACGACATGAAGGGATAACCAGAAATCCTATTTTATTATATCCAATTTTTATTCAAGATGAGTGTATTGAGTTCTTTTAAAATTGTACGGTGAAACAAGTAAGGTTTAACACAAGAAGAATATATAACAAGAGAGCCTCGCTTGCGTAGGAGGCAAAGGTATAGACAAATCGGAAACACTAAAACATAATAAAATACGAGCAAAGGTCCTTCTTTCAGATTTGAAGAAGGTCGTACTGTCGCATACGCGTTAGGATTGTAGAGGCCATGATGGCAGGATATTGGAAATAAAGTTGAAATGTTTAAAAGCGAAAACAAAAACACCAACAAAATGGGAAAATAGTTACATAGGTTTACATGACATTGTTTAACTCCACTTATATCGTATCACCGCATGATTTTAATGTCAATTTGTCCTCTTTTTTGCAGGTAAGTGAAGGGAGATATCTTGTGTCCATGAAATCAAGGCTCTGGTGAGTAAGCGTACAATCATTGCTGCATGGTTAAGTGCCATTCATTAGAGTATATTGCGAAAACATCCCCGTCTACCTGAATGAAGGGATTCTTTATTTACCAATATTGGTGTTGTGGAGCTGGGTGGAGGGGAGGGGAGTGGCGAACTCCTCCCTACATGGTTCACTGGCCTATTGTTTGGTTAGAACCTCCATTAAAAAGTAAAAGTCAATATTGTTGGCGTGGCAGCAAAAAGGTAATGTTCTTTGAGCAAGAATCTGCTGTGGTCTGCCAGCATGGGGATGCATGAGGATGGGGAAGAAAAGGGAAAGGGGAGAAATTGTGTCGGTAATGTAAGGGACTGCTCATAATTAACCACTGAAGGGTGGAGTGGAGAATTTGCGAAACATTATTTTGCAAAATTGTACGAACCCCCTTAAATTCTTGGATAAAATTTCTTGCCCCCCCCCCCGAAAGCTTGTACAAAATTGTAGTTCTGGGTCTGTGCAACCTAATATTTTGGTAACAACCTCATATTTTGAGGGCGATGAATGCTACAGACGACACACTGAATCGTAGATTTACCCCAGAACTATTATGATACACCATACAACATACAGTTACTCAAGTAAACATCTGTCTCCCTGCCTTCTGTCGACCATATTAAAATTGTAAAGTTTGCAGAATGATCATGAGGTACCCATACATTCCACTTAAACTGTTAAACAAATGATGATTATTTTAAAATGAGAAATTAGAAGAGCTTTAGAAGAGCTTTAGAAATTCAAAATCTTAACTCATGTACATTTCCCAGGGTATTTTCTTCTTTTTTTAAAACAAAAGAACACACGTGTATGGTGAAGTATAAAAGCCTCTAAGTACTGGTGGAAAAAGTACTCCGCAGTATGATTATTTGATGAAAATAGTTTGTCTATAGTGGTAAAAATGATTATTTTATAGCCTAAGATATGAAAAATGTCCCTTTTGGCCCTCATTTCATGAGAACCGCCCATGTATACACGTACATTCTTCATAAATGTACCATTACATTAAAAAATCAATAAGAACTTTATCAGTGAATAAATCTATCAATAATGCATGGCTGGCCATAAGCAGTGCAGACATCAATATATTGTTCATTCCAATCATTTGAGCCCATTTCAGATATAAGGTGGGCACACACTAGCCGTGATAATTGTAGCAAAAGGTTTTGCAATAGCTATAGGCCTCTGCAATAGAAATGAAAAGATTTGATCTTGGAGTGCATTGTATCGCAGACGTGTGGGCCTCTTTGCGATAGCCTCTGCAATAGCCTAAGAATAAAGGTTGCGATGTGCCTCACGATAACGAATGCGTCGCAATTTGTCACAGAAATATCAGACATGTTTGATATTTGTTGGTGATAAGCATGTCATCGCAGACGTCCCCATGCCTTCGCGATCAATTGCAAGAGTCTATTGCAAAGGTGTGGCGACGTTTACAAAAGGCTTCGCCGATAGGGGTCCGCAATAACCAGGCCTATCGTGAATGGCAGCTAGTGTGACGCCTCTTTTATTGCAGCTGGTGGCGCCTTCTATAGTAATTTAGATAATTAAATAAATAAATCTATAGTCTTCATAGAAATCCTGAAAAAAATCAATTCATTGTTAATTCATAGCTTATCAAAAACATGGTTTGGATACTAAATGTGTATTTCCCAAAATGACATTTTCTCATAATTATAATGAAATTGAAAATCGATATAGCCCCAGTAGTATTGTGGTGGAGAATACTCAGGCATTAAGTAAACTTTAATGAGGAATGAAGACCTTTCTATGAATGTAATCATATTTAGTCGATTACTATACTTTTATTGTAAATGATTTTTGTTCAGCGTATCATATAAATGTATTGTTCTCAGCCTCTGCTGACAGAAGTATTACAATATATAAGATTTGTATTCTGACATTCACAATAAAATACATATGAGAAAGGATAAGAACCCTCTGCAATGCAGTAATTCTGTCGGTAACTCGCTCTAGTAATTATGACCAGAAATTTAAGATTCATTCAAAGTTAATTTAATTCTAGAAATGACGTATAGTGATCCAATATTGTCCGAAAGTACTAGTTGTCAAGCGAAGTTTTCGCTGTAGATATTTGACTATTTTTCCATCGTTTCGGGCTTTTATGGTTGGAGGAAAGAACCTGTTCCGAATTGATCTATGAGTCTTGTAAAACGTGCACTCATGCTTTAATGCCGTTTATATTAAGATTTCCGCCACACCCAAAATCTCAGCATGGGTTTCACGTCAAATAGTTTAGCAAACCTCGCTAAATTTGGAACACAGTAGACACTATCTGCCACAATTGAGATCCCTGAGATCATATTTTTCCATGAAATTCAATAATTGACTTTGGCACTGAGTCCTATGGTAGCTATATATTTCACTAACCTCATCGATATCTAGGTGAGATAAATACATTTCCCTAAGGGTTTCCATATGGAGCACCTCTATCCCACTGATTCTGCTCTCTATATAGCAACTGCTGGTGTATTATATGTGAACGCTAAGCACTGCATGGAATTAGACCCACAGTGTCAGCGCATTGTGACGCAATGAAAACCTCTATTTACCCTCGCTTTACAGTCAGTATACAATGACATAATTGAGTTAACACCGAGGGCCGATTCTGACCACGATTAGGAACTCATTCATAATGTAGATTACTGCTTAAAGGCTGGTCAGTAGTTCATATATGGGATTAACCAGTACCGCGGCCCGTTTCTTGTATACGGGTGTCGTTGTCAATTAAAAGTTTTCCTCACATAGATGGATGAAGGAAGGTTGTTGGATGAAGGAAGAACGGTCTTATACGGTTTTGGAACCCTTGAGGATTCATCTCAGTGTGGACAAAATTATGACTAACAAATTGTGTAAGTATGTGTAAGCTTTTAAATGTTCCCTAATGTCTTTAAGAGATCGGTTTGTGATTAAAACCACTTTATACTATTAAAATATTAATATTAGTATTAATTTAAACGCCCCCCCCCCCCCCAACCACACAGACAATGCACTTTCATTTGTGTTTTGCTGCTACTGATGGGGCTTGAATCAATTCATATGAAACCTGTCCGCAAACCGTTCGTCAATGTCTACAAACCATAGCTTGTGGAATGAAATAGTTGTAGGTAACCCGTTCGTCATAATATATTATTCTACTGATATTAATCGTTGGTGGAGCTGGAAAAAATATTTCCCGGGCCACAAGTTTCCTAATCAAAGAGCCTTTGCAGATTGCAGAAGAATGAAAGCGAGGTGATCTATGTGGCAATTGCTATCGCACTATTGATTGGGGCTGTATTTATGGGAGTGCTTTTATAACATGTAATTAATCAAATGTTAGTTCTCAAAAGTCTCTTTGTGAACAATACCAAGGGCAAAGTCTGACTCAGCAAACTTGTTCAATGAATATACATGCCTGTGTTTAATGGTTGCTGTATATATAATGTTGCATCTATAAGTAACTGCCCATTGCCCGCGGATAATGGCAGATACATTGATGCTATCTATTCTTAAACTTCAGTAGTTGTTGTTTTGTTTCGGACAATGGTTGGAAGACCCGACAGCTAGCTAGCTAGATACAGAGAGATTATTAGATAGAGAGGGTGTGTGTGGCGGGGTGGGGGGGGGGGAATGGCAGGAGACATTGGGGATATAGGAAACGTTTTGAATCCAGAGTGATATAGAACTTCTATTTGCGCGTCAAGTACCGTGTTCTCTATGTATGATACAACTCTAACTTTAACTTTACGATCCCTTCCTCGACAAAGAGTTAATTTCTCTGATGAACCAGGGAATCAGTAATATATTATTGATTCATTCCGTTAATGAGCGTACTTATTGCACCCTCCTAGCCGTACACCTCAGATTACTTGGGCATATGATTCTAAAGCTGCATTCTCATCTATTTGGTAAACCAAATCTTACCGAATTCACCCATCTTAAGACTTATAGGATTGAATTTATCGATATTCTGCTGCTGTTATATGTTTATACAAGAATTTGAAGTGTAGTCGACCGAGAGAAAACAGCCGCCGGTGAGCGATAATGAGTGAAGGCAGAGAAAGAAAGGAGTTCAGCCAGTTTCCGACATATAAATGTGCACTTTAATGAGGCCCATTAGAAAAAACCCTACAAAATCCTCCAAAACTTTGATCAAATGACGTTTAGATCGGTTTTTCACCAAAAAGGGAACACAAGTAGAAAGTCTTTAGATTTTGATCGCTAACAAATACAGTAGGCTATCCCACGTTCATCATGACAATATAAGACAATGAATTATAATAATAATCCTGATGATAACAATACATGCAAATCCCGTATTAGGACCTGATTGCTGACGTGCTAATACAGTTGCTCTGACATCAGATGGGTCTGTATATATACGAAGGCAAACACAAACAAGTGCTAGTTTATGACCTCGTTGTTGTTATTGGGGATATTCCACCCATAGATAGAGAGAGAGATAGAACTTATGATCGCTTACATCGAAATGAACTGTTTTGAAGCATTTTCATATTTATTGGAGTGATTCCTTTTTGATAAATAGATAACATTGATTTGTCCTTATTTAAATGTGTGACACATCACTAGTTATCTTAAATACATTTATATACAATTATACGATGCTGATTTTCACTTACTAAGAATAATGCCTAGAGGCCTAATTTAAATCTTAAAATACCATGGAATAGGGGATTTGCATAGCCGCCATTTTGAATCTTGATTCACATGGATGTAATATTTTAATAACACAAGTCTGTATATGTCCCATTATGCATTTGGTTTTCAAAGATCATTTGTAAAAGCTGAGATATTTGTGAAAACATTCTTGCAATTGAAAGATTGATCTGGGCGACAGCTGAAAAACACCTGCCTGATGCCCCCGTTATAGAACATAAATATAGGTTTATTCAAATGTTTATCCTTGGAATTCTGACATTGGTTAATTCTGGATTATCGATCTCTAATTTGTTTCCGCTAGACATACGTATTGATGCATATAGCAATGCTATCGTCCCTATTGTAATATTCACCAAAATAGGTATAATAATAGGGTGGTAGATTAGATGTACATCCCTCACAGAATAACCTTGAACCCATCATGGTGGTAAAAAGAGGATCCCTGTCGATATCAAGCTATTTGGAAGCTAATACCCTTAATTTACTTGTTTACCAGTTTCCAGTTAAGGGTAATTTGTCCTTAGTAAACAGCAAATTTACCTCGCTGGAATAATGGTGAAGAGATAAACACAATTGAATTTGTTTACGTACCATCATTTGTGACGTCAGGTGAAAGTTTCTAGACTATCATTTGTGGCTGGTCATTGTGCTTTGAAACAAGATGGGAAGAGCCTAGACGACGCTAATAAATGAATTAGACAACTCGGTATTCCTCCCTTAGGAGACAAAATGCCCTCAGCCCACAAAGTATCCATAGCTGCCTATGGTTATATGCGTGTAAACCATTGCTATTAATGGAAAAGAGCAGGGCTTCACACCCCATTAGCACGTCTCCTTTCTTGCCCTGATATGTCCAAATATATACAAAAGTATGGTGTAACACAGGGAGTAAAGCAACTAATCTCCCAACACTCCTTCCAAGCTTCTAAGGACTAAACGTATACCTTGTGGTAGTTAGTACCACCCACCCCAGTAGTATATAGAAGGCGGTATGCCTTGTAGTATAGTTAGTACGACCCACCCCAGTAGTATATAGAAGGTGGTAAATAATGCATGCATGGCAGGTGCTTACAAACACTGCCCAGTCATGAGCTTACTGACATTTCTACATCCAATGATGTTGCTAGGATTGTCCAGATATAGGCGGTCGGTTGTGTGTGGGTGTGTTTGTTTGTTCAGTATAATTCAAACTCTATTATATCATGAACACTGATGATGAAGGTGTAATGGCACCGAAACGTCGGTCATCTTGCACAATAAATATATACAGCAACCTTAAAGGTCACCATTTGGTCCTTATTCCGGATTTGATGTTATTTTCCCCTATAAAACATCTATTATTTCATTTTTATTAATTTATGAAGTATAATGTCTGAAGTACTTTACATGAAATGGAGCTAGGATTTTCCAAAGATCGATATAATTATATATTATATTTGAATATAAATTGTAGTGCAGCACAATATCTTTCTTTTAGAACAAAATCGAAATATTATGTCAGAAGGTCACTATAAAAAGCATTATTCTCAGTCAAGCACATACATACATCCTTTATAGACCGACAAACCAGGTTAGTCCAAGGCAGTGGTGTACATCGGCACTGCCTCTTGTTTACCCCACTAGCTTCTGCTACATTACCCCAGAGGCTCGACTCTACCAGACTTAATTTAATTTTCTCTTGATGGCTGCTGATCGCTGTATCTTGGTTGAGTCATGGCAGCTCTCGGCTCCAACCACTCCAGTCTATGTAAACAGGTATAGTATACTGCTATTCCTGCCGTTTTGATTTATTAAAGTCATAGCGAATACCATTCCAATATAGCGTCCAATTTGCGGTTGTCTGCGGCAGCTGGGTAACAAATATTTACAAGTGGCGATTCAAACGCAGAGACATCAAATCATTTGGCGTTCACATACAGAGAAAGGTATAAATCGCTAATGTCTATATTCTATATGGGTAAAGGAGAAATCACCAGACAAATAAAGACCCGGCTATTTTCTATATGGTTGAAGGGGGTATTACTGAGGAGATAAATCCCAAGCGACTGATGCCTAATGCTATTTTGTGATTCAATATGCCCGACGTCAGATGCAAGCTAAAGGCTGAGGACTGGGAGCAGTGAGGGTTTTATTATTTTCTAGTCAACAACATATATTTGATGTGTTAAAGAAGAATGAGTCACAAGTCGCAAAATGTGATATTTTTTGTTATGTTTTATTTACAAGATATCTTTGTAGGAATGTTTTCATTTTGAGGTGCTTAACGCAGTTTTTAGCATGAATATATTTACCAAATTTCAAGACCATATTTTAGATATATTCATGCATATCATTGAATTGAATATATTTAGCTCTTGTACTAGCCAATGTTCACCCAAAAATAATGCAAACTTTTTTTTCAAAAATAAAGATATCAAACTTAAAATATAGAAATATTTATTAGATGTCCAACTGTTTACTATCATTGGAATCGGCTTGATCTCATCTTTCAAATAATTATGATGATATCTTAAAATGCAATTTTTGCGACTTGTGACTCATTTTCCTGTAATACAACAACATATAACGCCACTTTATAAGGAAAGTTATTCATGTTTCTTATCTTCAATATAGGCCTCATTACTTCCCAGTCCTTCCCAGTCCCTCTACAAGGGTATGACGTGCCTGCGCAAACCGTCAGCCACTTTTTTTAGATTTTTTAGAACATTTATTTGGGTGAAGCATTTTGTAAAAAAACATTAATTTCGGTCAAAGCTGAGAAAAGAATAACATTATTATAAAATAAATAGATCCTAAACAGCTATACAATACAATATATATTATTCTAAACACTGGTATAAAAGAGAAAATACAGATTGTACATCATATGATTAATGACTACAATTTTGTAATGTTTTTTTGTCTGTTATAAAATATAAAAGCTACAAGTATGGATATTTGATTATTGCTACAGCATCCACTCGCCTCAAGTGTGTGCTAATACAATAACGTCTTAGATTATACCCTATAATATATTTAGAGCAGCAAAACAAATCTTGTATTGAAGCAAGCGAAACTCATGGAAGCGCTAAGAATCACAACTCAATTATGCCAGCAGCGCCGTCTAGCGTACTAAAAAGGTGTGAAGTGGGCTGACTCCATTGTGATTGAGGAGGACTGGAAGAAGTAGTGTCATAAGCCAATTTGAGCAAATGTCGAAGCCAGGCTTTTTCTCCCTCTTTAATACCACACGGGTCTAGTACCTGATAATGAAAGGGCAAACAGAAATGGACTTAGAACTTTCTTAGAGGATAGCAGACAGAGGGGGGAACGATTAGACAGCAAAATGGAATTGTTAATGATATCTTTAATGATTGATTAATTGTCACAAATTATCTTATTATATTCGAAAAATAGTCCTATACCTAATGCTTTAGAAGTGGGAATTTCTTATCTTTAAAAGCTGAGAGAGTCCCTTCAAACGGAGGGAAAGCCTCTTGCCTCAAATCGCAAAGTGCCATTATAATTCCATTAAGACCGCAAAATGTCATTATATTGCCCTTAAAACGCCGAGTCCTAGGTCAGAAACCGATTAGCGCAGTAGGCGTCCAATCACTAACATATCATTCTTATCTGATCTGAGGGTTTGGACCTAGACTGCATAATTACTGTCCAAAAGCCAGAAACAACAGTGTGAGATATGCCCATAAGTCTTCCTAGTTCATCAATATTCTTCGTCTCTACCCCTTGTTGGCGTTTCTTGGTTGTATTTATGAATTACTGGTACCACACTTGTGAGGCCCCAAGATGTATATCCACCCTTTTCAAGGTTGAGTTCATTTTGTCTTTTCTCTCTAACTAGTTCTTGCAGCTTGAATCTGGCTTTTCCGTACTTGGCAGTGGTGGCCTTGTAGGTCGTTTTCTAGGGTAGGATCAGCTTCCAGTATTTCTCTCGTCTTTTCTCACCTCACCGTCAAGCCCCTGAAGCTCCCTGAAGGGTTTATATATAACTATTGTTGGAATGTTTTCACTGTATTACGTATAGTTATCTCTATATGTCATACATACATACAGTATAGTTATCTCTATATGTCGTATGTATACATTTATTCATTCATCAAGTGGGAGAACCAAGGAAGACGGTATGGGAGAACCCGTATGATAGGAACTGGATAGTGACCAAGCATTTCTATCAGTGGAAATATGCACCCACACTCTAAGAAATGGTTGGGAAATCGCATGGGGTACTTTTACTTCTACAATACTTCAGCGCGATTTCTCTTGTTGCTTGTGATACTTCAGGCAGAACTGTGAAATCCCAAACGCTCCGGAAAAGTGCACAGGGCCCCTGTAAAATAAGCAGTGTGAGGGTTCCCCCTGTGATATCCAATGTGTTGGTCCCGTGAAAACCCAGCCACAGTCCTGTACCCCTGAACAAACACACCATGCAGGAAATAGGAGCAACAGCCATCCACTTATACAAGACCATTTAAACAAAGGATTCATGGTTTTTGGCGGGAATTATTGGCGTGTACACATCAGTTGCCATTTTGCAGTCACAGAGGGTAGGTGTCTTATATGCTGAATATATTGTATATACCTAAAATATCACTTTAATGGTCGCACCATTTGATGGCTATAATACATAATTATTAAATCAACCAATGCCTAAGAATACCCACAAGAACGTACCAGGATAAGAACAGCTGGAAAGAAATTGACACATATATGTATAGATCACATAGAACGGTAATAATGATAGTTGAATGTTTGTTGTTGTTTATCTAGCAGAGGGAAGAAGAATACATAATTATCTTCTAGTCAACTCTCTTATCATTGCAAAAGATAGTCTTTAAAAGATCCATGAGAACCTGCGATTAATGAGTTTTCCGGAAGAAATACATACAGTAATAAGATATTTTAATTTCCGATAGTATAAATACCATGTATATATAAATTCAGGCAAGTGATCCTATACATTTACCTAGTTCGGGTTGGCATGTCATCTAATGGGACATAATTTAAACATAATAGGTATTTAATACTAACCTCTCATGATGACAGAATGAACTAAACATGTGGTTCTTTGTGATATCGCTGGGGAGAGCAATCACAGTGTAAAATTGACAGTGCAAATTGTCTAATTTTTAAGTGAGAGTAGTCTCATTCAGCCACACATTATGAAGTATGTCTCGCACTTCTTCAACAGAACATATTTGTTTACATAGATAATAAATGACTTGATACACAGATAATAATTCTTGTAAAATCTTATTATGACATCTCTGCGAAAGAACTCTTCACTTATTACTAAAGGGTGAAAAATTCTTCTTTAGCTTGCCTACTACTTGCCTGTATTTTTCTTTACAGATCCTGGTATGATGAAGTACATCAACAAGTAAATGATGAACCAAAATGATGAAATGATGATTTTCTGAGCATAAATAAAAGAATTGCATGAGTGTGGGGGGGGGGCAAACATTAAAAGTAAAATTCCGATTCTCATGCGTAAAAGTGCGTCATTATGTCTGTGAAAACCACTACCCTTTCCCGGGAAACCCCATGTATATCTGTAGTAATGTGCACGGGAAGCGCTGCACTTTCACACAGGGGCAACTGTACTTTCCCAAAGGGGCAACTGTACTTTCACACAGGGGCAACTGTGTTTTCCCGGTACTGCATTCTACATGGGGGATAAAATCGCAGGTCCACAAATATTACGCGGGGAAGTTGGCATCCCAGATTCCACGGGATACCTTGACTTTCGCATGGGGAAAGCGCATTCCTTTATAACAGTGCACCCACCGCCCCATATATCGCCCATCTACACATTTACCTCCTGCATCGACTAGATAGAATGCTGAGGCTAGCAGGCTGTCTATCACCCTGCATCAGCATGCACCCCCCACCCCCCGCCCCCCATCCCTCCCCCAGCCATCACAACTATCCACTATTGCTGTTTGTTGCTATCTCTTGATGTCCCTCCACCCTCTCCTCTCTCTCCTCTCTCCCTCTCTTTCCTCTCTTCTCTCGCTATAATGTCTCCAGTTTAGAAACTGCTCCTCTCTCTCCTCTCTCTATGTCTCTCTCCTCTTTCTCTCTTTCTCTCTCTCTTCTCTCTCTCCTCTTCCCTCTCTCTCTCTCCTCTTTCTACAACCTCTACTGCTCCTCTCTCTCTCCTCTCTCTATACCTCTCTCTCTTCTCTCTCTCTCCTCTCTCTCTCCTCTCTCTCTCCTCTCTGTCTCCTCTCTCTGTCTCCTCTCTGTCTCTCGCTCCTCTCTCTGCTGCCTCTGTCTCTCCATATCTCTCTCCTTATCTCCCAATATTTCGCTCTAGTTCTCTTTCTCTGTGTGTGCTCTCCCCACCCCTCTGTCTGTCTCTCTTACTCTCTATCCCTCTCCTTCCCCCTCCTCCGACCCATTCTCTCTCTCTGTGCCTGCATGTGTGTGTGCGCCATAGAGCTCTGCATTCAGTCCTTTATTTATGCGAGGTAAACATTGTATCCTGCTGACGCGGTCACACAGCAGCGTAGCATTGTTTCCCCCAGTAGATACTACAATACAGCACAATAGTACAATGGTCATAGGCAGTTTAATGGTGATAGGTATAGTTTATTAATGGTCTTCTACAGGTGGGCTAGAGACTAGCAATATCCTCAATGCTAACTGGTAGGGGTGGAACAAGGAGGGGTTGACCAACATTTTGGAGTAGTTTGTCCGTTTGTTTTTGCTACAGGACTTCATAAAAATACCCATTTATATTCGGAGACCCATCCAAATCCTTTCCTGCGATGCCTTAATTCACGTATTATCGCTCACCGGCGGCAGTTGTCTCACGGCGGATTAGACTCCAAATTTATGTATAAATACATAACAGCAGCAGACTATTGGTAAATTAACAGACTTCTCTTTAATTTAAAATGCTGGTCTGGAAAGGGGAAATCCAGATCCTAGTACCATCGGAATGTTCTTCTAAATAAATACAAATAAATTAAAGGACATTGGGCGTTGGTAGTGCATGGGGACAATAGAAGGTTTAGAGGCACGGAGGCATTGACATATCAAAACAGTCATAGATTGGATCGAGTCTAGATACATCTTTATGGGTGAGAAAGAGCGTTGTTACATGGGACTGAGAACTGTCTAAAAGAACCAATATCCTAAACGGGGCCCATTGCTGAGTGTGCACTAATAATAAATGGTCTGAAGAACTGGATAGGTCTGCTAGACGCCCTTTGATCAACAACTGACAATAAACTCCTGACTTTGAACTGCCCTGTTCTCTGTATTCCTTCTACTATAGCCTCACATATAGAGGGGTCATAGTGACTTTGAGTATTACATATGGCCGAGTGTTGTATAGTGATATGAATATTGGTGCAATCTATAGCATATAACAGGATGGACATTACACAATAGGTTATAACACCCCGCCATGGACCTGTGGCATAACCCTGATTTAAGCACTCTCAAATCTACCATGTCTTTGCATGCTCTGCCAACCCATAATTCTCTCTTGTGTAATATCTGTAATATCCATTCCTCCATTCTCTCATTTCAAAATTGACCTCATTTTGCCATTTCCCTCTTCCACATTGAAGAGAGACTGTATACTTGTGTCTATGGTAACTGTCACGTTGTCATATAGAGAGTAAAACTGACATACTTTGACGGCTTGTCAGTAAACAGTGAACAAGGTAATATTAATGTTAATGCTAACAAGATAATGTGGTGTCAGATAATGTATGAATTGATAGAGACTCAGATCGTATATGATATGTAAATAGTTACTGGGAGAATGTACATCCAAAAATAAGGCCTTTTCGGGGTCTGTGCTGCTCCACTATAAACCATTGTATGACTCGTTCTAAGTAAATTGTATATTCGTAATATTAAAAGGCTTTCTGGCTCAACAATATTGAAGTCTCCAACCTTCCTAATCACTATCCCTTTCTATTTATCTCCTCTCTCTCTGTCTCTCTCTTTTGCTCGCGTGCACTTTCTTCATTTCTCCTTCTCTCCTGTCTATTTTCCTCTCTCTGTCTAGCTTTATCCCATTCTCTGTCTGTCGCTTTTTATCTTTTCAGTCTCTTTCCCTTGCTCTGTGTCTGACTTTCTCATCTATCTATATCTTTCTTTCTCTTTTTACCTCTCCTAGCTGAGCTTAGCTTAGTCTCTCCCTCCCACCCTCTCTCCCTCTCTCTGCCACTACAATCAGTATATATGTTACTGAATGGATTTTAAACATTTTAAACTTAGACATAAATTAGACAACCAGACATGTACGATTCTCAAAACAACATGCGTTCGTGAGATATCAAAATATCTAACAAGAATCGTATTATTATTGATATCTTTGAAATGGATGGAGACTTTACAATAGTGTTAAGTGTAAGGAATGGATTTACAAATGAAAAGTGATAGGCATTGCTGTACCCCCAAAAGGGATCCAATAAACAGTTAGCAATACAGTAGTATAGATAAAACGGGCATAGATTGGATCGAGTCCAGATATGTCCACAGTATAGGCAGGTTTAGCTGGGAATATAGCTTAAAGGGAATATTTAATAGGGACAAATATATACCTCCCAGGGATGTGATAGCATGGAATATAGATTTATGTTATGGTTTAACACTGAATATGGCTTTAAGTTGCCTCGGTGCATATAACAGGTGCCCTGTGCCATACACTAGAACCCATTTAGCATCGTACTGTTTACTTCCCCCTCCACATAGTCCATCCCCTCCTATATGGCTATAACCATAACCTTTCCTCCTGTTGTCCACTAGCATAATAACACCTCCATGTCAACCGGTATTGTATGTTTATTGGTTGTCTTTGTTGTGCTGGCATTCTCCCATTGTCCCTCGCCTCTGCCATTCTATGTCTCTGCCAACTACCTAGGGCTCGTGTTTGCTCTGTCTCTGTCTGCTTGTCTGTCTGTCTCTCTCCGACCCTCACTCCTCTATCCCTGTCCTCTGTTGCACTTTTTCCTCAGTCTCTACCTCGACCCTCTCTCCCTCTCTCTCTCTCTTCCTTTTCTCCCCATTTCATATCTTTCTATTGCCATCCCTTTGCCTTCTCTCTGTCATTCTCTTGTCTTTCATTACCAATCTTATCTCTCTTTCCTCTCTTCTATCTCCTCTCTCTTCTCTTTCCTCTCTCCTTCCAGGTATCCCTCCATCGTTCCCCACCTCTTATTGGTCTCCCTGTCTATTTCTCCTTTCGTCCCCCTTATAACTCTGTTTCTTTCCAATTATTTCTTCCAATGTCTTCTACTTTATCTCTTTCATTCTCTTTCCATCTCTTTCACTCTCTTTTCATCTCTTTCCATCTCGCCATATTTCTGCCCCTTCCTCTGTTCCTATCCACCACTTTGCTCCACCTGCTCCACCATCTGCTGTTCCACCACCTGCTCCACCTGCTCCCCCACCTGCTCTGTACCATCTGCAGGCAGGGGGAGATGATGCTGGCGCTGCCTCTTACGCTCCGGCATTTACAATAGGGCAGTTTGCATGGACCCCATTAAAATATATATTACATAATTGATATTTTCCAAAGTGATTTATTCACGAGATCTCTTTGTTGGAATGTTCTCATTTTTGGAGGGCTTAGCGCTTTACGTCATATTTATTCATGTACCAAATTTAGAGATATATCCCTGCCTTTTAAAGGTCATCATTTGGAGTACATTTAATTACTTTACTGGTAGTTGCCCACCAAGAAATATTGCAAACTTTTTTCCGACATAAATATATGAAAAAACAAAAAATACGGAAACACTTCTTACATGTCCTTCCTGTTTACTATCATTGGAATCCACTTGATCTCATCTTTTCAAATATGACGATATCTCAAAACCCATTTTCTGAGACTCATTTTCCTGTAACACATGTATATGGTCGATTCCAGAAATTTTAGTGCGATTTTGAGATTTTTGGTAAAAATAAAAATATTCTTTGAATGTTTCCATACTTGTAAGGAAGAGAGGAGCTACATCGGGCTACATCGGGCTGTAAATTTGCCACAACCTGGGTCAATTATTTTTCCAGATACAAGCCTCCAAATCATTGGAGCCTAGTCAATGATTCCATACGAATACATGTATATGTATGGAGCGTTTTTTTCCCATCATAATCCAATTTATTAATAATCCTGATATAAAGATGTATACTTTTAATACCTTTTCTTGGGAATATATGTTCAAAACATAAGCACCTTTATACAAATCCCCATAATCGTTTCCAACGAATACACCATTCCATACGAATACATCAGTTCAATGATGTATTCGTATGGAATGGTGTATTTATTGCCACATCCTTTCTGAATAAGATACCTTAGCATAAATTAAATTAATAGTAAATCCTTTCATCAGGAGACAATGGTTGACAATAAGAATACAAAATTTGTATTTTCCAGTCAGTTTTTGAATGTGTATTCGTCGGAATCGTGTATTCGTATGGAGTCTTTTCATAAAATTATAATTTACTGATTGAGAAATAAAGTTGGAATCATGAGATTTGTTCTGGATATCAAGCTAACAATTTTAAATGTAAATGCAAAAAAGAGTTGATCAAATATGAAAAGTTTTCTTTTAATAGAAGTTAGAAGATGTATTCGTTGGAACGTTTTATTTTAGCCAAAATAACATTTCTCATCATAAGGACGAAAATATAAGCCAATCTGAAAATTAAAAGAATTGTATTGATAGGGGCAGATATGTTCTTTAATATGGAATATCAAACTCCCTTCAAAAGTAAAAGTTTATTTTGTTATTTCTCACTTTTGTGTGTATTCGTATGGAACGTGAAAATGAAAATGGTCATTCAATGATATGAAAAACTGTTGAAAAAAAATCAAGCGGTATTTACTATTATGCAATATATTCTAAGGAGTCCATACATACCATGTGTAAGTTCATACGACCACAATTGTCAACGTTATAGAATAAAACGTGAAAAACATCAAAATCGCACTAAAATTTCTGGAATCGACCATATACATATAGTAGTTTTTATTTCTATAAGCAGAGACAGGGCTAGCAACTTCTGCTTAACATATCTTCCAGGTGGGCCAGAAATGATAGTGAAAATACAATATGAATAAAGACAATGATGGCAATATATATAGTCATTGATAATGTTCCTTCTTCAAGAGAAAAGAGTTACTCTACAATTTGGTATCCTCTGCTTTTAGTTTAGCATGATCTAAATCATGGCAAAGGCTTTATATGCCAGTAGATGGATTTAATCAAGAAAAATTCCAACATGTAGGCAAGAAATAGAATATGTAATATGGTTAATTTAGCTGGTGTTTTGTGAACCATCTAAATTATTCCATCCCAGACCTGTAGGAAAACAGTTCTCAGGAAAGGTTCTAAAACCTTTCCTAGTTTTACAGATGTTGTAAGTTGTTCCAGGCATTAGGAACTCTGTAGATGATAGATTGTTTAATTGTATCAGTATCCTCGCAATTTAATCTGGGCATCAGATATCAGTTTGTTATAAAGTTTGGTACAACCTAAAAGAACTTCGGACTTGTCTATGTGTTACAGGACTAGTTGATGAAAACAGCCCGTGGTTCACCTCCTTCCCCCTTAGATACTGAAGGTTTGTGTGTCAGCGAATAATTTGATATCGTAGTAAACACGAAAGACTTACACCATATAAATAACTATCTTGATTGTTGAAACTGCAAGGCTATTTGACCACATCTTATTCAAACATGTTTATATTGTTGTCTTTTGCCTTGTTATGTACTAGTCACATGTCCGATTAGTCGTAGAAAAAACATGTATCTCAAAACGGAAATAAGGTGTCAATATTAATAATAAAATATCAAGATTTTGTTTTTGACTATTATGTTCAGCATTGAGCATTATGTAATACACTATTCTCAGAACAAGATGCTTTCCGGTTCCCAATATTTCAAGGGGTGCTTTAACGTATGATGTTGAACTACATATATAAAAGCTTCTTTTTTAAAATTCTGTCATACATACATATATATAGTATACATTTATAATATGTTGAGGTATACAGAAGACTTCAAACACAGGTAAACAATGTAAACAGCACCGGAAAGCTGTGTGTGAATGGGAAATAATAGCCTAAGCATGCAAACAAATAATGATTGCAAGGGCATTTATTATCACTATCAAAAGCTGATTTAGAAACTGGTGGTGCATAGAAACCCCCTTTGAAAATGAGGTTGGTTTTGATGATGGTGGAGAATGAATATATATTATCGCTCCCTTATAAAATAACATATTTTACAATTTATATTGTTCTCGTTGCCTCTTCCACTGTATCGCAACGTGGTCTTACAGCAGCTCCACGTGTGAACTTTAAACTCAGGTTGTGATTATAGATTTTAACGTTTATCTCCATATACCAGACCGATTTCAACAATCAGTTACATGGGAGCTCTAGTTTAACCATGTTAAAGCAGCCTTCTGGTATAATTCTATATCGATCAAAAGCACCTTTCTGTTCCGTTCTTTTCCAATTCATTTGAACGTTATTTGAACGTTAACTGGTAAAATACTACCAAAGATTTGAATGTCACATGTGAACTGGCTCTTACCCAGCATGCAATGTAACTGACATGGACAGTGACACATGGAACTCCTGTATTACAGGTGTCTTAATATGGTGGCAGTTTTGGTGGTGCTATCTGTCATGTCGATCGTTTCTCCCCATTCCAGGAACTTTTAATTCCATAAGGGCTGAATATATCATGCCGACTTCCAAGAAATAATATTGCCAAAGATTTATTATACTTGACGAGAGTTGTTCCATCCCATTAGGGCATGCTCAGTAGCACATGCAAGCCCTTTATTGAAGTCTATTCGGTGTGTTGTGATGATGGCGGGTTGTGGGAGCGATGTTGTTGGCGGTGGACACATGGATGGAGCATGGGGGAAGCAGGCAAGCTGAATGCAGGAGAAGCTGGCCGAGGAGGAGGAGGAGGAGGACTGGGTAGGTAGTGTAGAAGCAGGAGGAGGTGCAGGAGGCTGTGTAGAAAGCTGCAGCAGCTGCAGATCCAGAGGCAGCAGCAGCAGTAGTAGCTGCCATGGAATAGAGAGAGAGAGCGTGCGCGTGCGGAGAGAGAAGGGAGAGGAGAGGCGAAAGAGAGCTCGATCCCGAATGAGAAGTGTAGAGGTATGAGAGAGGGAGAGCGACATAATTAGGAGAGGCTGAACCTCTGCTGCAATAACGCTTCCACTCCTACCACCAGCAAGATATGGTCAGCTAAGGGGTATAGAGAGACCCTGCAGGAGCTCAGTGCCAGTGGGAGGAGGTGGACCTACCTATCTACCTAACCACTCGAGCAATCTACTACTTACAATATAGCAAGTGCAGCAGCATCTATGAGAAAGAAGGAGAGGAGAGTTGCATTAGAGAAGGCCTCAACATCAGCTCTCTGGGAGATGTAAAGGCTTAGTTCTTCTTACCAGGCAAACCAGCAAACTGCTTTCTTTGAGGTCAGCGCCATTAGGAGGGGTGATATTCGGGGACACAAGGGGGTAATAGCCAGCAAGCTATTTACATTTACTCCCTTTTTATCATCATATACAAGATACAACCGCGACTCGGTTATCTGTTATCGGTTCTCTTCTGCTGGTATCAGAGGATCGGAGGCGAATGGCTGGAGAAGAGAAGAGGAGGGAAGGGTATTTGAAATTTTAGCCTCGTATATCCCTCACATTTATTAACATTTCTGATTGTGTTGCCATAGCAACAACAGAAGAGACATCGTTGATCAGAAGTTGTCACTTGGTGGCGTTTGTGAGGAAGGGTTCCCAGTGCTGCTGTGGATGCTGCCACTAGCTGTGAAGAAAGAATAAGAAGAGAGGAGGAGGAAAGTGAGAAAACAGGAGGAGTAGGTGAAGGTGCAGGAGGAGTTACAGGAGGCTAAACATTAAGCTACAGAGGGAGATACAGGAGGAAGTACTGCAGGTGCAAAAACTAAACTACCGAAGGGCTGAGTACTAAAACAGGAGAAAGTATACAAAGTAATATTTTGGACTGAATGTGTACTGAAGTCTATAGTGAAAACAGCTTCAAAAGGCGGTAGGGAAAAAGCTACAGGCGACAGAAAATACAGTATATTTCATTAAAGGTATACTGGATTCTATAACAGAAGTTGAGCAGGAATAGGTACATGAGGGAATAGTGACTGCTTTTTATATATTGCACCAAAGAAAAGGTACACGAAGAAGCACTGAAGGATGTCAACATTCTGAAGTAAAGGAGGGCTAAATTCTGTAGGAAAGAGGGCATCCAAAAAGAAGACCACGTCTGAAGGAAGAAGGAAAATGAAAACAGGATAAAAATTGATGTCATCAATCCCCTTACATCTATACACCTCAGAGGCAGTCCTTGGCAGGTGTAAAGGAAACAGGACCCTCAGCCAAAGGAAGTATATTTGTATTCCTTAGACCTCAGGAAACCTCTAAGCTTATACTACTTGATCCTTTATCGCCACGACCACCCTACAGGAGTAACCATAATACACTAGAGGCGTTAAAGTCCTCTTACTAGTTTATCATATCACTGGTTACATCCCAGCACTTTGAGGTGCTCTTATTTTCATTGGGAGCCACTCGCACGCAAAGTCAACACCTATATTCATCAACTACTCCCCTCAACCGGTGGACTAGGAAGTGAGGTGATCTTGCTGATTATCTCTATTACTTTACACTCCATGCCTGCACAAAGGACCTACTGTAAATGCCTATATGAATACCAACTACTAGGTTAATAAATTAACTCACTGGAGGAGGAGGTATAGCAGGAGGAGCTCGATATATATGCTCTGATAACAGGTGGTTCACTACACGGACAGACCTACCCCTGGAGAGAACAAAACACAACACAGAAGGGTTGCTGCATAACAACTCCAGATTAGTAGCAGATCAGTCGGTTGAGTAGTGTGGTCTATTAACCATATCAAATTGATACCACTATCGATATCACCACACCTACACCACTCAGTCTCTCGCTCCAGGGTGCCTATAGAAGGAAGGAAGGAAACACGGAAAAGAGAGAAAGGGGGAGAGCAGAGAACCAGTACCTGTGTGGTATAGAGAAGGAGGAGGAGGAGGTTACAGTGGTGGTAGTAGTGGTGGTGGTAAGTGTGTGGATCGACTGCCTGCTGCAGGGTTTCTCCAGGGGAGGAGGAGGTGGAGGGATCAATGGGAGGGAGCTGCTCTTGAGAGTAGTTATGAAGAGTACACAAAGCTATACTATATGATACAACCACTCACCCATCACCCACCTGCCCATATATCAGCCCACCCATATATACATACATACATACATTCATTCATTCATTCACCATTCCTTGCATTGTTCTATATATATGGAAACGCTATTGATGTTTCTAAATTCAGACCACGTATTATATATAAGTGTATGCATACATGTGTATGCGTAGACAAAAAGGGAAATTCGATAAGGATTGATTATTGTTACTATCAGCAAACATTCCATAGTCTGTGCAAGAGCCAGACTGAAAGAACCGTCCATATACGTTACATTCCAATTGGTGAATACGAAGGAGTATTTGAAAATAAAGTATATTTGACATTCCAATATCAACACCATTGATATATAGGGATTGCATAAATGGAATTCAAATATTCATGAATATAAACAGCGAATGTATCGCGCAATTTGATCAAAGTGCCATCCCGGAACATAAGTAGTATACTACTGCAGTATACTACTATTACAGTATACTACTACAAGTAGTAAAGTGGAAATTCACAGACAGAAGAAGAATGCCTGAGGACAAACTCACACCTGAGGAGGAAAAGATCTAAAAAGACATCCTAAACATTTTTAGAAATTGAAGCATCTTTCCTGAGTTTACGGCAGGAATATCGAGAGTACGCCTAGCGGACACTCTGAACCAACTCTGGAATTGTGGGAATATTCTTCTGTGTGTACGTTTCCGGCGATAAAGCGCCAAAGAAGACGACGAGCAAGGATAATAACGTCATCAGGAAAACGGGGATACCAGTACACTACGACGCTACATTCTGACGTGCATATCTGCATTAGATAAGATATCGCTGACTCGGCAGATTTCCCACATCAAAGCGTTCTTCTAGAAACAACATGGGAGCCGGCAAGGAGGCAGAAGAACCAGTAAATATATGAATAATTATTATTATAAAAGATATCTATTTTCTTAGCATTACTCTCAGAAATTATTAATTATTAAGAATTATAAACCCCATTATATACTTCGTGTGGTATAGGCCTTGCAAAGGTGTCTTTTTGGAGGGTTCTAATATAAATATTCCTGTTCATCTGTCAAGTGCTATCCTTTTCCCCGATGCCCAATAGGGGATGTGCATATGTCACTGCACAAGTCTGTTAAAGCGCATGCTGGGCTAGGTTCAGCTCAATTCGATTCCAATGATAGTAAACAGTAGGACTCTGTAGTTTCTATAACTAGTCACATATTGTAGCTTGTGTGAATGATGGATGAGGATCCAATACATCATGGGAACGATTATGTGTATCTGGTGGGCAATTGACATGAAGGAGTTGCTATTATAATCCCTGCATTGTCAATTGTATAAAAAGACTTATTAGTCACCAATATCTCAATATATGGCATTAGATGTAGTTTTTTTTTATTGTAAATGTGTCAAATCGTTAAAAATTCACCTTCACCAATCATCTCAAATAACCCAAATTTTCAGACAGAAATGAGCTTCAAAATACAGTTTAATATAGCAGAACAGATATTTTAAAACAACACAATACAAAATATACTCAGATATACCTGGTATTTATCATTTTTCAGCCTAATTTAGCATATTGTACTAAATGTGTAGAGCTGCAAATTGTATATTTTCTAACAATCGGACCCAAATGGTGTTTTGTTTACGGGGTGGCCGAAGCGTGCTAGTATTCAATGAAGTCTCGGGCGTACCCAGTCCTCCGCCCTCTCCTGATTGCTGTTGTTTTGTTTACGTTACACATAATGTTCGTTTGGATCGGCGAAGCTAGATCTATTTATTTTCACTAAAGGAAACACCAATCGCCATTCTATTTAAGTAAAGATGAACATCAAAATCTTAAAATATAAAATTATAAAGACGAACATCAAAATATAAGAAAGGTGCTTATGTTCAATTCTGTCAGTACCTTTATATCAGTTCTTACAATACGCATAATAACATAATATTGGTATTTCTAATGAGGTGGTGAAGTTGAGTTTTAACAGAGGAACTGAAGATGAGATATGTGTGTGTGCGAAGAAGGTAGTAAGTGTTAATTAGAAAATCAATGTGTTACATAGGTAATTAATAGGGTTTAATCACTGCCTTCAAAGTCGTGTGGCTATAACCACCTATAGATAAGGTAGTGATAAAAGGATTAATAACTGAGATCTACGCCCTGGGATTCGCCTCGGGATAAAACAGCAATACATACATCATACATTTATTAAACGCTCAGTATACAAAGGGAATCAATATAATTTAGTTTCAGTTACTATGCAAATTCTCAGTCTAGAATGCCTTAGTATATATGTTTATCACGGTTATTATACTCTTCACATATGTCCTTAATAGGGGATTTGCATAGCCGCCACTTTGAATCTTGATTCGAATGGAATTATGGGACTAATGGTACAGTATAAAATCTACGGAAAACATGCCATGTTCAGCATGGATTATTTATGAATGATCTAATGTCAATATTCATGTGTGATACATGTTTCCATAGCACAAGCCTCCATCTTTCCCATCATGTATTTGGTTTTCATATATCATTTATAACAAAACTAATTGAAAAAAAGGTAATGATATTGGTGAAAACATTCTTGCAATTTTCTATAAAAATGTTGCCAAATATTTGTACATCAGATTTCATCAAAATCCATCCCAGAATGCACTGTAACAGACATGCGCAGTGTCACATGCAATTCCCCTATTGTACTTACTATTACTATATCTAAGTAGTATTCTTAGATACGTCCGATACATGTAGTTGCTAGTAGGAAAGATATGTACTTTTCCAACAGCGTTCCCCCAAATAGATATTAAACCTCTCTCACCCTGATAGGACCAAATAAATACGGAAGTATAGGTGTCAAAACACGGCGTAAAGCAACCGATTCTTCCACCCCCTCTTCTCAAGAGATGCCTCAAAAGGTTAACTCGCTGTAGTCTTATTTATTGAACTGTAATACTAGTGCATGAACATCGGTTTATATATAGCCAAGATAAGGTACCAGATATCGATATTCTAATAAAATCAAAATAACCAAAACTATTTATCAATTTCCAGAGAGGGGAAGTAGTTGAAAGTGCAATTTCAAGTGAAGGTTTTTCTAACCTACTTTCACCTAAGAAACACTTATTTGTTGGTTCCAAATTTGACAGTGTTGTATCAACTGACTGGAATGTTTTCAGGGTACAGTTTCAAAAGCAAAGCAAACAAACACTTTGGCCGAACCCCCATGCGTTTGATTGATGTCATCTACCTCGGTGAAAAACTGTGGTGCTGGTAGTTGACTTATTAGAAGAATTATTTAGCCAGCACTGGTTCAGCTCATTCAACTCGATGAGTCAGGTCCCGTGCGAAAACCATTTTCGCCTAAAGTAAACCCAAGTTTAAAACCGCCACCCATGCCTCTGGTCTGGAGAACCATATATCCCCATTTAACTCACTTTTCTTCGCTTAATTCGATCTTACCGTCTCACACTCACATTTTTTCACCAATTGAAAGGGAATGACATCAACAACTAAATGTGTGAGTTTAAAAGAAGACGAAGTCCCAGATATGAAGATATTAGTGAAATAAAGAGATAGAATGACTAGAAAATGAGACAAATGTAAAAACGGTGTCTGCTCTGGGACTCTGGGACTTACAATGTCCGGTTTGTCAGTCTTACAGGCTAACCACCTGACCATAGGGAACTTTAGACGCGATTTGGTCTGATTCTGGGGGGTATTTTTTACCTTATAGACCACTCCAACGCCACTTCCTCACCTAGACACACGGACACGGCAGTTTGTTGACGTGCGGGTCACTTTCGAATGAAATCCTCCGTGCGCTATATAGGCCACCGTACACAATGCAACGCCAAGTGAATGTGCACATGAGTCGGTATGCCGAAGGGTCTCCACATCTCTTCCGGTCGCACGTATAGCTTCTGAACTCGCCATTCATTTATTACTCGATTCCCGTCGACTAAATCTTCGCTATCGGGCTCAAACACTATTTAAATCATTTCTACCGATTCAAATCTTTTATTTATTTCTTTTTTAAGTCCCTAGACACACGCAACACGGCATTCGAGAACCGGAAGTGTCCGATGCTTTGGATAGCAAGCAGCGGAACCTTGCGAAAACAGGCCGGCTGGCTCAACATAAACATTAGCGAATACGCACCTCTGATTGGCTGTTGTAGCTGAAGCTTCATTCGGCCAGCCGTCGCGGTATCATATAAGTTTCGATTAAAGCGGTGTCCGATGCTTTGGATAGCAAGCAGCGGAACCTTGCGAAAACAGGCCGGCTGGCTGAACATAAACATTAGCAAATACGCTCCTCTGATTGGCTGTTGTGGCTGAAGCTTCATTCGGTCAGCCGTCGCGGTATTATATAGGTTCCTTGAATCCGACCAAATAGCGTCTAAAAGCACTAATACCCTCGGTTTTGGCTGGTTTCCGGGGTCTATTGCCTGGGGAAATTCTCGGGCTACGCCCTCGAATGTTCCCCAAGGCAATAGACCCCGGAAACCAGCCAAAACCTCGGGTATTAATGCTAAAGTAGAGTACATGCATATAAACACTAGGCATACATACCCATTGATGCTTCACATGTGATGCTTCACATGTTAGCTCATGATGATTGAGGAGAATGGGGAAAATAAATTATCTATGAAGTTCCCTGTGTGAGCCACCATAAAAGTATATCTTGCATCTGCAATCTATTGCTATAATATGCCAACGCAGGACTTCTAGGTCTGCACGCTTCTCTGGTCATCCCTGTGTGTCTGGGGGAGGGGAGAAGAGTGGGGAGTGGGAGGGGAAATTACAGTCACGTCAGGGTTCAAACCTATATTCTGATGCTTCTGCGATAAGGTTGAATGAGATTGTGTACAAATATAAGCAAAATCTAATGATTATAGTCGGAAACAATTGCTTGCATCTGTTCCTATAAGAATGTACAGAAATGTATCATAGGATTCTCTCAGATTTCATGCACCAAAACAAGTAATTATATATACAAAATATTTAACGTTATTCCCAAATTTAGTTTTGAATTTGCTCAGTATATATTCTGATATGTGCGTACATTAAAGATTCAGTATTGGGAAAGCAGGCCTTTGAAGGGGGTACGAGATAGATCAGAGGCATAGGGCGTTGGTCACTCAGCCGATGAGAAAGCTGGGGGTACTGTTTTTTTGTTTTTTTATTCAACATTTTTATACAGCAAGACATGACTATTTGTCAAGACCAAAGCTCACAGCATCTGTAATGATATTCTGCCTGGCGCTGTGTCTAATGTGGTTTTAACTAACTAGGTGCATGACTATATAATGTAACTAAAAATAGGAACTTATAAATAAGGTTCAAACCCACACCTCTACAGTTCTTTCACCTGCAGTAACTTAACTACCTCTTAAAATTCACTCCCCTATTATGGGCCCTGTCTGCCGACCATAAACATACAACACCTTGTGTAAAAGACACACAAGGTCCGAGCCCACGCCCCTCGATACATAAAAATATCCCACCCATCTCTGCTCCCAACTGTGTCTATTTTTCTAGGAAGCGGGGTGGGGATCGGCATGACTTCTACGTCCCTTGCACTAACCCAAACCAATAACGTTACCCCCTTCTTAATTCCTTCCCTGTATTCGCATCTCAGTGATGTACAGCATAATAAGATATATTGACATATATATATTGACATATATATGGCATCTGCCAGCCTTATTGAACAGAAGATATAAGTCAATATATGTGATGTGTTGAAGGAAAATGAGTCACAAGTCGCAAGAATACATGTACTGCAAATAGCTCCACTACAGGACATACAGAAGAAGCTAAATTCATAGAAACCATCGAACGTTGTTTACTATAATATTAACCGTTAACTACAGCTTACAGTATACTAGCATCACCATTTAGCGATTTCCATTCACATTAGACCAAAGTATCATTTATATAGGTGCCGTATATAATGATATGCTTTACTTGTACCATATCTGAATGCTACCTCCCACATATCACCCATTATAACTTGTATGTGATTTAGTGTGCAGCAAATTGAAGAGTATTGTGATAGCAAGCTATTTCATCTGGCTAGATAATGCACATCCCCCACCTTCCCTCCTCATGCTGTATCAAATTTAATTAAACAGAAGGGACTTTAGGAATTAGGAGGAATAATTGCTCTCCTGAGTATTGGGACTGTTTGATTGTTACACTGTAGACTCCACACTGTACACTTTACTTTATACACTAATAATCAAGCTGTTAAGGCTAGAAGGCTGTCCAGAAGGTTTTGTGGTGATTGCTTCTTGTACTTTGAAAGTTTATACCAAGGATTAGCAAAGTTGTGAGACATGCTTATGTGTATAGAGTGTTGACTGTGGAAATATAAGCTAAATGTTTGTAAATGATGAAAATACCAATAATGATGAAAAATACATTAAGTCTATTCAAATATGAACACGGGACGTGTACAAGCAGATTGTTGTTGTAATTTTGATTGTCAAATGCTTGGAATCATCAGGAGGATTTCTGCAGCTGATATTTCATCACACCTGATACTTAATACACGTATACGAATTCGTGCAGGGGATTATTAAATGTAGACCATCGATGATGGTCTGTTTTAGTACTACCTCATAATATTCAATATAGAGCCATAGTGCATCTGCTATGCTTCCTTACATTAAGAACACTAACAATAGAAGAATGGTGCAAACAAGAGCAGATTTGTACGAATTTACCATAATAATAATGATAATAACTTAAACTTCCGAAGATAATAACTTAAACTTCCGAAGTAATTGTTTAAGCAGAGAAAGCAACCAGTCGGGGGAGCAATTGAGAGTAGATTCGAATCACATCAATTGATCCTTTCTCTCGATCCAGCGCTGAAATTACCTTCCCGTTGAAACAAACTCGTTATCTCTGGCTTGCTCAATATTGGTAAACAATCTATGGGCAATAAAAGTCCCAATCCTCCCCATTCCAGTGCACCGTACACATGCAATTGATTCACGTCGTCTAAATGTATACCATCGGTATGTTGTAATATGTGATGACAAATAAGGCAAAAACAGGGCAGCGTGCTGGGATTGGTTTTCATTCGTATAGATTGTGTTGTCCATATTACTACTACCGTTTTCCTAATAGTTCCACGTTTTTATATGGAATAGAGGATGTGGGTGGACCACTTCTGCTTTTGTAAGATGTGATAGGTCTAAAGCACATACCCACAGGTATTATATAAAAAAAAGTTCAAGACAGCTGTATACGTTTTAATAACATTTCACCTCAGGCAGCGACGGAATACCGGGTATAACCCGAGTCGCATTGACACACGGCCGAGCCGTTTTATTAACCTGAATAAATGAATAAAATCGTCCAAAAAAAATGAAACTGAAAAGAATGATGATAAGTATGTTAGAGGTACATTCTTGAATTCTAGCCATTTCCCTATTTACCTATCATCGAAAGACGTCTATGCTCCGATAATCATGTAGCCAGCTTCAAAGGTGCTATCAAAGCATATTTTAATGTCTTCTCATGGCCATTATATCTCATGTGACAAGGCAGTTGCACAAGGCAACTCTGATAACTCAGAAAGTTGAGCACTAGACGACGAGGCGCCAGTGGCCATCCAAGAGATTGCCTAATTCTCCCCTTTGACAACAGGACGCGCCACCGGTACTCGGAGCGGCGAAATTGGACTAGGAAAGTTGGCTACTTCACCCGATTTCGTATGTTTTCGCAGTCAACGGGAAAAAAGAATTACGGATTTGTCATCCTCAACATGTTTGAGAATGAAAAAGTCAGGGTTCATAGTGTACTCGTGTAAACTTCGGGTGCACTACCTCCACTACAAGCGCTGGGTACTGCTGCACTATAGGAGCAGCAGTACCCAGCTTTTAACAGCAGGGTGTGCGGGGGGGGGGGGGAGGGGGGGGGGTAGCGTTATATACTATAAAGCCAAGACTTCCCTTCATTCCCATCAAATTGTGACGATAGTCCTACTTGCCACACACACATCTGGACATGTAATATTAAGGCAATCGTGGGTGCAATGCCTGCCTTAGGGCAACCAGTCATTTCTACAATTGGTGTCCACAACACTCTTATGCCTGAGGGTGAACTGTCCGCCTCTCCTATATTCCCCTCCCAGGACTAGATCATATGGGTCAGATTCTCAGAAAATGTACAATTGGCAGCTGCACACATTTAGTAGATTCTGCTAAATTAGGCTGCAGTTTAGTCAATACTAGGTAAATTCGAGTATATTCGGTATTGCATTGATTCTAGCAATCTGTTTGATTAGGTTGAAGTGTATTTTGAACTTTATTTTCGTCTGAAATTTGGGTTATTTCAGAGAATTGGTGAAGCTGAAATTTACATTTTCTTGCGACTTCACCCATATAGCTGGTTTGCCCATTGTGCCTGGGAGGAAAGAGGGGGGAAGTGTAGGGTCACTACAAATGGATCTCTAGCCTGCATACTGCCATAAACAGCCATACACTGGCCTTTGATGACCCAGTCAGCAGGCTTGGTGGTGGATGGGAAACAATGCCCACAGCAGGGTTTGAACCCTCAACATCCTCAACACCATAATCATCAAAGCCAGCATATTATGTCACTGCAGCAAACCACCCTACTCCCCACCCTCACTAAATGATTTATATGAAGATCATAGTCTCTTGGAAGCTCGAAACTAATGAGTGGAAGCCAACCTTTGGCACATTATTGTTATTAATCTATGATGAGAATGATCTCTGCTATCATATCCTTTATTGTACGCTCACCTTATGTAAAAAGGTATGTAATACAAATAGTCTTATTTGACATGTACCATATGAGTTTCAATTTGCTTTTCTTCCTACTTCTAGATAATCTAAGGCCATTCAGAATCATGAACAAATATATATTCCAATATTATTCTTTTCTAAGGGCATACAATAAATAGTGCATGGAACAGACCACCTCAGACAGCATGGACATATAATCACAAGAATCCCAGCTGACAAGCCACCGACTAGCTAACTTTAATCCTATGGTGATGATACAATTTTGGAAGCCATAGACAAATAGGTGGAAGCCAACCTTTGTTGGTGTTTTGCTAAACTGGCTGATGATAAATCCATTTAGACACAAAGAAGGAAAGCCTTGTTGTCTGAAACTGCTTACCACCTTCACAATCGACTCCCACTTCTTACGTAATAAATTATTTAGCTCGATGAGAGAAGTCCGAGGGGAATTGCTCTGTGATTCTGTAAGTTAGATTAGAGGTGGTGGTAGCGAGCGCTGCATGCAATGTGATAGGAATGGCTTCATTCCATGGATTGGAAAACAGGGATGTAATGTATATTTAAAGGGGTTTTATCAGGACATTCAGTCAATACCTATAGATGTAGGTCACTCTTAATCTGTCTTCATATCAGACAACAGGACTGTAGTTTATACATACAGGTTATACATACAGCATGCTCACCAAACGTCGCTAAAACAAATTCTTTATTTTGTGTTCTATTCTTGTGATATATATCTGAATATCGTTTGATGACTATTTTACACGATTTTTCTCTGTTCTTTTTAGTATATTGTCCTATAAAGATTCACACTCACTCTTTCTCCATATAAAGAAGCATGGCTGGAGAAGGAGGGGAATCGATTTATTCACCGAACGCTATGCGCTCATTCCATGGATAATAAATCATACTGATAGATTAGGGAGTGATGACAGTGCATTCGGCAATGCTTTAGGCTTGGTTCCTCTCTATACATAGGTAAACAAGGAAGTAGATCTTCTATTGGCAGGTCTTCGATGTAATACCAAAATACTGGTGAGTGAGTGAGCTTGGTTGCTTAACGCCCTTATCAACATATTTAATATAGTTATATCAAGGGCGGGAGAGCTGAGAGGGAGGCAGTTTATGATCGTACCCAAGAAATAGAGATAGAGAAGAAGGGAGAGAGAGACAAAAAAACAGACAAAAAGGCACTTTAAGGTCTTACCCAGGACCATACCAAAATACTGTGGAAATTGAAAGATAAGCTTACCGTCTATTGAAATCTTTGGCAACACATGAGAACAATGTATATTTACACTTATCACAATGTACTGTGGCCAATAGGAATGAACCCACTTGGTCAATAATGTGAGATAGGCCTTGTCCGTTTGAAGGAAAGGAGTGAGTTAGACTAAAGTAAGTTGATTCTAAATGTTGAACATTGGAGGTAGATCAGAATCAGTCCATGAAGAAACTGGAGGAGGATCGGCTCATTTATTAAATGCTATAAGCCGGAAGGTAGGTTAGAGGAAGTGGTATCAGGCCATGGAGGAGAAAATATCACACAACTTAAATGTAATCTATTTCCTTAACCCAATGTCATTACAATAAATCGAATTCCTACGATTAACAGGAGGGAACAAAAGCGTATCAACATCTTATTTCTATTTTTGTATTACCAGAATTAGCAGGGCTGAGAACGCAGCTTTGGGCCTCAGAGTTCATATACTAGAACGTTTACCTTTCTGCCCGTATATTTCTAAACTGTGAAACAAATTTCACATGTTTTCCCTTGTGTCACTATACCTTCAAGTGAGTTGCAGGACTTATATCCCACCCTGCTGAGTCCACGATTACCTTGGCAACCAACCAAACAGTTCACATTATACCCTTCACGTTTTACAATATATTAATTTTAGTTGTGTCAGAATAACTAAGCTGGTGAGGAAAGTCAAGGGACCAAGGGGTGTACAGAAAACATCTGGGGGAAAAGGACAAGTGATGAATCGTTTTGTGAAAAAGTGTGTAAAACCTAGACAATTTCCGGGCAATAGATCATTGGTGATGGTATGGGGGTATAATGGGTGTAGACTATGTCTCTTATGTGCTACAAGGTAAAAGTAGAAAAATGCAAGTCATTCGGACAGTTTTACTTGACTCTGAATTCTTAAAAGAAGCTATACATTCTCTTTTAGTAGGCTTTATATTTTTAGGTCTAGTTTCCCATTGATCTAGCTGTCAGCTGAATGGAATATCAAATTATGTAAATATTTTTCAAAGTAATTAATTCACAAGATCTCTTTGTTGGAATGTTCTCATTTTAGGGTGCCTAGTGCCGTCGGTTGTATCAATCTGTTGAACTGAATTCTGAACCGGAATTTTGTTTTAGACTTGGGTTATTTGAGAGGATTGGTGAAGATGAATTATACATTTTCTTGCGATTTCACCAATGTACTACGTCCTTGTCCCATGTGTCAAGGGAAAGATTTGGGGAATGCGATGAAGTACTTAGAGCTGTTTTCTTATCAATGAGGAAGTATTACTTTGGTAGCTAAACAACCATTTGCTTATACATTAGCTAGTTTTTATAGAGTGTTCTTTCTGTTCGTTATTATATATTGGTCCCCTATATTGAAGACAAAGTGAAAAGAATTATTCGGGCCATCTACATGTGATGTATGTCAGGGGAATGGGTCACAAGTCACAAAAAATATATTTTCCAAGGGTATTTATTCACAAGATCTCTTTATTGGACTGTTCTGATTGTTGAAGGGTTAAGCGTTACCAGATTTCGAGACAGTCTATGAAATATATCCTTGCGTTTTCAAACATGAATATATCAAACATGAAATATAGATACACTTTTTAGATGTCCTTAATGTTAACGACCATTAGAATCGTCTCGATCTCATCTTTTCAAATAAGATGATATCTCAAAATCCATTTTTTGCGACTCATTTCCCTCTAACACAAGTGCGATAGACGTGTCTTGAATTATTTCATAAGCTGCTGTGCGATACTAAAAGTGGTGCAACACAGGCCCCAAAAAGGCCGTATCTTAGGATGTACCATACATAAAAAACAACTCCATGGGTCATATATCAAATCGAAGCTAAGAACCTCAGCTATAAGGATCTGTGACATTAGGCGTATACCTGAATATAACAAAAGGCATGATGGAAAAGATGAACACTAAGAATTGTGCTGTTAGATATAACACATGGCTATTTACATGGCGGTACTGATTAATGTTACATGCTGAACATGAAATGTTTCCTCCATCCATTGGCTGCATACAGCGAATTGCTATGGTGTCAAGTACCTGGTATTAACAGACTAAAAAGAGGAGCGAACTTGAGGTGCTAATAAATCTAAGATATCTGAGGAATCATATATATAGCACCTGCAATTCCTTTTGCTGAATCCTATTTTGCTGAAACACATCACAAATGTTTCCTCCATTCATCGGCTGTATACAGCAAATTGCTCTGGAGTCAAATACGTGACATTAACAGTATAAAAACAGGAGGAACTTGAAGTGCTAATAAATCTAGGATACCAGAGAAATCATATGAATAACACCTGCAATCCCTGGTGATTCAATATTCAGAATGTTGTATGCAGGAATCGCCTGTTTGAGTTCAAATTCATATGAAATTATTGCAGTTATATGCCAAGTAGCACGCAGAAAAAACTTTCAATTCCAGTACAGAATTTAACATGTGTTTATATTCAAGTATTTATATATAATTAAAGCACTCTAACCCATTACAGGTGTTTTTTGTTGTGCCCTGAAATTCAATATATTGACCAATTAGGTGAGCTGATAACAATTATTAATTCTTTCAATACTTACTGGGACATTTACTTTAGTTTACGTTACATATGCTTGAGTTTGTAAAACCTGTGATAGATTATTGAGAAATAAGGTGAGAATGAACATTTATGAGTTGTGAAGAATGATAGTACCTAGCTATTTGCACATCGGTCACAGTTCCCACATACTAACATATGAGCGAAAATTCTACCACATTATTTGTTCATCAAATTCTATAATGAGGCATGGGCAGTGGCACCTGTAAATCTGGTATTGGTAAACTAATAACAACCATATGTTTCAGACAAATGAGTCACAAGTCACAAAAGTAATATTTTCCAAAGTGATTTATCCACAAGATTTCCTTCTTGGAATGTTCTCATTTTTGAGGGGCTTAGCACTTTTAGTCATGTAAACCCATGCACCAAATTTCAGGACATTGTATGGTGTTTTGAAGGTCATCCTATGGGGTATATTTAGTTACTTTACTGGTAATTGCCCACCCAGGAATATGTTGCAAACGCTTTTTCTTAAATGTACCACCATTGGAATCCGCTTTATCTCATCTTTTCAAATATAATGCTATCTCAAAATCCAATATTTGCGACTTGTGACTCATTTTTCTTTAACACATCACATATTGTGGAGTCTGTTTCATGCTTCGAGTCAGCCCCTGTATGTATAGTCTCAATACTGTAGAGTTTGTATCATACTGGTAGGAATCCCTATACAGTGTCAAAGGGCATTCTCCTTCTTTGCCCCCGCATATGACAATTTCCTCTGAAATGCGCTTGTCTGTCATCAGGGATGTAGAATCCCATAGTTCAGCTGGCACCTGTACCACATAAAGTGAACATCACCCTGCCTAGCAGCAGCACTATATCTATTATAAACTATACCCAGACTCGGCCCAAAGTTGAGGGAGGCCCGGAGGGAAAGCCTCTCGCCACAAACCCCAAAGTGACATTGTAATTCCATTAAGACTGCAAAATGCCATTATAATCCCATTAGAACGCCTAGTCCTAGGTCAGGAAACCGATTATCGAAGGAGGTGTACAATCACAGACATACACTGTGCGGGTCACCGTATTCGCGCGATACGAGAATGGATACGAATTTCTTGTACCCACTTTTGATACGATTTTTTTCGTCACCGCGTATTCGCGCAGCGTTTTTCGTACCCGCGATTCGCGCAGCGTTTTTCGTACCCGCGGTTCGTGCAGATTTTGAGATACCATTATATTTGTATAGATGAGATCAAGCCGATTCCAATGATAGTAAACAGTCAAATATTTGAAAAAAAAGTTTCCAATAGTGGCAGTATATTTTTTCTCACAGAAATGTTTGAAGGGTATCATTATTCCCTCAACATTTCAAAGAGAGTTTAGGGTAGTCCATGTGTTGCCAAATCATTTTATTTTCATCAATTTCTGTGAGCCTGAAGCATAGCAGCCTTCCATTTGATGTGTCCCAGTGGCTTGTTGCATCTGCCTTACCCAAGCCACTATAGGGGCAATCTATATGTACAGTCATTAGGGTATTTGGATCACAGCATTTTTCAATATCAAACAGGTATATAACAGATATAAACTATAGATATATATCACTTATAACATTTCTATGTACATGATGCATAATATCTATAGTGGTATAAATGCCATACAAGGGTATTAGCGGCACTTTTATTGTAAAAGAATTTGTAAATGCACCAAAGTTACCAGTTGGCCACCTGGTGAAAACAGTACCGCTACCTGGTGGCAGAATAGTAAGGGCTAAGGGTAATGGGCTATTCCCATTATTTCGAACATATATGAGTAATTCTCCCAAGGGCAGCATTTGATTTCAGGAGGCAAATCTTTTAGAGAAAATGAAATTCGTTGAATCTCTTTATGTCTAAAAAGAGCTGGGTTACTGAATTTTGTGTAATAGGATTAGGAGCGTCATCCTGGGAACGCATTTCAACAGTCTATTGGAGTCTCTTCCAAAAGCTCACATTATTCAAAATTATCCTTTCATCTCTACTGGGCACAGAACAATTTCAAACCAACCGATCTTGTCTCATTTTAAAGCTAATAAATAGACCTACTACAGTAATAATTTTCATCTCTCTATCATTTTTTCCCGTTGCGCAAATAGCCAATCTCTGGCCGCCGCATTACAACCATATACCTTAGGTTAAAACAATACTAGGTATTTATTTAATAAATTTCACCTATTTGGCTGCAAAACGGTTGCTTTTCTTATCTTCTAACTCTATTGTTCACAAACATCTGTCCTCAACACAGCCATTGTGTTCCCACAACATAAGACATAACATTTATACAATATTGAGCATTGATCTGTCAGCAATTATGGAGCTACACATGCTAGTGTAACAATATGCACTGTCATATAGCTCCAGAATATTGTCGCGCTAAATGTTACACCTATATGTAGGCATCGTCCTATAATCACTTGACAATTGAGTGTAATAGTCAATCACCCCAGACATGTAAATCGTGTGGTAATAGGCTGGCTTTATGTTATAATCCTCTAACAGTGTACAACGGGGGGAGGAGGATTTAAGTTGTAATGTTCATTCAGACATACATTCATGCATCAACAATTGATAATAAAAGTTATACTACTGAAACCATAGTTATAAGCAATCAAAAAGTGGGCGGTATGCAGCAAAGTGGGCGGGGCAATAGTACGACTCAAGCAGTAAAAGTGGGCGTGGCTTTTTTGCACCGGACACTTTCACAAGAGATAAAAGCGCGAGCAAACTCTTGCCACCTTTTAGTGTCTAGTGAAAAGCCAAGCAGGCAACATGTATTATTAAACTTATTAACCATTATTACATGTACTTAATAATTGCATATTAAAAAACTTTTCTTTAAATAATTCACCTTGTAACAATTGTGGCGATTTCTGAACAGAGAATAACCTCTCTTTAAGTTTCACCTTAGCTCTCAAACGTGTAAAAATGATGCCACACCCATAAGTATGAGTGAGCGAAATGTGGCATTTACAAGTGTTAAAACTTAAATGTGTGACATTGCTGCTATATTATGATAGTGTATTCACAGAAGCCAATGTTGGCACACAGAAATAGTACTGTGTCAAAATAAAATCATGAAAATTGTTTTATTATGGTCATTACAACAGTAGTTTTTCTATAATATGTGTGAGCAATTCTGGTGGTGATGAGGTAATGCACACCAGTATTGATTGTGGTGATGCCCGTGAAGCAACTGGTTGATGCCTGTAAAGTGGTTTTCTAAAATATATATATATATTCCTAAGTTCTATGCAATTTTCTTTGTGAAGAATTGGAATGAATGGCTCAAAATGCCACAGTAAAAAATCCCTTAAATAAACCAACAGAACTAACTCCTTATTTTATTATTCGACTCCATATATCTTCTATAGGCCATTAAATTATGAATTCCTTTAGTACATTGACAAAGGGTATCAAACTGAGCCCACACTGCCATTGTATGGGTGAGTGAACTTAGATGTGAAAGCAAAGTGTCAGGGTAGGTGTGTGCGACATTGGGGCTGTACTGGCTTCCTGAAGTCAGAGAGGCCTGATTCTTCGCACTGAGAACGGCTACTATATGTTCTGATTAAATAATAAAAAGTTAGCCATTTTTATAAAGGAGTAATTCTCCCAATAGGGCATCATTTGGTTTTCCAGCCAAGGGTATCCACAACCTGTATTCAGGATGACCAGACATAGTTATAATCATTATATTTGGGTTCGTTGACAAAAATAAGGCTGTGGGAACTCCACTTTCCAAATTCTTATACCAGAATCTTCGCCGTTATTGAAATAACAGAGCTTTTTCAGGCTAGAAAGCCTAAAAAAAGGACAAAGGACAAAAGGACAAAGCCAGTAAACAAATGCAGCTTCATATGAACTATCCAGGTAGTGTTAATTTCCCAATAGTCCAGTCCAAACAATGATTATCCCTCTGATTAACTTTCCCAAATATCTCCAATGTATTATTCACAATAGTTCAGTCCAAACAGGGCGCCTCGGTTCTATGTATGAACCGCCCACCCCTGTCTAATATAAATAGCTTGGCATGAATGTTGTCCGCTCAGTTGCCAGAGAGCTCTCCTAACTAAAAATAACTAAAATAACGATCAGGCAAAAAGGGAAATTCTGCAAAATTTACACATGTTACAAACCAAAGAAGTGAATATTTTAATACCTTTGCTATCCCTCACGGCTATAGATAGATCATTCCATTGCTGTCTCCCTTGATACAAACCTTTCTTATGTTGGTCTTTCAATACGAAAATCGGAGCGCGAATACGGAGCATATCAAATTTCGTCTCCATGATTCAAATGACCGCTTTTCGTCTCAGAAGTTCGCACAATTTCGTCACCGCTGTTCACCAGTAGGGTTCGCGGTGCTTTGTAAACAAACAACGTCTCAATGAAGACGAAAAAACTTGTCGCTCCGTATCGCCCGGATACGGCGGGCGGGAGAGTGTACCATTCTTATCTGATCTGAGGGTTTGACCGTAGACTCTACCTTTATTTTGCTTATGAATAAATAGATTTATTATTATATATGCTTTCAATCATGAAAATGGAAAAAAGCGAGTCATAAATTTGAATTCCAGCAGTAATCTTATTAAAAAACAGAGTGGTTGCCATGACAACCCCACATAACTCACTTGTGAAATAGGCACTATGCGTAACTCACTCTAGATAAGTTGTTTTCAGAGCAATGCCACTATAATTAATATTTTACACACCTGTAGGCAGCTTTATTCGTATGGGTTAGAAGTAAAAGTGAAGAAAGGGTGTGCTTTGAATATAAAAGGGAAAAAAAGTAAATCCAGTTAAAAAGCTGGAATGTTTGTGACAGGCCAGTAAGAACAGAGGCCATCCACGCCATATTTTATCAAAGGCAGCGAGGCCAAGCGTATAGGTGGAATGGGCTGACACCACCTCTGTAATCTACTTCCATCTAAGTACGAAAATGCATAAATGTAGTCAATTGATCAGTGTGCACTTGAGAAATGCGGTGCTTATAATAGCATCTAGCAGAGACGTACATTCCATGTCATGTTCCAGCAAACAACAAACAACAAACACAAGCAGACGACATTTGTCTGCGTTTATGGGTGAAATTGTCAAAAAATGTACAATTGGCCTTCACCAATCCTCTCAAATAACCCAGATTTAAGGCAATAATGAGGTTCAAAATACAGTTCAACATAACCAAACGGATTCCTTGAGTCAACCCAATACCTATAATATTATATCTAGAATTAACAGTTTGCTTAATTTAGCAGAATTTAGTGATGTCATAGATTGGTTTTCATACAGTGGGGTTATCAATAGTGTTTCATAAAAAAAATTAACATGATTTATTTCTAAAAGGATTAGATATTGATATGCATATGAATTAGGTTGATGAGTGGTTAAAATATTCCTATCTTTTCATATTAATGGTGAGTAAGTTCCTTCATATGCAGTAGATTCTACTATTACACAATGGATATTCGTACGTGGCAATGCTCTGCAAGAATAATAAATAATAATGTTAGCATTCCTCGAATCCACCTCTCGTCTAAATCAGTTTGCCATTCCTTTGGAGACATCGGTGCAGCAAAGTAATTGGGCTCTTACAAAGTGGATCCCACGTAGGCCGTATCACATGCAATTACTTCTGGGCGTTTGATCCGTTGTCAGACTTCTTGTTTGCCTTTTATTAAATCACTCTGCTGGGTGATGTTTCCTCATCTGGAGAGGTTTTCAAATCCTCCTAATATTATCTAATAATTTTGTGGTTCAGTGGTTCAAACAACACCCTGATACCGTCCAGTCTATAAGCCCAAAGATGAGAGAGTCCCTTCTAACTGAGGGAAAGCCTCTCGCTCCAAACCGCAAAATGCCATTTCGTCCCCATAGGCACCGCACATACCATTATCCCATTAGGATGCCTGCTCCTGGTCCAGGAACCCATTAGCGCATTAGGCGTCCAATCACTGACATGCGATTCCTATCTGATCTGAGAGGCTTTCAGCCTAGACTGCCGTCGATGGCAATATCAATGCCTCCACACAAATATTACTTAGTCGCTACAGTCGCTATATGACTACACACAGTCATAGATTCCCCAATAACTAGAAATAATAGACAGGATTTATAGTAATAACCCAGGCTGGTGATACTGACATGAGTGTATCAAGTAGGGTCAGTTGGTCAGAAAATGTACAATCGGGAGCTCTACAGGCAGCAAAATGATAAATACATGGTAAAGCCGAGTATTTTGGCATTGCGTTGATTCAAACAATCTGTTCGGATATTTTGAACTGCATTTTGATCCATAATTTTGTTTTAAATTAGAGTTATTTGAGATGATTGGTGATGGTAATTGTACATTTTCTGATGATCTAACCCACTAAGCACTGGTTCCTCTCTCACACAGGACCATGGAGCTAATGCATGGTATCCAAAAAGGGGAGATGAGTATGATACCTGTGTATACATGTGTCAGGTTTTATTTCAGATTGCACGTTAAAACCACATATCCCTGTAATACGTGAATGACCTGCTTTCCGCTCGCTGAGTTAATTTACTATACGCCCATGCTGTACAAGAGGTGCAATAAAGGGGTGCAATAGATGTATATCCACACTATACTGGTACAAAATAAGTTTTTCTTAAGGCTTTTAGGGTAAAATCTTCAGAAAATGTACAATTCGCCTTCACCAATCCTATCAAATCTCCCACATTTAAGGCCGAAATGAGCTTCAAAATACATTTTAATGTAGCACAACAGATATTTTATATATATATAAAGACTTTTATTCACATGCTGACAATAATCAAGATACATGAACAGGAAACTAGCCCTCTGGAATCAACAACATAATACTCAGATATGCATGGTATTTATTATTTTTCAGCCTAATTTAGCATATTGTACTAAATGTGTAGATCTGACGATTGTACATTTTCTAACGATCTGACCCTTTAGATACTTTATGATGATTCATAATTTTGAAAAAGTTTTGAATTTCAATATTCGTAAGTAGTCGGAATCATCGGCGCCTCTTCACATCCCAGCCCTTGTGCCGCTGGAACAACTCATATACTACTTAGTAGAACTTAAGGGTCGGCTTATACCATATTAGGGTCGCAAGCAGCAAGCGAGCAAGAATTTTGACATCGAATATAATAGTAATAATCAATATTATTAGCTAATTGCTGTGATCCGGATGCTTAATATTGGCCTATTGTCACAGCTAAAAAGTGGTCACTTAGAATTGCATTTGTTTCCAATTACCTTAATTATTTTGTTTTAATTAATCCTATTTTCAAGGTATGGTGAATTTACAATTGATCGTTACTATTGATTGATACTATACAATTGATCGCCCCAAGACGACTCTAGCTATACATACACAAGCGTCACACCACAAAACATCTTTGATTTTCTTTATTTCTTTTTTATTCATGTTTATTGGCAGTAGTACGTATGCAGATAACCTCTAAAAACGCTGAATTGTAAGCGGTGGTTATTTCTGTAAATATTTTGTTGTCATTGTTTATGAAAATAAAAACGTTTAAAAAAAAGAAAAGTACAAGATGTCCCGGTGTCGCGATAGGCGGTTTTCCAACCGTGGTTCCTTGAAGCCCCGAATACACAGTCACGATTTGAGGGCCGATTTGGCATCCACGATCAGTTGTACGATTTCAAATTGTCCATTTGAGATCGCACATCAGATCGTAGGTCCCAAATCGTGCCAAAACTCCTACACATGCACGATTTCAGGGCCGATTTAGCGCCAATTCAGCGCCGATTTGGATGTACGATTCATCGTAGGAGGGAAAAATGGTCTTCTGCGATTTCAAATCAAATCGCCGCTGCTTCTACGATTAATCGTCCATGTGTAGATGGTGCTGCGATTTATCGTAGACCTTTATAATGGGGTCTACGATAAATCGTAGGTGCTTCTACGATTTTCGAATAAATCCGAAACTCGTAGGTCTATCTGCGATCTGGCAATATAAAAGAATTGGATTATTTATAATTTTACTTTGAAATGGTATAACTTCACTAATTCTTGGAGGATCAACACAATTTTTTCACTTTTATAATGCAAAGTTTCCCTTCTACACATGTCGACATTAGGTCTCATTCTTCTCATACTTTATTTTATTTTATTCGACAATTAAAAAGAGGAAAAAAAGCACCAGAAAATCGGTGATGTGTCACAGGAAAATGAGCAACGTTATATTTTATTTTATTCTTACAGTTTTTTTACTTTCTTGTTTGCTTCTAGGGTCGTTTTTTAAAACTATTTTCTCAGATCTATATTCCAGAATCGCAGATCAAATCTAGACTGCCAACCCATCCACGATTTCACTTTTTACCAACGATTTCACTTTTTTCACCATATCGTGCATGTGTAGGTCTAAAAATAGGCACGATTTCAGGCAAATAAGCACCCACGATTAATCGTAGATCCTGAAATCGTGTCTGATTCCCAAATCGTGACTGTGTATTCGGGGCTTAAAGGGGGGTCTCCACTGGCTGTGGTAGGCTCTGTGCTAAGCTCTGCGGTAAGCCTTGCGATGTTGTTGTGATAGTTATGTAGGTTGATAGGAGTTGCGAGTAGGACCGTGAACCATATAGGCAGGACCTCGCCACTGCTCTCCACCTATAGAACCATTGCAACACCATCACAAAGCTTACCGCAGAGCTTACCGCAGCCAGTGGAGACCACCCTTAAAACTAGTTAATGATTAATGAGTGATTAGTACGGCTGGATGCAATATTGAATAGGTTTAAGTGTCAATATGAGGGAGTTTTTGAATGAGGATAGGAGAGTGAGGAGTACATCTGGAGGGCATTTATAGATTGAAAATCGTTCTCTGTCTGATGGAATAAGATCTGGTATTTCACTTTTTTCTTTAAATCTAGTAGGTTAAAGTTTCTGGTGTTAGGGTCTAGGGAATTACATGTCTATATGCCATTTGGTAGGATGATGATAATGTGATTCCAGCGTGTACCCAGGGGACGCAAGGCCCACTTTCTTGGACAAATGTTAACTCGATCTCTCAATCATATCCAAGATGGCCGCCAAGTCATGCGTGCGGTGCATTAATTGTCAAGACGTAAATAAGGCGAAAAAAGCAATAATTTTGGGTATAAAAGCCGGTTTAGGCCTATTCAGCCCTGGATTGATACCAATACTAACTATAACCCTAACCCTAACCTTAAATTGGTGGTCTTAAGTCAGTGAACAAACATTAACAAATCAATGTGCAAAATGAGGCGCCGCTAGCCCGAATTGGCGGTCATCTTGGATTTGATTGAGAGATCCAGTAAACATTTGTCCAAGAAAGTGTTTTTTGCTCAGGGGACCGTTGCATAACAAATCCTTTCTTAATAGTTTCCTTTCTTAACAATTTTCCCTTGCTCAGCAGCTGGTAAAAAAAACTTTCAGGAAAGGAATCTGCCTAAGCAAAGAAAAATAAGTTTGCAAGGATCATTTTAAGTAAGGATTTCTTATGCAACAGGGCTCTGTTACGAGGACTAAACATAAACTATTGCAAATGTCGGGTAATGCATCTTTAACATAGGCTGGCAATCTATAGTCTATAATGATTTAGACATAAGTAACAACATTGAGTTTTATATTATAGATCTGTTGATGATGAATCATTGAATGGGTGGTTATGAATCATTGAATGGGTGGTTCTGATGAGATATAAATACGGTCAGGCGACATTGATGGGAGATAATTTAGGGATATTATATATATACATTTGTTATGTCTGGATATCAAACTTGTATCGTGCCGGTAATAAATTCCCGCTCCTCTCGCAAAAAACCATCAGCTTTTATGTTCATGTTATTAAGTAAATCCTTTGATGTATGCACTGTAATACATTGAGGCTTAAAACGTGGTATTAAAGCGTAAATCCTGACTTTGTATTGTGCATGGATTTTGTTGAAGCTTACATGACTGTTTGTTGTTAAATAAAATGATGAATTGTCTATTGAATGAATGATAATCACTCTCCATTCCTATGATGGTACAAGCTCTCCCCCTTTGTCCCATATGTGATATGTTACAGGAAAATGAACCGCAAGTCACAAACTTGATAATATCAATTTTGTGACTTGCGACTTGAAAATATTATTTTCAATGTGCTTTATTCACAGGATCTCTTTGTAAAAATTTTCTCATCTTTGGGATATGTACCGTTGGAAGTCGTACAAATGCATGTACCGAAGACTCTGTACTAAGTATATCCTTGCATTTCTACGGCCATCCTATAGAGTATATAGCAAACTTTTTTTTTCAAAAGTAAATCTATCCCATTTAAAATGTAGAAATACTTATCAAATATCCCAATGTTTACCATCATTGGAATCCGCTTGATCTCATCTTTTAAAATATTTTGTTATCTCAAAATCCATTTTTTTGGCGAGTTGTGACACATTTTCCTAAAACACATTACATATTATATATGTTTCTACCTATCTACTTATCTATCTACCCATCCACCCATCTATCTACCCATCTAATCATATCTATCATCTCTCGATCCTCCACTCTTTAACTTCTTCTATCTTTCTCCCTTTTCTCTACCCCATTCCCCCACTCTCTTTCAGCCCTTCTATTAATTTCTCTTTAAGTTTCCTTCTCTTGCGTTTACACGTTACTCTCTTACTCTCTCCCCACTCCGCCCCATCTCTCTCCTCTCTCCCCCTCTCTCTCGTCTCTCTCTCCTGCTGTCATAAACTTAATCTCCTCTCAGCCTTACACTCTCCTTTCCCTCATTAACTGTCTTTGCCTATCAGGTTACCAACTTGAACAGCCACAATATGTTATCTCTGTAAAACATCACATGAAACTAACTGTGTTTTCTCTTTCCTTATTTATTAGGTAAGTTCGATGTGTTGCACACCTTTCCTGAGTATCCTGAAAAACGGTAAAGTGACGCTTATATTGTGCAATATTCTGGGAAAAGAACACTTAGCTTCTATGAGTTTCTGAGAAAATAGGTTTGAGAAAACTGCACATTAAGAACATGATATAACTGATAGAGAACATCTCTAGTTGGTTTCCTTGCACTAATATAATTTCCCCTTAAAGGCAGACGTGATAACAATTGGCATAACGGATAAATAAATTAGCTATATTTACATCTTATTAGCTGTAGAAACCTGTTAGACATCTTATAATTCAACGCTTTGGCCGGCGCGGAACATTTTTCGGGCAATACAATTTACACATGACCGTGAAACTTACCAACAATATTTTGATAGCTTTAACACAATGACACATTAATGAACAAAGACTAGTATAGTTTCGTTCTGATGCTGATGTTTCATCAGTTTTCAAGAAGTCTAAACTGACTAAAGGAAATAGGGCCCTCAACACTCCCCCTCAGACGTTGGGTCAGATAAATATATCTGGGTCAGATTCTCAGAAAATTGCAATCGGCAGTACTACACATTTAGGAAATCCTGCTAAATTAGGCTGGCAAATGATCAATTCTAGGTATATCTGAGTATATATATGGTTGGGGTTGATTCAAACAATCTGTTTAGTTATGTTGAACTATATTTTGAGCCTCATTTTTGGCTTAAATTTGGGTTATTTGAGAGGATTAGTGAAGGCGAATTGTACATTTTCTGGCGATTTCCCCCTTGTCATTCTACTTCTCCCGCCCACTATTGCAATTAGCGTCTGTGGCCTGGTGATCACCTTGAGCGTCTATCTAAACTGGGAAAGATTATATACATGTAGTTGCTAATTCATGAGCAACCATTTGTTGGAGTGCAATCTGAGGTCATAAGACAAGGCAGTCTCTGGCCGTTCAGATGGTATGAGCACTTAACATGTAACATAGAGCCTGTAGATTCGATCCCTTGGGTATACTAGCCACCCTAAACATCAGCTGGGGAGAGAAAGTAAGCAACTCCCACCACGTATATGGAGATCCCCTCTACAAGACAAGGGGGGCGCAAAAAGAGGGCAGGAGAACCTCTTCATCGTCATGATAATAAGGCTGCAAGTAAATGTGTGCGTTTGGATCCAAAGCATTGATGGTACTGAGTCGCAAGTCGCAAAAAAATGAGTTTTGAGATATCATCATATTTGAAAAGATAAGAACAGGCCGATTCCAATGATAGTAAGCAGTTGGACATCTAATAAGTATTTATATATTTTAAGTTTGATATTATTATTTTTGAATTTGCAATAGTCTTGGGTGAACATTGACTAGTAAAGTAGCTAAATATACTCAATACGATGACCTTAGATATGCATGGATATATTAAGTATACTGTCTTGAAATTTGGTAACTACATTCATGCTAAAAACAGCGTTAAGCAGCTCAAAATGAAAACATTTCGACAAAGACATCTTGTGAATAAAACACTTTGAAAAATATCAATTTTGCGACTTGTGACTCGTACTTGTGACTCGGACATGTACAGGTCCTCCCTGAGGACGCAGGCCTGGATAACATCTAGCAACTGACATCTATAATTGTGGGTAGCAATGTCTGCAGCAAAATCTGGCGTGACGCCTCACACGTGAAGAAAATGTTTGAGTGTGGTGGAAATAATAGATTATCACAGTGGATATAACTCCAGGCTAAAACTAACCAAAACACTGATGGCACTTATACCAAAATATACAATTCTATAACCTGAATAGAAACTCAAAATAATAAAATTATCGAAATCGCAAGGAGGATCAATTATTTGATAAGAGCATCACTCTTGGAAGAGCTACTCTACCAACTACACCAGGTTTACTCAAGAAACTAAAAGATGTAAATATATAATGATATTGATAGCAATAATTAAATATGGTCACATATTGGTATTCTATAGTGAAGGTGGTTGATACACCCTCTTCATATAAACCTGGGGAGTATAAATAAATTGGTTATCAAATATTCACTCTGGAGTCTAATAATAGGACTGGGGATGTTACTGGTGAACCAGAAGCACTGTGGCCAGCTGCTAATGAGCTGACTCCATTAGAGAGATTCCTGCCCGCCAGTATATGAGATTACCAGTGTGTATAACCTTATTAGCACCAATCTTATTATTCCTATAGGGCAGTTGTCATAATGTAGGCAATGTTTCTTTAGGTTTACATTGAGTTATTTGGAGCTGTGTGTCTGCACTCTAGGTATGTCAGCCTACTTCGCTAATTGGTTCTCTAGCCTAGGACTGGGCGTTTTAATGGGAATATAATGACATTTTGTGGTCTTAATGGAATTATCATGGCACTTTGCGGTTTGAGGCGAGAGGCTTTCCCTTTGTTTGAAGGGACTCTCTCAAATTTGGGCCTAGACTGCATGACTCAAGTTCAAAGCAAACACCTTGAATCATTGTACCTCCCCTCCCCACGATCTTAAAACATCTCTTCATAGTTATTTTCTTTACCATGCATTACACAAAATGGCGCGGGAAGGGGTTGCTGAGCTAAGGGACCAAGAAAATCCCCTATTGAGTGTAGCAGCTGGAGTAAGCCTTGTCTGTTGTGGTGATGATATTTGCCCGTGAGAGAGAGAGACAGAGTTGTACGCAAACACAGAACGAGTAAAATCTCTAGCAGCACTCAGGATAAAAAAAACCCTCCACATCAGGTGCTTGACTGTCTGTCAGAAGGTGAACTACTAGAATTCACCACCCGGCAATAATGGCATTGATGTGGTTGCTTTGATGGGGGGCAATTGAGAAGAGAGCCTTAAAGTCATCAAAATGACTCATATTGCTATATTATAACCCTGTAGTTCGTAACGCTGAATTCTTTAATTCTTTAGCTAAGTACTTTCGATGAGAGAGTTAGGATTCCTACTTGTTGCCAACAATCTGAAGACCACTTAGCTGATATTCTAAACAGTTTGTCTTGGTTTATGCACTAGTTCCCTAGTCTAGATCTTTTCTCCGTGCTGATAAACCTGGAAAAGCTTATTATCGCTCGCTCGCCTGTCCATGGCTGTTTTCATTAATTGGGTTCTTCCGTTTGGGATTTACAGCAAGCCTCAACATGCTAAGTATCTCAGAATGAGACACTTAGCATGCTGGTAAAATTTGGGTCAGATTTTCAGAAAATTGGCAGCTGTACACATTTAGTACATTCTGTTAAATTCTGATGCAATTTGGTCAATACTAGGTAGATTCGACTATATATTTGGCATTGCATTGATTCTATCAATCTGTTTGGTTAGGTTGAACTGTATTTTGAACTTTATTTTCGTCTGAAATTTGGGTTATTTGAGAGGATTGGTGAAGGTTAATTGTACATTTTCTGGCGACTTCACCCATAAGATAAGGAATGAATTGAGAAAACACTCTCTTCTCCTTCCAATCTTCCGTTTCTCTCTGTATATTCTCCTCCTTCAACCTTCCCTATACAGCCCTGTATACTATCCCCTGTATCTCTCTGCCACCATCACCTCCTCTGTCCTCACCTATTTTGTCTTTTCTTTGTCCTCAAGATGTATATTATGTCTGCCCATCCTCTCTCTCCATGGTTATCCTCTGTCTCTCTCCTCTATGCATGGTTCCTCTCTCTCCTCCATCTGACCTTCCTCTAGTCTAATTCCCCCCTGAATCCATCGTCTCTCCCCTCCTTAAAATGTGGCTCTCCTGTTCAATTCCTTCTTCCGCCTCTCCATCACCCATTCTCTCAATTAATTTAGGCCATTTTGAAGTCTTTTCTGGCTCTTTTCCTCCACTCTCCACTTTTAGCTACTCTTTTCTTTCTTTCCGTCTTTCTCCCTCTCTTTCCTCTCTCTCTCTCTCTCTCTCTCTCTCTCTCTCTCTCTCTCTCTCTCTCTTTCCTCTCTCTCTTTCCGCCTTTCTCCTTCTAACATTCCTTTCCACCCATTTCCCTCTCTAACTCTCTCTCTAGATTAGACATCTCCCTCCCTTCTTCCCCTCTGCTTATATCCATCCTCGCCCCTCCCCCTTTCCTTCCACATCTCCCATATAATCCCCTCCCTCCCGGGGTCCGCCATTGTCGAAGCACCCAAATCGAGGACATTGGTGTCACGGAAGAAGGCCGTCGCACGCATGCGCTGGGTGGCCGTTCAAGAAACGATGCTTCAGGGCTCGTGTTACCATGGTTACCAAGTGCGACCAGGCCATCTAGGCTGCAGCACGCGGTTGTGTGTCTCTCTCTCAGTGATGGTGATGATGGCAGTGGCGAGGATGAGGCGGAGGAGGGGGGAAGAAGAAGAGGAGACGAATTGATGCCGATATTGAACAGTATTCTCTAGAAAATGCCGGGGGAAAATGACTCCACACACATAAATAATGGACGAGCAGTATTGACGCCGTTTGAAGCCAGATTCCCAATTAATTTGGGCCATTTTGGTCGTCCTTGGCTGCAGAACAGGCCCTGGACATCGCCGATACTAATTTTATTATACATGCAGATTTGCAATCAACTGTCGATGTGCAAATTGTGGCACCGTGTATGCTAGAGTGGATTCAATTCACATTTAACACGCATATTGATTAATATATTTGACAATGTTTTCTGTTGAAAATAGGCAGAATATTGTCATCAATATTTAACCTTGTTTAAATGATAAAAAATTGCAATAGTACATAATACATAACACGTGATGTATAGTGATGCATTCATATAGATATTCCATGCTTTGAACTGTCCAAACAGGGCGCTTTAGACAGCGCTGGCACAGCGATCCCCATTATATTTATAAACAATGGTTTATGCAAGTGTCGTATATCCAAATACATGTTCACTTATCACGCATAGCATATGGCTATATATGCAGACTTTGGGAGGAGTGGCACATACCCCATACCAAACATTGTTTTAGCTTGTTTTTCTGTGACATACAACTCCCCTGGCGAATCAATGAGCCATTAGCATTGTTGACGACATTAGCCTCACAGCGAATAGGAGATGTAGTTTATAAATATGCTTTGGCTGAAATCATTTTGACATATTCACTTCAATTCAAGAATTCTTTTTTTGTACTGATGGAAAATTACAATAGGTTGTTCAGTCAATAATGATAATAATTATACAACTCTATCAAATTACATATTGCAACTGACAGTGGGTTATCCAATATATTCTCCCCCTTCCGATATGCATTTATGTTTAAACATCAGTATTATTATTAATATATCAGTCCTTCACCAAGATTTAAAATTAATAAATGGGACAAGACAGTTTATATTATTATATCAGGCCACACCGTACCATGCCATTTTCCTCCAGCGTACTGTACTGAACCTATATCCTAATGTATGTTTTAATATAATAATTATCATTCATGTATTAGCTTCTTCACTGGAAAACCTTTTTCTATAAAGGTAACGGCTGGAAGAGATGGGATCCTCCCAGAAGCCTGTTGACCTCTTTGGCAACCTTCGTATGTAACTTTTGACAAATAAAAGATTATTCTATTCTATATCGTTATCCTATAATCCTTCTCTTTAGCACAGTGCTTGATGCAATACTTCTATTGTATACCAACCGTCCTTTATGCTAGACATGGACAGTGGTTATCAAAACTCCCCTATTAGCCTATGTATCCCATAAACCTCCACTCCAGTTAAAAGCAGCGGCGAAGGCAACCCCCTAACTGAGACTGCCTTGTTACCCTTGGGAATTACACCAGACGACGCCAAAGTCGAATTTGTCTGTGGACCGTGAACAGGAGAAAGAAATAGCAACGGCCGTATGGATCTAATCAATAACAGATTCCATATGCATACTTTGAATTTTTAACAATATCTCGATTAATTCATTATCGATTGCTGATTTGCATCCCTGTATATGCCGTTCTGAATCCTGAAAGATTTGGTTACATGTAACATTTTGGAATTGTTGTATTCGTCTTCCAATTAAGTATCCATTAATTGTGGACTTGTTTGTGTAGACTTTCATTTGCCATCTGAGAGTAATGACCATGTAAGGGGACTTCTTTGCTAAAGGCACAGATTGCCAAGTCCTCCTGTTACCGCTGTCTTAGCCGTGGACACAATACGCAAAGCTGTAGACACAATTATTTTATTTAGCCTATAGTTGAATAAATTTGATTATTGTGAAGGTTGATGGCACGATGGAATTATCGGGGAATTATAATACATGGCGAGTCGTCCGTCCGTGTGTGGATTATTATGTAGTAATAAATGATAATGGATGGTGGGCAGTTAAGCTGTCCAGGTGTCCAAGGTTCGCCCCTTAGTGGGGGAGTTTTAAAACATTCTACTCTTATTGTTATCCTAATCCTTTTTCATCTTTTAAAGGGCCTAGTCCTTCAAGCAGATTATCATGCGATGTTGCGCCGCAGAGGACTTTTTTGCACTAAATTGTGTGAGAATCGCATGAGAGTCGGCTTAGTGGACTAAGGCCTTATACATCTTTTTTTGGCGAGGGTGGGCGGGAAACAGTTGTTAACTCTCTGGAGGGATGCGTGGAGTGAGGAAGATGGTAGTGTCCAGTGGTCTGAGGTACCCGGAAGGGGAAGTAGTATTGAGCTGTGATTCCGGTCAATTGCGCCCTATTGAAGCAATGGGAGACACATAATAGTTTAACCTCAATAAAGTCTTTACTATTTACTAATGACAATTTGATGTGCGCCATTTCTGTGGTATTACAATACAACTATGGCACCTGAACTTTCATGAAGGTAATTTCGAATCTTAATTCATGTGGAATTATGGGACTTTTTGTCAAACAATAACTAGAAAAAGGCCTCAAATATCCATAAACGTACTATGGAAACCGGCATGCATAGACAGTTTATAAAATTAGTTTTATATAGACTATACCCGAGATTTACTGAAATTGTTTGTCCTATGGATCTCGGTTTCCATGATAAACCCCCATACATGGCGGTCCACAGTAGTTGAGTATGTTTGTGGAATGATCTTCTACCCCATTGCCCTGAGGGTTTTGACGTTTATTCTTATTATAAATTGATTTTGCATACAGCTTTATTGTTAGTTTGACTGCACTGCTTTGATGGCAGTGAACAAATGATGCAAAGGGTGCGATTGATCGAGGGTATGGATTAAAAATGGCTTTTGTGTGTCAAGGCCTAATCTGGTTGAGCTTAGGAGGAGGAGAAAAACATATATATCAGAGAGAGGGAGAGAGGGAAACGGGGAAGAGGGGGCGATCGGGGGAGGAGCAGAAAGAGATGGAAGGGAGCAGAGAGAGAGTGAGAGAGAGGAGAGAGAGAGAGAGAGAGAGGGAGGGGGAGAGAGAGGGAGGGGGAGAGAGAGAGTGGGGGAGAGAGAGAGAAGGAGAGAGGAAAGAGAGAGAAAGGGAGAGAGAGGAGAGAGAGAGAAGGAGAGACAGGGAGATAGAGAGGGAGAGAGAGAGGAGAGAAAGAGGGACAGATGTTGTAAGATAGACACAGAGAGGAGAGAGAACAGAGAGAAGGGATAAATGGGGGCGGTGGGGGCGAGTTCAAGAGGAAAAAACAGAAAGAGAAAGTACTTAGGGGATCAGGAGAGATGTAATGTATTGCATCATAAGAGAGTATACTCATTATATCAACCTAAGTTTAATTCCTCTGCCCATGCCTGGGTCGATAAAGGATTTTATAAATCATCAGTTCTATTATTAGAGAAAAATATGAATGTCAAATAGAGATGCATACTTACCTCAAATTACAACTTGAATAGTTTACCATACCATAATCCTTGTAGTTAAGAATTAACATAATTAAATATATACTTGATGGAGCATAAGGCTACATTTATTGCATGGATAGAGGATCCACACATGTACTACAAAAACAATCATTTCTAAATTCTTAATTAAAATGGCATACATAATTTTTTTTTAATTAACAAAATAAATCATTTAATCGAGGAAGAGGAAGAAAATGGATAATGGATATACTATTTTGACAACAATAACAACAGTGGTATCATGGAATTAATCAATCAAATATATGGATTGTTTGCAATCATAGATCCACTAGCCAAGCGCTGTGTCTAAAATAACGACAATAATAACAAAAGTCTACATCAACTACTTCAAAACCGAGGAGAACTATATTTACTGAGGCAAGGACATGCTTTCCTTAAATCACGGTGGACCGATTGTTTGTTCCGACACACACGACCTCCTGCGGTTCTTAGCCAGAACCATCAAAGTCTGGCGGATTCAAGGCCAACTAATGAGTTCAAAGGGCATTGGAGACTGAGGCAACTTCAAGAAACAACCAGAAAACAAATCATGAAAACCAGAGGGGAAAGGGATCGCATCAAACGATTCCCCTGATGAAACCCTCTTAGATGTTTCCACATTCTCACAAATTATACCTATGTTTGACAATAAACACAAACTTTACTCCTTTAAAACTTGGTTGAAAGTGTGGTCAATGGTTCTGTGGCAATCCTGCATCAATTTGAAGCAAGACTTAGGTTTGCTTGATGTATTCCCTAAGGGCAGATTCTCAGTATATTATTTAGGGGTAGAAACAGGTTGAAATAAGATAGCGTTGGCAGAAATAGAGAAGAGAGTCGGAGACAGTGGTCTAGGATGCATCTTCCTCCCCTTTTTATACATCTCAAGGATTATTTGGATTGGTTTTTTTATCAAGGATTTATATTCTATATTGAACCACTTGTTTCATCATCACCATTACGTAAGGCATTACATTGAGGTTACCAATAACCTATTATCAAGAAAGGAACCTATATACAAAGCCACAAGGAAGGTCTTACTTTCTATTGTACTAACTTGGATTGCAATATAAGGTACCAAGTAAGATATATGGTTACATGTCATGTAACACTTTCTACTGCGTATCAAGACCTATAAGACATTGTAAATTACCCTAAAGGCAAGGCCTCTATTATCATATATCAGGCATAGACCGTCGTGTTCTCAACCATAATCCTTTGGTTAATTCGTTTAATTTTTGTTAAATTCATGCAATTCCTAAGAAATAAACTAGAAATTTGGGAGTATTTCTGGCCCTCTTTAAAAGCTGAGATCATGTTACAAGATTTCGAGTCTTGATTTCTAAAAGTTTCACTAATGTTCGTTTAATAGTACAAAAATGTTGGCGGTATTTGTAATTGGGAACATAGTACAAATAATGCTTACACACCAATGAATTTTGAATCACGATTCAACCTTTGATCATTCGTGAACTGTGCGACCAATTGTAGACATTTTAGCGACCTCGCTCATTGCATACTCCCTCCTGCCTCCATGGTATCATAGGATCAATGTTAAATTTGATCTTATATCGATTGGAGACCTGAGAGAAGAAGGCACTGGACAAGGTGCAGGGAGGAAACAAGGTAATGTTCAGCTATACCTGAACATGTACCTATTCGGGGAAACACATTCCCATGTATATCTGACAGGATTATCAACCCTAATTTAACCAAAGGATGAGCATTTATTGGTGGATTATGAGAACAAACTACGCACAAAAGTGGGTATCGATTAAGAAACTTTGAAGAATATTGACGGGAGAAGTCGGACACTTTCCTACATTCGACTATTGTCGAACTCGTGATATGTTGTAATGTCACTGAATTAAGCCGAATGTGATCCACTATTCTCGCAATAATTTCTTGATTGTAGATTATATCAATTGTACACGAAAATGTGTATCGACTGGGAGGCTGAGAAGAAAGCGACCGGCCTGGATCTATCTAGAAAAGATAGATAGTAGCCTGTGTTAATAATGTATACCAGAACTTTTGTCTTTTGGAGACATTGTGCAGATATGTATTACAGGAACACGTTCTAACACCGCTAACTTTATTTCGAGCCCAATTGCATACCAGATTTTGCTTTAAAAGGTATTTGTTTTAAACACATTGCACGCGGAGGTTTGTGCCGATTAAATTAGAGGATTGGATTGAAGGAGAAGATACGAGATTACATGTGATGTGTTTCAGGAAAATGAGTCACGGGTCGCAAAATTGATATTTTCCAAAGTATTTTATTCACAAGATCTCTTTGGAGGAATGTTTTTATTATTTGAGTGTTTACCGCTTTATGTCATATAAATACATGTATGAATTTTCAAGACAGTGTATTATTTATATCCATGCCATTCTAAGGTTGTCCTATATAATACATTTAGTTACTTTACTAGTAATTGTCCACCCCGAAATATTGCAATTTTTTGTTTAAAGAATTAGAATATCAAAGTTAAGTGATAGAAACACTTATTAGCTGTACAAGTGTTTCCAATCATTAGAAACCGTTTGATCCGATGTTTTCGAATATGATGGTATGTTATCTCAAAATCCATTTTTTGCGACTTGTGACTCATGTCTCTGTAACACGGGAAAATCTAGTAAATACGGTAAATATGGGAGAATTTGGGCTCATGATGTACATGGGAGTATATATCCTGATGGTACTCGATGAAGGATTAGCATAACTTTATTCATGGGGTGTGAAATTATTTGATCATTGTCAACACCAATTGTGATGTTCAAACACATGTAGAGAATGCTCGATCTTTCTCGTATAACTGGCTGCATTTAGAACTCAAAATTAACCCTTCGATTAGTGCAATCTATTGTGGATTGGAAACACAGATTGGACACCAAGAGCTGTAACAATTAACCTGAAGAGTTACATGTACTCATATATAAGATACATAAGTAATATAGGAGCGTGTTCTGGTGGGACACAATGAACTTCTACTAACCCTTCAGTGGAACTTATAATGTGCAATTACTGTCGGATTGTAGCACTAATTCTACACAAACATTCGTATCGATCTGGTTGAACCTGGGCGTTCAGGATTTACAGAAGATGCAAGACAACTAGTCATGCACACGAGCATCATCTGTGGCTAGGGTATGATGTGAAGAACTCCAATTTGATAGGAGATTTTGAAGTTATATCGCACACAAAAGTCTGTATTGATTGGTAGTAGAATTTCATAGAAGAACTACAGGATTTAAAGACGATAGACACAAGATAGCAAAAATGTCGCATCAAGCCGGTCGGCGAATGACCTTTTTCAACTTGGCGATAGTGCCCCGGTGGTCGCTCCCTGTGATTAAACCTCGTGGGGCTAAATTCCAGTTCTTGTCCAACAAGGGTGAGACTACCCCTACCTCTGCACAAACCGATACTGTAAGTACTTTGTATAGTATATATATGTATGTCCCATGTGTACTGCGATGGTAGATCTTGCTGCTCGTGATTTGTATATACCTTTAATTAAATTTAGGGATGTGTTTTAACATAATTCAAGCTTCCCCGACCGGTGACAGAGTCAGAATGAGTACAACGCTAGTTATAACGTAATATCTAGCGCCGATCCCCTCGTAAGTGATATACAGTATACAATGATTTGGTAACAAGTGGAAATGCCTTCAAATGCATACAATTTCACGACAGTGTATTAACTTTATGTATACATGCGTTCCTAAGGTCATCATATATAGAGCATTTCTAGCTACTTTATTAGTAATGGTCCACGCAGAAACATTGCAAACCTTTGTTTCAAAAATAATATCAAATTAAAAATATTATTAAATTTCCTAGTATTGTTTACTATCATTAGAATCCACTTGATCTCATCTTTTCAAATATGATATCTCAAAATCCTTTTTTTGTGACATGTGACTCATCTTTCTGTAACACATTACACATATGTCTCAATTGACATGGAAATATCATGTCAGTTCTAAAATAATGACTCTACTTATATGGTAATCTATACTTCAACGGAATTGCATTATGCAACTCTTAATATGCTTGCACTCTATAGGGGCATGTGTCTTGTCAAGCTCCTCTGCGCGACATCGCAAGAGGCAAGTGATTCAATGGCGAGGCTGGTGATCCTCAGCTGCATGTTGATCGCCTGTAAACGTTTGTGGACGAGCCGTAGGACTACCGACTACCTGCAAATGACACTTCGATTGCAAAAAGATATTCCTGCACTCGAGCCGCTCGCTGCAAATCTAGAGGAGTAGCTCTAATAGCATCCAGAAACGCATCCAGACTGGTGATGCTGACGGCATGGGAATGCATAATATAATGTGATGTGATAATGTGATGAGTCACAAGTCGCAAAATGGAATTATTTCAAAATTAATTATTCACAAGATCTCTTCACAGAAATGTTCTCCTTTTTGAGATATCTAATGCTCCAAGACGTATGAATACATGTACCGAATTCCAGGACCGTGCTAAAAAAATAAAATATATCGAACTTAAAATATAGGAACACATAATACTATAGCTGTCCTAACTTTTACCATCATTGGAATCGGCTTGATCTCATACTTTCAAATATGCTTATATCTCAAAATTTATGTTTTGCGACCTGTGACTCATGTTCCTGGGACACATCACATATGACCGATTGACATTAGCTCATAATCCCTGAAGCCTGGACGCAATAGTATACTAGAATGACTACTTTCTTTCTGCATTGCGTTCATCTAAGACGAAGTGTTTCACAGCACAAAACCATGATAAAGAAAAGGCTGGAATTGCGATTTAAGCTAAATGGACCTTAACTACCCCCTGCTTAACGTGATTTGTGATCTTAGTTATCTATAGAGTATATCCCAAGGACATTACAGAACTTTTTGAGACTTTAGTGGAGCCCGTCTTGCCCGTAGATATAGTCGTAGGGGACATCTGTTTTGTTTAAATTCATTCATTTAAATAGAGTTTACAGGGATGTACCCATTGTGCGATACATAAATAAACGCTCAAACAAACCAAATAAACAAACCAAATATAAAACCCAATAATGGCCTGGCACAGTACATTATACAGCACATGCATGCAAGAATATCGATCTCAGAATGACGTCACCAATAAAGTCCCATGCTTTTTATGAAGTGATGGGTGCACATCAACATTACAGCCTCCATAAGTCTCTAAATACAGATGCACCCTTACTTTTTAGAATGTTTACAACAACATCACTGCTTATATTAGTAACAGATCATGATAAATCTTATTCAATTAAGGCTTGCTATACTTCCTTCCACCATTCCTTCCTTTTCTGTTTCCATCTTTATCTAATCCCTCACCATTGTCTTTGCCCACTCACTCATACAACCCCACTGGCTAATGTACACTTCTATCTCCTGTGCGCTGACAATAACAACTTGATTGTCATGACAATAGGGGATTTGCATAGCCGCCATTTTGAATCCCGATTCACATTGAATTATGGTACAGAATAAAATCTACAGACAACATGTTCTGCATGGACTATTTATCAGTGCTCTGATGTCAATATCCATCCATGTGTTATACATGTTTCCATAACACAAATAACATAATTTGGTATCGTTCCCATCATGCAATTGGTCAACGTAGATCATTTATACAGGCTACGATATTGTTGAACAAATTCTTTCAATTTTCGATAAAATCGTTACAAAATATGTCAGGTTTCATTAGAATCCACCCCAGGATGCACTGTAACAGACATGCGCAGTGGCACATGCAACTCCCCTATTATAACTCCTTTCAAACCTTACTTATACTGCCTTTCCTCCTGATTGCCATGTCCTTATCTCTTTCTTCCTTCCTTACATGCCACACTTGCCTATAGATATATGTATCAGCACCATCGTGCTGATTATATACCCTCATGCAGTACTGTCATGACAAAGCCAACCAGCAGGTACTATAGGTGGGTAGTTACCTGGAGAGTCTCCAGGTGGAGTCTTTACCGCCATGTATTGCGTGCGTATCAAATATTCATAGAGGAGGTGGAGGAGAGGGTCTAGTTTAGTGGGTGCGTATAGGGGGGGGGGGGCTTATGTGTGGCTTACACTGTTAAAACAAATGTGCAGTAATAAATATGGATGGCAGAGGTACTTCAGAATAGTTGATTTGTATATATGTGGCAGGTGGTGATTGTGTAGTATTCCCGATACATGATGTCTTTGGTCTGCTTCATTTTACATAAGTGATGTGTTTTAGCAAATGAGTCACAAGTCGCAAAATTGGTATTTTTTAAAGTGATTTATTCACAAGATTTATTTGTTGTAATATTCCTATCTTTTGGGTTCCTAGCACTGTTAGTAGCATCAATTTATCTACTAAGTGTCAAAACTGTGCATTACATATACATGAAACGTATCACGAATGTGAAATTGTCAATAAAATTTGTTTTAAAATAAATGTGCGTTTCAAATGTCATCATATAGAGCATATTTAGCTAATTTAGGGGTAATTTTCCATCCAGAAATTTTACCCGCGAATATTTTTGGGTGGTGTTACTTACTGATTCTTTCTCTGTTTTTGGGTGTTGGGGTTTGTTATTTCGACGGAAATAGAACCCATCCACCCACCCACCCTGTCTCTACCCCTCCTACCTACAATATCCATTTGATTTAGTGTTAATAAAGCCTAGTCACCACCAATGGTGGTGACTATGCTACACAAGCCATCCTCCACAAGCCACCCTATAAATAGCCTATAATTATGTGTTAGTGTTTGATACCTGTGTGTAGCCTTGCCTCAATGCTACACACACACTAGTGGCAGGCAGTGGCAGGCAGTGGCAGGCAGTGAGAGGCAGCGGCAGGGGCAGTGTGTGGTACTGGGTTGTGTGAAGCTATGTGAGTGAGTGAAGGTGCAGTGTGTGTGAGGTCCGAGAGGGGTCGGAGTCTAAACCAATTTTTATATTTAAAATTGCAACTTTCCTGTACCACATTATACATAAGTCGTCCCCTAAAAAGGCATCAGGAGGAACACGACTTGCCTTACAGACGATGTAATGGTACCCATTTACATGGGAATACATAAAAAACAGGTCCATGGCTGCGAGTTCTGTATAAGTGAGAAGACCAGGGGTATTTGAGCAACGTAAGGAAGTTTAAAGGTGGTCTAAATTCGCCCTGTAGGGGGCGGGTCGGTTGCGCAAAGTCCAGAAATATCGCAAACCTTTTTTAAAAAATAAAAAGATCAACCTGAAACTGTAGAAATACTTATATTCCTACTGTTCACTATCAATAGATTCGGCTTGATCTCATCTTTTCAAATATGATGGTAACTCAAAGGCCATTTTTTGCGACTTGTGACTCATTTTCCTATAACACACCACATATTCATGTCAAAGGTTACAAAAGGAAAAGGGGGAGAGGGCACATGGCACAAAACGCAAGCGGTAATATATTTCGTATGAACTATATGTATGTAATTGTATGATGCTTGCTTTATATAATGTAACTCTATACTAATTGTTATTTGTCAGCTTCATCTGAGAATATTGTGTCCTGTACAAAATGTTACACGCTGAATAAAAAATTCCGTAGGGAAATGTTTGGCAGCATATATATATAGAGAGAAATTGAAAAGGGAACAGCCTAGGCTAAGAGCCTCTATGATCAGATAAGGATGCCATGTAAGTGATTGGACGCCTACTGCGCAAATGACTTTCCGGCCCTGGAGTAGGTGGCCTAATGGGGATAGAATTGTATTTTGCGGGGCATTCCCTCAGTTTGGAGGGACTTTGTCAACTCTGAGCTTAGACTAAAACCCAAAACCCAAAACCTGCTCCCTTCTAATCTGTCTTCGCCTTCCGATTTGTTAATGTAATCCGTATTGCAATCAGTACTCTAAGTACCTCATGAAAATCTTATAGAGAAATCAATAGACTTGAATTGCTTATTTATCCCTACAACCCCAAAGGAGAATGTAAAAGCCACACGATTGAAAGCCAGTGTCTTTTAGAGTGCACAGAAAAATTGAGTGAGCCAGAGTATGGTTTGATGGCACGACACGGCCAGTAGAGATAAGAGAAGACTGGGTTTAGTGAGTGTACATTTAAAAATCGATTTTGAGAGGTTAGTAAAAAAGAGAGAATGTGTTTTTTATGTAAATGACGTTTTGGCAATGCAAATTATAAGAGCCAGTGTATCTAAGAGTGTATCCATAGGGAGTGACTGAGTGAGTGAGTTAGAGTGTGTAGAGTATTGTGTTCAAACCACATGTTCCGAACCATTAGTTTTAGGTGTGCAGACAGAGAGAGGCTGGTTGTGAGTTGAAGGGTAGTGTTCGGTGCTTCAAAAAACAATCCTGAGAGTCATTATTTTTTAGAGTGCAGTGAGAGTGTGTGTGAGTGAGTTAAAGTGCGTAGAGTGGAGAGGAGGGGGAGGAGGAGGTGGAGGTGGGTGCTCCAACTGTTAAGGCACACAAACATCTATATCAGTCTCCATCATCAGGTATGGATGGAGCTGTAATCATACAATACACCAACACACAGCCATGCTGCCACCGCTTGTAGTATATATATATCTTCTCTACTAAACCAGCAGCAACAACTTGCTACAACATAATATCATCCATACAGCCTGATCACTTTATATATACCAACCCCAACTGGATCATTCTAGCTAATTAATTGCCTGATTAATTAATTATTTCCGATCGGAGGTGCATAGGAGCATGAGTTCGGATGTAAATACTGCCGCCTCAGCGTTCTCTTTGACTCTTTATTGTGTCTCGTCACACTCCTGGGATTTTGCCTTCTTCCATTTGTGAATTTATATCTTGAACACACTAAAATTACCAAGGATATGCTTCAGTTTATACAGACAGCTAAGATGTGTATCCTAGATTTTGTTTATATCGGTTGTTGTTCTACTCATGGGATTTCTTCCAAGAACTTATTGGATTTATGTCTGTAATGCACGAAACTGAAAACACTGGTACTGTTGGCACAGATATCATAGACTCCATTTCAATGTAGCTGCTATATCAGTTGTGATACGTTGGATGTTAATCTAAAAGTAGCACTGGGACTGGAAATTAAGGGAAGTAACGCAATGGCGTACTGTGTGTATTAGTCCATTGGAAACATGTTAAAAGAAAAACTGTGGCTTTGTTGGATCATATTTCAACAATTTGACAACATCAACTTACCTGGTAATTCTACTTGTGACATCCCTGGACCAATTAACCTATAAGTAACAGTAGCACTGACAATGAAAAGAATAGAGAGAATGGGAACAACGGCATTTCTTGTGCCATAATTATTTGGAAACATGGACCCTAGGGTGACAGCTCGATTTGGCATCTTTACGCCAGAAGTCGTTCAAACGCGGTGCTTCGGTTCGGGCTTCTACAAACTTTTACGACAAACGGAAAAGCCCCCGGAAATCCAGATTACGACATTGAGTCACAAACAAATAAGTGCACCGCCAGAGAAAAGGGTTGTGCCACAGAGAGGAGCTACACGCCGTGTGAGTACAACAACACACACACGTTTACACACTCAAACATGCAGGTTCCTTTAGTTCTTATATGAACCTGAGCCATCTGTTTGTATTCTTCAGGAATGAATGGTTATTGGTTCTGTGATGTACATCAGAGTACATCATAATATTTCAGGTCTCAGCTTAGGCCTACAATGTCTTTTTGAAAGACTGTTCGATAGGGTACTCGTACTATACTCTGAGAAGTGAAGGTTCTTTGGATATTCCTAAATAAAAGTCAAGGTTCTCTAATTACACTCGAAGAGACAGAGGTTCATAAATAAAGCTCCTACTCCTGGCGGTTCCTAGGAAGACGTAGATTAACCTCGTGGATGGGATTAAAAGTTCCTTAAATTCATTAAAGAGTGTCTTAGACTGCTTTTTACTCAAAGTTGTTCAGTTATCAGGCATATCTCTCGTTATATAATTAACTGATAATTGAACAAATAAAATTGATGAATATTCTATTAATAGAATATTCTACCATGGCAGATGGTGGATGATAATATGTATTTACTATATTATCAATCTCATTATATTATTACATATTATCAAATATATAATATAATTATAAAAATAAACGATCTCGCTCCTCCACCGCCAGGTTCGCTTTACTGAGCTTCTCTAATAGGAATAAAAAGTTGAATTGAAAACTTTACAATAGATATGTTCCCTATCAGGTATTACCTGCAGCTTATTGATACACACACACAGATGGGGCAAATACGGTTCTCACAGAAGCTCTCAGTGTGGTGTATGTGTGAGAGAGAGTCTTTGAGCAGCTATAGGCTCTACCTGTACGGCTATTGATTATCTATTAAAGGCTCCACACCTGCACATCAAGACATTCGACTCCCACTCTGGATCAAAGAGTGAATCCAAATGTACCCGCATCTCCGCTAAAAAAATGAAAGTTCCCTACTCAGAGAAACGCCTCACTTAAGTCGATAAAATCCCCTTTATGTGCCAGTCTTTTACTGAGTGCAGACAGAAATAAAATTACCTAAATGCATTGTGGATACGTTAGCAAAAACAGCTTTAGGGACAGAACTATAGTGAATACACCCAGACAAATAGACGGGCCAACATATAAATAGTTAGATAGGTGCATAGACATAGGCCATATGCACCCAGCATAGAGATAAAAACAACAAGACATAGATGGGCAGACAGAGAAACACAAATATGAGATGCAAGAAATAGACAGACAGACAGAAAGACAGACAGAAACAGTAGCTGCGCGGACACCCAGACAGATAGAAAGGAGAGTCGCCTCACTGAAGTCAATAAAGTCCTGTATGCACCATGTAGTCTCTTAGTGTATGTACAGACAAAAGTTGTATTGCATAAGGTTAAGGTTGATAATGCATACGTAAGCAACAAATAGATGTAGAGCCAGGCAATGGTATGCAGGGGACAGAATGAGACACCCAAACAAGACAATTATTAACCCGACTGTGATAAGTTTTGATTACATTAAGGGCGGACTCTTGGTGAGTATTTATAATAATGGTAGTTTTCTGTATCTGTTCACTATGGACATAGAATTGCTGATTATATAATGATATATACTTCTTTACTTTCTATAGTAATAAATCACCCTATATGAACTAATTAATGAAACTAGACGTATTGATTTGGATTATAAGCTGAAAATATTATACTTGTATGAGAACTTATGAATAAAAAACAAACAAACAAACAGATATATAGAGGGATACAAGACTGGTATATACAGATGAGCAGCTACACAGCTGGATACGTATAAATGGTAGTCACCAGACTGGCAGAGGTATATATAATCAAACGTAATCAAACGAATCAAGACCAATCATTCATTATCAGGCGTTCATATATTTTTTCATGATTTTCATGTCATGTATCCATTTGTTTCATGAGAACTTCACGAGACTTTCGTCTGTTAATTTTATCTATCATTTTTATTAAATTGATTAATCAAATAAATAATCGACCCAAATGGATTTGACAAACCCTGACGACCAGTCTGTATGTATACATGTCAGAGTTTGGTTCAATGGAAACATCCGCACCCAGCTATATAGGCTATTATCATCACATCATGATGTTAATATTGCATGTTCCTAATATATGCCTCCCATCAAATATGGCGACTGGGACTTGCGGAGATGGACAGGATTGTATATCAGATATGTGAGATCTATCAATCACTCTTCATGATGCAAGGCCACCTAAGAGGGAGGGATATGCCTTAATTCTGGGAAAGCAGTGTTAGTCAGACACGCAAATAAAAACATCCTTGATCAGAAATTTTACATCCCAAGCCTTTATATTACTATGCATTTCTAAAATCGTATTCAATGTCCCAGGCTATTTCTAATTATATAGTCTCATAGTGATTTCTTTGTTGTACAAGGCTGCAGTATTGCTTCTATTATTGCCAATGAAGGTGAAAGTAAAATCGTAATCTATGCAAAGAGCTTAAACTCTCTAATGCGGTGAAGTTGTCAAATTGTAAGGCTGTCTGGAAGTCTAGGCAGACGGGGATACGCCTTTTCTCGTTCTGTTTTGCAGCTTGTATTTGTGGAAATATAGAAGTAATATTCATTATACATATAATACACATATATACTAATTCTCTAGTTCCACCAAAACAGAATATGAGTATATCATATTATATACTATATTGAGAAACAATATTAGCATGCACAAGTACTGGAACCTTTAATTGGCGTCTCTAGGACAACTCGTCAGTAAGCGAACAAGACAAAAAGAAAGATGGTGTGTGGACAAGATAATAGCTACTAGACGAATCAGGTATAGGTAAACAGCAACCCCTGATGTCTGTGGTTCAACACTAATAGCGGACTTGCATAGTCGCCATTTTGAATCTTGATTCGTATGGAATTATGGGACTAATGGTACAGTGTAAAAACTATAGAAAACCTGCCATATTCACCATGGGATATTTATTTGTACTCCAATGTCATTATCCATGTGTTATACATGTTTACATAACTCAAGCCTCCATCTTTCCCATCATACATTAGGTTTTCATAGATCATGTACACAAGCTACGATATTGGTGAAAACATTCTAGCAATTTTCGATAAAAATGTTGCTTGATATTTGTATGTCAGATTTCAACAGAATCGATCCTATGATGCACTGTAACAGACATGCACAGTGGCACATGCAAATCCCCTATTATATGTCTGCACAGTAGTGTCTGTCCATATGCAAAATATACATAAGACATTTTTTTTTTTAGAAATTTTATTTTATGTTATGTGTATGTAAATATATATTATTATGTGATACAGCCATGATCTTCCCACCAGAAAAACCAGTGAAACATTGGACAGTTTACATAAGCACCCCCCCTCCCCCCAACACACACACACACACACACCATTAGCCTATAAATTGATTTGTAGTGAACTGTTCCCTTTTAATCTAGCAGTACATCACTATACTCTGCAGTGGATGTGGGTTGTAATCTGTCATTGACAGGATCAATCTGTCACATATAAATGAAAGTGGCCAATATCTTAGTGTGATAGGGGATCTAGGAAGACGCTTCTGCGGGATCAAATCCACCTAAAATATGGGAATTTAAATGAGCAGCTATGTGTGTCATGATAGTATGTACATCCTTACGTACACCCAATCCCAACCGCCCCAAAAAGAAAATGATAAAATAATATTGGCGTATATACCAGACACTTATACCCATTAGCCTATAAATTGATTATAGATAGCTGTTCTGGGCCAATTCAGGAGTATATTATGGTGTTTTGCAGTCTACACCCATACCATAATCCATTTAAATGTAGGAGGTCAATACCTGGAGGAGATATAGGATAGTGGATCTAGCTAAGTGCTACTGCGGGTCCAGTCTTCCTCACCCGATAATCAAACCCCCCACCCACCATGACAGAAAATAGGGCCATGTCTATGGAAATTAAATTACTTCGCTCTATATAGCAATCACATGTGGAATATTCATTTGATTCGTATAACTATTTTAAATTATTTAGTTGACACTATATATTACAGTGAAATTCAGGGTCTTTTTCTGCTTCTGTATAGCAGGTTTTCGCGATATGCCTTTGTCCTTTGGGGTTTCTTGAAGTATATTCATACATCATACGTCTGATTTAAAAGTATTCAGATGAGACATAGATATCTGAAATATAACAATAAAATATGATATAATCTGATCTCACTCCTGGCAGTTGAGACTGTAGCCCCAACTAGTGTCTAACTATGGGAGTTATTGCACTGGTGAATAGTTTATGGCGTTATCACAAGAGTGCAGCATGTTAGAGCTAGGGTCGGGACTGTGTCTGCAATGGCAACCGAATATATAAGATTGAGAACCAGCCCTGGCTTCATGTCATTGAAAGAGAAGAGAGAAATTACCATAGCACCTTTTCTGTAGTGAACTTGGGTTCCTCTGATTTATTTGATAAGAATCTGGGCTAGCAAAGTATTCCTGCAATGGTTGCAACACTTGCAACAAAGCTAATATGTATATCCTCTATCCATCAATCTATTTATCTATCCATCTATCCAACTATATGGATAGATAGATGGATAGAGGATACATATTAGCTATATGGATAGATAAGCCGTGCCTTTTTTCCTCTGCCTCTCTATCTGCGTCGCTGCTTTTCTTACTCTCCCTCTCTCTCAACCTCTCCCTCTCTCTGTGTCTATTGTCTCCCTCAAAGTCACTCTCTCACGTATGCACTCCCTCTCTCTCTCACCTCTCTCTCTCTCTCTTTCTTGCTCTCTTTCTCTGTGGTGTGTGTCTCTCTCCCCCGCTATGGCTACTGCAACGCTTCTTACTTCTAAGTATGATTATAAAATGTCTGATATTAATAGGTTAATAAGCTTGAAGTAGTTTGTTCTAAGAGTATCAACTGTTACTACTCTTTGTGTCAGACAAAACTGGGAACAGCATCCTGCCGTGATGTAATACTTTTTATTATATGTGCATGCTATATGGAAGGTGCTCTAAGTGGGGTGCTATAAAAATATTCATATAGGACGCATCCTATAAAAATGTAGTTGTCTAAATATAGCTCTATAGTTGATATGCTTCACTTGGCTCTCCGCGAAGCATGTAAACAAATGCCCGCGATCGGTAATCAACCCGTGATTCTGGTACTATGATTATAGAAATACATAACAAAAACACATCATTAAATAGAGCATTAAATTCTCTATTGAATGATATAAATTAATGTAGCTTAAGAAATGGCTGCGTTATGAACATTTTAAGTCAACAATATAAGTAGACCTAAAATAAATACTGCATGATCGCACAGTGCAGGACAGTCAGCGGGGCTGTCAGTGGGGCTGTCAGCTGGGCAGCGGGGTTCTCTGATACTTCTTTAGTATTTTTTCAGTAATATCTGATGACATATGATCAAATTTTATGCACATATAATAAATATAGAATGGAACTCGCTGGTAATAATCGAAAAATTTATAGGACTTGATTCGTCCACACAAGCACTCTGCCTACGGCATCATGCTTATGTGGACGAATCTCGTCCTATAAATTTTCGATTATTGCCGGCTTGTCCCATTCTCTGTATATACTGAATACAACTTGATCAACCAATTAATTATTTATTCTATAGAGGCACACAAGTCAGATTTAATCAGATGAATAGCATGTCAAGACCTCGTATGAAATCTAGCCGATTGAAATCTAACCGATTGCCGTATACATCTAATAAAGTTCTTATAAGATATCAACTATAGTATATATGGCCGTAAGTCACATATGGCTAGTGAGGTTCAGCAAGTCTAACCTATACGTAAACGTAAACGTATCTGTATCTCAAATATACAAACATACATTAAAATTCTGAGATTAAAGGGGGAAAAATGTTCACGTAACAAAGCAAAATTAGTGTCACAATCATTTTTTTTTACACGCAATTCACAAAAAAAGATACGGATGCGGTTACATAATTGAGATAGGTTTGCTTGCGGAACCTCCCTAATGTGTTATGCCAGTCTGGCCAGTGGAGATGCATGAAAGATGAAAGTAGCTGTCTGTCGGGCGTCATCTGAGTACATCTCTGCATAGGACGAAGTCCATTTGTGATGTGTTTCAGGCAAACGAGTCACGAGTCGCGCAAAATTTTGAGATATCATCGTATTTAAAAAGAGGAGATTATGCTGATTCCAATTGTGGTAAAAATTAAGGATATTTGATAAGTATTTCTATATTTAAGTTTGATAATTGTATTTCTGAAAAAAACAACGTTTTTAATATTTTGTATTACTAGTAAAGTAGGTAAATGTACTCTATAGGATGATCTTAGCAATGCATGGATATATTTGATACACAATCTTGGAATTTGGTAGATGTATTCATAAGAGCTCCCTGACTAGATACCCCAAATATGAAAACATTCCAATAAAGAGATCTTGTGAATAATCACTTTGAAAAGTACCAAAATTGCGAATTGTGACTCATTTTCCTGCAACACATCACATTTTCCACCTGTCAGCCGACTGCCCACCATAGGAGAATCGGCACAGTGGACAGGGGGCTTTACTTGAACTACTATCCTCTGGGATTTAACCAGTTCAAATAAGCTCACTTCTGTGCAGTGTGCTCAGTACTATCTTGGCATTGCGCCCAAAGTTCGCACAACACGCATAGACTCACGGTGTGTTTTCGTGCAGTGGATTAGTGCAGAATTAGCATTGCATTGTTCAACCAGGTTGATTGGTTCAGCTCCATAGCTGGGTGCTCCACTAGCCCCTGGAGTAGCATATTACCACCTATTGTTGAGATGAAACACGCTAACGGGTGTTATGCCTGCTATTTTTATTTTTATTCTGGCTTATCTAAGTGATTTCTAAATATTAAGTACTCTTTTAGGTAATATTTTAATATGAGCAATGGACGTTTAATGTGCCTAGTGCAACAGAACGCCATACACATGTACGACTTTGATGGCAAACACTACCGATGGCGGAGAAATGGTGCCCACAAGGGGTTTGAATCCATAACACCCTGAGGCCTCTGGGTCCAAAAACATAGCAACCCATTACAAAACCTTTATGAGATAAGACCATATCGAAAAGAAGATACTAGCAGCAGGCATAAATTGGCAAAAGGTAATGATCATGAAATATGTGGTGTGTTATAGAGAACTGAGTCACAAGTCACAAAAAATGGATTTTGAGATATCCATAATATTTGAAAAGATGAGATCAAGCCGATTCGAATGATGGTAAACACTGGATCATCCAATAAGTGTTTCTATAATTTAAGTTTGATATTTTTATTTTTGTTTTTGAAAACAAAGTTTGCAATATTAAGTCTAACACTAATATCTCAATATTCAACCATCAAATGTCATCCACTATATCCATATCAAAGCATTGAGCCTATCTGCATACATCATCAATATAAATATAAGATGTGTTTCAGGAAAATGAGTCACAAGTAGCAAAACTGGTGTTTTTCAAAGTCGTTTACTTACAAGATCTCTTTGTTGGAATATTTTCATGTTTGGAGTGTCTTGTGGTTGTATAAATAGATCTACCAAATTTGAAGACTGTTTATTAAATATAGCTAAATATTATCAGTGCGTTTCTTAGATCATCCGATTGAGTATATTTAGCTACTTTACTGGTAATTATCCACCCAGAAATATTGCAAACGGTTTTGTTTTTTTCAAAAATAAAAAATATTTAACTAAAAAGATAAAAGTACTTATTGGATGTCCTTGATATTTATACATTCATTGGAATCGGGTTGGTCTCATCTTTTCAAATATGGTGATATCTCAAAATCCATATTTTGCGACTTATGACTTATTTTTCTAAAAACGGATCACATAATTATTTCACATCATATCTAACAGTAACAGAGGAAAGGCACTAAATCAAAAATGAAATAAAACAAAATAAAAGTAGGATTCTGCATCCAAGTACTGATCAATCAGTTTACACCACCACTAACGCATTCAGCCATATCATGATTCAGATAAGACGCCAAAGTAGCAATAAAAGCCCTATAACCTGGATATAAAGTCACTCAAGGCAAAAATGGCGAAACATCTTGAAACATTAACTCCCCATATTCAAATATTTATCAGTCAGTTAACATCCCTTACCCCCCATTTAAAGCAATGAGCCATATCATGTTTCAGATGAGATTCCACGGAAGGAAAGAAAAGGGAAAGAAAAAGACAAGAAACAAGGGCATAAATTCACACAAGGCAATAATTGTGAAGCATATGCTGAGTGTACCTTAAGGGACTGGCTGGCCCAGAGCGTGCAATAAATCGCTCCTTATCTGCCGTCACCACAGAGATTTATGTCATGTGAGCACTTTGGTAAGGGGGTCTAAAGAGCACCTCTTCAACCTGTCTATTGCTCGCCTTTCATGGCTTCACTGCTAGAAACACAGGCTAGAATTTAAAGCTGCATTCTCAGATTTTCTACTTTTTGTTCTTTTTGTTCTTTTCCATTTCTATTATTTTATTATCGCTCAGTAATGAGTAAATTCGGCAACATTCTGTTTGTTGTATTATTACATGTATGTGATATCAGGGGTGCTATTTGAAAAGTCAAATAGCACCTATATATATGTGTTATTTGAGTCGAATATCCACAAGATTGGATGGGGTGGGGGAGAGCAGAGAGAGTGGAAGAGAATAGCGAGGTAGAATGGAGGTTGAGATGAGAGAAGAGAGATTATTCGGTTAAGGTTGAAATACTGAGTTCATCCAACCTCTACACTGTGTTGGTATTCAATTATCAAATAAAGGTGAGAGAGGTGAGAGAGATGAGAGGTGAGAGAAATGTACAGGTCTACATAGAGTAAAAGCCGTCACTGCAATAGTGGTTATATTCTCCCTTCACAATATATATATATATAAAGATTTTTATTCCGATTTCTGTTCATTCATACAATACTTCATGACATCATACATATTGAATAACAATAATCTGGAATTGGGCTTTAATAATCATCTGCAATCAGGTCTTCCAGACCGCCCACAATGAATTTATGATAATAGTTTATAAATGATACAATAAAATTATCATTTTGTCTTATTGAATGTTTTTATATCAATAAATATGTCAGTTACAATTGATAAATATGAAATATGAAAATTGATTCTGAATCAAGATAGGTAGGTAGGTATGGACCTTAATGAAATATAATTAATTTAAATAAGCAAATAATTATATAGTAGATAGATGACAGGGACATCTAATGTTCCTGAACTCTGCTTTCCTATAGTGCAGAGCCCCTTAACCTTAGCCTTAGGGACTGTCATAAGGCCATTATTATAAGCAGGCATTAGCTGCCACGCTTGTGATAATGGTTTACGTGCAGCAAAACAGCCATAAAGTATACCTTAATTAGTAATAAGGGAGCTATATTATATATATATATATATATATATTATCATATATATATATATGCTCATATAATTAGTATGTCAAGTGAATATATATACGGGGAGAGAGGGAGCTGATAGACATATATATCTCCCTGTTAGAACACAGGTCTAACACATACTTTAATTTAAAAAAACAAAGCCTACTTTAAGCATGTCCCTTGGCCCTGTATCCTACCCAGTCATCTTGTCTCCTCCTTTGATAGGTTGATTGACTTTAAAAAGATGATACCCGGATGTCACTTCTTCGGTGGTGCTAAAAGCAGACGACAGGATGTACATTGAAAGGTTCTCTACTTCAAGGAACTTCCTCAGTGTAGAGAAGTAAGGGTTTCTTCGACATACAACGCCAAAGGTCCTTTCTGAAACGAGATTTATACAGGCGTCTATGAAATGGGTCCTTCAAAAAGACTTTCTAATATCAAAATATCTTCTGGAATGTGAAATAATGCTATAACGTAGTATAAACTTTAAACACAGCTATCTCCCTGCAGGTCACGCCAAATGGCAAGATGGAGGTTTGTAATCTCGCGGGATTGAGACCTCTGGCCAGACCCTGCAGGAAAACTCCATTTAACAGCATTGTGTTGGCATCAATTGCAAGTTACGAATTAAAGGTTTTCCATTAGCTTTCTTATCGGGATGAGGAGAGAGTTCCATTTGTTCCTTAATCCATTTTATTGAACAAACTTCTACATTATGTTTCGGGATATTTTCAATTGTGCAGCTGAAAAGATCTTATGATTGAAAATTATACAACAAAACTATATACAAATTTAATATTATATTCCTAGAGTGCTCAGAGAAAAGGGTCTGTAAGGAATCCAGCCAAAAACGCGATGAAAAGAGGATCCTCTTTCCGATTCTCGTTACATGAGCGGGCATTGACCAGCTGAATATATTCAATCTTGGAAAATCATATGGCCAATATCATACAACAGAAATATATAGTATCTCCTCTACGCCAGATGTACGGCCAGACACTTGCTTTTTCGTATTAAAATAAAAGTAAAATGTAAACAAAATGCTACAAAATTCAAATAATGGCAAAAAGCATAAGGATCGCATGCATGATCGCCCAATAAACATGCCACTAACAATTCAACACAAGGTTGAACATCTGAATTTAATTAATACTTATGAATACAAGCTGGCTGAGCGTATATAGTATATCTATGGGGTTTGCTGGATGTACAAACGGCTTGCCATAGCCTGTTGCGTGCGTGAGTAGGGAGACCTCCTACTGGTAACTTTGGCACTTACTCAGTAACTCTCTCCTGCGCAACCAGTGCCAGACCTGGAGAGGGGCATAGCAGGGCATTGCAGGCTCAGCTCCTGAGAGAAGGAGTGACCGAGACAGGGAGGGGAGAGCGACAGTGAGAGGGAGAGAACAGGGAGAGGGAGGGGAGAGCGACAGGGGGAGGGAGAGAAGAAGAACAGAGACAGTGAGGGGAGAGTGACAGGGAGAGGGAGAGGAGAGTGACAGGAAGAGGGAGAGCAGAGTGACAGGGAGATGGAGGGAAGAGTAACAGGGAGAGGAGAGTGACAGGGAGAGGGAGAGGAGAGGAACAGAGACAGGGAGGTTGGAGCAACAGAGACAGGGAGAAGAGAGGGACAGAAACAGGGAGAGGAGAGGAACAGAGACAGGGAAAAGGAGAGGGACAGAGACAGGGAAAGGAAAGTGGCAGAGACACAGAGGTGAGAGTTACAGAGACAAGTGACAAAGACAGACAGTCAAGAGGGGAGAGAAGGACAGGGAGGCGCATGCCTACATATTTGAAAGAAAGACAGGAAGAGAACCTTTGAATATTAGAATTTACATACCACAGCAAGACGATATCCATGTCCTCTTCCAAAATATTAACAAAAGAGATATCAGACACTATGGTCTATCAGGAAAGAAAGATCTATAGACACCTTCATATAAGGATATTTACTTAACAGGAAATGCAGCAGGCTTATTGGGAATACTATTTGATTGTTACTGGATATATCTATACGGAAGTAAGGGTAGTATACTTCAATCGCGGAAATGCCAGAGGTTATGTTTTATAGGCCAGTGCCTAAGCAAACAGTACATCCTTGTTTACGAATGCTCAAGGTAAGTTGTCATGGACAATTGTTAATTCATAAAGCAAATGATCTGTAAGCAAAATTAATAAATGCAACTGGCATAACACCTCCCACGCTGAGAATATGTTTAATGTGAGTCTACATTATTGTTATCCATCACACCATCCTATCACTACGTGTCAGTGACGTCTTTCGCCCCCGATAGCTTTTTATATTTATATTTATTGTGTATATTAACTTAGCTCCTTGCCAGAGTTATCAAATAAATAAGCGGTATATATTAATTAGATACATACTCAGGGTAGAACGAAAGATCGAGACTGCTTCGTTTGATAACACAAATAAACGAGTATGTGGCCTGTGCCACTATATCAAATGAGAAGTATAACCGTCCAATAACGTCCTAAAAGTTAGCAAACTTCACCACTGTTTGGCCACCTTCAAATTGAAATTCTTTATTTATAATCTGAAACTTAAATTACGAATATATTGTCACATTGTCCCCAACAGTATTCATACTTGTTAAATGCTCCCTGAATTTGTAACTTATTATGCAGGTGGGGATAAAAAAAACCACTCGTATATCTCCCCTTATTTCTCATGTAAACCGAAATTAGATATATCAACAACAACGACAAACAATTCTCCTTCCTTAGCTACCTTTCCCTGCAAAGCAAATGGTAAAGAACCTTTAGAGAAGGAATTTGCTATACAGATAATCTAGTTCTCGTTCCTATAATAGGAATTTCCTACCTCAGCAAGGGAAAATTAATAGCTTAGCAAGAATCATTTTAGGTAAGAATTTCTTATGCAACAGGCCCCCATTCTCCCTCTCTCTCCCAGTATTCTACCATCTCTCTATAGATATTCCCGTTCTCCCTCTAAGTCATCCATCTTTTACATGGAATTTGGATATATTAATATGTAATGGGATTACCATAGCTAATATTGGAGGAATTCATGTCCAATCAGCAACTACTAGGCAGGTGTGAACTAATGCTGATATATACATACAGAAAGCATGAATCAACACATGAAGCATTACTTCAATCAGAGTTTATGATAACAACACTGACCTAGGTGTTATTAATGGTTGACCTATATGACCCATAATCACATTCCTCTCAACGCCAAAACAAACATTCTTATTATACATGGGCCAGGGCTTGTATAATTGGTGCTTGCAAGTCCCAAATATTGCTAACATAATTGTGATGTGTTTCAGAAAAAAAAGTCACAAGTGGCAAAAAAATGGATTTTGAGATACCATTATATTTGAAGAGATGAGATCAAGCCGATTCCAATGATAGTAAACATTAGGAAAGCTAACAAACAATTCTAGATTTTAAGTTTGATATTATTTTTGAAGAAAAAAAAGTTTGCAATATTAATGGATGGATAATTACTAGTAAAGCTGCTAAATATACTATAGGATGACCTTAGACAAAGACAAGAATATATTCAATACACAGTCTTGAAATTTGGTTAATACATTCATACGACGTTAAATGGAACATAATCCAAAATTGAGAACATTCGTATAATAGTCCATTGTCTGGGGGTGATTCCGTGTGCAAGTCTGAATGCACTAAGTTTCTCTCCAGAATCATTTAGAGGGTACCCTGGGATGAAATAAAATCGAGGGTGACAGTCCTGAATCATGGGCATAAGTTGGGAAATCACGATTAAAGATTGATAACCATGGATTAGCCCTAAATATTTTGTTTGAGTATTTGAAAATGAAAGATTGGAACTATTCCAATAAAACTTTGTGAGATTATAGTCTTTAGGTATGTTGATTTTTCAAAATATTTTTTTTTTTGCATAACCATCATGAACAACCACCAGGGGGCGCTTTTCTGTGTTTTTTTCTGTATTTTTTTAATAGACTTGAGTTCACTTACATTTTGAAATTTGTCTTATCCATATAACAACATGAAATTGATATGCTCTTAAAGGGCGTAAAATGAGCTTTAATTTGATATATAAAACATGCCTCTAGGTTAATAAGAAATGGAGTTATGATTTTTCAAAAAATAAATTTGTTCAGTGGTGTAGGTTGCGGCCGAGTGCCGGCCGAGGCAAGATTTTCATTTTTCTACAAGAATGGCTCATCTGACAGCTTAGATTTCATTAACTTTTTTGTTCAACTCATGGAGTTCTTCAATCCTAAACCTTAAATGGTATACTGTGACCAACCACCAGCCACCAGGGGGCAGCTTTGTCCATAAATTGCACCTACAGTCCAGTTGCCAAACTGGGATTTGGATGTCAAGCATGTTTCGAGGTATGGATGAAGTTTTATTGCTGATTCTGGTAATATAACATGTCCTGAGCAAGAATCATCCAGGTGCTGCTTTGTATCTCTTGGGAAAAATTTGTTATGTGCCAAAAACAAAATGGCTGCTGGGCGTCCAGGTAGCTGATCATCAATACCCCATAACTTCCTTATTATTGGTGCTAGAAACATGATTTTTGTGTCTACACCTAGGTTTATTGGGTCTAAGAACTCAATGATATACAAGGATTGCCCATATCTATAATGTAAATGAATAATGTTGTACTTCAGATAGAAGAATTGCTAGAAAAATATGAAACTTTACTTAGCAACTGAACCCTTTATAGAAAATCAGTAGGTAAGTATATAGTCCCAGCATATCAAGCAACATTAGCTCTTATTAACTGTCCTGAACAAAATAAACACCAACTAGATCACAGACAAACCAATGATACATATGTATGTCTGGCTTAGTCATATCAATACATATCATCACACCAAGCAAATTATATCACATCATACCAGTTAAAGAATAGGTGAGTGCTGCATCTAAATAGATTGAACCTGATGAGAATGCGGCTCAAGGAACACTATTACACTGTCCAAGATGTTTGGTAACCAAAAATTGAGGACAGTGTAACAGTGTCCTGAGTACCACATTCAAATTTAGGTTCTATATTTACTCCCATGTTGCTATGCTTACCTTATATGGCTTTGTTTACTGGGGACAGGAAGTCATACCACACGTGTGAAACTAGTGCAAATTACCACACTACTCCCACCCATACAAATAGCATGTGGTACATACATCATCATGGAGTAATAACTGATAATGAATAGATGAACAGACACTAATAACATACACATAAATGACCCTTGAGTCATCTTTGAGACCATATTCCCATCATCATGTGAGGCTAGGGTTCTAGTGTAAATGTTTTCAATAGGGTTCTAGTGTGAACATTTTGCTCTAGCATGACAATTACAGAATATAGACTATATCATCTGGGCAACAATACACCTATATCTACCAGTGGAAAATGAATGTGCTGAAGCACAGAGTTATTTGATCATCTGAAGCAACTCAGCTGAAACCGGTGAATCAAAACATAGTCTGGTAACATCAATGGGAACAAAATGTACAAGGTGTAGCAGATATGCTGCAGCAGGCAGTGCACTAGAGATATCCTGATCATTAAATGATTAATATCTGATATTGGAGGCCTGCTAGTGCACTGTCTGGTGTAAGGTGACCCATAAGGGAGGTTATTAATCTTTTTAGCTTCTGTCTAAGGTGGTATAGACCTAGGACTGTTCCTGGCAAATGATAGTGGGTATAGTAGACATGTTTTGTGAAGGCCTCTGATATGGGTGGCAGAGACTTTAGGTTTGGAGCACTGGCCATATGTCTGGGCTTGCCATTTTGGTCAATCAGACAGCATAACATGTTTTAGACATGTCTCCATCATGCCTTGAGTCAAGCACAAGGATACCAATGGTGTTGCATCTTTAGATTCCGACAACTTCAGTGATTTTCCAGTGTTATGTCCAAGGCTGTTCCCAATTCCATAAAGATAGGAAATAGTGTCACAACCACATCACAAACTCATGGAAGATGAATTCTGTGATGAACCATATTTTTTGCCATAATGGGGATCAGACTACAATTAAATTCTCTGAAGAAGTGTATGAGTAGTATAAAAATGTTGACCACTATCATCACAAAATAAACAGAGGCTAGATGCACCTCTAGGCTTTAAACATCTGCAAAAACCTGAGGGGGTTGAAGATACACTAGGCAAAGATGAAATCTTGGAAAGGAAAGGAAGTGCGGGAATGCGCAGCTAACACTGATCAGATGGAGCAGGACCAAAATTAGGATGAAAACCACATAGAGGTAATAATGTGACTCATCAGGTCAACATGGAAGAGTAGCCTGGTGATCCGAATCCATCAAAGGTGGATGCAGATCCTTCAACAAATACAAGGAACCTGAGAATATATTGGCCACCAGCAGGCAACAATGTTCTCGGCACTAGCAGTGACAGGGTGGGCAAGAAAAACAGCAATTCACAGAGTTGGCCAGGCAGCAGAAAGAGCATCATGCTGGGTGTTGTTGAGTAGGGACACTGGTAGCTGGGGGCCAACACACAGTGTGAGATGGTCCACCACCATGGACCTCCCATCTGGAAAGAGTACCAAGTTACGGGTTGCAACACACAATGAGGGATGACCTCAGCTGAGGACATTTGTGGTGTAGCAGCAGCAACCCCACTGCTGTACTAAAAAAAACACCAAAAAATATCTATTGATTCAGTATGATCATGTCAGCCACATCATGAATATTGCATTGCTCATTCTATGGTGGTTCTTTCAATATTTCTGATTGCTACTGGACCTGGGGCCTGTTGCTCTGCTTTCCCACTAACTATTTCTCCTTTAGAAATGTATGGAGAAATAGTTTGCAAGAAAGCAACCTAGGACTGGAAGGGCTGCTTGGAAGATCTCCAGTGGGGAAGATTGTCCTCTTCTTGATTCATATATTATATGCATGATATTTTATTCCCTGAATAAAAGTAGTATAATAATGATAAAGCAGAGCAACAGCCCCTGGTTGTTCACATAGGATAACTAGTTCATTGCGATTATTAATCAGATGATCAATGAGATATTTAGTGACATTCAGAACTACTTTCTGGCCTGGTAGAGGTGTATGTACTGTCAGTAAATGTTTGCAGCTAGCATTTTTTTCAGTTGGATCTGGTTTCATTTATGTACTTGATGGATATTTTATCACAGATGAGATTACATATCACTTTTGAAGATGATTGTTCATTGTGCTCGTTTTAGTCTCTTGGACTACTCATAGGAACATTTTATTGGTGATTTCTAGTATAAGCAACCATGAGTATATAACATCCCATCACTCATCTCATGGCTAAACCCAAACTGAAATTGAACTTTCCTTCCTTAGGAAGCTTTTTCACGTTTCAAGTTGATTCTTGAATCAGTTTTCAATGGTCATAGATAAAAGAGGAAACACAATTGGAGATTGTAACATTCCCCTGCATAGAGCTGTCAGTACTACAGAGAGTCATTTATTAGTTGTGATGGCCATAATGACATCATTAATAAAGGATGTTTCTCCCATTTTTGCAAGGGAGGGTAGATGAAACATTGAATGGTTAATACAGTAACTTGAATTCAACTACATTTAATGAATGGAAATCTAAAGCTAATTTCAAGAATCAAGGGTGAAACCATTTCTAATGGCAAGGACATTATCAAGATCATTTTCTTGATTGTATTTCTAACCCTTACTCACCCTGTTCAGCAATAATATGACTGAACATCTTTATATCATATAAATGTATGTGATTTTAGGACCTATAAATATTGATAAATGATACAAATTTACTAAATATTATTTAAGATCTAGCAACTATCTGAAAGATGAATCAATTAGTAGGAATATGGAACCCATCTGATATTCTGATTTATTGTTGAACTGATATGACACTTGGTTCATGAAAAACTGTGATGCACTATTTCCTGTATATGCATGAGTAATATATTATGAATTCATTATTAGTATGGATATAATAGTGTTCAATTATTTCCAGACACTTAGTAAAAGCTACTGTTGCTTGTTGGGGAGGAAATATAGAATGAACTACTGATTTTTAATAATGGCTTTAATTGCTGAATAAAGTTTCATATCTTTGTTGCATTTTTTCTTCTGAAGTACAACTTTATTCATTCCTATTATAGATATGGGCAATCCTTGTATATTATTGAGTTCCTAGACCCAATAAACCTAGGTGTAGACACAAAAATCATGTTTCTAGCACCAATAATAAGGAAGTTATGGGGTATTGATGATCAGCTACCTGGACGCCCATCCATACCTCGAAACATGCTTGACATCCAAATCCCAGTTTGGCAACTGGACTGTAGGTGCAATTTATGGACAAAACTGCCCCCTGGTGGCTGGTGGTTGGTCACAGTATACCATTTAAGGTTTAGGATTGAAGAACTCCATGAGTTGAACAAAAAAGTTAATGAAATCTAAGCTGTCAGATGAGCCATTCTTGTAGAAAAATGAAAATCTTGCCTCGGCCGGCACTCGGCCGCAACCTACACCACTGAACAAATTTATTTTTTGAAAAATCATAACTCCATTTCTTATTAACCTAGAGGCATGTTTTATATATCAAATTAAAGCTCATTTTACGCCCTTTAAGAGCATATCAATTCCATGTTGTTATATGGATAAGACAAATTTCAAAATGTAAGTGAACTCAAGTCTATTAAAAAAATACAGAAAAAAACACAGAAAAGCGCCCCCTGGTGGTTGTTCATGATGGTTATGCAAAAAAAAAATATTTTGAAAAATCAACATACCTTAAGACTATAATCTCACAAAGTTTTATTGGAATAGTTTCAATCTTTCATTTTCAAATACTCAAACAAAATATTTAGGGCTAATCCATGGCTATCAAACTTCAATCCTGATTTCCCAACTTATGCCCATGATTCAGGACTGTCACCCTCGATTTTATTTCATCCCAGGGTACTCACTAAATGATTCTGGAGAGAAACTTAGTGCATTCAGACTTGCACACGGAATCACCCCCAGCCCCTGTACTATAAAGAGATCTTGTGAATAAAACACATTGAAAAATATCAATATTGCGACTCGTGACTCATTTTCCTGAAACACATCATAATTTGTCTATAGTGTTCTTGTCAGTTTCAGTTCACCCCCGGGTACATCCAGTTAATATCTGACATGCAAAATAGTCAGCCAAGTTTTAATGAAAAATAGCCTACGGCGTTTTTGTCATATCAGACCTTACATTATTGACAGGCCTGTATGAACCATATTGCAGAAATGTATATGATTGGAAAGCTGCAGCAATCTTGCATTACCATCTCATGTATAACACAATGGCAATTCATTATACAAGCATTGCTCTGAAAACAACGTATCTAGAATGACTTACGCATAGTGCGTATTTCACTAGTGATTTATGTGGGGTTGTCATGGCAACCAAACTGTTTTGTTACTCAAAATTACCGCTGAAATTCAAATTGATGACTCGATTTTTATGATTGAAAGCATATATAATGGAAGCCCCGAAGCATATTCCACACTGAACATGGAATATTTTGTCTAGTTTTTTGTTCAATGGCGTTCATGTAGATCCCTTATTGAGACTTGGTTATAGTTAGTGCACGAGAACATGCTTTGTGCATACATTATGCTACACCAGGTATATGTAAATATTACCAATAATTAATTTTCAACCAATTGAGAAATTTACTAAGGGCTAAACAACCCATTAGCAAGTCTCTCTTGGTCAAAGCCAACACTGTCAGGACGTGGGAATATGTACAGAATTGCTTAGCCTGCCAATAGGAATAGACCTACCGAGAGAAATACATACGTTATCAAAGTATAGCATATGAGGTAAATAAATATGAAGTTAAAAGAACGATGGAACTGGTAGAGACTATGATCATTTCAGAGGTCAAGGTCAAGGTCAACCGCACAACACCTGAATAGAAGAGCTCCTACAAAACATTTGAAATATGGGGATAATAAGTAAGTGATTTCACATCAAAATGAACTGTATATCCAAATAATGTTTAATGCAATCAACTACTAGAAATCAACAACTATATACACCATATCCAGCCTAAAACCAATAGAAATATTCCAATCTGATCGCCGCTCAAGCCCTCCATAGCTATGACGCAATGCCTAGGCTAGGCATTTGTAAACAACCAAGCATGAAACACACTACAACGACCACTAGAAATCCTAGAAAACCGAGGAAATCCCCCAAGAAAACATTAGATAGACCACTAACAAGACAATTCAAACGATTATCTATCTCAGATAAGACATTCCAAAACATAGCACAAACAATGGCAGATCCTTTTTCTGAAAGTGACAGTGATGACGAAGTGATAGTACACATGAATGAGGAAATATGAGTAGTAGTACTCACCACCGTCAACCCGGGATTTTGTGAGTAATGGTAGGAAATGGTAGAGATTTTGGTCGATTTGATTGACAGGTTACTCATTTTCTCGCGCGGCGCGCGGCGCGGCAGTCAGCGTGCGGTAGACGCGGTGAGAGGGCGCGCGGTAGACGCAGTAGAGACGCGTGGGCGCGCGTAGCGCGTTGGTAGGGGGATATGGGTGGGGGAGAGGGTGGTGGTGGTGGTGGTGGTGTGGAGAGGAGAGGGGTGGGGAAAGAGAGGGGAGGGGTGGGGAAAGAGAGGGGAGGGGTGGGGAAAGAGAGGGGTGGGGAAAGAGGGGGGAGAGAGGAGTGAGTTGCGCTGTATAGAGCTGTGTATAGAGCTGTGTATAGAGCTGTGTATAGCGGTTATCCGCTGGTTCCCCATTTCCCTATACTTCTTACAGTATCTTGAGTCGCGATGATATAAGGGGGATCGGAGAGATGGTTTGAAAAAAAGGATGAAGAATAATTTTAGAGGGGGATTATTTATATGGGATAGAGGGGGAGGAGAAAAGATGGACTGGGGTGGTGTGGGAAAGTTCCTAGGTCGGTGCGCTGGGGTGATCCAGGTGTTTCATTTCCACTGCCTTGACCCGATGAGGTGGTGGCCTGTTCTCCCGTGTTGAAGTCGTTGCTCGCGTTGACACCGTCCGAGGGCGCTTGAGCGCTACCTTTGCCGGCTCGAGCCTTATCTTTCGGGGTGCGATTGAGAGAGGAAATTAACTTGGAGGCAGATATTGCTGCATTTGAAAGCTAAAAATAGCTTAGGTTCGCCATCTTGAGACTTTTTTAACAACAGCCCACGATAGATTCGACATTCCGAGACTTCAGATTTATAACCGAAGAAAGTCAAGTAAGTGTTGATTAGCATGTTTAATTTGTGTTGATACATGTTTATGAATATACCAAGAATACTAAGGGAGTTGCTTTAGTGGCTTGTATGCGCTTGATTTGAGCTGAGATTAATGTGAAATATTTGTGAGATTCGCGTGAGATATGGTTTTGAAATCGAGCTATGGCCGCCGGTGGGGGAGGGGGCAGGCTCGGTGAGATAGCGTTGGTCGCTGGTTGATACCTATTGATGCCTATTGAATTTATTTTTTTTTGCAGAATGGTATACCTTTCGCACGTAACCGAAGATGGTTATAGAATGGATATTTTGTTCGACGGTGTAGATGTCGCCGTCCGAGGCTTTCATCAAGGTGTACAAATAGGAGAAACGCAGGTCCCCTTCGTGACGCCCGAGTGGACGTATACTTTACATCATGGGGCTGTCGATTGGAAATTTGGTATTTTACTTGGAGGAACAGTCCTTTACTGCGAAAGGAGGAACCAGGGAGAAATCGCATCTTTATTTCTCCTGAAGTCAGATTGTGAGTTGAGACTTTGTCACTTCATCTTGTATTGTTATTACACTTCACTTGAGTCTTTGTCACTTCATATTGTATCGTTATTACACTTGACTTAAGATTGCATTGACATAACACATAACACCATAAAGTATTTATGAAAAAAGTTTGTGGTGTATTTTACAAAAAAAAAATTTTTTTTAACAGGGTAAGGATGATACCTATGCTGTGGATGTGACCTGTGGATGTGACCTGTTGGATCTCCACACTCCAAGAGACCTGTTCCTGACCTGTGCTTGGACTATACCCGCTGTAAATGTGCTTGTGATACCCGGACTGCCTTTGCTCTCGCCTTTGCGGACTTTATTTGTGTTATATGCCCGGACTATATACCTTATATGATTATTATATCCTGATTATACCTTGATTATTATTATTATTATTATCATGCCTTGTTGCTTTTGTGGTGCTATATAAGCTTTTGTCATATTATATATGGCATATATGTACATATTGCTCGCTCGTCATATTATATATGGCGATAAATAGAAAACTCAATAACTTAAACACGTAATAATAATAATAAAACATAAACTTTTAACTTTACCTGTTGTTTAATTTGTTTATTTATTTTAGTGGAATGATATGGAATGATATGGAATGATATGATATGAAAATGTGTATGAAATATGAAATACGAAAAAGTCACCATGCTGCAAGAGAGAGAGGCGAATGAAGATCTTCGAGTGGAGGAAGGGGACCATTTACCGGTGAAAATATCGGATGATTTCCCTAGAAAAAAAAGGATGTGAATTAGCTACGTATAACTATTTATAATTTATATTTATTAAAATATGTTGCGTAAAATTGATATGTGCGGGACGTGTAAATGAGTAGATAATAAAAGTAAAAAAATAAAATGAGTAAAACAAAAACTTACGGCCACCGTTTTTCCATGATGAGGTCCATGGCCCCCTTCTTCCACTCGAAGCACGAGCCGAACTTACGTGTACAGGTATCCAAGACAAACTTGCGTTCTGACATTGGACTTTTGTCAGCGATACACCACATTTTGCTTTCTGGATACCAGGTAAATTTGATCGGGGGGATGTGCATGTAAAACACCCCCAACTCCCTATTCCTGTCTTCCGTTTGGAAGAAGGGAGCCCTCATCCACATTCGCCACTCTGTTGCTGAGATTTTCCTGGTTTGTGTGATGTGACTGCCAGGCTTAGTAATGATGCAAATTGAATTTCCCACCGGTGATGCTGTAATTTGGAAAGACGCCTCGGGTGTTATTTCGAAGGTCATGGTGAACTTGTTTAGCTCACCGGTGGGGAACACATGCATCTTTACGAAATAGCCTGGCCTTGCCTTTACCAGGGGCCCAGCCTCATCGTACATGGTGACTTCTCGAACGAAGTTGATTGGGGGGATGTTAGGTTCAGCCCCAGCTCCATTTCTAGTTTCGTTTTGTTCAGCCCTAGCTGCTGAAGCTGGGGCTTCCCCTTCAGCCCCAGACCTAGCTTCCTCACTTCCAGCACCCGTATGCCCAAGCAATTCGCGGATAATTTCTTCATTGTTAGGGTCGAAAGGATAATCATAAAATGGATCAGTTGGGTCACGGGTGCAGTCGAGAGGTGGGGGGCTAAAAGATGTAGATGGTCTGGGGCTTGGGTTGCGTCGCTCGCTAGCAGGTGAGGGGGGTAAGAAGCTTTCAACCTCCATTTCCCCCTCCGATGACTCCTGCTGCACGTTTTCCTCCTCCTCCTCCTCCTCGTTCCGATCTCCTTGCTCCTGCTCCTCTTCGTCTGTTATCTCCCCCTCCTCCTTTTCCTTTGCCTGCTCCCGCTCCTGCCTCTCCTCCCACCTTTGCCACTCCCGCTCCTCCTCCTCCTCCTCCTCCTCGTCCCACCTGAGTTGGGCAGTTGGGGAGTTGGCAGCCTCCAAAGGAGGCATGTGGCGATCGGTGGAGTCGGGGGAGGCGGGGGTCTCCACATACTCCTCCCCCCTGAGGCTCAGGAGCATTTGTGCTCCCTCAGACACACTTATATTAACGGAAAGGTGACGGTTGGCAGACATAATTATTGTTGTAATTGGTGGTGGTGCTGGTGGTGCTGGTGGTGGGTAATTGGTGGTGCTGCTGCTGCTGCTGGTGGTGGTGGTGGTGGTGGTGGTGCTGGTTGTGTGTCTGAGGGAGTGAGTGAGTGAGTGAGTGAGTGAGTGACTGAGTGACTGAGTGAGTGAGTGAGTGGTTGGTTGGTTGGTTGGTTGGTTGGGTGGATGGATAAAGGCTTTGAATAATCTGAAAAATGAAAAAACAACAAACAAATTCAATTTGGTGCTGAGCGTAATCCACAGTAAGGGTACAGTCCATGAAACACAGTTCACAATCCAAACTTAGTCCAAAGCCCAGAGCGTAATCCAAAGTGCTGAGCGTAATGTAACACAAATTAAAATCCCCAAATCCCCACACGGCAAGCCTCACGGCAAGCCTCACGGCAAGCCTCACGGCAAGCCTCACGGCAAGTATATAAAATGCAAGTATATAAAATGCAAAGAATAAATATAATCCATTTGAATATTAACAATGAGGCGCAGTGGAAATGGAACTGGTGATAAATCCTCTATATATAGAATCCGCTCGAAGAAACACATAATGCCACGATATGGATATAAAATTTTCGGACTAAATACCTCACGAACTGACAGCAGACGAAGGCTAATTCAAAGTGAATTACTTTTAGACGGTTTCACCCTTTTGGCTGAATATGCTAATGACGATGGGGAGAATGAAGAGACGTTTTTTGTTGACAGAACCCTCGACAAAATGTCGAGCTAGGGTGTGGTCTTAGGGTACGTATAAATACCATAGCCGACAGTTAAGAATTTTGTTCATTGACATTGTCTGTGCGCTGTCCGGCCGTGACATAAGAAATTCCGCACTTAAACTCTGACCGAAAGACCTAGGCATGGGCAAAGACATGGCCACTCAAGTTTCGGCGGGCGACAAACCCTATTTGTCATCGCGCAACAAGCCTTCTGAAGGGGTTAGCAACTTTCTGAATGTGGCTCGATTTAAGAAATTTTATATTTCTATTTCTTCCATGAGCAAGGAAAAAGCTGAACAAAGACCTGATTCGACTCGATGGATTTTTCCTTATCCCTGGCTTGGCGTAAACCTTTTGTTTAAGCAGGCTTTTCCTGTGAATGTTAGACACAGGGTAAAAACGCATTTGGCTCATCAGTTTGCTGAGAGAATTATTGAAAAAACTGCCGGCATCGTGGATTTACCCTCGGGATATATTTTTGAGTGTATGAACTTTTCAAATGAAGAAATTTGCTACAGAGCATTTTTCTATTTTAATGAAGACATACCCAAGGAATCTGTAATAGCAGGGAGCTATATGAAATTAGCTCCGCTTCTTATTTTTGATGAGACCGGTCTTCAATGCAGACACACAAGCTTGGCTATCTATTTGAATAATTACTCATCGTGGAATGAGAGTGATTGGTTCAATGCTAGTTGGAGAAAAGACTTAACTTTGGTACCTGGTGAGCCCGACACACAGTGGATCGAATGCTTGTGTGGGTCCATGCTGAAGTCTGCGAAAGGTGTTTTTTCCTCCTACCCCTCGCGCTGCTGTAATAACCGTGGTCTTCATCACCTGTTTGCCATTAAAGCTGAATTAACTAATCGTTTGTCACCTCCTAATTCGGTTCGCTGTAGCCGTTGTTTTTGCTGTTACGGAAAACCTGTAGCTCGGTTTTTGGACTTTTAAAAGAAGAAAAGATGGCTAGTTCAAGTTCTAGTTCAAGTACTGGATGGCAATGGGTGGTTGAAGCATTCGATCGAGCAGATAGTTCTAATTTAACTTTTGAGACTGAATTAAAGTTTATATTCGACCAGTTGGGCGCTGACTGGGTTACTTTGGCACCCTTTTTGAGGTGTAATGAAATTATACGTGGAATGTTTAAAAATGATGCGCCATTGAGAATGATTTTATTGTGGCGCCAAGGCGTCAATATTGAAAGGCAAGCATATGAGCAGCTTTACTTTGCACTTAAGAAGAGCGAACGCCGTGATCTGTGTGAGATTTTGATGGCTCATTACGCAGTCAAAGGATCCGTGTGCCCGGACATTATGAGTCAAATCGCCTCCAGAATTTACGGCAACTGGAAAATTGTGGGTATACATTTGGGAGTGCCATTTTATAAAATGGAGGAGATTCAGCAAGAAATATCGATAAGAGCAATGTCTGCATGCCCTGCGAATGAATTACTCCGAGCGTGGTGCTCCAAGTGTCTTTTTGAGTTAAAATCATGCGAGCAAATGATGGAAGAATTAAAGCTTGCATTGGGCATTATAAAACGCCAGGATTTGGTCGAGCAGTTAAGTTTGTTTCAGACCCTATATAGTTGCCTATAAATAGGTGTTACCTTTATCAAAAAGGATTAGTTTACTATCAACCTTGGAACGCAACACACGTCAAACATGGAGCTTTTACTAAGCGAGAAAGTTACCCTTAAAAGGGAGAGCACCAAAAACGTTAAACTTTCCAGAACCAAAGCTGATGGCTCCACGCGGAATTTATTTATGCCCTTCGCTGTAGTGGAACTTATTGTTGGCTTTATGACTCAAATCCTAGGTGGGGAAGAAGCGGACTGTGGAAATGGCTGGACGTGCATTAAAAAGGACTTTCAAGGAAAAGATTACCTGACCATTTCTAAGAAAAAAGAACAAGGCGATTGCTTTTATGGCTGGTCATGGTTTAACTTGTCTTTGGACGAAGCAAGAGAGCTGGCGAGATCATTTAAGGCTTTTTCTACCTCTCCCGCTCCATCCTCTCCTAGGCGAGTTGCGGGTACATCAGGGGGAATATTTGGAGCAGCCTGCGCACCTAAGAGAGGGGGGAGTACATTTTCATTTTCACCCCCTAGCAAAAAGAAAAATATTTGGGAGCCAACAGCCACAGCAGCAGCAGCAGCAGGAGTTAAAACATTTCGCCTGTTTAGTTGGGATATGTACGATGGTGAGAAAGACATTTTAAACTCATCTGACAATAGCAAATATTTGAGTGAGCAAAACTGCATTAACGCTTCTGAGGATTTTTTGCGGGGTGTTAAGCCTTACTTTCCCGACGCATGGACAAAGACAAAATCAGAGGAATTTTCTTACCCCTCCAGTGAAGAGCTTATTGGAATTGTGTATGACTTTATGCTAAGGAGGGACTACAATCAAATTCGCGCAGCAAATTGTATCGGATGCGTGCAAGGCAGCGGCGGACAAGCAGCTCATGAAGGGGGGTGTATGGGAGTGCTTTTGGGAAGTGTGAGCAAGCGAGATATATCTTGCGCACATTTGGCATTAGATTCAAATGACTTGATAGAGACCACACAAAAGATTATTACTACCTACTCCCACTACGGATTACACGCCTTAGACGACATTACTTTGAGTGCTGTGGAGCATGTGCTCAAGGTAAAATGGGCTGAAATACCAGACATGGCATCCTTTTCGGATATTAGTGCTATTCCGGAAGAAGTAAAAAGTGACTTGAAATAAGGCAATTAAACACCAATATATATATATATATATATTTTGATAATGAACTTTTATTTATGAGATGGAGAGCTTGAGACAAAGTCCTGCTTTTTAAACTATCCATGACCTGGGAGGTCGTCACTCCAACTATAGACTCTAAAACTGTAAAAGACTGTAGACTAAAAAGTTAAGCACTGTATAGCACTCTATACGTAAAAGAAATGTTATATTTTTATAACCTGGGAGGTTGTCACTCATAATACATATAATATATATAAATGTATAAGTAGACTAATAAGTTGGCTATAACACTGTATGCGCAACAAGTAACAAAATATCACATGAATAACATTGATAATACTTAGAATACTTAGAATACTTAGAATAATATATACTGCTGCAGAATAAATATATGTACTGCAAAATACAAGTTGTAAAACTGTCAGAATAAATATCTTATGCTAGTTATGAGTCTAACTATAATTGACCTGGGAGGTCGGCACTCCGTGAAAAATTGAAAAAATTGAATTGTAGAAGAGTAGAAGGACGAGGTCGAGTGATAACTTATGATAATTTTGAATTTTAATAATATGACAAAAAGCTAAGGAACAAAAAGAATCCTGTTGGAATGCTTATGCTTGTTGAATAAAATTTTGAAAAAAGAATTATTGCGTTATGTGTATATTGCGTACAAACTCGAGAACAGACCTTTTATTTTGGGGGTGAAATTTGGAAAGAGGCTGAGGATACAAATTTGTTTATACATGTTTTGGGCGTATCCTCACCGGGGGGAAAATATTTTTTGGGGGGAGGAACTTTTGTTTTTTTATAATTTTGTCCAAAAGGGGTTGAGGTGGAAGGGACAGGAGTTGTAGGAGGAGGAGGAGGGGTAACGTATGTTAGGGGAGCAGCAACGTCATCATATAGGTGCGCGGTGGAGTGAATTTCGGGGGTGATTATAAAGGATGTTTCTTGCTCGTGTGGTGGTGAGGGCGTCAAATCGGTCAATTTGGGGATCATTTTTCTAAGCTGCTTTTGGTCTAAACGGGGAGCTGAGAAGGAGGGCATAGGGTGTTCATAAAGGTCTGTTTGCGAGTTTGTAAAAGTATCGATGAAGGACGCACCGTGGTCTAAAATAGGGCGAGAGCGGGCGACTTTAGGATTATAAGGGGTGGTTGATGAGGTGCGTCCCCCGGGAAACATTTTATTATGAATAGTTTTACGAATGGTCGAATAGGCTAATTCTTTAAAAATATTTTCATTTTGTTCGTTCAATAAGGGAGAGCAGAGGGTTGGGTCCGAAAGGGTGCGCCGTAAATTAGAATGAACGTAATTTTCCATGTAATTTTCCATTGTTTTAGATTGTCCACTAGATTTAGATTCTTTTTGTTTTTTAGCTTTTTGAAGTTTTTTTTTGTAGTATAAAAAAACGCCGAAAAAGTAAAAAAATATACCAAAAAGAGAAGTGAGAAAGGATCCGGTAGAAGTGAAGAGAGACCATGAGGAGTCCTCCTCTTCCACCTCCTCTTTTACTTCCTCGACCTCGTCCTTGACGTCTTCGATTTCGTCCTTCACTTCGCCCAGTAAGTCTTTAATTTCGGTGAGGCTAGGTCCGTCTTTCTGAAATTATAGAATATAAGAATAGGTCAGCGTTAAATAAAAGGGAGATTTGTATGGCTTAGTATTATTTCTGACGCTTCTTTGCCAAGGCAAGTCGAGGGAGGAAGCCGCCAAAGGGGCTCATCATACCGAATTTTGTCTGCAATGGCAGCAATGAAGCAATGAAGTGTTTTTGGCCTACTCTATGGCTAATTAATTCAATTAACACTTGATGGTAGAACGTTGCACATATTGCCAATATACCAATGGTACCAATGTGAGCCAACCTCACTGAGGGTGGAGGGAAATTCCAGTGTGAGCTGTGAACATCAATTATTAAGATTGATTGGCTTTGATTGATTCGAAGTGCTTGTATCACAGTGCAATTCATACAGGAGAGAGAGAGAGAGAGAGAGAGAGAGAGACACTTTTTATTATAATCACAGATGAAGCACATTAAGGCTCCACCACCCCTCTAACAATCACCGACTCCCCATTTCTATCTTTCAATCTGATAGCGGGCGAAGGTGAATGCAGTGGTGAGTGACCTTAGTTTCTTTACGCCCTTATCAACACAATGCGAATGCAGTTGTTTGTGCGGTGCGAACCCACGACGGTGAGGATGAGGACGATGAGGAGGACTTTCTCGCGCCTACCTAACCTAGGTGCTACGCCTTACCGACTAAGCCATACAATTCTCCCTTCTTAGTCCGCGTTAAAAGTTGGCTTTATACTAAGCCTTGTTTAAACAAAATCAAAAGGAGATTTTCGTGACCTAGTTGTTTTGGGGTAGGAATTGTTAGGAATCTGGATCCTTTTCTTAACTATGAACTCCTAAGGAGCCTTAACTGTGGTATCCTCACACTAGACGAACCCACAACCAGCGCATTGACAAAGTCTATTAATTTCAATGCTGTACATGGAATTTGGCGGTAAGCCGCCACACTAATTTTTTGATACAGTCCCAATGAGGTGAGCTGATGGGGGAGAATTCTTACAAACTACAGAACAGTCAGTTGCATCAAGCCAGATAATACCTCTGTTTGTCGGTACCAATGCGAGCGTCCAGATAATACCTCTGGTGGTCGCTGGTACCAATGTGAGCCAACCTCACTGAGGGTGGAGGGAAATTCCAGTGTGAACTGTGCCCCTATAGTTATAAGCATAATTCGTTACCAACTCATGCGATACCTCCCGACGGAGCAAGCAACCCCGCTTTTGAAGGGGGAAGATGGGGGCTGCGAACCGCCGACCCTAGGACTAAGTGTTTCCCTAAGCTTTTACCCAGCGCCCAAACCAACTCGGCCACGAATATCTCCCGCTTATACATAGTGAAAAGCGGTCCTTTTATGTTGAGGGGTCGTGTGCACTAAAGCATGACTGTGGAGAATAGCTTTAGCTTACCTTAGTTAAAACATTGACTGTTTTCGCGGCGATCTTTTTGCCGCTTAGGACGAAACGGTCCACTTTCTTGGTCTGAAAAAAATAAAAAAAATAATCCATATATAATACATGACTTAAAATACGAGTTTATATACAAGTTTATTTGGAATGAATACAAAAAACAGCATGAAAATTGCAAATAATGTTGGAAAAAATTAAAAATAAGTTGTTTTTTTTTTTTTTTTTTTTTTTTCTCACCAATTTTCTAATTTTGTCCACTGGAGAAAGAGGTGCTGCCCTCCCCCCGCTATGATGAGGCGCAGCACCCCTTCCCTCTGATCGACGAAGGCCCCCATCGTCCCTAGCCTTAGTTCCCTCATCAGTTCCCCCTGAAAGTCCGTCCGGAGGAACAGATGACATTCCTGAGGAAAGTGAATGTTGATGTCTATCCTCAGGAATGGCGCCTGTTCCTCCATCCTTATTGTCCCCTCCATCTTTTGCGGTCGTCGATTCGTCAATATAGTCGCCCTCGTTGGTGGTGTCTGTGGTGGGGGTGTCTGTGGTGGTGGAGGGGGTGTCTGTGGTGGTGGTGGGGGTGTCTGTGGTGGTGGGGGTGTCTGTGGTGGTGTCTGTGGTGGTGGCGTCTGTGGTGGTGGGGGTGTCTGTGGTGGTGGCGTCTGTGGTGGTGGCGTCTGTGGTGGTGGTGGTGGTGGTGGTGGTGGTGGCGTCCTGCTCCTCCTCCTGGGTGGTGAGAGAGGTGGAGGTGGTGTCTGGAGATTGGTCGGAGGGGGTGGAGATGGACGTTGTAGAGGTCTCTTCTTCTTCTTCTTCTTCTTCTTCTTCTTCTAATGTAGTTTCCTGGGCGGTGGTGGTGGTAGTGTCTGGAGATTGATCGGTGGGGGTGGGGGTCGATGTTGTTAGCTCTTCGTCCTGGGAGGTGGTGGTGGTGGTGGTGGTGATGGTGATGGTGGTGGTGGTAGAGGTAGAGGTAGAGGTAGAGGTAGTGGTAGTAGTAGTGGGAGTTGGTGCGATCTGTTAAAAAATAAATAAATAAATAAATAAATAAATAAATAAATAAGTCTGGTGTACAAAAGCATGTTGATACCACACACACACACACACACACACACACACACACACACACACACACACACACACACACACACACACACACACACACTCACACACACACACACACACACACACACACACACACACACACACACAGACACACACAGACACACACAGACACACACACAGACACTGCTGCTGCTGCTGCTGCTGCTGCAGGAGCAACTGATACTATGTCAAACATGTAGCTACATACCCCTAGTTTAATGTAGTTTTCCCCCCATTGATATTTTATGTACAATATCAATATCGATAAATAAAATAATTAAATTATGATTACCTTAGGGCATGAAGAAATAATACGTCGTGATCTGATGTAGCCCAAGTCAGAGCAAACCACCGACCTAATGTGGGTAAAAGCTACCTTAGACAGGTTAGGGAATTTGATGTTGATGTCCCTAAAGGTTTCTCTGTCTAAGGTAGCTCCAGTAACTCTTCCTAGTCCATTGTCTGGGGGTGATTCCGTGTGCAAGTCTGAATGCACTAAGTTTCTCTCCAGAATCATTTAGAGGGTACCCTGGGATGAAATAAAATCGAGGGTGACAGTCCTGAATCATGGGCATAAGTTGGGAAATCACGATTAAAGATTGATAACCATGGATTAGCCCTAAATATTTTGTTTGAGTATTTGAAAATGAAAGATTGGAACTATTCCAATAAAACTTTGTGAGATTATAGTCTTTAGGTATGTTGATTTTTCAAAATATTTTTTTTTTTGCATAACCATCATGAACAACCACCAGGGGGCGCTTTTCTGTGTTTTTTTCTGTATTTTTTTAATAGACTTGAGTTCACTTACATTTTGAAATTTGTCTTATCCATATAACAACATGAAATTGATATGCTCTTAAAGGGCGTAAAATGAGCTTTAATTTGATATATAAAACATGCCTCTAGGTTAATAAGAAATGGAGTTATGATTTTTCAAAAAATAAATTTGTTCAGTGGTGTAGGTTGCGGCCGAGTGCCGGCCGAGGCAAGATTTTCATTTTTCTACAAGAATGGCTCATCTGACAGCTTAGATTTCATTAACTTTTTTGTTCAACTCATGGAGTTCTTCAATCCTAAACCTTAAATGGTATACTGTGACCAACCACCAGCCACCAGGGGGCAGCTTTGTCCATAAATTGCACCTACAGTCCAGTTGCCAAACTGGGATTTGGATGTCAAGCATGTTTCGAGGTATGGATGAAGTTTTATTGCTGATTCTGGTAATATAACATGTCCTGAGCAAGAATCATCCAGGTGCTGCTTTGTATCTCTTGGGAAAAATTTGTTATGTGCCAAAAACAAAATGGCTGCTGGGCGTCCAGGTAGCTGATCATCAATACCCCATAACTTCCTTATTATTGGTGCTAGAAACATGATTTTTGTGTCTACACCTAGGTTTATTGGGTCTAAGAACTCAATGATATACAAGGATTGCCCATATCTATAATGTAAATGAATAATGTTGTACTTCAGATAGAAGAATTGCTAGAAAAATATGAAACTTTACTTAGCAACTGAACCCTTTATAGAAAATCAGTAGGTAAGTATATAGTCCCAGCATATCAAGCAACATTAGCTCTTATTAACTGTCCTGAACAAAATAAACACCAACTAGATCACAGACAAACCAATGATACATATGTATGTCTGGCTTAGTCATATCAATACATATCATCACACCAAGCAAATTATATCACATCATACCAGTTAAAGAATAGGTGAGTGCTGCATCTAAATAGATTGAACCTGATGAGAATGCGGCTCAAGGAACACTATTACACTGTCCAAGATGTTTGGTAACCAAAAATTGAGGACAGTGTAACAGTGTCCTGAGTACCACATTCAAATTTAGGTTCTATATTTACTCCCATGTTGCTATGCTTACCTTATATGGCTTTGTTTACTGGGGACAGGAAGTCATACCACACGTGTGAAACTAGTGCAAATTACCACACTACTCCCACCCATACAAATAGCATGTGGTACATACATCATCATGGAGTAATAACTGATAATGAATAGATGAACAGACACTAATAACATACACATAAATGACCCTTGAGTCATCTTTGAGACCATATTCCCATCATCATGTGAGGCTAGGGTTCTAGTGTAAATGTTTTCAATAGGGTTCTAGTGTGAACATTTTGCTCTAGCATGACAATTACAGAATATAGACTATATCATCTGGGCAACAATACACCTATATCTACCAGTGGAAAATGAATGTGCTGAAGCACAGAGTTATTTGATCATCTGAAGCAACTCAGCTGAAACCGGTGAATCAAAACATAGTCTGGTAACATCAATGGGAACAAAATGTACAAGGTGTAGCAGATATGCTGCAGCAGGCAGTGCACTAGAGATATCCTGATCATTAAATGATTAATATCTGATATTGGAGGCCTGCTAGTGCACTGTCTGGTGTAAGGTGACCCATAAGGGAGGTTATTAATCTTTTTAGCTTCTGTCTAAGGTGGTATAGACCTAGGACTGTTCCTGGCAAATGATAGTGGGTATAGTAGACATGTTTTGTGAAGGCCTCTGATATGGGTGGCAGAGACTTTAGGTTTGGAGCACTGGCCATATGTCTGGGCTTGCCATTTTGGTCAATCAGACAGCATAACATGTTTTAGACATGTCTCCATCATGCCTTGAGTCAAGCACAAGGATACCAATGGTGTTGCATCTTTAGATTCCGACAACTTCAGTGATTTTCCAGTGTTATGTCCAAGGCTGTTCCCAATTCCATAAAGATAGGAAATAGTGTCACAACCACATCACAAACTCATGGAAGATGAATTCTGTGATGAACCATATTTTTTGCCATAATGGGGATCAGACTACAATTAAATTCTCTGAAGAAGTGTATGAGTAGTATAAAAATGTTGACCACTATCATCACAAAATAAACAGAGGCTAGATGCACCTCTAGGCTTTAAACATCTGCAAAAACCTGAGGGGGTTGAAGATACACTAGGCAAAGATGAAATCTTGGAAAGGAAAGGAAGTGCGGGAATGCGCAGCTAACACTGATCAGATGGAGCAGGACCAAAATTAGGATGAAAACCACATAGAGGTAATAATGTGACTCATCAGGTCAACATGGAAGAGTAGCCTGGTGATCCGAATCCATCAAAGGTGGATGCAGATCCTTCAACAAATACAAGGAACCTGAGAATATATTGGCCACCAGCAGGCAACAATGTTCTCGGCACTAGCAGTGACAGGGTGGGCAAGAAAAACAGCAATTCACAGAGTTGGCCAGGCAGCAGAAAGAGCATCATGCTGGGTGTTGTTGAGTAGGGACACTGGTAGCTGGGGGCCAACACACAGTGTGAGATGGTCCACCACCATGGACCTCCCATCTGGAAAGAGTACCAAGTTACGGGTTGCAACACACAATGAGGGATGACCTCAGCTGAGGACATTTGTGGTGTAGCAGCAGCAACCCCACTGCTGTACTAAAAAAAACACCAAAAAATATCTATTGATTCAGTATGATCATGTCAGCCACATCATGAATATTGCATTGCTCATTCTATGGTGGTTCTTTCAATATTTCTGATTGCTACTGGACCTGGGGCCTGTTGCTCTGCTTTCCCACTAACTATTTCTCCTTTAGAAATGTATGGAGAAATAGTTTGCAAGAAAGCAACCTAGGACTGGAAGGGCTGCTTGGAAGATCTCCAGTGGGGAAGATTGTCCTCTTCTTGATTCATATATTATATGCATGATATTTTATTCCCTGAATAAAAGTAGTATAATAATGATAAAGCAGAGCAACAGCCCCTGGTTGTTCACATAGGATAACTAGTTCATTGCGATTATTAATCAGATGATCAATGAGATATTTAGTGACATTCAGAACTACTTTCTGGCCTGGTAGAGGTGTATGTACTGTCAGTAAATGTTTGCAGCTAGCATTTTTTTCAGTTGGATCTGGTTTCATTTATGTACTTGATGGATATTTTATCACAGATGAGATTACATATCACTTTTGAAGATGATTGTTCATTGTGCTCGTTTTAGTCTCTTGGACTACTCATAGGAACATTTTATTGGTGATTTCTAGTATAAGCAACCATGAGTATATAACATCCCATCACTCATCTCATGGCTAAACCCAAACTGAAATTGAACTTTCCTTCCTTAGGAAGCTTTTTCACGTTTCAAGTTGATTCTTGAATCAGTTTTCAATGGTCATAGATAAAAGAGGAAACACAATTGGAGATTGTAACATTCCCCTGCATAGAGCTGTCAGTACTACAGAGAGTCATTTATTAGTTGTGATGGCCATAATGACATCATTAATAAAGGATGTTTCTCCCATTTTTGCAAGGGAGGGTAGATGAAACATTGAATGGTTAATACAGTAACTTGAATTCAACTACATTTAATGAATGGAAATCTAAAGCTAATTTCAAGAATCAAGGGTGAAACCATTTCTAATGGCAAGGACATTATCAAGATCATTTTCTTGATTGTATTTCTAACCCTTACTCACCCTGTTCAGCAATAATATGACTGAACATCTTTATATCATATAAATGTATGTGATTTTAGGACCTATAAATATTGATAAATGATACAAATTTACTAAATATTATTTAAGATCTAGCAACTATCTGAAAGATGAATCAATTAGTAGGAATATGGAACCCATCTGATATTCTGATTTATTGTTGAACTGATATGACACTTGGTTCATGAAAAACTGTGATGCACTATTTCCTGTATATGCATGAGTAATATATTATGAATTCATTATTAGTATGGATATAATAGTGTTCAATTATTTCCAGACACTTAGTAAAAGCTACTGTTGCTTGTTGGGGAGGAAATATAGAATGAACTACTGATTTTTAATAATGGCTTTAATTGCTGAATAAAGTTTCATATCTTTGTTGCATTTTTTCTTCTGAAGTACAACTTTATTCATTCCTATTATAGATATGGGCAATCCTTGTATATTATTGAGTTCCTAGACCCAATAAACCTAGGTGTAGACACAAAAATCATGTTTCTAGCACCAATAATAAGGAAGTTATGGGGTATTGATGATCAGCTACCTGGACGCCCATCCATACCTCGAAACATGCTTGACATCCAAATCCCAGTTTGGCAACTGGACTGTAGGTGCAATTTATGGACAAAACTGCCCCCTGGTGGCTGGTGGTTGGTCACAGTATACCATTTAAGGTTTAGGATTGAAGAACTCCATGAGTTGAACAAAAAAGTTAATGAAATCTAAGCTGTCAGATGAGCCATTCTTGTAGAAAAATGAAAATCTTGCCTCGGCCGGCACTCGGCCGCAACCTACACCACTGAACAAATTTATTTTTTGAAAAATCATAACTCCATTTCTTATTAACCTAGAGGCATGTTTTATATATCAAATTAAAGCTCATTTTACGCCCTTTAAGAGCATATCAATTCCATGTTGTTATATGGATAAGACAAATTTCAAAATGTAAGTGAACTCAAGTCTATTAAAAAAATACAGAAAAAAACACAGAAAAGCGCCCCCTGGTGGTTGTTCATGATGGTTATGCAAAAAAAAAATATTTTGAAAAATCAACATACCTTAAGACTATAATCTCACAAAGTTTTATTGGAATAGTTTCAATCTTTCATTTTCAAATACTCAAACAAAATATTTAGGGCTAATCCATGGCTATCAAACTTCAATCCTGATTTCCCAACTTATGCCCATGATTCAGGACTGTCACCCTCGATTTTATTTCATCCCAGGGTACTCACTAAATGATTCTGGAGAGAAACTTAGTGCATTCAGACTTGCACACGGAATCACCCCCAGCCCCTGTACTATCCTATTATAAGGCTTTTTACCCACAAAAGGTCGGTGCTTTCTCTGACTATCGTTCCGACATTCACTCTGTCGCATCTAACTTCGCTCCTCAACAGGTGGCAAGTGCAGGGCGAGCATATGTTAGTTGCCAGTGAAAGGGGAAGATGAAGAATAATGATGTTGATGATGATGATCGCGATGGGGAGAAGGAGGATGATCCTCATTCCTTAAGCTGATGATCTGATGAGCCCGAGAAAAAAAATAATGGCGAAAAATGGCGGTGATCTATGGTGATGATGAGGCGAGGGTGGTATATGGCGATGGTGCGATATGGTATTTTGGCGCTAAGGGAGGAATGCAGTCCTGCACAACACTGACCTCGATATGTAAACATTAGACCTTACATTAAAATTGTAGTCATAATTTTACCTTTGAGCCTAAATCTATTTGATTGACAACCTTATTGATTTTTCATAATGCTATCGTGATTTTTTATCTCAAGACGTTTAAACTTGCATTCAAGCAAATCGCACCATACGAGGTCATGGCTGATTACCGGATTTATACCGAGACGGATAACAAAGTCCATTGCGTCTTTATTTATCTCTTTGAAATGCTTTTCATTTATCAATACCTATTTTCTACCAATTTGCTTTATAAAAGGGTGCATTTCAGACGTGTATTTTGCCTGTATAGGCAGTCTATGACCCTACGCAACAGTAGAAATGAAAAGCCACAGTGTAGCGCGGGAGGGATAGTTGTTACAAAAAGCGCCACCAGGGAACAACAGGGGAGCTGCTACGCAGTAACGACCAAATAGATTTGATTTAACTAAAGACTTAATACGTATTAAATAAGGGCTTTATGCCGTCTTATAAAATCAATATGTATTTGTCCGCGTCTTTTCCCTCCGATGAGGGGTCTAAATATGAAAATACCCATTTATAAACACCTTTCGCCCCGTATCAGCTTTCATCTCGGCGGCCATTACAGCATGTGGGGACGTTGTAACAAGAAATTTTGTTTGTTGCTTTCCCCCAAAGTTAAACAAGAGCACAGATTATCTCTTGTGAGTCAATATCACAGCAAATAGCCTTCAAAGGAGAGGGGAAAGGATGTCGGCTTAAGCTTATTTTCACCGCGACAAAGGACTGCGATGTGGACTACCGTGCGGGGTCTAACAAAATGGCGGCAGCTTATGCAAAATGGCAGCGGTCGTGGCGACTACCCTTTGCCCAGCGTAGAAGGAACCTTTTGATATCGGTCAAGTATTTTTGCTTTGTTTCATTGATTAGGATTGATTAGGATTGATTGACGTTAAATGTCTTAGACAATAGAAAGATTCAAAATGGGTTTGATGGAGTAGTTTTTAGCTGATGTAAGGGTAAGTTTAAACTATCGATCGATAAGTAGATTGTGTAGGTCTGCATTGTCATATAAAATGTTAGTATGAGTGTTTTGAAAGTCTATTGAATAATAAGAACAACACGAACAACAACATCAAATCAGAAAAATAACCATGAAGACGGCACGTTGCATCATATATCTGTTTTTATTTCTCCATTGCGTTGACACATTCTTATATTGTGGTGTCACTGAGCGCTGTCAACTTGGGCGCTTTTGCAAGTGTTTCAACGAACAAAGGAGAGTTGAGTGTATTGGGGATATAAACCCACTCGCAGAATGTAAATTTGCAGGTGGGATGGAGGAGTTTATATTCCGCAAATGCCGCATTATAAATTTTGAAGAGAAATTTGCCAGTGATTACAAGAATATAAGAATTTTGGATCTCAGCGAGTCTAGAATAGACTTTAATTGTTCTTCTCTCCCACCACCACCGATGGATTATGAAATTATAACTGATTGTATTATTATATCTTCTCCTCCTCCTCCTCCTTCGTCATCATCCTCCTCCTCCTCCTCCTCCTCTTCTTCTTCTTCTTCTTCTTCTTCCATGCCTGCAACGACAACAACGACAAGGGCAACAACAACGACAAGGACAACAACAACAAGGGCAACGTCAAGGGCAACAACAACAACAACAACAACAACTACCACCAGCCTTCCGCCCACTGAACCTTCTACAACCAGTCCATTAACCACACCACCATGGACAAGACCATCAACCACAGCTGAGCAATCCTCCTCCTCCTCCTCCTCCTCCTCCTCCTCCTCCTCGTCATCCACCGCCATTTTCCCTTCATCAACACCCACCAATTCCTCAGAAAATATTACAACTCCACTCCCTCACGACAAACCATTACCTAATAATACCAATTTTATTGTGGGAATGACCTCTGGCTCTATTTTAATCATTATCATTATCATTATAATTATCGCAGGCGTTTTAATTTGGAGGAAAAAAAGAAGATCTATAAATAGCAATATCCCTTCCACCCCCCTTTTTTTTAACGTCCGATACTCCCCTTCCGAGGAGGTTGTCTTGTATGAAAAAGACAACGAAACGTCTTTGTAACAAGGGTAAGTAACAACGAAAACAAAAGGTTATATGTTTTAACTGCATTTATTCCAAAATTCAATCTTTTTTTCATTCTGTTTACAGTCTTCAGTAAACAACGCGATAAACTTTTCAATTGACATATTTTCTTTGCTTTTTAAAAAGCAGTACACCGTCGAAAACTGTCCACAAAGGGCAGAATCACTACATTGAAGCTTTTTAGAGCTGTACTTGTATTTCTCGCCATTGTCTATACAGAATTGTAACATTTCCCGGTGGTAATAACCCGGATCTTTACCCATCGAGTCAAAAAACTCTACAAAAGTATTATTCTTTGAAATATATATAACAGTCCAGTGTCCAATAACATTTTGTGACAATGACAGTCTAGCTGTATTAACAACATAAAACCTTTCTCCGGTTAGCATTTTTCCAAATGGTAACTCCTCAAAAGACATTGCGCCTTGGTAGCCTTTGACTGATTTTAAACATTGATCTATGTCTAAAGAACTCATTCCCTTGCTTTGGTCCATGTTTTAGCTTTCGTAATAGACCTGTCGAGTCGAGTCGATTTTGACCAGAGCTGGCGACTTTCCATAGACAATGCACGAGACTGGTTCTGTTAGCTTCTCCGAGAAGGACACCGCCAAGCGTGTGTTGCCACGGTTAATTGTGGAAAGGAGAGGCTCTCCTCTAAAGTGTTTTATATTAAACACATAAAGAGTATAGCCTCCTAAGAAATCAGACAAGGTCAGATTAGGCTTCTCGTGTTGAGAGGGATCGCGACTCTCAAAAATTTGCGCGTAGGCCCGTGTCACTTGTTTGTTCTTAAAGTCCAACTCCAGTGGCTGTCCCGGCACCGATTTACCATTCACCTCGAAACTGATGCGAGATAAATTAAATGATTGGAAATTAAACGGGTTTCGTGTTGGGTCTCCGTAAAATGCCTTTCCAGACACAAATCCCACAATCAACTCTCCGGGTACCAAATCACCAAACAAGTGACTTTCAGAAAAGGACAGGTTACCAGCTGGGATGTTGAATGTTCGGATCTCGGAGCGATTGATGGGGTAGAGAGCAGGTGACTTTTCAATCCGCTTACTTTGGACTTGCAATAGACCCTCGTTGACTTTAACAAAAGGCACAAGGAGAGTAATGTCCTTGATGTGAAGCGAATAGCTTTTGGGTTTTGCTGGGGGTGGGGGTGTTGGGGGAGGTGTTGTGGGAGAAGTAGAACCATCCCCTCCTCCTCCACTCTCACCCGTCTTGGTCTTTTTTGACTTTTGAGCAGGAGCCTTTTTAGGAGTCAGTGAATACGTTTGAGCGCTGGGATCGTAAAGCAACCTAAAGGCGTCTGTCGATTGATACAGAGTAATATTGATAGGAACACCGTTGACGAGCAATCTTTCCTGCTCAGTAATGTCACTGCATAGGGACGTGAGCAATTGAACCGATTTTCCCCCGGCCGTCCAAGAGTGGCGCTCGGTCAAACCCGAATTCAAAGCTTCTAATGATATATGATCATCCAAGCTCCCTGCTAAATCTTTTGTGAAGCCAGTGGCCGAGAACCAGTTCATAGTATCCGAAAGGCCATAGCTCAAAAGCCTGTCAATGTAAGATTTATAGGCCCAGTTAGTCGAAAGGGATGAGTTGACTTGAGTTTGCTGGAGAGCAATGTCCAGTCTAGAAAACATGGACACCGAAGCATTGTTGACCAAGGTAACATCGTCAACGGTTGGTTTTATGACATTGCCTGCGGAGTCGTGAATTTCCAACGTTGCAGCTATCCTTATTTTTTGTAGGTCTATTGAGTCACCAGAGGTGTTTGGAACATGGAAGGAAATGGGTGAGTCTCCCGATATGACGCTCGTGGGTTTAAATTCAACTATGTCCACCTCTCTAACAGAAGTGTCGACCTCAGGCAGATTAAAAATATCCATGCGCTTAGTCATTCCCTCATCAGCATTGCTCAATATGTATGTGGAGGTCGACATTATTATTATTATTATTATTATTATTAATATTATCGTCTAAATTTTCGTTTCCCAGAAGTTTTTTTGGTTGCTCTTTTTTTGGTTACTCGTTTTTTCGGGATCTTTTTTCTCTTTTTTTGGACGCCCTTCGTTCTTTTACGAGGTTGCTTTTTCGTCTTGCGAACAGTACCCCTTCTATGTGATGAATGAGGCTTCATGTTTTTCTTCTCCTCTAATAAAGCAGCTTTGGCTCGCTCCAAAACTTCCTGCTCCGATGAATTAACCTCTACAATGCCTCCTGCTCCTTTTCCAAATGACTTTTTTGTTTTGCTAATATTTTCCCACTTGTCTTTTTCGGGTAGGTAGCTCACAAAGCTCATTCTAACACTTTCAATTCAAGCGTGCACCTCACTTCATCCGTATCAAATGAGGGAACTGCTCCACTTGCTGTTTTTATATATATCCGAATCTTATCACACGTGCTCTCAGGTTTAACGGGCATGTAAAAGGGTAAAGCTATTTCACCGGGGGTATTAACGATTTTGAGCAGGTTTCGAAAGCGGTCCTGAGACAATGAGCTGTACTCCAACAGGCTGCAGTATACAAATAGCTCTTCTTTTAATGTTTCCACTCCCTTTATGTACAATTCCATCAACGCACACTCCCATGCTTTCTCCTGGAAATTGGTTGTACTCCTAAGTTCTACTGTAAAGTCCCAGATCGAGTTACCTGGAACTTCATTTTTTGAGTCGTTTGAGGACAAAAATAAATACATTATTGCGCCTCGTTGATATTTTTCAAGTCCTTTTCAGACACCCAGCTATTGAAGGAGGACGGCCAGTGATGCCACTTCACTATGAAACCTGCCTTTCCCTTGAGTTTCTTCTTTTGAATGACCTTCTCCACTTTATAGAGTGTGTCTTGACTCACACGGACTTTCTGAAGCTCGTGCTCGAAAAAACGCCCGTCTATTTCCTTGTTGTTCCAATCCTTTAAGGTGTATTGAGGAATGGCCTGCTTTGCTTGACGGGATGTGATTATAAAGAGCTCATGGGTGTATTTTTCGTCGTATTTTCGACTAAAGGCGTGCCTCCATTTTGAAATTCTCACCGTGTCCCCCACCTCAAATTTAAATATGGATTTAAACGGAGGCGCGTATTTACTCACTTTCCTTCTCTTTTTCTTTCTCGGACCGTACTGAGCATCCCATAAATCAACGTTTGAGCTTGTTAAGGCATCGCTGGGAGAGCGCTTAATTATCCGGTGTCTCGATAGATTGTAAGCTTTCGTGGCTAGAGGTAATACGTCGATCCAACGGTGGGTTTGCTTGTGATACATATATTTTGTCAATTTGTGCTTAATCGTAGCTATAAGCCTTTCTGCTAGCGATGCTTGGGTCTTGTTGCGAGTAATCACCTGTTTTACACCCACTTCCTTAAAGTAATTGTGCACCCATTTATTGTCAAATTCCGGGCCTCCATCGGAGCGAAACACATCAGGTTTTCCTTTTCTAAATATGGTTCTCAATGCTGCGACCATTTCCACCCCCTTTAGGGTTTTTAAAGGGTGAGTGTAGCCATACCTTGTAAAGACATCAATGGCTACAAGAAAATATCGGTAGGAATCGTTGCTATCACGCAGTTTGACCAAATGGGCGCTATCAGCATCGAACTGATATTTTTTTTTGGCTGCTACAACGCGTAATTTGCGCTTGGGTGCAGGGGATTCGTTGTATATAGTATACGTTTCCTCACCCTCCAAAAATTTTTCCACATCATCAAACTTTATTCCTTTAGTTTTGGCTTCTTTGTACAATTGCCGCGCCGTTCCAAATCCAGCTGGGTGAGAAGGATCATAGTAAATCTTTTTCAGAAACCTCTCGGTTGCCATAATGCTTTCCAATCAGGCTCGATTTTTCTCTTTTGACCTTGGACGGGAATGCCTGGTGGTGGTGGAATTCGCTTGCTCCCACTGCGTTCAAGTCTTTTTTTGTTTTTTTTGGGTGAGGTTTTAGGCGCAGCTCGTGCATTTGTAGTCTCGGGAGAAGGAGCGGGGGGAGCCGGCTTAGGAGAAGGAGCAGGCTTAGGAAAAGGAGCATCATCAGGCTTAGAAGAAGGAGCAGCAAAAGCAGGAGCAGGAGCATCATTGCCGGGCTCAGAAGCGTTGAAACTAGGAAAGGCGCCATGATCACTGCCGGAAGGGGTAAGTGTCGCAGCAGCGGCAGCAGCAGCTCCTTCCCCCATACCATTCTGAATGGAAGTGTAGCGCTCAAATGGGATAAGGACCATTTTCCTCATCATGTAGTAAGGCTTAAAAGTTGCTCTTTTACCAAGTGAAAAGTGTCAATTATCCTTCCTTGGTTCTTGTCGATCAATTGGGCTCTCACCTTTACGCTTTTATTTTTATCACCAATTTTTTGGAGTAGCCTTTTGTTTTTTTGTACTTCCCTTTTAGCTTTTGGACTCAAGGGTAAATGGAGTAGGTTCCATGCTATTTCACTTATCATTTTTACTTGCTCATTTGTGGCGGTGGAAAGTAATGTCTCAGCCTGAATTTTGCTTGGAGTCGAAAGAAACAATGATAAAAATGCTCCTTCCTTAGATAGTGACATGACTCAAGTTAAAGCCCAGCTCGTCGTCGTCGTCGTCGTCGTCGTCGTCGACGTTGTTGTCGTCGTCTATTTTCCTCCCACCAGGTCCGTCACACTCATCTAGCGAAAAGGCAGCAAAGCTGTTTGGTTCACGTGCCCAGTGAATGTGATGGCGTCGGGATAAGTTAACGCTTCTTTGTAGGCCCTCTACACGTGACGTAAGTTGGGATACTTGAGCCTTGTACTCGCTCACTTTTCCAACAAGCTTTAGTATGGTCTCCACTGAGTAAGTAACGTCCAAAAGTTTTCTTTTAGCCAGGTCGCATTTAGGTGAATGGAAGGCATGCTCTACGGCAGGGATGTCATCCTCACGCCAAGAGTGTATTTTGATCCCGCAATGAAAGCACTGCACCCAATCTCCAACGCCTGTGTAAAAGAACCCGTTCCTGCAACAGGCAAACTTGGATAGGAAAGGATGAATCCAATGCCTAAAACTATCCAATCGGCTCTCATAGTCAGCCATGGATGGGTGTAAGGGAGCCATGTTGCGCTAATTATTATTATTATTATTATTATTCAATGTAAACCACAGGGTTCTCTTCAGGGAAGACGCTAGTCCAAAGTTTCAAGTCGGAATGATTTCGTGGTGACAGATCAACGATTAAATAGCCCCAAGGCTTGCTGGTCGCATCTTTGTACGCTTGGCGGAGAAGTCCTCCCATACCCATTTGAGCATCCAGTCGCGATATTTGTAATACATCTCTAGGGTTTTTAAACAGCACGTTGTAATGCGTGTTTAGATTGATAGTTCTGCTCGATTTTCCTTGGCAGAATACATTTTGACTCAAGTAAATCACAGTCAGGTTTTTGTGGTGGCTCCCTTGAGTAAACAATCGCTCTGCCTCCTTGTTGTTCACTACGTCATGCATCAAATCATCTATCACCCAAACAGCAGGCTTTCCACCCGCATAGCTCATTAGGTCATTGGGCAGACCCTGAATAAATTCCACGTCGGAGGAGGAGGCCATATCATTAAACGCCTCTTGCCAAATGCCGTAAAAGTAAAGCACTCTTTCAGGTGGTTGGCTAAACATGGTCGATCTGTTCTTTAAAAGTCTTTTAACAAAAAAGGATTTTCCACACCCAGTGCACCCACTCAAACAAACAGTTGTTGGGGTCTGGAAAAAGGCCTGCGGAACATCCACTACAGTCTTCATCACGGCAAATCTATTTTCAGCAAGTGGTTGTAATCTTTTCTTATAGCCTCCCACATCGCTCCGAGAAAGTTGTTCCCGACATGGTGTTTCGACTCAACGAAAGAGGCAACTTTTTTAGTCAAACCGCATGACCATATACGCTCATTTGACAAGCAGTAAACCAAAGGCGCCTTTTGAGTGCTTTGGAGAAATTCTCTTACTTGCCTGTTTGTTTTCAGTTTAAGTAAGCAGATCTGGCGCATTACTTTCCCCATTTCCTCATACCACTCACTTTTTACTCGAATGTCTTTCAACACAGAGCGAAGGTACTCGGCGTTGGAGTAATAAAGAACCTTTCTTAATTTTTGCTCTTCGCCGTGAAACAAACAAAGAAGGTAGGAATACAGCTGCTCTGCGTTGGCGAACATGTACTCCCCCCACCTCAAGGTGCATGGGTACTCCAAAGATAAAGGATCTGACTTGTCAAACCAGCAAGTTCCGTCCTCCCCCCAGGGACACAGCACCATGTCCAAACACCGTGTCGATACACCATCGGGCAAAACTTCACGTTTACAGTAAAAGTAGCTAAAGCCATTGCGGGCTTGCTCGTAGGTGTAAATGGTGTTATTCCTCGCTCTGAAACTGCGATTCACCGCTGATCTCGATTTGCCAGTTTGCAACACCGAAGCGTACAGATCAAAGACATTATCTAATCCTCTTTTACTAATCCCCTTCGAGCTAAACTTGACCTTGTCTTCATTTTTCAAAATGTAGGTTTTACTCGATAAGCAAAGAAGCTCCTGACCCTCAGCTTCCAGTTTAAAGGCACCTGGTTTTCTCTTGTCTCTTTTCCTGTGAGTATCGCAACATTCTCGAGGAAACCATACGGGATCCAAATCATCGGAGCATCGATCGTATATTTCATCCAAAAATTGTTTTTTTACCTCTGGGCGAACAGATTCTTGCAATGTTTTGGTGCTTATCGCAAAATAGAGACTGTCAGTGTCTGTCTCTCCCAAAGAAAAGTTACCTCTCCCAAGGTAATGATCAATACAGCCGTAGTAAAATTCCAGCATTCTTTTCTTGGCGTATTGCAAAATGAAAAAGCCCAAGTAAATGGGAAGATCTAGCACAATTCGCCGTTTCGCCATCTCGATCTCAAAGTAATTTTCTCCAAGTTCTGTCATTTTACGGTAAAGGGGGCTGTTCGCTTTCATCATCACTGTGTTTTTGTTGTTGGAATATATCACAGATTTGTGTTTCTCCTTGTTGAGAATGCAGCCCCCATAGGCGGAATTCCCGAGCAATTTCATTGTGTCTGCAATAATGGCTTGAGAAGGGTCACTGTCTCCTTTTAATCTAGCCTCCGTCACTTCGTTCACAAACGTGCTAAAGCACGCGGCCTTGCAAAACTCCACCACTTGGTAAATATGCGTCACTTTCAACCCCATATCCAAGTACCACTTCAGCAAAGGAGTGGCTAGCAATAGTCGCTTGGCGTGAATGCCAGAGACCAGTAACTTTCGCGGTTTCTTTGAAATATCAAAGCGCTCGCAGTGTGCTTGCATGTGCTCGCCAAACGCTTCGTAAGGCACTTTCGTCGTGCAAAATAAAGGACACATCTCACCAAAGTATGCCCTGGCTTCATCAGAGTCATCGACCGAAATATCGACCTCTACCATTCCAAATATCCCCTCGGATTGCACTGCATTCAAAATCTCCTCTTCGGATACTTTTGACGGGTGCTTGGAATAAAACAATGGAAGGTAGCTTTTCAAAAAAGCTTTCCACTTAGGATTTGTCTTCACTTCTTTACGAATCCGACACTCCCAGTAGTTCCTCACTTCGTAGCCCCATTCTTTCAAGAGTTCTTCTCTTTCTATGGTCCGTTTCAGCTTTTTCAATCTCGCTCTCTCACCCATCTTACCGCTCATGCAAGGGCAACCGTGAAAGTAGCACCCCGATACTTCTATGATAAGGTTCTTGCCATTCTCCAGTTTGTTGCGCGAAATGCCATCCACTAAAAAGCTCCCTATCCTCACTTCCTTGCCGTAGTTGCATGCGTGCTTAATTTCCAAGGAAGGATCCTGAAAATTCAACCAATCCATCCAGGCATACATCAACATATGTCTCTGGATCTTCTCAGGCTTAAAGTCGCGATCCCTCTCCCGTCTAATGTAAAATCCCGTAGGCATCTCCTGTCCGATGGCGTACAAATACAGGGCATTGCAATCATACCCCATGATCTTTTCCACTTTCAATTCCGAGCCGGGTCTCAAGAAAGTCTCGCCGGCTATCAGTCGGCGGTTGAAAATAATGGAGGGCCCGCCAATGATATTTCTGCTAATCACCGCATACAGGTCTCTATGCTCGGGAGAAATCTTGCAGAAAAAGCTTCCATGCTCATTCCCCGATTGGTAAAGCATCTTTCGCGCGCTTCCAGGACAACTGATTGAATTCTTGAACACATCAATACCACGACTATGGTAAAAATCCTGCAGTTTGGAGGTGGCCAGACAAAATGGCAACGTATCGTTGTTATTATAATACACAAGGTAATCCCGTAGTGTTTTCATTCCTTTCTCCCTCCAAACCTGTTGCATCTCCTCATATTCTTCTTTGGAAATATTGGAGTTTTTCAAGGTGGAATAAAAAGCCTCATGCGGCGGTAGTTGAGTGTCATTCAATTTATCAGCACTGGTAAGGTATTCGTATGGAAAGTATTTCTTTGACAGCTCGCCGTCCACCCCAAACGCCGTGAGAAACTGGGCATAGGAACAGCCAGGCGCTAAAAAATTGGCAATGTCCATAAATTTCAAGCGCTCGTTCTGAACCACAAGATAGCTGTTATTTCGCTTGGCTACGAAATTTTTCCTATCGTTGAAATTCATGTGCTTAAAGAATAGTTCCTTCACCAAATTAATGTCGTAATTCGATGAATTAAACCCAAACACAGGCAACACACTCATGTAATCCTCAAATTTCTCCTTCAGCCTCACAAGGTATCGGTGCATTACTTTCTTTGAGCGGTTCTCGTCCACTTCGGTTTCAACAAACCGAGCTTCTTCTAATTCTCCATCCTCCTCCTCCTCCTCCTTCTCCTCCTCCTCCTCATGATCCTCCTCCTTGTCCTCCTCATGATCATAATCATCATCATTGCTAGCATCATCCATAGTTTCAGGTACCTGCCAAAATGCCAACTGTCGTTCCAACTCCAAAGTCACCTTTTGCCATTTTTGTTTAGCAAGGGCAAACGATGTTTCTTGCAATAAATGCAAGTAAGAAAACATGCTCCCTAGCAGCTCATCAAGGTTTTCCTCCACAAAACACAAAGGCTCTGTGTAGCCCTCAATATTCGAACACACACTCACAGAAATAGGTTTGTGGTTTTGCACCCAAACTAACTTTTCTGAATTCTGTTCGTGTGTCGTGGCCAATATCGACTCAAAATCAAATGCAGCAAACCACGAGAATGTAATATCATCGCTGCATATCCCAACGTCTTCCAGGTCTTCGAAAACGGTCTTGCTCGGGCAGTAAACTCCCCCACGAAGCTGGAATTTCGTCTGCGCTAAGCAAACCAACCGATGCCTTGTCAAGTCGGTTTTGTGTTTAAATATCCGCTGACATGTTTCACACTCAAACTTTTTGGCAAAGCTTTTAAAATCCGAAATATAGCTCAAGTGATCCTCATAAAGGTTCAAATACAACACAGAATTAAACTTTTCATGCGATAAATACCTCACAAGCACGGCGCCATTGGGTTGTAAATCATATACCTGTAAACAAACACTAAAACACTGCTCAAAATCGGAAAACTCCTCCATGAGCAAGCCTTTGTATAAAGCCGGGTCTTCGTCCAAGGCTACATTCAAAACACTTTCATTGTATTGCCGCCATTCTCTATACAACCTCTCTGCAAAGGTGTCTAAATGTTCAAATTCGCAGCCCATATGCAAGGCCAAGGCCCGAAAGGCACAAAGTTTGTCTTTAATCGGATCTCGATGTCTGGAATTGGGTTTGGTATCCAAAGTAATCACACTTGTCTTTCGGCGGAGATAATCCGGGCAAAGACCGCGACCTAACGGCCAATTGGTTAGTGTTACAAAGTAGTTTACATTCAAAACCATCACAGGCTTCCATTTGGAATTAGGCCTCATTTGCCTAATGAGCTCATCAACGTCCAAGTTAATTAATCGCTCTTTCAACTTATCAAAGTCCTTGTGTTTGGATATGTACATTGGTTCATCAAATAAAGACGCGTTCGAAAAAGGGACAAAATAACGATATTCTCCCGTCTCGCTATGCCTCAATAAAATACCTAAAGACACATCAATTTTACAAGTCTGGTCTAATTCAGTAGACATGCTATCCACTTGACTTTCAAACACAGCCGGAGTCAAATCATCCACTGGAAAGTTAAACACAATGGATAAATCACCTCTTGCGTGATTCCGTAACACATGACCTCTATTTGCATTAAACACCTCTTCCATAGCGGGGTCATCAAAGGGTGAGTTTTCAGGATCCCAAGGCTCTGGTTGAAGTTCGCCGCCTCTTCCATGCAGTCGACCTCGGTGTAAGTAAAGAGCACGTCTATTTGCAAATTTTTCATCACACGTACGACACCTATAGGTCCTGTTGTGAAGACGAGCGTGATGAATGGCATCGGCTTTGGACAAGGGCTTGTAGCCGCAATCTCCACAAGGCTTTAGGCGAAGTTTGCAAGTCACCTCATGCCGTTGACAATTATACTTGCGCTTAAATGGCTTTTCGCAATACTGACACAAAATAAAACGGGGTGGTTTCTGTAAGGAAAAAAGAAAGATTATGAAATAAAAAATCAATTTCTCAATAACGTATGACTTTTATTTTCTTAAGTAAAGTATTTACTTTTCCCATATGTATGTTTTCCTTATCCTCCTCCTCCTCCTCCTCCTCCTCCTCCTCCTCCTCCTCCTCCTCATGATCCTCCTTCTCCTCCTCCTCATGATCCTTCTCATGTAAGATTTTAGAAGCCTTATCATCAACCATCACCACTTCATCATCATCATCATCATTGCCATAATCCATTTCTTCCTCAGGAGCAAAGGAAAGGGAAAAGCACTTCCCCAAATTATGCATGGCAGAAGTCTTGGAATTAGATTCAACCATTAATCCGCATTTGTCACAAAGCTCCTAAAATATAAAAAAAATAAATTGTAGAGCCACTTTCAACATTTTTTCTATTTTTCAGAAAAAAATCAAGACAGGAATTTTACCTGAGCTCGCGACTGGAATGTCTCATCAACCTTCACAGCCTCCTCCTCCTCCTCCTCCTCCTCCGCCACCACCTCCTCCGCCGCCACTACCTCCTCCACAACGCCCTCCTGCGGCGCCAGCGGCGGAAGTACAACAGACTCTCTTGAACCCTCGTCGCATGATGAAATGGGACTGTAAAGCACTGAACCAGCCAGGGGCACTTGAACCACCCCCTTCTTCTCCGCGTTCACTTCAAGTGGTTTCTTCCCTGTACCTTCTCCCCCAGAAAATGTAGTTTGTTCGGCTAACTATTAAATAAAAATATACATTGTAATTCTCATCTCTTAGTTATATTTTTTAAACAGAATATTCTACTAAAGCCTAATAAAGCCCGAAGTTACCTGCTGTTCCAAGGCATTCAATATATCCAAATCGCTTGGTACATTGTCCATTTTATCTATTCCATACTCCTCAATAATGGACTGTAGTGTGGGAGCCTCAATCTCTGTAGTGTGGAAATCAATCTCTGATATATCCAGCGGAATAGACAAATCTAACGGTGACAAATCCCCCTCTTCAGGTACACTCACAGGCAAATGAGCCGGTAAGGGAGCAGCAGCAGCAGCAGCAGCAGGAGCAGCAGGAGCAGCAATTGCACTCAATTCATGAGTAGTCGTTGGAAGCTATAGAGAAAAAAAAAAAAAAAAAAATTCACTCTAATCAACTCACTGTAATCAGTTCTTCACTTTTCACTAATGCAGTCAATATAAAATATAAAAATAGCTCACCATACAAAAAGTACTCCTCTCCCTATTAGCTGCTTCCATCTACAATATCATAACATAGACATAGTAAAAATAAAATCACAACAGTATTCCCAAAAGGCATAATTCCAAGGTCGTAATTCCAAACTCCAGGGGCACTCACTTGTCGTAAATAAGCCATTTGTCCTTGAACATACTTATGCCGCTCTATTCCTCGTTCAAGAGCCCAAAAGTATAATTGCACTGCATCGGAAAATTGAGTAACTTCCTCATACGTAACTTCTTCCATGGTCAAATGTTTTTTTCAAATTAATCACGCGCTCTTTTTCCACCATATATATATATATATATATATATGTACAATGTAACATATGACCAACTCCACCTGGTGAGGTAATGAGGCAATACATTTCGCTGGGTTTATTTAAAGAAAGATCGAGCGTCGCCCGACTCAAAACAAACAGTCTCCTCAACGCAATGGGTCCATACAGATATAGATATCTCAATCGCATTCGAAATGCGCAGAAAAAAAAAGCCATGGAAAACCCACGTAGAACACTACAAATTCTGCAAGAATTCATACGCGATAACGCAGGGGTTCAATTCAACATCTGCAGTGGAGATAAAGCAAATGCTATAGCAAATGCTTGCCTATCAAACGGGGAAGAGTGGCGCCCTGTTAAAAGCGCAGGACTCAAAATTCTATTCATTAAAAAGGATACCAATTTCATCTCACATAGAGCCTTCCACGACTTCGGAACACACTATAAACTTGTGCTAGTGCAAAAATTATTCAAACAAACCAAAGAGTTCTTTATTCCTCCTGGAACCTTTTTGGAATATACAGGATTTACCAATGAGTGCCCATTCAACTCAGCAATCATATTCATCGACACATTAAAGACCAAAAGATTGAATAATTTCAACGCAGCTGAAGTTCTCCCCGTCCTCTCGACAGGAAATACATGCTCACACAGTCGATTAATGCTAATGTTCAGTCAAAGAAAGGAAGAATACCCAGATACACTCATTTCACACCAATACCCGGACGATTGGAAAATACAACTCAGAAGGCAGGGAAAAAGCCATGTGTCCTGTTACTGCGGAAAACAATTCCCATTAGACGATATGGATATATGGGATGACAACTGCTGTGACGATCTTAATCTAAAGCACATATTTCTAGCATTTGAAACGCCATTCTACCCTCACACAATTTGCGCACGTTGTCATTGTTGTTTCCAATCAAATAGCAAAAGTAATTTATATCTACCAATATCCACCCCATACCCATCCACGTCAAATGACACTAACTAAAAAGCGCAAAGGATGCACCCAAAAAGGGCCCGAGATTAACGTAGGACTTTATACGCTTTATACGTATGTGCTTTATGCTATATACCCAATTCAAATGGATAAACCATGTTCAAATAAAGGATTTCTATACACTCCATCTCTTGTTACACACCATCTCTCGTGTACCCTCTCACCTCCATCCATGTAACAGCCCAACAAAAGCATACAATCACCCATCCAAACACCCCCTCTTCCCCACCCTTATACACACTTAATCCCCAAGTACATATACATAGGCAAAGACACCAATCTCTCCCCTCTCCTCTCCACACCACCACCACCACCACCACCCTCTCCCCCACCCATATCCCCCTACCAACGCGCTACGCGCGCCCACGCGTCTCTACTGCGTCTACCGCGCGCCCTCTCACCGCGTCTACCGCACGCTGACTGCCGCGCCGCGCGCCGCGCGAGAAAATGAGTAACCTGTCAATCAAATCGACCAAAATCTCTACCATTTCCTACCATTACTCACAAAATCCCGGGTTGACGGTGGTGAGTACTACTACTAATATGCAATGCCAGCAAAAAACTGGACGATTCACTATTAATTGTATACACACAACACCAAGATGACAAAGAGCAATTAGAAAATAAGTCAGATCTATCAGAATCACCGATATCTGCCCCCAAACCACCCCTGCTACCAAAAACGGACACAATAGCCACACAAACGCCAACCATTGATGAGATATCAGCAGATAACAGGCTATCAGTCCCAGGACTCTCATACCAAGATAGAGATGAGATATGTAAGGCAATTGTGGACGTAATTCGTGGCGAGATGAATATATATAAAGCAGAAATCACAGTACAAATGGCAGAAATTAATGGAAAACTGAATGACACATCAGAACAAATATCAACCTTGAAAGAATCAGCAATCCAACAAGATTGTGTAGCAGACTTAATTGCAGAAGCATGCCAAAATGATGCTAAAATACAGGAAATAATTCACAAGGAGCTTGAGACTCTCTCCAATGAAGCCTTAACTGCCTTAGACACCAGAGCCACTAAAAAGATGGACGAAATACAGCAGAAATACACATCCCAATTACAAACCCAGATGAATGATAACAGAAATCAACATCCAACTGACACAACCGAAATAAAACAATCAATCGAAATGACCGATGAATCCCTTGTGAAATTACAAAAATCAATTGATGAAATTCATCAATGGAAAATCTTAAACGACCAGCAATTACTAAATCTTGAAACTTCCCAGAAGCAAGTTCAAACACAAATCCAAATCAACACAGACCATTTGGAAACCTTAGAACAAAAAATGAGAAATTACAATGTAATTGTTGATGTAATTGAAGAGAGAATGGGAGAAAACCTGAAAATTAGATGCACAGAGATAATACGTTCACACCTCCCCGACTTCAACACGTCCCATATTGAAGAAGTCCACAGGATTGGCCAGCCAAAACATGGATACACCAGACCAATAGTCCTAACATTAAAGTCTATTGAAATAAAAAACACCATCCTACTCAATGCATGAGAAATAAAGAGGAAAAGCAACGAGCCAAGAATGTGGCTGAACCGTGATAACCCAGACCAAACACGAAGGAAATTAGCAACTGCCAGGAAATGCTATACTCTCCTCCGAAACAAGAAAACTGACGCAAAACTGGCAGGCACAGGAATTATTGTAAATAACAAACTATACAAACACGAGCACCTCCACCAGCTCCCAGAGGGATGCAAGCCTGCAGATACCAGACACATGATTTCAAAGGATGGGAAGGCAATTGGATATTCGGGGCAATTATCCCCCTACAGTAACCTGTACAAATGCCCCATTGATTACTATGGGATTAAATATTCATCTAATGAACAAGCATACCAAAAATCTGAAAGCTCTCCACCATGGAAGAATCCAAGAAGCAATAGCAATAATGAGCACCAATGACCCATACCAAATTATGAGCATTGGAAAAACCATCCAAACCAACCAATCATGGGAAAACCAAAATAACGAATTAATGTACCACATTAATTATCAAAAATTCATGCAGCACCAATCCCTCTACCAACTTCTCAAAAATGGCAAATATGAACAATTTTATGAACTAACAGTTGGCAACAAATGGGGCTGCGGCATACCACTGGTATTTAACACCAACCTTGACCTGAAAAAAGCCAACAACCAGAATCAACACGGAAAGACACTGTCAAAAATACGACAAGACATCCTTAATGCAAGACCAAATAATGCCTCATAAGGCATTAATAATAGCCAACTCAAGGGGAACACCTACTATACACCTATTATATGAAAACACAAAGAATGCATTGGGGCAGAAGCAGGACCACAACTGGTTTTGTATGAAACCTCTCCGTGTAATGCTGAAGCCTCAATGAAACCCCAATGGTAACAACCATAAGAGCTATACATAATATATCAACCCATCCGACCAAGAATTGCAGTAAGAACAATAATAGAAGTTTCAAGTACACCCTCCCCCTCCCATAATGCCTCATAAGGTATTAATAATAGTCAACTCAAGGGGAACACCTACTATACACCTTTTATATGAAAACACAAAGAATACATAAGTATAATAATTTAAATGTACCTGGGTCGTTGGGGCAGAAGCAGGACCACAACTGGTTTTGTATGAAACTTCTCCGTGTAATGCTGAAGCCTCAATGAAACCCCAATGGTAACAACCACAAGAGCTATACATAATATATCAACCCATCCGACCTAGAATTGCAGTAAGAACAATAATAGAAGTTTCAAGTACACCCTCCCCCTCCCAACTCACAAACCAATTGATGCTGTAATATTGACCCACATTGAATTAGTCAACATGAGCTATAAGTATGTGCATCAAGGTAAACACAACATGCAATACATAGAGTGAGTACCAAGAGAGGACCTATATTATTATGGATATAACACAGTAATGAGATCTACCAATAACTAAACAATAGCCGGAATTCACAGACATGGAAATACAGAACAAACAAGCTGCAAGCACCTGCCATATTAACTGGATGAGAAAAGGTAATGGAAATATACCATTCAATATAAAGACCTGTCCCAATACACTGGCTCTATACTATAGGCCTGCCTGGGTCGTTGGGGCAGAAGCAGGACCACAAGTGGTTTTGTATAAAACTCTCTGTGTAATGCTGAAGCCTCAATGGAATCCTAATTGTAAAAAAAAAAAAATCACAATCTTAAAAAGGGAGTGGTCGTATATAAACATATACAATGTATTATATTAGTATAGAAGTAACCCTGATAACACTTATGAATTGAACTTTAAAATAACACTGGGACAGATAATCATAAGTACCAATACCGTTATATTATAAACCCCAATCTACCTATAGCCCTGAAGCCTATGATATGGCTAACATATCAATAGGATACTGTATATCGGCATATAGGCCCCCAATACGGAAATATATTGTTGGCAATTTTGCCGCCCTGTATATAGCTGTATATAATTTTGATGAAACTGCCTATGTACTAACATCATACATGTATACACTTGGGACACCTCACAAGGAGGAGTCCCTGGGGAAAGGTAGGGGGGAGGGGGGGAATACCACCACTGTAATGGCGGCCAGGGACACATCCAAACACCGGCATATTAATATTGTTATTATTACTATAAAAAAAACCACTCCACCAAGGATCAATACTTGAGAAATGTCATATTCAAAGGAAAATACCCAAATTAGACTATGGATAATACAAACATAGCACAAAATTATAAGAAAGGAATAAAAATAATAGCATGGAATATACGAAGCCTACAAAAAAACTTTGAAGAATTAATAGCATTCACTGAAGCATACCAACCAGACATACTATGTATTTCAGAAACATGGTTAAACGAAAAAACCCACAACTCAGAAATAGATCTCATTAATTACAAATCTATTAGGTTAGATAGAAAAATGAAAAAGCGAGGAGGAGGCTTAATAACATATTTAAACAAAAGTACCAACATCCTTGAAAATACCAGGGAAGGACTGCAATCTAGTACCAAAGAAATAGAAATACAAATAATACCAATTAAAAAACGAAATAATAGGCCAATATATATACTCCACATATATCGCCCCCCAAATACCAACGCACAGATTGCAATTGCTAAGTTAGAAGAAATTATACAGACATTTGGTAGGAAGGATGAATTCTATATATGTGGAGATTTTAATATAAATTACAAGACAAAAAATCATCAGGATACAAAACTTGTAATAGACCTAGAACAGAAATATGGACTCCGCCAAATTATTCAGGAGAACACACGAGAAAGCAATAAAAGCTCTACATTAATAGACCATATGTATACAAATTCTGAACGTATAATGAGCTCAGGAGCAATTGAGAACAATACCTCAGACCACAAGCCAATATATTATATAAGAAAACAATCTAAAGCTAATATAGAGAAAACAACATTCAGAGCAAGAACAATGAAATATTATGACCCAAAAATATTATCTGAAATTTTAGAAAATGAGAACTGGAATGAATTTTACCAGTCCACCGACCCTACCAAATGCTGGAATTATATACTTGAAAAAATAGAAAAATATGTAGACCGGATGTGTCCCGGGAAGGAATTTAAAAATGTTAAACAAAGACCGGAGTGGATCTCAACAGAATTATTTGCTGAAATATAACTGAGAGACCACCTATTTGCCATAGCCAAAAAACATAAAGACCCTGAACTATGGGATCAAGCAAAAGCCCAGAGGCTAATTACAAGGAAAAATCTCCAAAAAGCTAAAAGCAACTATATAAAAGATACTTTAGGAGAAGCAAGAAACAACCCAGCTAAGTTCTGGCGAATACTATCACCGTCATTACGCCTGAAAAAACAAAAAATAAGGACCAGATCAAATTAAATATAGAAGGCCAAGAAACTGAAATCTTAGATGTCCCAAACCATTTTAATAAATTCTTCATAGAAATAGGGGGAAAATTGGCACAAGCTATCCCAGATGCTGATAATGAGACAGAACCTACCTGCCAGGAAAAAACAGATACCCCATACCAACCCGCCCAAATAACCACTAAGTCACTAAAGAAAATTATAAATAATATAAAAAATACAAAAAGCTCAGGATACCCCAAACTAAAAACCACTATACTCAAAACATCCCTAAAATCCCTCCTACCCCAACTAAAGTACCTGTTTGAACTCACTAATTCAACTGGGAAAATACCCAATAGCTGGAAAGAAAGCATAGTAACTCCAATATACAAAAATGCAGGAACAAAAAAAGACCCTACAAATTACCGTCCCATAGCCAGCATAAACATCATAGGGAAAATATTTGAAAAAGTTCTAGCTCAAGATTTATCATCATACCTTGAAAATACCCACAAATTAAATAAAAATCAATACGGATTCAGATATGGAAAATCAACTACACAAGCAGTCACAAATTTTCTCCAATATACATACAATGCTATACATAACAATAAGTACAGTACATGCAATATATATTGATTTCAAAAAAGCATTTGATACAGTGAATCACCAAATATTATTAACAAAAATCCAAAAGAATTTTAATAGCCCAGATTTATACAAATTACTTAACAATTACCTTGAAAATCGATATCAAAAAACTACCTGCAATAATACCATATCGGAAGCAAAGAAAATCACCTGTGGCATACCCCAAGGGACAACAATAGGCCCATTAATGTTCTTATTATATATAAATGACCTGCCAGATAACATAAAAAATAGCTCAGTGCAAATGTATGCTGATGATACCATAATATTCACAGAAACCCTAAGTAATGGGAAATCAGAAACTCTCCAGGAAGATCTAAAACACCTGGAGAACAGGTGCAAGATAAATAAAATAACAATCAATACAAAGAAATCAAACAGTATGATTATACAATGCAAAAGAGGCAAAAACTCTAATAATAGACCAAGCAAATACACCATACAAAATGAGGAGTTAGAGTCAGTTACAACATATAAATATCTAGGGATCCATATAGATAACACTTTGACATTCAAAAAACAAATTCAGCAAGCAGCACTATCAACAAATCTAAGAACCAATCAACTTAGAAAAATTCGAAATTCACTAACAACTAAAATATCCACATTAGTATATAAAACAACAATTCTTCCACTCATGGACTATGGAGACATATTATATGACTCATGTACTAAGAAACTAACTGGAAAACTCCAAACTATTCAGAATAGAGCTATAAGAATAATCAAGAAATTGCCCAGTAGAACAAATACAAGAGAATATGAAAATGAACTGAAATTACTTCCTCTAACACATAGACGGATGCTGCATCTAATCCAATATGCCTATGACCTTGCACAAGACAAAAACAATCTAGCCAAGAAAAATAAAGAAACTAGACACTCCAAAAACAGAAAGGACATACAACAGATTACATACAGAACAGAGAAGTTGCACCAAAGTTTTCACAATAGAGCTATAAGAGCATGGAATAAGCTCCCAACAAATATCCAAAAAATAGAAGACAAAAATATGTTAATAGAGAAATTAAATAAAAATCTCCTAAGTGGTAATCTTAATACCCTCTAGGTTTTGTAGGAAACCAAGAGCTTAAAATAAAACAAAATTTATAATTGATAAGTTATACGGTTTTGAAGGAAACTGTACTTAATAATATAATAAATTTAGAGACCCGCGGTTTTGTATGAAACGGCGGAATCAAATAATAAATGCCTCATTGGGGGACTACATTGGGGTAATGGGTGGGTTATGTACTAACACCATGAAAAATGTATCTGTTCAAATTGAATTTTAAGAAATATATAAAGAATCAAACGAAGACTGTATAATAATTAATACATCAGATAATATATATCATATTGTATAATATATATTTATTACTGCGTTGATATCTAATGCTACAATATCATGTATAAGTAATAACTTATACAAATCCTTGCTATGTAACGAAAAGCATCATAAGTTAAGATTCACCCAGGATACAAACGAAAATGCAATGGCCACATTGAGATGTACCTGATATGAGATCAATAAAAAACGTTACAACAACAACGTGAGGCACGTGGCTATGCAGTAGCATGGAAAAAGTGGAATATTCTAATAAATTGTTCTTAAAGGTTTTCTCTAGTTTTTGTCTAAGTTTCCACTTACTCCAATAAGGGATTTGCCTGTGCAACTGGGCATAGCTGACACATACATGCTGGTATGGATTCAGTCCAAATCTGAAATATACACGTCTTTTTTTTTAAACATTTTTATTAAGAAGATTTCCACAATGTGGTAGGTCTCATCTCCTACAAAGGTATATACAATTTTAATTTAACAACTGAAGACATTGGTATCATGAAAAGAACTCTCTACTCGTTTACATAGAATTACTAATAGCGACGAAAACAATTTTTTCAGTCACATTAGCTCTAAGTACAACATTTTTTTATATAGGCCCTTCATTTAAAAGAAATACAGATTCAATATACACAATAATTTTGCTTTTTAAGTAAAAAACGTTTGTTAATTTTATACACCGATTTTTAGAGTCATAATACAATCATTTCAGAACATATATATGCTTAATATCCTGACTACACAGCATATTTTCCTGAACGTCAGGAGAAAGTCATACAACATATATGATGAACATTACATCATCCAAGTATCATCAGCCTTCAAATGGTTTTTCAAGGCAGGCCACGTCATATTTTTAGCCATCAGTGGTAGCTGATTCCATAACCCTGGACCCTGGAAGAGTGGTGATTTTTTTTAATTTTTCAGTTTTTGGTATTTTGATGACTAGGTTTACTCCTTTCGCTAACCTAGTATATATATTTCGCTAACCTAGTATATAACCTAGTATAGCTCGAGGCATATCCTGTATCATTTTCTTATTTCCTTTTAAATTGAACATTAAATTCAAAATTGCTATATTACTTTTCTTTCGAAATTTGGCAATTTTGGCAGTAATACACATTTCTTCTAGGGTTCGATTGTTGGTATTTACGAATATTAACCTAACCGCTCTATTTAATACACTCTGGATCTTGTTGATATGGCTTGCATTTGCCATATTATGGAATATATTGTCATATTCTGCAATCGAATATATATGGCTTTTTACCACTGTTTCTGTCATTTTATTGCTTAGGCAGGATCTTAACCTAGCTACTTTGCTTCTAATTGTATAAAAACAGGATAAAATACACGATTTATTGAATATTATTCTTTACAAACCGCGTCAATGACTATCTTTCATGTCTTTTTCTTTAATTTAAAACACAAATCTCAAATCAAAACCCGCCACTATGCAAACCGCCCTATAGAGAGTGATACAGCCAGATTGTTCAGCCAGGAGAGAAGAAGTTTGAGATTTATGACATGGAAACCCTGCAGGAGTGATATGCTGGTGCGGTGCGGAAGTGGAGCGAAGTTTTGAAAAATATTTAGTGCTTGTCCAGTCCAGGGGCCAGACCAAATGTGATATGTTAGAGGAAAATGAGTCACAAGTCGCAAAAATGATATTTTTCAAAGAGTGTATTCACACGGTATCTTTATTGGAATGTTCTGAATTTTGGAGGGCTTAGCACTTTTGGTCATATGAATCTAGGTACACATTTCAGGACAGTGTATTAAATACATCCTTGTGTTCTGAAGGTCATCTTATGGAGTGTATTTAGTTATTTTACTGGTAATTGCCCACACAGAAATATTACAAATTATTTTTCAAACATAAATATATACAATATAAAACATAGAATGACATGTCCTTAACGTTTACCACCATTGGAATCGGCTTGATCCCCTCTCTTCAAAACTAATATTCTCTCAAAATCCATTTTTTGCCATTTGTGACTCATTTTCCTCTAATACATCACAAATATATCCATAACACCACACCGTATCTATAAAGTGCAAGTGCAGAAGTTACTACAGTTTTAGTAACAGTTTTACATGATATGGATTTTCATTGAGTCATTGAGGCCTTGACGCCCATTTTAGATACATCCTGAATGTTAAGTCGTTGGTTCGGTCCTCAATAATAATAATAACCTATTTCTTACAACACTTTGACCACTATCAGAATGTCTTCAGAATGTCTGATAGGAGATGATCCTGGTGCATTTTTTGTTTGTGATGAGTTCAACATTATTAACTGTAATTACTGTAATTTTGGAAGTGTATAACCCTTTCTGTCAATTCAAATGATGCAATAAAGAATCAATCAATCGTTTGATGATACCTATATTCACCCATGAACTGCGTATATATGCATGTGGTTATTACTTCTACTACTGTGAGAAATTGGGAGATTACCAAAAGTCAGCTGGAACGATCGATGGCGTTTATCTGACTTCCAGCCCAGAATTTATTGAATTGAATTATCTAATGGGTCAATTCTTACTACACTACACCTTCTCTACTATTGTTCATCCCTTTTCTTTTTCCCTTTCTATCCCATGCTTTTCGATTATTCTCTTTCTCTCTCTCACTTTACCCTTCAGTTGCATAGCAAGCCTACATAAGCCTGGCAACCATGGAATTGCCTGAAATAGTTACATAAATAAGAAAACTATTGCATAGACTACTTTATACGGGTATATTATTACATATTATTTGTTAGAAATCAGTATTTCCAGGGAATGGCCAAAAAGTCACTAGACATGTTACTATGGAAACAGAAGCCAAGAGAATAATTTTTTCAGAATGGGTCTATATCAAAAATTAATAAGCATAATAAAATCTACCTCTGTACCAAATTTCAGGCTCTCAGATCTATTTTGAGGTTCAGAATTTGTTGTATTACACATATACCATGAATTAGCTTGCAAATCAAAGTCAAGTCAACTAGGAAATAGGCAAAACTGGTCTTTCGATCAGCCATTTTGGACTTTAGTACCATTTGGCAGCCATCTTGGAAATTCTAAATGTTGATGCATATCATCGAAATTGTGATTATCAAAGAAATATGACATTTTAGTACATTAAAAATAGATTTTACCTAGAAAATATGCTTTAAATGAGTCATTTCAGATCAATTTCAGCATATTTTCAGTTGCTTAGCAACCATAAATAGCCTAGCAACCACGGAATTACCTGAAATAGTTACCTAATTTAGAGAACTATTGCATAACTGCTTTATTTTGGTATATTGGTAATGATTATCTGTTAGAAATCAGTTTTTCGAGGAAAATTGATGAAATTTTAGTTAAAAATATGTTACCATGGCAACAGAAGCCAAGAGAATAATTCTTTTCAGAATGGGTCAATATAAAAAAATAATTATCATATTAAAATGTATCTCTGTACCAAATTTCAGGTTCTCAGATCTATTCTAATGTTCAGAATTGGTTGAAGTACATACTGATATTAACAATGAATGAGCTTGCAAACTAAAGTCAAGTCAACTAGGAAGTGGGCCTGAAGGGTCTTTTGATCAGACATTTCGGATCTTAGAACCATTTGGCAGCCATCTTGGAAATTCTAAAAGCTGAAGCATATCACTGAAAATGTTATCATTAAATAAATGTTATATTTTAGAACATAAATAATTGCATTACCCCATAAAATATACATAAAATGAGCCATTTTGGAGAAATTTCAGTATATTATCAGTTGCTAAGCAACCATACATAGCCTAGCAACCATATGATTAGCTGAAATAGTTAGAAAAATTAGAGAACTATTCCATAGACTACTTTATGTGGGTATACCATATCAAATTATTGGTTAGAATTCAGTATTTCCAGGGAATGGCCAAAATTTCACTGAAAAAATGTTACCATGGCAACAGAACCCAAGAAAACAATATTTCAGAATGGGTCAATATCCAAAATTAATCAGCATACCAAAATCTATCACTGTACCAAATTTCATGCTTTCATACCAATTTGAACAATTCTTGCATTTTTTTGCACCAATCTACCTGACTATTCCTTGTTTTTTTTTCTCTCCTCCCTGCTCCTTCTTTCTCCGTCTACAATCTCTGTTCCCCCTTGTTCACTGTTTCTACCCTTCGTCTTTAACATTCTCTGCCCTCTCTCCTTTTCCCTCTCCCCCTCTTCCTCTTTGTCTATCTCTGTCTAGACTTTTCCCCTTTCTCTCTTCTTTCCCATTCACTTTTCTCTCTCCCTCCTTTCCATAACCTTCATTCCTCTCGGTTTTTCTAGAAACAAATTGTGCACAGTTCCTCCTAAAGTATTATATGCTAGAAAACATAAAAACTGAGAGAGCTGCCCTATCGAATATACCAGCCTGCCAGATCCACCTAACACACGCAGAGCGCGTGCACGTATGTTTTTATACCTCTTACACCTCCCAGCACTTACCTATACATGTATGTGTAACCTTCCCTACACTAACATCGTACAGTCCATTCACCTTCACGTTAAACCCATTACCTACTTCTTATGTTGGGCACACTCGATGGAAACCTAATTGTGTATATCTCCTCAGTATTTAGAGAGCACATTAATTATTATATCTGATAAATCGATTGTTTATTTACATTTTTCAAACATATTTTATTTCGAAAACAAACCTAATTTGTTGTATCTCCACAGTATTTAGACAGCACATTACTCATTATATCTGATAAATCGATTTTTTATTTACATTTTTTTAAACAGATTTTGTTTCGAAAACAAACCTAATTATTTGTATCTCCACAGTATTTAGACAGCACCTTATACCTGATAATTGAGCAGTTCATCATACTACCTAGCTAATATTATACCAGACAATTGTTGGTGCAACTCACACAGTTAATGCCTTGGTAATATGGTGACAATCGGAGTCAGACAAGGGGCCCGTTGTGTAACAAATCATTACTTAATATCTTCCTGCTTTACCTACTTTCCCTTGCTAAGCAGCGTAAGGAATCTTTAGGGAAGGAATTTGCTATACATACAATGCTAATTGTTATTCATACAGTAGAAATTCCCTACCTACGCAGGGACAAATAGCTTAGCAGGGAACATCTTAAGTAAGGATTTCTCAAGCCCCTCGGACCCCAATACTGTCTACCCCAGGGCCCAATTCCACTGCCCTAGGCCTGCATTACCCCATCTTGACTAAGAGAAAAACAGACAGAAGCTAGTGACCAGGTTCAAGCAAGATGATTAAGACGAAAAGGACTGAGATACCTTTATCTAAACCAATTAATCATGATTACCCTACTAAGGTAAACAATGGATGATATTGATACCTGCAGAAACATGTGCAGGATGGGAGGACTGTAGTACATGATCCCTTCTGTACCTTGGTCTGGGATGGGTAAATTGCTGAGTCACTACTCGGATAATGTATCCACACCTTCTTTCTCACCTCTCTACAACCGCCTCCTCCTGTCCCTGACTTAACTTATCGCTGGAGAAGCAAGTGAGCTTATTTCTGGAATTCAGGATACAAAGAGTTAACGTTGTAACGTAAACTAACGTAAACTATATAGTAGAATAGTATTTGGGATACAGTAGCTCAGGTCTTCATTTTTGCTATCGTACTTATGGCTTCCAGATGATATAGTTTTTGGTGCAGTTTGGAAGCTGGCATCCAACTGTCGAAATTGAAGACTTGCTTTATGATATTGTGTATAGCATTTGCCTTTAAAACATATGCTGGTGTGATATGCTGGTGCGGTGCGGAAGTGGAGCGAAGTTTTGAAAAATATTTAGTGCTTGTCCAGTCCAGGGGCCAGACCAAATGTGATATGTTAGAGGAAAATGAGTCACAAGTCGCAAAGTCGCAAGGTCGTCAGAAAATATACAATTTCTCTTCACTATTCGTCTCAAATTATCTAAATTTAAAACGGCAATGAGGTTCAAAATAAATTTTGATATAAGCAGTCACATTGTTTAAATCAACGTAATACTAGATGTATATAATATGCTCCGATATACTGACATCTTGAACCATGCGCCGGTTATGGTTTTTAACCACTCTGTTCTTTATCTTATGTATGATCTTATATATTTCCATTTGTGTCTAATTAATAATAAGTAAATGATGACACAAGAACATTAGATTGTTTGAGTAGCGAGCATCGGCGGTTACTGAGAACCTGTTACATATGTATTCCTGAATAAAAAACATAAATACAAATCCCTAGTATAAATTCTGAGTCTAATTTTGCAGGATTTGCTAAATGTGCAGAGCTGCCTATTATACATTTCCTGACGCCGTGACAAGGTGAAATCCCGTATTCTTCAGAACCATTCAGGAAAAGCCGTTTTGCTAAACCCTGAAGTATTCCTAGGCTAAACCAATCTTCACTTCAACTTTAGAATAAATAAGTTTGAGCACATATTATAGTAACAATAACCCCTCACCCAGCCTGCTCCTTAGGTGTTCTAGAGGCTCTCTCCCTACTTCAAAGTCCATTATCCGAGTGGTACTTGTGGTGAAGTGTACACGGAGATTGTATATGGTAAGAAGAAGGAGGTAGATTAGAGAGAGTGGTCTTAGGCCGTTCACTCTGGCGTTCTTAGATTGGTGGCCTCACTGAATTTATTTACATATAAATAAAGGACAGAAGGATAGATTAGAAATTATGCTATCAGTTACATCTTAACATTTTGGGTATCAATTCACGAACATGGGTGATGTTAGTGTATGTAGTGGCATTGGATGGAAGTCCTGCACGTTGCAGAAGTTAGTTTACCCATATCAGCCACTTGATGATGGTGAAATATAAAGATTGATAATAATGATAGCTAATAGCAGTGAGTGTATCAAGGAACGTACTAACAAGTGCCATACCCTACCTTTGAAGTCAATGAATTGCTGCCGTTTATAAATAAATTTGCGTTACAATACTGTTCGAATTAATAAGATTTATGTGTGTTTTCCGATTTCTGAATTTGGCGCCAAAACCAGTTGCTAGGCTAAGGCTTTAGGTTTCCGCTGTATTTACACTGCTTCAACATGACCTTCTACTCTTTAAACGGAGATTAGAATATTTCCTACTTGCACAAAGTGTATAGAATAATTAATCAACAGTACATGTTACTAGGGTACATACCCTACTTCTCACATATCTATTCTAACTAATATTAAAACAGGTATTAGGGAGGTTAAGCAAGTTTAACGTATACGTAAACGTATCCGTATCTCTGATATACAAACAGACATTAAAAGGAAGAAAAAGATTCAGCAAAACATGGCGGGAAAATCGTAACATACCATATCAAACAAAATGTTTCAACTCACAATTTATTTTCCATACATAAAAATGCGACGCAATTCGCAAGAAAAGATGTACGGTTCGTAATTGAGATAGGTTTGCTTGCGGAACCTCCCTATTTCTCTTGTGTCCGCAACAGTGTTTTAACCACATCCATCTCCTTCCAACATACTAAGTTATAATCTGCAACAATGTTTGAACCATTTTCATCATACTAAGATACATCTCATCTTATTTCATTCCATCCCCAACCTATGTCAGCTCAATAAGTCACTTAGCGAGAAGCAGAGTGAGCTAGAGTGAAAAACAAGCATCCATTCATCTGATTCATGAACCCTGTACAAATAGGTTTGGCAAAGGCTAAACGCTGTATTCTCCCCTAGATAAATAAAATAATAAGCAAATATACACAAGTAATACCCACTTCCATTACCTGCGCAGTCAGCTAAGTGGGGCCATATTCTTATTTCAATCCTGCACAAACAGATACCCCTATACTCCAGAAGGCTCAGTGTTGAATCGAGTGCTCCTTGAGCGAGATTGGTTAACACTCCAAATAGTTTTCATTTCCTTTTAGGGAGTTTTTAACCAGCTTAATTCAGAACTAGGTAAATAACACTTCTCTAATGAAATGCGGTTTTGACATTGCCAGTGGAATATGTCCAATAGGGGATTTTGCAGGAGGCATGCAAGGACATATGTCACATCTTATAAATATTTGATATTCCTTTGTTTTAGACAAGGATAACTATTATCAACATTATCATGAAATGGTAGAGGGGAGAAGTATCGCTTTATGTGGGGAAATCAGCAGCACCTCAACAGATATATTTATTGCTATATTTTGCAGAAATATTCTGCTATCTGCCATTTTGAATCATTTCGAATACAATGACAATGCCCACAACCGCAATTGTAAGTTTGCAGAATGGCAATTATTTATGGAATGGGTTCAAAGATTCAAAAGATCAGCATACATATTTAATGCGGTGAATAGAATGGTATTTGCAGTTGCAGTGAAACGAACCGCTAACATTATGTGTTATGATTAACGAAATGAATTACAAATACCCAGAAATTACACCCATCATCCCTAATAATCAATTTATACAACACGTTCTATTATAACAGGTATATATTACCATGACAACGCAGGAGTCTGTCGTCTGGCTCCAAAAGCTTTCATTGGTCCATGAATGAGTCATTGTTTACAGTGCAATCCTAGCAAGACAATGAAAATGGCGGAAAACCAAGAAGAGGAAAGCTTTAAAAAATACCCGAGGGCTTGGTCAATCCAATTTCACCAAAGCCGCTTCAGGCGTGGGACCAATGTCGATGTTATGAACGAATGGTGGGGACAGATGGACAATAGGGGGTTTGTGTTTGCCTCTGCGCATGTCTGTTCCAGTGTATGCTGGGATGGATTCTGTTGAAATGTGACATACAAATATTTTGCAACATTTAATGGAAAATTGAAATAATGTTTCCACCAATATCACAGCTTGTATAAATGATCTATGTTAACCAAATGCATGATGTGAAAGATGGGAACTTGTGTTATGGAAACATGCATAACACATGATATTGACAGTCCATGCTGAACATGACATGTTTTCTATAGATTTTACACTGTACATCGCAGAATGCTAAAAGCCTGTAGTCTCTCATCCTGACACCAAAATACCTAAATGACTGAAGGTAATGAGGGCATAGGATTTTTGGTGGATTCATTAGTAAAATATATTTGAATTTCGTGTTAATCATTTTAAGGGGCAATTGGATCGAATCTTTTGTCCACTTCAGTGTATAAAGAATATATAAGGCATAGGCTTCAGGAATCCAGAACTGCAATTGCCTGAGTTAGTTCTTGAGAAATACTCAAGAGGGCAGCAGTAAAGCAAGATGCCAACTGAAGTGGGGACTCAATAGCTAGTGCCAAAACTGAAGATTAATATTACCTTAAGAGCGGCTTGGAAGGTGTTATAAACGAGAGTTGTAAACAAAATTTTCAGCCATTGCTGAAAGTGGAAGAGTATTTGAAATCTGAGAAATAGAAAAATTAGAGACCGGTGCCGAATCACGTGACCATATTAAAACCTAATCCTGTGGTGGTCGATTTGACTCAGTGAATTAAGGTTTTGAATCGGGCTGTATCATGTCAAATATGCAAAATCAGTAAAATAACAAATATTAATGAACATATCGAGAAAAAGTAACGAATTCATGAAAACAGAGGGGGTACCACTTTTTGTTCAATTTTAGTATTTAAATCTGCCATTCCTCAGCGCACCAAGGTTGGTCAATTTCACTAGATTATCCAGCTTTAATAACACACTTATTATACTTGATGTATTCCAGGAAAATGAGTCACAAGTCACAAAATCGATATTTTCCAAAGTGATTTATTCACAAGATCTCTCTATTGGAATGTTCTGATATTTGGTGATTAAAGTGCGATTCGAAGGTCAACCTCTAGAGCACATTTAGTTACTTTACTGGTAATTGCCCACCAAGAAATATTGCAAACTCTTTTTCAAACATATTTATATATCAAACTTAAATATAGAAACACTTCTTAGATGTCCTTCATGTTTACAATCATTAGAATCGGCTTGATCTAATCTTTTCGAATATGATGATATCTCAAAATTCATTTTTGCTGTGACTTACTTTCCTGTAACAGGTCACATAGTTACTCAACTATAGCTTACTCTATCCATGATTATATTCCGGCACTCGACATAATTAATACTCCTTCATCATCATCCTTGGCCTCTCCTACTACCATTATGTACGTAATATTACTTTCAGGTTTGACCTTTGCCACGAGTAATTGAATTCTCATTAGAAGTGAGAGGAGAGAGGATTGCCGCTTTGGGCAAACAACTTGAGACTTGTAAAGGGGAGATCCACCATATATGGGTCAGATCTTCAGAAAATGTACAATTGGCAGCTCTACACATTTAGTAACTTCTGCTAAATTAGGCTGAGAAATGATCAATACCAAGTAAATCTAAGTATATAAATTGGTCGAATCCTACGAAAGTGGTGCACTTTTTGCATTTTCTTTTCAATCTCATTTATTATTTTATTTCAGTGTTTAAATATTCCTTATGAGACTCAAATGATAGTCTAGCACCAGTTCTTTAAAATGATATATAAAAAATAAAATTCGAAGCATATTCAGGCCCTTAATTTTCACATTAGGATTATTTCTAAAAAACGTAATGCTACGAAACGGCCACCTTAAATGGCTTGTGAGAATTATTAAAAGACCCTTCAACTTCATGTTACCCAGCTTAACTGAAGCTCCAGAATGTTATTTATTTTCCACCACTATACACACGAAAATATTTATCTTTCCCACTTTTATTCACAATCTTGTAAAAAAAAGGTATGGGAAAATGGGAAAATCGTAATGCTACGAAACGACCTGTGATTGATCAGTGCTCATATACATTAGTGAAAAATATTTTCACTGTATAAAGACCCTAAATTGTACATCATTTTAGGATATAGGTAATAAATATTTCTCAGAACTATTAACCTCAATTAGGCATATAATCACTCTAAAAATGCAGTATTTCGTCCAGCCCCTTGAGTAATGCTACGAAACGGCCATTTTGAATGTCTTCCATTAATATTGATAACCATTGAATCACATTCTTATCCAGCTTCATGGAAGCACAAGCATATTATGTGTTTGTCAACACTGAAAAAAGAAAGAGATTGTGATATTTCTTAAGCTTATATTCACAATCTTTTAAATAGTATGTGAGATATGAGTAATGCTACGAAACGGCATGTTATTGCTCTTTGCTATATATATTGGTGAAAAATTAGTTTCACTATATAAAGCTAATGAATCAAACACCATTTTAAGATGAAAATAACATTTTTTTAAAAGAATTGATAGTAAGATACCACATTTACACAGATACTAACTTGGATAAGTAATGCTACGAAACGAACGTAATGCTACGAAACGAACGTAATGCTACAAAATACATGTATTGGAGACTATTTCTTGCCCAATTGAACATTTCTGATCAATTTTCTCAGGAAGCAATACTCATCCAAACAATCTACGTTTGAAAAAATGCGATATTATGCATTGGATTTATATATATTTGTGTTTTTGTAGGATTTATAAAGATAATTGTCAATTTTGATTTGCAATTATTTGGGCCTGGAGAGATGGAAAGATAACAATATAATGAAATTTACATATACATATGTTAGAATTTAACACCGATTATTGATATAATCCAATTAATAAATATTCCAGCAATACATTTTGATAATTTCAAGTTCTATACTGTAAAATATAGAATTCTAAAGACACGATTAATCCATGAGTAATGCTACGAAACGATTTTTCATTTACTGCTATTTTCAAATCTACTAGGATGGTTTCAACAAACAATGCACCAAATGAAAGCATATTTCCAGACATTTATGATTAAATTATAGCTTGAGAAACGAATCCATATATAAAAGAATAGAGAGAAAAGATGGTATATATGGTCAGATTGAAAGTAATTCCAGATTTCTTATTTGTTTTCATAAATTAAATAATGGTATGAAAATGTATGAACACAATCTTCTTCAGATACCCTTTATATTATTAAACCATTTGTTTTCAATATAAAATACAATAGAACGTTAGTCAAACTTTATTAGATGGCTAATTTAAGGTTTAACAGCCACAACACTGGTCGTTTCGTAGCATTACGCATAATATAGTCTTTTTTAGTGAAACCCTTATATCTTTGACAATATTAGGATTTAGTGAATATCATTTTGAACATGGAAGGTCGAGGAGTTACACTATAGAATAGGTGAGAAATAAAAACGATTCTGGGCTATCAGAATTTTCCAATAGTGCACCACTTTCGTAGGATTCGACCATTTAGTATTGTGTGGTTGTAAAATGTCTGTTCTGCTATGTTAAACTGTAGTTTGAAGCTCATTTTTGTCTTAAACGTGGGATATTTTAAGAATTGGTGAAGGCGAATTGTACATTTTCTGACAATCTGACCCGTATATATTCGGAATATCTGGGACGAAATAGAGTTCCTAGACTAAGACAAATATATGCCAGAGAATCAGGCGCTTATTATAGGTTTTGATTAATAAATGTTTATTATAATGTTATGATCAAATCAAATGTTATTCATGCAATATCAGGTTGGTCTCCTTGAACGTGTATTTATATATCACATAGTGATTATAATTATCTGTGTACATGCAGTTTTCAATCCGTAGCCAAATTGGCGCAATAAGGTATAACACAGTATTCAAAGGTATTATTTTGGTAACTAGAATTCACCTCGTAAAAGGTACACATATCGCTTTTTCTAGGAATAGAGCGCAAACCATGTAGGTCTATGCATGAACAATTCCCAGGTACTTCCCATTGTTTATGACCTTCCCAATTGTTCTTAAAAAAAATAGGGAGGTTCCGCAAGCAAACGTATCTCATTCACGTAACCATATCCGTATCTTTTTTGTGAATTACTTCGCATTCTTATGTATAAAACATAAATTGTGAGATGAAACATTTTGCTTGATATGTTATCCTTTTTCCCGACATGTTTTGCTGAACCTCTTTCTTCCTTGTAATGTATGTTTGTACATCAGAGATACGGATATGTTTACGTTTACGTATAGGTTAGACTTACTGAACCTTCCTAATAATGACTATAACTCGCTCTACAGCCCAGCCACCTTTATAGGTTGTTAGTACAGGCACCGACTGCTCCGGTATGGTTATGTAATATATGAGCAGGATCAGACCCTGTAGTGCATAAATTAGGCATTGCACGTGAGAACGGCAGTTAGGAATTAGTGGTCTACACTCATGGAAGTACTGGGTCTTGCTTTGATAGGACGGTAATCACAAACCATATATTGTGTAGTTTAATTAGCGATAGCCTGATTTCATGAAAATGAGTCACAAGTTGCAAAATTCATATTTTTCAAAGGGATTTATTCACAAGATCTCTCTGTTGGAATGTTTTTGGAGAGTTTAGCGCTTCCAGTCGTATGAATTCATGTACCAAATTTCAAGACAGTGTATAAAATATATTCCTGCGTTTTAAAGGTCATCCTATGGAGTATATTCAGTTACTTTGCAGATAATTGCCCAACTTTTTTGTAAAACATTTATATATCAACCATAAAATAGACACATAAAATAGAGAAATGTTACTTAGATGTTCTTAATGTTTACCGTCATTGGAACCCGCTTGAGCTGATCTATTCAAATATGCTGATAACTCAAAATCCTTATTTTGCGACTTGTGACTCCATTCCCTGAAACCCATATTTGCAGGTAATTGGCCCATACTTTATACATTAAAGGGTATATTGGTGTGATATATTAGTATTAGAAAGTACAAAATAAATTATGATGCAATGATTTTAAAACCTAAGGGATATCGAACTCTCTACTGGCCCAATTGTCAAGCAATATGGGGATTTGCATAGCCCCATCTTGAATCATGATTCGCATGGAATTATGGGACTAATTGTACAGTGCAAAATCTATGTTTAGCATGGAATATTAATCAGTGCTCTAATAAGCAATATCCGTACGTTATACATGTTTCCATAACACAAGTTCCCATCGTTCCCATGGTGCATTTAATGTTCATAGGTCATTTATACAAGCTGCTATATTGTATTGGTGAAAACATTCTTGCGATTTTCGATGAAAATGTTGCTAAATATTTGTATGTCAGACCTGAACTGAATCTATCTCAGCATGCACTGTAATGACATGCGCAAACCTCCTAATTGGTGGAAATGGACAGTTATATTCTACTAGCTTTTTCATTATATTATGGTTCTCCAAAGCATAAGCGCTGAAGAGATCTTCAGGTAACCTCTTGTTTCTAGAGTGTGGGACACCTGACTAGAATCTAGTTATGGTCCACCTGACTAGAATCTAGTTATGGTCCACCTGCCATATCTAAGGATTGTGTCCACTCTAAGTGTAAAAAGTCCATACTTATACCAGCCCACCATTAGACCCCCCTGTCTAATAGCCACTGGTCATTTGCTCAGCGAGTCCACTCAGGTTTGGACAACTGACCACCCCTCCCACCCTCACGCCCTCCCTTCCCACCTCACCAATAGGTTGACCACTCACTATATACTAAGTACCTGGGGCGAGCTACCAGTATATAACCAGATAGGTTCGTTACACGATCCTATAAATGTCCTCAATATTAGAAAACAAACTATAACATCCAACTAAATACGACATTGAAACAATACTGACAACCTATCCTACTGAAATAAAAATAAATCCAAGGCTATATCAATTTCATTTTGCTTTTTTTTTTGTTAAAAAGATTTTTTTAAAAAACACCAATTGTTAACTCATTGGGAATTGAGCCCACCCACCTATACACACGTGTCAACATATAGACAGACTTACTACACTAGACGTCAACCCAGGAGGGGGTCTTAACTTTTCAAGTGTATGAGAAAAGGCTTGCCAGAGATCTCATATTTGCCCCTTAAGGGGATAATCCTTGACTTTTGAGGTTAATCCTTGGAGTATACATATAACAAGGGCTTGACCATGGCGGCGGTGGTCAGCGTCTCATCCCGACCTAAGGGACAGTTGAAGGGTAAGAATATGGACAGACCCGAGGAACTGAAACTGACCCCTGAGGAGCGTGAGTATAGAAATACGCTGGAGTACCATAGAAAGGTTGTTCAGGAGTATAAGATCATCAAGGAGAATAAGACCAACCCGGTATACTGCATTTATTTATATTTAGATGTCTTTAAAAGGGGACAGGGGGGTTTCAGAGGTTTTTAAGGCTCTGTCCTTGTCAGACATATCATAACAATTTATTAGCATTAGTATATAACGTCATGCTATCTCCCGGTATACCTTATTTATTTATATTTATTTTGGGAGATAATAAAATTTTACACCAAGAATAACAGGTCAAAATCTTTTGATACTCTATCTGAGTGACCTTCGGATTGGTCTGGAATGAATAGAACACAAAATAGACATCTTTTTTGACGGAAATTAAATGAGAGTGCAGCTTTAACAAATATATCAGAATCTGGAAAACGTCAAGTTTCCGTTGAAACATATATATATAAATATATATATATATATATATGATTGTGACAGATTTGTAGCCACCAATTTAGGAGGTTGTTAATAAGTGGTAGTCATTTAATCATATAGTTCTATATTATAGACCACCATTTTATTTACCATCATACACATTTTGATAAATCATATTTAGATCTATTTCGACATATTGCCATACACATTATAAACAATGCATGGTATTTTTGAGTAGGGATAGCAATTTGTCTACCCGCATTGAGCTATCACCAAATGAAATATCATCCGCACTAAATATCATATCCAACATTATATCCTGCAAAATAACTTTCAGTAGTCGCAGCAATAGATATTTTGTTATTGTTCATTGTGGCCTTGGCCTATAATCCGGTGCTATGATAATATGATGTGGTAATATGTTTATACAATAAGTTGTATGTGTTACTGTGATAGAAGGCTATTTAAGACAACTCATGAAACCAGTCCTGGTGATGGCAATATGATTATGAAATTGTTTACTTAGTGTAATGTTATAGTTAACTCCTTTGAATCAGATGATTACATTTCTCTAGTGTAGGAAGCATCCAAACAAATGAAACAAGTGAGGGCCACCGACGGAATAAATGTGTCATAGCGCTATCACTAACGTAATGCGCCTCCTCCACTGGGCAAATCTTTGTCAGTGACAAGGTGTTGGTAAAAATGATCAATGACTTCATATTGGTTGAGACACCATCTTTAATTAGAGGAGTACCTCATCCATTAGAGAAAACACAGGAAAACATTTACAACAATAACAACAACAAAAAGGCTCATTAGAGAGGTCCAGCAAGTCTACCTTTACCTTTGCGTAAGTTTACGTATCTGTATCTCTGATAAACAAACATACGTTAAGATATAGAAAGAGGATCAGCAAAACATGGCGGGAAAAACGTAACGTAACATATCAAGCAAAATGGTTCATCTCACAATTTACTTTTTATACAGAGAAATGCAACGTAGTTCACAAAAATAAAGATATGGATACGGTTACGTAATTGAGATAGGTTTGCTTGCGGAACCTCCCTAATAACTGCATTGAATTGACAGTGATCATATATAATATTATGCCACCTGAATAAGAATCGAAACTACTGTCATTGAACCGTAGCTTTGATGACTATATAGCCAAGCAGGGACCACACAACTGTCATTTAAACTCTAGCGTCAAGTCAGCTGGGATCTTTACCTTTGAGTTCTATAGTCATTCAAAGTGATAATTATATCTTACCAAGACACACCAGTGGAATATGTCAACTAGGAAAAAAAAGACTGCTTGGAAATTTAATGAGTGGATACTCTGTGTGGGTGCTTAAATATGGAATAAGAATTTTATTATTATTATTATTATCATTAAATACATTATTTTTTCTTGAGTGTATTTCAAATGTGGCTAGTTATGGTGTAGAGGATCAATTTCAGGATTTTGATGACAAGCCTTTCAATTTTACATTTTGAAAGACATTTGTGGAAAGTGCTTGTTGTAGGCGATTGGAACCATAGAGATGTATACAATCGGACCTGTCAGTCAGTTTTGTTATTTTCAAAATGAATGTTTGAAAAATATCGGAAATGTTTAGGAATACCTTAACCCTCAGAACATACTAATCTATGCATCTTGAACCGCAACCGATGTTTTACTGATGCCATGCATTCGCTTTCGCAGATATCAATTGTTCATAATTGGGGTTAATATTTAGCTTGAGATTCAAACGGATGTGTTTGTTTAAAATGCCTACAATAAGCAATTAAGAATTTTAAATTATGACATTTATTGGTTGTTTCTATGAAATTATTAATCATAGTTTCGAAATCAGCTGCTGTATCATAGCTTTACATTTATATACGTATGACACATAGTTGGTACATTGTTGTTAATCAATGACATATATACACCTGGTGTCCCACGGTCTCCTATCTCATCTAAAACAATATATTCCTCTGTCATCTATGTTGTTTATTCTGGCACCATGAATCAGACCATCTGGTTATTAACATTCACCTCAATAACTGTGGGGAAATCCTAAATATTGGAAATAATTTCGCACATTTGGAGGAACGAATTGGTGTGAGGTCATGTACATGACCTTTGCTACCGGCTTAACAAACACATCATTGGTTTATTTTATATACAGGTTAACTAACAAGTTGGTTGAAGGAGTGTGAATATTCTAAGTGACTGAAACCAACGATTTATTATGTGCTTTCAATCATGAAAATAGAAAATAATCAAGTCATAAATTTGAATTTCAGCGGTAATCTTAGTAAAAAAACACATTGGTTGCCATGACAACACAACATAAGTCACTAGTGAAATACGCACTATGCAGAACGCACTCTAGATACGTTATTTTTAGAGCAATGCATGTATAATAAATTCCTTTAACTTATACATAGAAATGGGACTCAGATACGGGAGGTTTGATAAGAATTTAGAAATGATTTAGCAGAAGGTTCATCCTTTTCACTATTACCATCCTTCAGTTAGTATATTACAGATATACATCTCATACAACGACATTAAAATTTGCTATCGGGTTAAAAACGTACCATCATTCAAACGCATGTCATATGAATAACGCATGAATAATGATAATGCCTAAAGAATACCAGTCCAGTGCGGATATACTTTACTCTGTATAGATGTGAAACAAAACCAGCCATGTAGCTACCATAGCTTACCATGTGCATGGGGTTGGTATATCACACTATGAATTCACTGGTCAATACACCAGACATGTGGTATGACAAGCGGGTCAATACAAAAACCATCAAGTGACCTCCTCAGTATGTTTCTATAGGGCTATCCAGTGTAATCCTATTGTGGACCTCTGTCTGCACTAACAATTAACAACAACTAACAATGGATGGAATATATAATTATGGATGAAATCGTCGGAAAATGTACAACTTTCCTACACAAATCATCTCAAATAACCCAAGTTTAAGGGAAGAATTAGATTCAAAATACAGTTTAACATAACCAAACGGATTCTGTGAAACAGGGCAATATGAAATATGCACAGATATACTCAGTGCTAACCATTCTTTTCAGTCTAATTTGGCAGAATTTACTAAGTGTGTAGATCGGCGGATTGTACATTTTTTGAAGATCTGACCCATTATGTATAAGCATTGCTCTGGATCGATACAATGCTTGCAATCAGTTTTTACCAGGAGCTGTAAGATCTAGTGCTAGACTGTGGCAATAGTTGGGGCACATGTTGGGTGAACTGATGAATAATCACATGATTATTTTCATTTGAAGTATATTAAAGTGCAATAAAGAATATATTTTACTAATAGAGGTTAATCAGAAAACAGAATTAAGCTTCGACATTATGCGGGCATATAGGCCAACAAATCGTCCGGGAAATGAGCTGCGATGAAGATAATATTCTATCCTATTTATCATTTACATATGCTGTACATTATGTTATTCTATACCAATGACTGATGTGCTGCTATTTGTCTGTTGCAGGAGCTGGTAGGTAACAGCCCAACCCAGAGGAACTGGCGCGGCATTCTGATCGCCCTGCTAGTCATCTGCATAGTGTGTTCTCTCATTATCACTGCTGTCATCCTCGTCACACCAAGTAAGTCGCACCTAGGATAAGATAAGATAAGAGGTCTTCCTGACGATGCTTTTCTTGTTCTCTTCCCTTAGTTATATATGTACTTCTATCTACTCTACATTAACAGTAGACAGTGAACAGTTCTCATGTACTTGTGTTAAACAGTAAAGTATGTATAACCATGATAAATTGTATGTTCTAACGTTGGTTATAAATGAACAAAGTTGACTAAAATATGTAATATCAATGAGGAATGAAAAATCATATGATAATTATGATGCTGTCTTCCCAACTTCCCTTTCACTCAACCAAGATTATTCTTAACATATGCAACAAAAGCAAACCTGCTATTGCGTGTTTCTATGTAACTGTATACATATGTTAACGGCCTTGAATGACATTTACAAAAAGATGAAGCAGAGGTTTTTCTATATTGGACCATGGCCTCGATTTGTATATGATTCAAAATACAATACAAAACATTTATTTTGAAAATGTGTGAAATTTGTTAAAATGTTAGATTGCATATAAATATATGATCACTCCACCCATATAAAAATAGAATTGTGGACGTTTGTAATCCGTCGGGACCAATACCTAAGCCGACGGGATGTGATCAAGTCTGTTTGAGCATCGTGTTGAGTTCGATTCCAATATTTAATCATAGTGCATTTTGCATTAATTACATACTTGTTTGTTTGGTATAATCTATGTGCTCAAAACATGTTGACGAATATTATTTTTTATTGTTGTTGTTGTGCTGGTTCTGTAGGTGGAGAGGAGTGGCAAGGTCCTCCCTACATGGTTCACTGGCTAGAACCTGAAATTGATAGCAACTACTATTAATTATGATTATCTAAATCCTCTGAATATTGTACTTGCAGAGGACGATGATGTCGAGCTCGGGGAGAAGTTTACATTTGATGATATGTTTAGTGATGAATTTAAACCAAGGCATTTTAGTGCCGAATGGATAGGAGGTAAGGCACTGTGGATGTTCTTATACGGGTAAAGTTAAAGACCTAAACCCCCAAAATATTATGAGAAAATAAACTTCTTTGCTATTATTCAAATGTAGTGACCCCAGTGGTACTTAATGTAACCTAACATTTAGTGAGTTTTACCCATCTAGATGAGGGGAAAAGTAGTTCTACAATTTAACACTCCATTCAGGGCGCCACTGTTAGCCTACGTCACAAGGTAGCAAAATCTTGAAATGAACATGCAATGTACATAACACACAATTCAGGAGAGGTGTTGTGTACATTTCAGGCGATACTTTGTGACGTCATACAGCACACTAAGTGCCCTCTTGTGCTAAACAGACCTTTTCACCTAAGCTTTCTCAATATGCACCTGTGAGTGATTATAAGTTAGACATTTATAAATGGAGGTTAAAAAAATGGGACTTGTGTTGTAGGATACTTATGGATTAGTAAAAATATCTTTTTATTACCATTGCTTTGATAGAGAATGTTTTTTTCAATTTTCAGACCGTGATGTTTATGTTTACCGGTCGCGTGAAGGGGAGCTCATGGAATATGATGCGAACCGAAATCAAACTAGCGTTATTATGGACAATTCCACATTTGTAAGTAAAACTAGTCTTATTAATATGAACAATTGCATATCTTTAAGTCAAACTAGTCTTATTATGAACAATTTCACATTTGTAAGTCAAACTAGTCTTATTATGAACAATTCCATATGTGACTCCTTTTGGAAAACTAAGTCGCATGTCAGCCAAATCAGTCAAACCAATCTTATTATGGACAATTGCATATCTTAAGTCATTGTTTTTACACCAGTAGATTTGTATATATATCATAAATTATCTTGTCTAATTAATTCTTTGTCATGGATCTTATTGAAAAGTTCACTGCCATAAGGAGTAACAATATAAGTGCTTAATTGTGTTATCTAAATGAAGCAAAAGGTGATTAAACTCTTTTGATTAAATGATCGGGTGACAATGAGATTCAACTAGCCCAACCGATAGAGCAAACAGTTTTTTTTGGTGGGGGGGGGGGGGCACATGCTTTTATGGAGTCACTTGAAGAAACAGTTTTGGGGGAGAACACATGCTTTTATGGAGTCAGTTGTCCCTGTAAAAAGAATAGTTAATTCTGAATTACGGTATGTTTCTCAATGCAGAGGCAGTTGAATACAGAGACGTACTTTGTATCAGAGGATCTCCAATATGTTCTACTAGCCTACGATATACAACGGGTGAGTTAAAGCATTAAGTCTACAAACCTATCTTGTTATCTAGCATCTTTTGTATACATGTAATGATATCATTACGGAAATCAATATAACCTGGTGACCTTACAAAAAATCTTTCTGTGAAACACATTAGTATTCTTGAAGCTGCATCCCCAGCTAAATTGACCCAAAGCTTCTGTTCATAATGAATCCTAGCACAGATGAACATTTTGATATTCAATTCTGAAAGAAAACCTTGATAATATTTCTTATATGAGCCATTTATTTTGTTTCGTACTGTGAGAAATAATTTAAAGAGCTACATGTGCAAGTCATAAGCCTGTTGAGTTATCTTTCTAGATACGATTATACGATTTCTCTTTTCGATACCTATGATAGGCCTATGTCATGTCATTTTCTATATCTTGCGAAATATTTGTCTATTCACCAGTAAGATTTGGGTAAACTTAAAAGAATAATTGAAATTAAAAATTTATGAACCACTGGAATGATTCTTATAATGTATTATCTGGAACAAGCTTCGAATTGTTGCTGTTACTCTAAATCATAAGACACTTATTAACAACTATTCTAAAGAGAATGGAATATAAATATCCAAATATTCAGTTCATTATGATTATTTCCACAATGCAATATTTAGCGATATTGTTTGTTACTGATGTATCGATTAGACAATTGACTTTAAAGTATCCATTTCTAATTTTGAATTATGATTTCCGTTTTTCAAACAATTTGAAAATAGACTGTAAGTAGAGTGCTAAATCAGCACAACAATCAGCAAATCACTGAAACAACCACCCATGCACCCACCACATATCACAGTGCCCACCCTCACTTCCAAAACCACATGACTTCATATTCTATACTGAGTTATTTCTTTGTATATATGGTGGTACCTCCTGAATAAAAGGATAGTATGCAGATGTGTTGAATGACTATTATATGGCTTAAACCTCTAAGGTTAAAATTCTGAATATCAATATATCAGAATTAATCATTTAAATCTATTTAGTATATGATATTGAATAATAATCTAAACGTTATGCAATATCAATATGACCAAAGAATGGTTGTTATTGTTGTTGGCGAATATTCAGCATAGGCTATTATTGTTCTTATCTGATAAAATCTTTCAAACTTTCTCCTGTGAATAAAAAGCTGTGTATGTTAAATCGGCCCAGAATCTTCACAAAATTCACCGCTTCGAAGTCACTCGTGGCCAAAAACAAATGTGACAGGTCTCAAAGAAGGTACACTTGGTGTAATCAAACCACAATTTTTTGACAAAAATAAATGTGAAAATTTAAATTATCATTAAAAAACAGTTTCATTTACGTACCATAATACAATTACAAGTGCTATGCTTTCAGAAAATGTCCGATTTTCCCCATGATATTTCAATTAAATTTACAAGGAAAATTTGGAAAAGTTGACCATTTTCAAATTTGTTCTGATATTTTTAATATGCCTGTGTGTACATTTTGGGGGGTTTGGCTCACGAACACTTCGTACAACGCTTTTTCGTGGGAAAACTCACACAAAAATCAAAATAATTTGGGAATCATATTACAAACTAAGACATTTAGAGTACATCTTATTAGGTGTCTCTCTAAAATTTAAAGGAAAATCAGGTTGCACCAAATCCGAGCGTCTGGGACAACCATGAAATCTGTCCTGATAACCTAAATACCCCAAAATAGTGATTGAACTAAATAAACTATTTAATTTGCACTTCAACATGAAATATATGAACAACCATGTTCATTCCTCAAGCATTTTCTTTATTAGGTACAGGGCGCAGAAAACTATAAAAATCCAGCATTACATTAATAACATTTTTCTTTATTGACCCCTAAAGGTCAAAATACATGTACACTGAACAAGTCACATACAATATAAAACTTTAAACTAGATTAAGGTGAATATGGGAGGGAACATCTATTTGATTTTGCTGCTTTTGCTTTATTTTACATTTATCAAAATTTATGGGTATGGACATTTTGGATCAAACGAATATCATTTTGACATATCTGTTGAAATTAACCCTCTCTCTTTAAATAATTCCCCGACATAAATCATTAGTTCAATACAATTCATAAAACGATACTTTCTTAAGGGCTGCAAACTGTCTTGAATCTAGGGTACCTATCTATACCATATGTTCCGAATAATTAAGATCAAGATCAGATCAATCAATACAAATATACCATTCAGTAGAGCTTTTTTTATGAAAATTAGTTTAGGTCGAAAATTGTAAAAATGTAACTGTTTAAACTAAATTCCAGGAAAAAAACATGACATGCCCATTTCTTCAGTCATATCAGGCTTAATGAAGAAAGGGGTGGGTGGCGTTATTTTGGTTTATAAAATTACCGGCGTGAGCACAATTTTTCGTTCACCCGGTTGTCTGTGGTACTATGCACGTTAAAGTTCAATAATTGCTTATATTAAAAAAGAGTAGGATATAACACCTTTTAGCGTGTTTTCCCTAAGCAATAGACGGTAGCATCTACTCCAGGAGTAAGTGGAAGACCCACTACGTATCTGAACTAAACATCCTGGTAAAATAGCATACAATAGAACTTTTGGTCATTCTTGGTTGGCAGCCCTGAGTCTAATGTTATGTAGACTTATTTGATTATTTTCTCCTTTAGTATTATCACGTAATTCATTCTTGGTTGATGTTGGTGACATTTGAGTTGTAGATCTTATTTTTTGTTGGTGCAGAGGTTTTGTTCAGCCTGCTCAAATAGCCATACATCTTAAATAACAAATAAATAAAGTGTTAAATTGTAACAAATACCATAATATTTGTTACAATTTTAATTGTAATCTGTTCTGAATAACTTAATATAATGCTTTTAAATTAGATATATTCAATATACAGATATTACAAAGATTAGGGGTTAGGTTTTTATTCGCATAGAATTATCAATTAACAAAGTAACAAGATTTTTACAATATTCTCCTGAAAAAATCCTTCATTAAGACAACTTAGACCCATCGGTTTTCTTATTCAAGGGAGTCATTTTGCCCCCATTTAATCACTGTTTTATGTACATTTTTAGGTTTACCGCCATTCCTTCCTTGCAAAGTACAAGATCTATCAACGAAACGCCAAAGATCCAAAGGAGTGAGTGCATCCATTGTTACCATTCACTCTTGATGCATCTGTGACCACATTGATGTACTTTTAAAAAATTAATTTCAATTCACTTCACATAGTTTACTACACTGGACTTCCCTATGTGTAATCCTCGAAAGATCTTGCAATATGAATAATGTAGTTCAAATAGCGACTGTATGATTCTTGATGTTATTGGCTTGGTCAGAGGTTATTTGTTGACATATTGAATAAAAGTTTTGTTAAGTAAAAGAAAAAAAAAGTGTAGTTCAATGAAATTCATCAAATAAGTAAGTTGATCTAGATTCATATTAGTCACACAAAATAAAACAATAAAATGAAATAATTATGTAAATAGCAAAATAAGGGTAACCATGGAAATGCCAACTACAATATGCGGATGGAAGTAAGTTTAGGGGAAAATACATTTTATATATTAGTATTGATGTGTCACAGGAAAGTGAGTCATAAGTTTAAATTTGATTTTTTGAGATATTATCATATTTGAAAAGATGAGATCAAACACATTCCAATGGTGGTAAACAATAGGACATCTAAGTACTTCTATATTTTAAGTACTAGTAAAGTAGCTAAAAATGACCTTCGAAATGCATAGATATATTTAATACCCTGTTTTAAAATTTGGTAAATGAATTCATGCTACGAACAGCGTTAAGTACCCCAAACATGAGAACATTCACACAAAGACATCTTGGGAACAAAACACTTTGGAAATAATAATTTTGCGATATGTGACTCATTCTCCTGTAACACATCACCTTATATGTGGAAGTATTCAGCTGTTGATTAATCCATGTTCTCCCTCTCCACTTCCAGTCGGTTACTGCCCTTCCCGCAGGGGCAGGGTAAAGAGTGGAATGACGTACCTCTACAGTTTGCAGGCTGGTCCAGCAAAGGCCTTGCACTGGTAAGTTTATATTCATTACATAAGGGACTGTTCATAATTAACCACTGGGGTGGGGGATAATGGAGAATATGCGAATTCTTGGACAAAATTGTATGACCCCCCCCCCCCCCTAAAAGTCTTGTGCAAAATTTCTTGGGCCCCCTTGAAAGTTTGTGCAAAATTCCATGATACCCCTCCCCCTCCCCCTTCAGAGTCTGCACAGAAAAGGTAACCCCCTGATAATTCTCCTCTCCCTCCCCCCTCCCCACCCCCGTGGTTCAAGATGAACAGTCCCTAATTATTACTTTAGTTTGTTAGCTGATAATGATGAGAGGCACTGAGGCCTGGTCTCAGTCTTAAATTCGACACTTTTTTTATTGTTGTTATTATCATAATTACTGATAATACCCTCTTGATTGTATGATACATCCCTAGATTTCCCTGAAGTCGATATTGTAAGGCAAAATAGTTTTTATTATCACTATCATTTGCACTACATAGAATTAACTTCTCCAATTGTCAAGAGTAAAATTTACTTTAGTTTACATTTATTATGTCATTGCTATTTAGTTGCTTATTGTTTTGGGTTTTTTCAGACATTCGTGTATGAGAATAACTTATACTACCAACCCAACCCAGTCACAACAGCTACGCAAGTTACGACATCTGGTAGGGCTAGATACATTTTCAATGGCATACCAGACTGGGTGTACGAAGGTACGTGAAGATCCTCATTTTATTGTTCATGAATATTTATTCATACCTTGTGTTAGCAGATCTAATAGCACTGAGAGTGACCTTAATTAATTGAATTCCTAGTTAATGTTATCGTATCAAATATGAACATGTTACTAATTTAGAATGTTAGATATAATAATAATTAATGTTAATTAATAGTCATAAAGTGATTACACACTGATACACCATCATTACGTAACATGATGTAACAATAGAAAAGCTCATCAATCAACCAATCGATCAATATAATTTGCTAACACGTTGTTTGCTTGTGTTTCCAGAGGAGATCCTTCACACTAACAAGGCGCACTGGTGGTCACCAGACGCCGAGTACATCTGTTACGCTAAGTTTGATGACACTCACGTACCCATCTACAGGTTCCCTACCTACGGTGCAGGGACCAGCATTTACGGTTACGTCGATGAGATAGCCTATCCAAAGGTGAGATATATATAGATTTTTATTTCGTAGTTCATGGGCATTGAAACTAGGAGTACAATTTCTGCAAACTGCAGGTCTTCCAATTGACCCTATGGCATACCCGGACAGTAAAATATGGCATCTAACTACAGTGTAACATCTTTGCATTATAAATATTGGAAAATCCAACTGTTCCCAACCAGTTCCATTCCGGTTGGGTTAAACTATTACATGCATGTAAGTAATGAAGTAACAATACATCAAGGAGAGCTAAGATTAGGTGCATGTTACAAACCCTTAACAGTGCACTTCACAGAAAGCCTTTTTCACTGAAAGCCATTACTCTACCATTATCTGACATGGACAAGTGAATGGAATATCTCTTCATACTAGTCTACTCATACTAGTGTTAGATAAGGTTTAACTATTTTCCCAGTTTAGTATGGAATAACCTCAGAAAATAAATAGTACATCAGGTTTATAATGTATAGACCTTTGCTACATTATTTAATTAATTGGTTCATATATGACTTTTGATATTGATTATGAAAAAAAGGTATAATTCTACTTTACCATAATATTTATACGTTTTGATCATTTATCTTTTCGTAAAAGGCAGTTCTTGATTGATTTTGGGGAAGAGAAGAATTTGAATCAAATGTTATAATTATACCCGCTGGAAGACCTTGAATTCACTTTCAGATGCGGGTCTCCTTTTTGTACTCAGTCTAGGCTCAGAGCCTCTCAGTTCAGAAATGAATGGTATGTCAGTGATTGGACGCCGACTGCGCTGTTTTTCTGACCCAGGAGTAGACGTTCTAAGGGGATTATAATGATATTTTGCGGTTTGGAGCTAGAGGCATTGAATTGAATAATTTGTTGTGTTGTAGGCCGGGGATATACATCCCCATGTCAACCCAAAGGTCCAACTCTACATAGTCGAGGCAAACGCACTCGCTGTCTCACACAAGGAACTCAAGCCACCACGGGAGCTCGAAGGAAAGTGAGTAGATTCATTCATTTGATTTGAAAACAATCGTGATACAGGAAAGTCACAAAAAAATGTATTTTGAGATATCATCATATTTGGTAAGATGAGATCAAGGGGATTCCAATGATAGTAAACATTAAGATATATAATACTTATTTCTATAGTTTAAGTTTGATATTTTTATTTTATTTTTAAACTGTTTGCAATTTTTTTTGGTGGATATTGCTAGTACAGTAGCAGAATATACTATAGAAGATCACCTTGAAAATGTAAGAATATATTTAATGCACTGTCTTGGAATTTGGTACATGTGTTTATACGCCCTCAAGCACTATACTACTGTATACTCCAAGAATGAGAACATTGCCACAAACAAATCTTGCAAATAAATCACTTTGAAAAATATCAATTTTGCAACGGTAGTTGATAATGACTTATCGGCAAGAAAGCCCCAAGGACCTCACACTCAACAATATTCTATTTATGGTGCCACACATTATGTGGCTTTCAAATTTATTTATTTCAAATAAAGTATACCAAATCAATTCATTTACATACTCTTGATCGTTGGCTCATGGCTTTCCTATTGATTTGATTCTCCCGATTCAACTTAAGTTTATCATTTTGCTATGTTTGCCCAGGAACTGAGATCATATATCATTCATTTAATCTTGTCCTTGTTTTAGGGAGTACTACGTAACGTTGGTGACGTGGAGGGACAACACGCACCTTTTACTGGCGTGGTCAAACCGGGCTCAAAACAAGTCTATTCTTACTCTATGTGATGCCATCACCGCAGAATGCCATATGGTAAGCACCACTCTATTGCCGAGCGATTGGTAGGACGATACCACGACCTATTGCTAATGGGTGCTTTAAAATATCAACATGGCCATAATCCAGCCATAGTTCAGCTTTTAGTGGGTCTTACGAGCTCCTTATTATTAGAATGCTACATTCTCATTTGAGTGTTTGTCTTCATTATTTACAGAACTTAATCGAGACAAACAATGAAGGCAAGGGATGGGTGACAATCGTAAGTATTTTATATCATTATCATAAGATATTTAATTCAATACCTTTCATACATATAGATCAAGATACATCAAGATACTGCCCATTTTGAAATAAAGTACCAGGAGGTTACCATTATTTACTGCAATTTTATGAGCAGGATGAATAATAGAAATGATATACGTATTGCATGATATTATTAATGCCATAATGTTCAGAAAAATTGCATCACAGCATGGAAACTATAATGTCATATTTTGTTTTGCTCCTCTTCTAGCCGGACCCTATCTTCATTAACGGAGGACAGAGATTCTTGATGGTTCTGTCTGAACGGGATGGCAATTTTGGCTTCTGGAAACACATATCCATGATTACTACACCTGTAAGTGCTTCCTAGAAGTATACTTCAGCTTATAACCCCTATATTAGTGAGGTTCAGCAAGTCTAACCTATAGGTAAACGTAAACGTATCCGTATCTCTGATATACAAACACAACTTAAAAGGAAGAAAGGGGTTCAGCAAAACATGGCGGGAAAACGTAACGTTAAATGTCAAACAAAATGTTTCATCTCACAATTTATATTTCACACATAAAGATGCGACGTAATTCACAAGAGAATGTGTATACGGTTACGTAATTGAGATAGGTTTGTTTGTAGAACCTCCCTATTGCCCACAATTATTCCGCACTGGCTCAGACCCTGAATTCCTTAGATATATTGGATAGTTTTGTAAATGGACCTCATAAATAGATTCTATTTTTCTATCAAGTAATATAGAATGATATATGACATATCAATACCATATAATTATCATTATGTGGGAATCATTTTTACCATTCATTCATTATCCTGAGAGATATTTAAGATAGTATCTCACAATCTGGGACATGCTAAAATTTCCTTCAGATTAATAATTGGGTTTAAATTGAGTTGAAGAAGTCATTGTAAACCATCCATCATTATTATGCTTCCATTAACAAGTTTACATATACTTTTGTGAATATTATAGTCATAATAATATTGTTATAATCTTGTCTAATTTGTTTATTTTCCTCAGCTGGGGACAGAAGGCACCAAGATCTTCCTCACTCAGGGAACGTGGGACGTGACGAAATTGCTCGCCTATGACGAGGAAGAAAAACTTGTGTAAGTATATGGGTCACATCGTAAGAAAATGTACAATCGGCAGCACTACACATTTAGGAAATCCTGCTAAATTAGGCTGAAAAATGGTCAATTCTAGGTAATCTGTTTAGTTATGTTGAACTGTATTTTGAACCTATTTATGGCTTAAATCTGGGTTATTTTAGAGGATTGGTGAAGGCGAATTGTACATTTTCACTCATTTATTGAAATATCTCCACAAAATAGAAGTGATAAAACAACTGTGTGATTTAGCTGGTCCTGATGAAGAAGTAGATGGTCTCACTAAATTTCAAGAACTTTACTATAATAACCTGGAGGAAAATAATGCCCAACATAAACAAACGTCTGCCTCTGAGGGCCTTAGAGAAAATCAACAATATGGGAGAATTTAATGACATCAACTACTAGCATATAGAAAATAAGCATATCATCCCAAAAATAATTCATAAAGATCGACAAAATCATATCTCCCTGAATCCGTAGTGTATTTGAAGGAGGTTATTTAGTTGTGTAATGTTTCGTGTAAAGCTATCTCGTGCACCTAACCTGGCCTAGTACAATCAACTAAGGGATGGACATAGTTTCTTGCAGTGCACGGTTGAAGTAAACTATGTAAAACATAACAGGTTTGAAAGGACCGCATGTATAAAAGGTTTTGGGCTTGGTGGTACATTAACTGTATCATGTAACTCATACTGTGCTATTTTTCCATATTGTGATAGCCAAATATTTCCACTGTGTAATAAACATCTTTTTTCTTCTAACTAGCTATTTTCAGAGCACGAATAGAGATCCGAGAAAAAGACATATATTCCGGTAAGATTTCCTCTCATATGTACACAATAGATCAAGAACTATACTATGCAAACCTTCCATTTTTACTTTGTGTTGCTCAGTTTTAAAGCCCAGATTCTTGATCGATGTTTTTGTTGACAGACTTGAAGTCACACAACAAGTAGATTCCAATAGGTATGTAAAGGTTATAATTAGCACTGCCCCCTAATGCTTATTGAGATTCCTCTTGACACATTTATGCTACCACCATGAATGAGAATGATCTTTTACATTCTGGTCAAATTATATACACACATTGATGCGATATTATCAGCTAACATCGATCATAAAATAACATTTTCTGCTTGTTTCATTCTTTTCCTACCGATCTAAAAGTAAATCCACCCAAACTTTAGAGGATTAGCGCTTTTGTTATTATGGCAATTATCTAGATTCACATTCTGATAGTCTGCGGCTATTTTACTTATTATCGGCCACCTTTGCTTGTAGGTTTTTTTCTGTGGAATCGATTTCAAATTCTTGTTAAAACATGATAGTGGCCCATTGAGTACGGCAATATTAGATAATTTAAATCAAACCATATCGGGAACTTGTTGAGTCATGTGGGTGAGTCAATAAATGAGCTTGGAAAGAATTCTTTTCTTCGATATATAGCTGAGAAGACAACTAAAAGACAGCATAGAAAAAAAACGATGTCCTTTAATTATGAACAAATTATCCCCATTTCGCATCTTAGGTTCTGTTATGAAGTCTGTACCAGTTTTGCCACAATTCTAACAAATACTTTGCAAATGTAAAATGGTGTCGCTCTAATGCCCATATTGACCGTCAGACCAGCTGAGCAAACTGCTTCTACAAAATTACTTGTGATTTTTAAAAAATGCATGGCATGAGTCCTTATACGATGATTTTGGGGTATTACGGAAAATGGTGAATGGAAATGAAACAATTAGAATAGATAGACTTGCTCATTAATTTTGATCAATGAACCCAATGAACCCAATGAAACATGTAGATGCACAAACATGATAGATGATCATCTTCATTGCATATATAAAAACGGTTTTTGCCATACTAACGTTGCTATTCAAACTACCCCAATAAGGTGGAAATACCTGGAAGGAGCGGATTTCTCGGCTATGTGCTTAATTGTCTATTCTTTGTATTATATATCTAGTTGTTACTGTTACTGTAGTCATTTATTCATACATGCATGCCCAATGCCCAGTCAAACACCTAATCCCTATCTATATATGTTCCCTCTGCAGGGTTGGCACCATAGAAAGTTCGGACCTTTCCTTGAAGACACCGGAGTGCCTGACGTGTGAGTTTCCCGACAACTGTCAGTACATCAGCGCCAAGTTCTCTAAGTCGGCCAGGTACTACATCCTGCAGTGCGAGGGTCCAGGTGTGCCGAAATACATACTCAAGAGTACTCAGGACCCAAGGCGTGAGTAATAGCATTTTTTTTAGATACTTTTATTTGCCAGACATTTAATAAATTATCCAAATGCGCATAACCAACTATTGTGGTTGTTTTCATGCATTGCCATATATATACCACCACCGAAAATTACAAACAATATTCCTAATATATCATATACCACGAGTCCATTACAACTATACAACTTTTGTATTTCCCATGTTTCTTTAAATATTAAAGAAAATTAAATTAAATTACCAACTCGGCTTCAAACAACATTGTAAATTCACTCCTATATTCCTAGTGCATCTGAACTAGCCAAGCACAATCCACAAAGTGATGAACGTAGTTTCATGCAGTGCGCTCGCACTGTTACATCTTGGTATGCCTTGAAAGTCTTGGGGCTATAACGACCTATGGCAGTGATTAAAAAGAATTAATAAACTCCATTTCAGGTCTGCTGGTACACTGTTTGTGTATAATCCCTCGGCTTCATCTCGGGATTATACACCAAACAATGCACCAGCAGCCCCTATACTGTAGAACCCAGCGTAAACTAAACTAGTTGAGCATGTTTTCTTCAGGTGCCGAGACATAGTCAGAATATGTACAATAGCAATGCACACACACCTAAAAACACAAATTATTTAAACTAAACTGATGTTCATAATTTACATATTCATGACATAACATGTTCCCCGCTTAGCTTAATTAACCTTCCCAATCATGTGCAAATATTCCTAATATTTCATGAAATTTCGTAAATTGAGGAAAGTCCCTGTAGGTTTCATGCCTCGTGCCTATATGTGCCCGGGACCACATAGTCTATTCGTGGAGTGGCCTGATTCTACACCACTGTTCCTAGATAACCCGCATCTATAGAGGCTTCCCTATTTCCCTGTTCCAGATATAATCCTAGAGGACAATGCTGAACTGGCGGCTCGTCTCGCTAAAAAAGCTCTACCCAAAAAGGAGTACATGGAAATTGACACGGGAGACGGCTACAGTATGTGTACAAAATGTTTCTATATTTTCCCCAGGATATTTTATAATTGTATAAAAGTATTTCGAAATCATATATAAGCGGTTCAAATTATAAACAGATAACTAACTGCCGCAAAATATTGATGACTTCAGTCCTATAAGTCATAGTATGAGTAAATACGGTAAAATGTGTTTTGTTGTAAAAGCAGAGAATGCAGCTTTGAATGTTGATACAGTTTTAACTTTGCATTTGTGTGCTTTATTAACAGAAATATGGGCCGAGGTTTATCTTCCACCCATCCTTAAAAAGGAACACATCACTAAATATCCCCTATTGATACACACGTAAGTATATTATAGACATTCTCACAGTCAGAGCTTGCCTTTATTCCACTCATATAAATGTATCTATAACCTATAGGAATGATTCATACTTGATTTATTGCATTCTATAGGTGTTGAACTTTTAAAACATGTCTAATAATAAATTTGTAGAAATAAATAAGTAGAAACGACAACGTAAACTGTTTGAGTTAAACATGTGTCCTCGTATTGAAAGCCCACATAAAATGTGATATATTTTCAGTAGATATAATTATAACATTTGGGTAACCACAATAAAACAATATATATACGGTCAACAATCATTGCTGATATAATAAATTGAGACTAGATCCCAGAGCTGGAAATCAAAATTAATGTTTCCGAGGTTGTGTTGCCTCTCACGCCTCAAATTAAATACACGTTCGATCTTGCACACTTCTTTATATACCCGATTACGAAAATCATAGCATCGTTTTGATATAACATGGAGCATAAACACAGTTCAATTTAAATTTAAAAATAGGGTATTGGAACTGATATGTTTTTTTATTTTTTCTCCTGTAAAGTGGACTGATCTGTTTATTCGATTTGTGTTTAACATGGGCAAGAAAAATGTAAAAAATGTATGTATGATCCTGAGGTATTAATGTAATTTACAGCGATGAGGAGGAACGTAGTTCTATGTATTTTATTAACTGAAAGTAATTTTCTCAATTAATGTTCATCGTTTATAGCATCCACATAATTATATCTGACCTTTAACGTCAAATTATCGATTGTAGTGATTTTCATTTGTGAGTGAGGAATGATAAATATCACTTTGTGAAAATTCTGTCAATAACATTTGTTAAAAAAAAACAAATAAAAATATTTTCAGTTATGGCGGTCCTGGAACACAAAAAGTGACCGAGCAGTTCGGTCTAGGTTGGTCAACGTTTCTTACTAGCTCCGAAAACGTTATCTACGCGTCCATAGACGGTCGGGGTTCTGGAGCACGAGGGGACAGGTTCCTCCACAAGGTCTACAGGAACCTGGGTACCCTAGAAGTGCAGGACCAGATCACAGGCGCAAAGTAAGAGAGTTTATTTTTAGGGACTGTGGGGGGAGTGGAGAATTTGCGAAAGATTATTGTGCAGAATTGTATGACGCACCCCCTTAAAGTCTTGTGCAGAATTTCTTGCCCCTGCCCCCTTGAGAGTTTGTACAAAATTTCATGACCCTCCTACATCATTGTAGTTCTGAATCTGTGCAAAAAAGATGCCCCCCCCCCTTTCAGAGTCTGCACAAAAAGCTTCCACCCCCCTCCCCCTGAGAATTCTTCTGGCCCACCCCCAAGTGGTTAAGAATGAACAGTCACATATATCTGTGTAGATATTAAGTTTGTTTCAGTAAGGCCTAACAAATTAGGTGTGTTTCTGAGTTATCTGGAAAAACCTACCGCACCTTAAACAAATTTTAGCTTGCCTATTATTTTTGGTATTCCTAACTTCATTGTTATGAAAGACATGTTTTCAGTTCCTGGAAGGTGGTACTCTGAAAAAAGTTTTATAAATCTCAAACTCCTGTTTTGTTGGCCTTTAAATATTCTGTAATAGGGCTCCGCTCTATATTTCACAAAGAACAAGGGATTGCTGGCGAGCGGTGAATTGATCACCGAAGTTACCAAGAAATGCATGCACTTCTCGCAAGCGGGTTCCTTAAGTTATCGCTGTGGGTTTGCGACTTGCAACCGCTTGCGACGTCTATAACGTCGATTGAAAATATTACACATTAGGCGAAGATGAAAAATGAAGACATTTTTTACTGTAGCATAAATTATTATACCATTAATATATATTTCTTGCACACCACTATTCTCATATAATATTGGCATATAATACTACACGAATAAGGACTGCTGAATCAAAAAGAAGGAATTAAAGAACTTACTGCGCTATGCTAAATTAAATTATCATAATTAAATATTTATCAATCATGTCTCGTTCATTTTGTGTACAGATTAACTATAATTTGCAACAAACTGATGTCTAAACGTTCATTTTGTCTAAAGATTATCTATAATTTACAACAAACTGATGTCTAAATATTCTGTCTTTCAGATTCATGAAAGATACTATGCAATATGTTGATGGAACACGAACAGCCATTTGGGGTTGGGTGAGTTATCATCGGTTTTGTTGTTTGCATTCCTCTTTTTATTATTGGTTGTTTTGTGTTTTACTTCTCCCTTTTACATCAAGCAACCGATCAATCTAAAGAACGTAGCCTTCATCTCATACAATCACAACTCATTTCATTTATCATTCCCTATGTAACCTGATCTATTGAAGGTACGGTACTGTTTTTCTTTAACAGTCTGGACCATCACATTTAAACATGTACCCCTAATAATAATGAACACAGGGCATGATGGAAAAACACTCCTGTAGTGAGATTGCAACTGTAATGTTTAGCCTAAAATAAATACGTTAAAAAATAAGCTATATACGTCGGCCATGTTGATGATATCGTTTTATCGGCCTGTTATAGATCGCATCCGTTGATGCCTGAATTAAAATTTTAATTCCATCAATAAACTGGCGAGCCTTTTTAGCTTTGCCAAACGGTTATATTTTATACATAATTCTGTCACATTTGCAGTCCTATGGCGGCTTTGTCACGGCGCATGCGCTTGGAAGCGCAGAGAGCGTGGATGTGTTCAAGTGTGGCGTCGCCGTGGCTCCTGTCACTGACTGGCGCTACTATGGTCAGTATCTATACATCCATCTATCTATCTATCTATCTACCTATTCATACATCAACATTTATATGGGTGAAATCGCCAGAAAATGTACAATTCACCTTCACCAATCCTTTCAAATAACCCAAATTTCAGACGAAAATACAGATTGCTAGAATCAATGCAATGCCGAATATACTCGAATTTACCTATAGTATTGACCAAATTGCAGCCTAATTTAGCAGAATTTACTAAATGTGTACAGCTGCCAATCGTACATTTTCCGAAAATCTGACCCATATGTGATGTGTTTCAGGAAAATGAGTCACAAGTTGCAAATTTGATATTTTTCAAGGTATTTTATTCACAAGATCTCTTTGTACGAATGATCTCAGTGTTGGTGTATTTAATGTTCCCAGTCGTATTAATACGTGTACCAAATTTCAAGACCATGTATTAAATATAACCATACATTTCTAAGCTCGTCGTATAGAATATATTCAGCTACTTTACTAGCAATTATCCACCCAGAGATATTGCAAACTTTGTTTTCAACAACAACATATCAAACGTAAAATATGGAAATACTTATTGGATGTTCTTTTGTTTACAATCATTAGAACCGGTTTGATCTCATCTTTTCATATATAATGATATCTCAGAATCCATTTTCTTGTGACTCGTTTCTCTGCAACACCTCACATTATCTATCAATCTAATCATAACACCTTCCTGACAACCAAATGGGCAATCTACCTATTTTCCCATCTGTCTCTAAATCCATATATTTATCCTTGCATCCATCTATCAGTCAATTTATCTATCTATTTATCCATTATTTATAAACAGTCAATTCATCCATCTATTTATCCATTATCTTAAACAGTCAATTTATCTATCTATTTATCCATTATCTGTAACCTGTTTTATGTTGTTTACTGCAGACACAGTCTACACAGAACGCTACATGGGACTAGCCAATAGCAATGATAACTACAAAGGCTATGATGTAAGTAATTTAAACAGATATATTCCCGGTATAACCCGGTAGACAATTTACATAACCTACCGGGTCAAGAAATCCCAACGCAAATTATCAAATTCTAAGGATAGTTAGAGCCAGTCATTGAACAGTTGATTACGAAAACCACTCTTCATGAGTGAGCGTGTAACGACTATATACCTGAATGAAAATTAGTTTAATGATATACTTCTTTCATTGCCATCACTCTCAACGCTAGATTTATTGCTTTGAATGTATTGCACATGTAAGAAACTTGGTCTGTGTTTGTTTCAGAATGCTAATGTTTCAAGTAAGGCTCACAACTTCAAAGGCAAACACTTCATGCTAATACATGGTACAGCTGATGGTACGTTAAAGACATTATGCATATATTATAGTTCTGTAATTTTAAATTCTTATTCTTGACTCGTTCAGACCCTATTGACCTTGTCTGAAGCTATTCTCACAATGTACTTTTGTTAGACTAAAACTTCTCAGGGTGGATTATTATTAGGGACTGTTCATTTTTCATTTCTAAAAGTAGGGGGGGGGGACATTTTTTTTGCACAGACTCAGAACTACAATGATGTAGGGGGATAATGAAATTCTGCACAAACTTTCAAGGGTCAAGAAATGTTGTACAAGACTTTAGGGGGGGGGGGCGCAAATTCCCCCCCCCCCTAGTTAATTATGAATAGTCCCTCAGGTTGCCGCAATTGGAGGCTATTCTCACATGCACTGACCCATTGTGATTAAGTAACTCACTCAACATTATGTATTTCTATTGCAGATAATGTACATTTCCAACACACGGCTCAATTTGTTAAAGCCCTTACGGAGGCTGATGTAGATTTCAGGATTCAGGTAAGTTATATCACAAATCTTAACGAGGCATTTTTGTTGACGAATATAATTATAACAATTCGCGGTGATCCTAATGTTAAATGCTGAGAAAAGTTAGTATTATTTTCGATCTTTGATTTTATTTTTTCATCATATAATTATAATTATTTCAATTGTTAATTTGATGTTTTTTTTATCTTTAATTATATAATAACGTCGGCTGTTTTATTAATGACAAACAAACAGAAGCTCAGACGAATCAGTAATCTTTTATTGTTTATAACTATAATAAGGTTTATTGTTTTAATGGTGTAGCCAAAACACTATTCACACGAAAGTCTACTAAGGGTATACCTAATCCACTCTATAAAAGAGTCTATAAAAGTTTTTTACCACGAAATTATAAATACCTATACATATGTTTCTTATATTTTCTAAATCGTACTTAGCTTAATATATTTTAGGGAATATGTGATAAAATAACAATTATTGCATCCCAGCTTCTTAATCTGACCATTTGAGAAATATGTATTGAATAATTCCTTCGGGTTTTTTCAGGTATACACTGATAAAAACCATGCAATTGGAGGAAAGACAACGAGCCGCCATTTGCACCGCACTATCACAAACTTCCTGAAAAATGAATGCTGGGCAGGAGGGGCTCCTCGTATCAACGACAAATACATCACCGAAATAGCCTAGTGGGGCCCCTCAAGTCATAGACAAGTGACACATAACAAAATACATTGAGGAGGTGCTTGTGTTTTCCCAATGTTTACAGAATGAATGCTTGACTGAACTGTGAGGGAAAAAAGACAAAAATGAAAATAATGTTTTATTCCGCGCAGTGGAAAACTCACAGAAGTTCAGGACAAGAAAGCTAAGGATATGTATAAAGTGGATATCATATCAGACCCCAGAACATTCGTGGATATATATATATATTATATATATTTTATTTGGAAAATATCCAAGTGAAGACAGATGAATTGTGAAGAAGTGGAAGCACATATTTTCATGATCACCTCTATACTAAAAATGCATGTCAAAACATGTCAAATTGTATGGTACTGCGGACGGACATGTCACCACCACAAGGTGTGGTATGGTGGTTTTGATGCTAATAAAATAACAACATTATTGTTCAAATTTCAGTGCACAAACTTTAAGAAAATCTGTGCAACAATGATCTACAGATAATATCAAGTAAAGAACAAGGTAAAGCCATGTATGGGAAATACCATGATGAGATTTTAGCCTGCACATAAGAATTGTTGGTTAATTTTGATTGAGGATAAAATGGGTTGAGTTGAGTTGAATAGTGAGTGTTAAGTATGTCATGTGTTACTTGTTGAAAAATGGGGCATTGTTTGTTAATGTTATATACCAACAGGTTAATAAGTGAATGGTAGATCCAGGTGGTCGGTTTTTGGAGGGGGAATGAAGGGGAAAATTGTGAGGGCGTAATATGATATTAGGTAGGGGTGGGTGGGTGGGATAGTCTTAGACCTATCTCAACATTTTTTCCAAAGATAAATATCAATGCCAATGGTATAGCTTATGGAGCAAAATTGAACATTTCTATTTGTACTTAAAAGGATTTCAGTATATTGCTAATATAATAAAGAGTTAATCCTTTAAAGGATGTATGTATAGCCCTATAAGTACATATTATAGGATACACTGTGAACAGGGAGTCTGTTGATAATATCATTTTCGAATATTAACGTTCATGCATGGAAAATAATGATTATTGTATATTTTTTATTGGGGGATGGAAGACATCCTAGCCCCCCACCCCTCTGGATCAGCCAATTTGTGGTCATCATAAAAATTCCAGACTCGTACACTCCGGGCCGAGTCCACCATGCTTTCCTCTTTCCCCGAGAGGGGGTGCAAGGATATGGTGCCTGCTGCCCCAAGTACGCTCAGGAATATGTTCTAAAGAATTCTCACGAACACAGATAGCAAAAGCGTAGGGCTGCTCTCCATCATTGGAGATAAGAAGCATATCTCCTTCCTGCTACTAATGTCGACAGAGCCACTTCCGCCTGTCAGAGACGCTGCATGTGTTTGCAACCAGGGGGAGTATATGTCTCCCTGTTGTATTATAAATGCTCTGGAAGTCACTGATCTCTGCATATATATCTTATATGGATAATACGCAAACAGATGTAAGATACATTTGAAATGTTTTTCATTTGAAAGAGTGACAAATCTGTATAAAAACCAACAACTGGATCTCAATAAGTCAATGTAACATGTGACGCGCAAGCTTTTGACGTCTTCACTCTGTATCTACCTGTGTCTGTGAGAATTACTGTATTTCCTTGAATACATGCCTGGGTTCAATTATATGTCTGGTTCATTCAAAGGCTAAAAAGGTTTGCTTGGAGAATGATGGGTCTGCAAGTATAAATGTATGTGGAGGCCATTCTAAAATAAGACAGAAGTGAAATTGAGAATTGAAATAAAGAATTTAACTGATTGTATTGTATTTAAAAAAGAGCCCTATAAATATCATCGTATATCTGCTTTATAAGATAAGAAATAAATACCCAGGATTTATATTCGAGGAAATACGGTGCACATAAAATGTATGTTGCTCAAAGTCAGCTGTGCGGGTGGTTCATCCAAGCAACCACCAAGTTCATGTAAAAAGCTGGGCCCATGGAATGTCGTGACTGGACGAATAGAACTGATTTGCTACATCAATCAACCAATAGACCCATGACTGGGCCAAGAGTAACCTTAAATAACCATTTATTTATTTCATATTTCTTTTTGCATTTTTCAATGCAGAAATATATAATAATTTGAGGGAATTTTCTCTCTTTACCTCTTTAGTGAGGAACCAGATGTTTACTAATTATTAATGGCGTCAATGTGTATGATACAAACCCTTATTTATTCTCATGCAGGTACAAATTCTCGCTGTCTATGGTCTAGAAAAAGTATCCACAGAGAAATAATTTCGCGATCACATAATTGTCTTGATCATATATCGATCTCACAGTTACTTTGTCCCTGAACTATGGGGTAAACGGCATTAAAGTATTGGCTTTCTGGAAGTGTTATTTTAATTTTAATAGAACTACAGTGCATTACTAATAGGGAAGGGAGGGGCGGGGGGGGGGGGGAGAGGGTGCTGGAGGCTGAAGCACAGAGCATAACATAAACAAGCGAGCTAAATCTGATGTAAGTCAAACAGGTAATATGATTAATGGGGATAGATTTGTCAAATGGGGATAGATGTACCAAAATGGCCTCATATATCGATAATATTATTACCGTACCTTGAACAGCGAAAATTTATATCTGCATATCATGAAGATAAATGAATCTACCTAAACAATTGTTTACGTACCTCCATAGAGTGGTATGACTATATACTTTGTACATAGTGACTACGTGGTCACATTTGTTATTTCCAGGATAAATGAGTTGTATATATATATAAGAAGCAGCCGTGTGGTCCTATCTTTGACTTTTTTTTATCTTCACTAATTTATCTATCTATACATATATAAACTCGGTGTCATATGAACCCAACGTTTACTCCGCATCAATTCTCTACATTGGTGGATTGTATAATAATTGCCATTGTACATTTTTTCTTATCTCTGTTATTATACCCTTCATGAACGTGAATCCATTACCTATCTATCTATGAATATATGTATATTAAGTCGTTATAACTATTTGCTTGGTAATAGTTCAGGCCGAAACAATAAATTCTAAATTATAATACTTAACTTGTCTTGTCTTTTATAACTTTTTAGCTGGCCTTTAAGTGAAAGGAAAAGGTTGTGACTGTGTATCAGGCAGAGTTAAAGGCGCAGCAGGGAGGGGGCAGGGAGAAGAGAGCCGATGGGGAAGACAAAGAGAGTAATATGTAATGTTCATGTATATATAGGTGCTGCCCCCTGTACTCTATAACGCATATATAGGGGGAGAAGGAAGTTAGATACTACACGGGGAGGGGGGGGGGGCAAATAGTGGGGAGACAGAGAAGAGAAGGCAGAGGCATCAGGGTGAGAGAGACAGACAGGCAGGGAGAGAGACAGAGTGAATGAGAGAAAGGGGAAAATGAGATATTATAAAGAAAGGGAAGAGAGAGAGAGAGGGGGGGGGGGGGAGAAGTAACAAATATAAAAAATGTGAGGCACTGTTTGCAACAGAATTAATTATATTGCTATGAAGCAAATTGCAATAATGATAATACAAATTATCATTTAAGGATTTTATAGGGACTATATATACAATAATTTATATTTCCATCTATCATGGGCTATATTAAAACATATGTTGAAAATGCTCACTACAAAAATATGGGTTTTTACCTTCGTCTAAACTTACTAGTTCTATATTTATAAATTGGTTAAAAATTAGATCTACCCTGATCTTTCTATGTTAATGACTTTCCTGAGGATACATTTAATACATCGCTATTTCCTTTCAGTATAGTTTTCATGTTAAAGTTGCATTTTCATCTCTTATATAACAGGAATTACCACACCAAATTTACCATCAATATATTGCTGCTGACATGTTTAATTAAAACCGAATTAGAGGTCAAAAACGAGCGCCGGCGAGCGATAACAAGTGAAACCATTGCAGTGAAGGAGGGCCACCGAAATATAGAGGTGTACTTTATGACGACATGCAACAAAAACAACTCCGCAATAAGGGATTTGCATAGCCGCTATTTTGAATCTTGATTCGCATGCAATTATGGGACTAATGGTAGTCTAAAATCTATAGAAAATTTCAAGGTCATTTAACAGATTTCAAGCGATATATGGATTTTCATCATATATGAGGGCTTAATATGGCTATTTTCCAGACTTTGAATGTATTTTTTCAAATCTAAACGCTTTCCCAGGCCCTGCGGAGATGCAAATTTAAGCAGCTAATCGCTGTCCCTATATAATTCATTATCCCAAAGCTCTGCCTGTCATGATCTAAAAAGCACCACTGGACATGGGACAGTCGCCTCACCTCTTCTAGACCACTATTATGCTAATATACAAGCGCTTTTGGAGTAAGGCTTCACTAAGTCAATAGAGATAATGGGACTCATTTGGCTGACTTCACATAGTAAAAGGAACTCAGTACTAGACCTGTATCAAGTTTAATAAATGTGCAAAATAATTATACTAGCATCGAGTTCCATTCATTATTACATACCTTTAGCAATTAAGTAAATACAGACTTTTGTTATTAATTCCGAATCCCCATAAAATATCGCAAAGTTATAAGAAAAACAAATTCGAACTCATATAGTATGTGTCCAATATTAATAATTTTATTGCACCCCTCACACAGCATGGGCATGTATTACAGCTTTACACTCACAGTCTAAAACAAGACGCAGCCTAGAGACTCACCCCTATAATCAAAGAAGACCTCCCTCCCCCTTCCCCATAAAAATTAAGACCAGAAAACAACGCCAACCATAATCCAATATATACAAAATATTGTATTGCTCAGCACACAAAACTAAGGCACTTAGAACTAGAATAAGTCTAGCATCAAAACATATGTGGCTAAAGCTTTAGAACCAAAACTTGCCCAGGAAACAGCGTAAGAGCTTGCAAATCTATAACCTCCCCGACTCGACTACTCTTAGCAAAAGTATGCGAATGATAAACTATGGTACCATTAGCAGGTACAGTAATTTTAGCCTCTATAAAATCTTCAGGCATCTTTAGGGTGAGTCTAGGTTTTTGATAGTTGTCAGTGCTGGGTTCTTCGCCTATGTTCATGGTGACTAGGTACTTAGGGAAGATGCGGCCGCGGTTGAGGCGACAGAAGGAGTATATGTTGTGGTTGACTATCATAGGGTTATGTTGGCCGAGCATGAAGGCCGGCTCCAGGCGTAGCGCTATGAGAGAGCGGAGAGCGTGCAGAGGGGTGGTGTGGTCTCCGTCCATCTTCTGTAAGGTAAGTAAAGGCAAAGACAAGGTTAGTCGATGTCTTTATTCAATAAAATAACACTACAGAGTCTCCGCACCTCTGGACTAATCAAAGTTCAAAGTTCCGGCCTCATTTCTTTTTTTTTTTTTAGTAATTTTCCAGATCGATATCAATGATTTTTCATAACCTATAAATGACGGGACCTGGGTTGTAGGGGCAAATCAGGGGAAAGTATACATTAAGAAACAAAATCTTTAAAAATTTCAAGGCCATTTAATGGATTCCAACAGGATTCAAGGCCAATAAAATAATTCTCCAGGGCCTTCGACCAAAATGCCCATTTTCAAGGATTTTCAAAGCCTTGAATTTATTTTTCCAAATTCAAGGCTTTTCCAGGCCCGTGGAGACCCTGCACTGTAATCAGAAGTATATGTGGAGATCCTGTCAGTGAACTGTACACACATAAGGTTACAGGTCGGACAACCAGTCAAAAGTAGTATGATGGCATGACAGAGTAGGATACAAAGGCAAGCACCATCTAAAAGGATTTAAATTGTATAAAATACCGGAGATTCTAAGCTCGAAAGACAGGGACATAATTCAATACGAATATGCCTTTCATTATTAAACATATGCTTGGTGCTTTATCTCATATATGTGATGTGTTTACAGGCAAATGAGTCACAAGTGGCAAAAAAAATCGATTTTAAGATATTATCACATCTGAAAAGATGAGATCAAGCCGATTCCAATGATGATAAACATAAGGGCATTTAATAAGTATTTTCTGTATGTTTACGTTTGATATTTTTATTTTTTGAAAAAGAGTTTGTAATATTTTTGAGTGGTCAATTACTAGTAAAGTAGCTAAATATTCTCTATACCTTTGAAATGTATGGATATGTTTAATGCACCGTCTTGAAATTCGGTAAATGTATTCATACGACTTAAGGCGTTAGATATACCCTAAAAATAAAAACATTCCTACGAAGAGATCTTGTGAATAAAACACTTAAAAAAATATCAATGTTGCGACTTGTGACTCATTTTCCTGAAACACATCACATATATAAAGTATTCCATTTAGACTTAGATAATGTTGTAATCAAAACCCAAATTAAGTACTCAGTAGACAAGTATTTTGGAATTTTTAGAGACTTACTTGGAAGTTGAATTAAAATTTAGATTTTTATGAGCAACACACAGGGTTGCGGGAGTAAATAGAAATAGAAACCCTGTCAGATACTGCCTAGAACCCAAAACAAGATACCAACAACCAAAAACAAAAACCTAACAGTGCTGGGTCAATAGGCAAGATTGGAAATACTTTGTTTGGCTTGAGATAGCAACAGCTGGCACTGATTTCATAGAGTGACCAGGCTAGTCTGGGGGTGGGTGGGGCTATGACCACAGCTGTAGGTATGTGCCTCCACACATCCCCTCACACACAGTGCAGGTGCATGCATCATGCACTCAACCTACACCTACACACAACACATCCAATGATCCAAGTTTGGTGGCGACATTAGATGTTTTTCTGTCTTTAAAATGACTTTTAATGAAGTACCCTCTCTGTATCCATTGGAACCTGTAGCCACATAATGTAAACACAGGTGGCCCAGGCCTCTCTTCCGGTCTAAATTACCCATGACCCTCTACTCTGGCCTCAGTTTCCCAGTCATAAATTCTATTTCAAATCTTCCCTATTATATAACCCCACCTGGGGACCCAGTTGAAATAAATCTTTACAAAATAGATGTATATAGATACCTGAACATTCTGCGAGCTATAGGATGGATGTGGATGTATCCAGGTTTTGGAGGCTGTGGAGAACCCTGCATGGGTGCCGCTGGTCCACTGCATCAGCCCACGCCCTGCATGAGGCAGCTGCTTACACGAGCCCTGCCAGTAGTAAACATCAAGTTAAAACCACAAGTTTAGTTTTACTACACAAATATAGTCTGTCCGAAAAGTAGTTGACACAGGATTTCTTTAAGAAGAGGGAAAAGTGGGTGACTTTTGACTTCTATTTAGGTCCTGTCAACAAGCCGCTCTTAGCAATCAACCATGGCAAAACAGGGCCAGTATAACCAGCTCTTCCTTCCATCTAAGCAAAACAACAGCTGCTGCACATGAAATAGAGACATCGCAATATAATACAGCTGTATGTTTGGCCATGGTGGATCGCAAACGGAGACTTAGGGGGCAAAGTTTTGAAGTCGAAGATCCCCCACATTTCCCTCTTCCTAAAGGGAAGAAAGAATCCTGTGTCAGTTACTTTTCGGACAGACTATAGATACAAATTTTGGATTTTGGAGGTGCAACATAGGCAGTATTAGTGTTTGGGCTGTGTCTCAGTAGGGAGGTGTAATATAGGGAGGAGTGTCAGTGTTTAGGATACATATGTATCGGAAGGGAATATGTGGGACCCCCCCCCCACCCCCCATACCCTTGGACCAGTGGACAGTTAGATTGAATAATTTTATTTCATTTAATACAAAAAAAATCATATATCAAATTGAAGGCAAACCAACTGAAACACAAACCATGATTTTGAATATTCATAGTTCAAATTTGTTTTCATAGTTAGAAAAAGTTTATGACAAATAAAGTAACCACTCATATCATTTCATTCCACCTTCCAACTGATATACAGTGATTACTCTGGATATACAGAATCGATGGTAGAGCTAGTTCGGGGAACGAAGGTGGCTGATTCTTGAATTAAGTAATTAGGTGGGTCATTAGCCCACTAATGAGAACAGCAAGAGAAGTTGTCAGTACAACTGTTCATTAAGAACTGGTCCTTTATTCAGTAGGTATAAAGCAGGTAAGGTTACATTAAGGTCACATGACAATGTGGGCCAATCAGGCCGCAGTATGGTTACATTATATATACCAGGACTCATTAGCCAATGAGTGTCAGGTAGGTCACATGATAGCCGTGCCTGACCTGTTGACCTGGCGAGCATGGTGTGAACTAACATGTCGCCCTGTATTACATAACATGTATATGGAACATATGTGAACATGGTTATGGATATATAATATATAATATAGTTTATGAATATTAATAATTATGTTAATTAGTATTGGTAATCTTACGTAACCCAAATGAGGTAATAGGTGAGCATAAAATGGGTGTGACATAACAAATCCCAAACTCTGATATCCTTTAATATTTATTGTAAGTAAATTACCAGGGGCGAGGTGAAAACCAGGCACATAGCCTGACTGATCCTAGAAAATAAATGGCCAGGCAAAATGCCTTACCCACTTTATAACACCTGGATAAACACAGTATTAAAGTATAGGTATAAAGTAAAAGAACAAAAAAACTTACCTGCACAGTACAGCATGAAGAGGCTTGACTAGACTCAGCCTGGCCAAGGTTTGGTAGCCCGAGCTCCTGTCCATAGTACACTATGCCACTACCAGGTAGCAGCAGTGTGAGGGCCAGACCAGGCACGGTGTACCTGCCGCCACCCTGCTGCGTCCATGAACGCGACACTCCCACTTCCTCTGTCTGTAACATCACATAACATACAGTTTTCTTTTACAGTTTTTTCGTATATTACAGAAAAAGGCAGGCATTTGAAAACTTGTATTGCAGAAAGAAATTGCCATATAAGAGGACTCTCCAGCTCATGGGAGTAGCATGAGGGTGCAATTGCCAGAAAATGTACAATTCGCCTTCACCAATATTCTCAAATTACCCTAATTTAAGACAAAAACGAGGTTAAAAATTCAGTTCAACAAAACTAAATAGATTGTTTGAATCAAAGCAATACAAAATATATTCAGATATATCTAGTATTTACCACTTTTCTAATTTAGAAGGTTTTTGAATTTTTTGAATATCTGACCCATAAAATGTTTTTCTTATGTAGAGTACAATGTCTTCTCAGTCGTTGACTGTCGAAGATCCACTACAAATGTTACTATAACTTTGTGATTATTATACAGACAGTATGGCGATATAGTAATAATTTCATATGTGTTTTCATTTATAGTTATATCAAATAATCATCATTCCAGATGTATGTGGTTCTGGCTCTGATCTTAAATGCATTAGGGTCTAATAACACTTCGCTAACAATTAAGCGTTTTTCAAGGCTATCTGCTAGCAAACTATTATTAACAAATGAGAGTTTTTAGAAAAATGACAACTAATTAAACAGTAAATTACATTAATAGAGGTGTTTTGTCTATAAACAGGCTAACAATGATAGGCGTGTGATGATATGAGAAATAATGAAAAAATGTTGGTATTGCCTATAAGAATAAAAAATCTATTCATGAGGTGGGAGTGTAAGCGAAAGTGAATTGAGCAACTTGATTACTATTGTTTATAATGCATAAATATTAGTTTTAACATTGTTTACTCTACTCACATTCCAGGTGATCCAGTGCTCTCCCCTATTGAATGGAATGGTCTGCAAGACGCCCTCCACTGCTTTGTTCAGTTTATGACCGGAGAGTCTGTCTGACCCAAAGCCTGACAGGGCTGTATTATCAGGCATGTCTGCCCCATATCTGTAGGTGGAGAACCAGAACTCTCTCTTGGTCGACTGTGTGCTCACTCCTGCTATCAGAGGACTGAAAAAATAAAATTGTTAAATTAAACGAGACGTACCGTAGGGGAGGTGAAGTTTAATTTTAACTTAATTGAGGATACCACGAGGGGTGTGGAGAATAAACGAGATGCGCGGTCACGTGATAGGCATTCTTCAACGAAGCAGTAAGTAGCGAGCTGGAAAGACTAAAACACATAGCAACACAAAACAAATCACGCAGTGTTTACCGACAGGGAAACAAATAGCGAAGGTCGAGGAACACCACCCTAAAAAGGGAGGAACTGGGAGGGCGTTTATTTTCCACACCCACCATGGTCTCCTTGATTAAATTAAAATTAAACTTCACCTCCCTGACGGTATGTCTCGTTTAATTTAAATATTAAATCGCGGCCACCACGAGAAGTGTGGTCAAGAATAAACGAGACTTTAAAGCCTACCAGCACGCTACTTGCTGAATAAAATAATTCATAACTCTATAACAGCTTAACCAAGAAGCACCAGAGTCAATCATATTATAGTTCCTTTATTTCTCTCCTCGAGAAAAGACAATCAGAGTTTGTCTGAGTTGTGTGCTGATTTATAAAAGGTAAAAATAAAAATTAGCCATAATTTGTGTACAAGTTTGAATAACTAATCCGAAACTTCTTTGGATGCCATGTTCCCAAGGCATGTCCAGCATTTCACAACTTTAAGCTCATGTATTGTCACAACATTTAACTGACTGCAAAATCGATTTGTTTCAAGTTTACCTAATGTCTAGAACAACCTGGGCCACAGACTACTGTGGAACATCGACAACTTTGTTATAAACATTTTCATAACGTTTTTGTTTCTTCTAAAAAGCCTACCGCAGCAAGACATTTATATTCGCACATAATGCTGTCTCCTTAGATGAATGCCACTGCACCCGGGTACTGAGCCAAGAATATTTCTGAACATTAAAATCTGCCGCCACCATTATTTGCTTTACATACCTAAAAATAGTATCTCTTGACACTGTCTTGAATGGTTTGTACAGACTGATACACAATTACTTTTCTCCATTTCTCAACTCTAGTTCTTTCCAGATACTCTTTTTAAAACCTTTAACTATACACAAAGACTTTAACTGCATGATAGTTAAACAATTTCACTGTGTCGAGAGGATACCCAAGCCTATTTCATATGCTTTAAAATCAAGTCTAATTTACCTCATTATTGCACCAACCTTTTGAACTTATACCATTCTTATTTAAGAGATCGAAGAGCCTCTGCACATCCCACATCTTTTCATGTTTGGGTTTTGATGAGTTTAGATTTTAGGCAGCTTTTGCCAAATTGCAAACCAAGCCATAACATTCTCCACACCTGGAATTTGAACAGTCAGACGTCAGTTTGTCTATGACTCTGTCTGCCCCCCAAAATCTGAGCAGCTTTGGCGATTTTTGTACCTCCTTGCTTAATAACATAGGCAAGTGCCGTAATGTTATCCATTTTGATTTCGATATGAGTAATTTTGGCTTGACACAGAATCTTAGAAAATAGAATTTCAAGAAGGTCTAACACATTGATGTGATGAGTATTCATTTTCTTTCTCCAACCCCTTAACATAATAATATTTTTTTTTTTTTGGACAAATCTTTATTCAGGATTTATATAATAGTGGCATAAGCCATGCTATTTTTTGAGGGGCTCGGGTTATACCCGGTATTCCGCCCAACCCTGAACTATCGCTAATACATGTATCTATAATATAGGGTGTTGATCAATTCAATTGAATGGTTTCAATGTGAGTAGGTTGGATAATAATGAGGAAAAAATGAGATGAGATGAGGGTGAGTAAATGAAGAGTTGGGTGTCAGATAACATTTGCATTAGGATTAACGAGACTGATAAATAGCATTTCTGTAAGAATTAACGAGACTGATGTATAACCTTTCTGTAGAGAGTTTAAGACTCAGAATTTTAGAATTTTAAATCTCAGGTATCTGTATAGCATTGGCCAAGATGTCATTCTTTAATCGATATTTGAAGTGCACAGGATCAGGAATCTCTTTGATGTTGTCGTTCAGGCCGTTCCACCAGAGGGCACCAGTGAAGGCGATCGATTTCTGGTATGCTGCACATGTTGGTCTCAGGACTTCAAAGTTCAGATTTCTGTTGCCACGTAGATCGTGAGTTCCTAGTTGTTCGCTTCTGGTAATCCAGTTTATGCGGCAAGCATGTAATTGTTTATGGTAAAATTTACAATTATTAAAAAACATTCTTTGTTTAATAGACATAGTTCGTGTTTCTAAATGGAGCTGGTCAGTGTTATATCTTCTTTGTTTCTTCATTGCAAATCTCAATGCCTTGTTCTGTAGAACTTGTAGTTGGGTCAGGATAGACTTATTGCAATTTAGGTAGCTAACGTTACAATAATCCAGATATGTTAAAACCATAGATTTAATAAGCATGAGCCTGGTTTTGCAGTCAAGAGCGTGACGGTTAATATAAATATTGTAGAGTCTGATATTCGCCTTATTGATAATGTACTTACTCATTTCATCGAATTTCAATTTAGAATCAATTTTCAGGCCCAAGTAGGTGAATGTATTGACCCAGTCTATACTAGTATTATTAATCGAGAGGTTAAAATTTGGGTTCTGGTGAACATGATAGTTAGAATTGTAAATAAACATTGCTTTTGTCTTCGGAAGACTAATTGATAACTTATTTGCTAGGCTCCAGTCGGCGATTAACGAAACATCGTGCTGGCAGTGTGCCAAGGTATCGTCGTGAGAGCTGTTGCTATTAATTAAAACAATGTCGTCGGCAAATAGTAAAATATTACCCTTAATTTCTATATTACATATGTCATTAATAAAAAGATTGAAAAGTTACGGGCCCAAGATAGAACCTTGTGGGACACCGCATCTTACTGGTAAATATTTCGAACAGTGGGTATTGACCTTAACCTTTTGTTGTCTATCTAGTAGATAGTTCTTGACCCATGACCTGAACCAGAAGGGTAGTTTGTGGTGGGCTATCTTGTTTAACAGTAAATTGTGGTCTATCGAATCGAATGCCTTTTGGTAGTCGAAGAATACCAGGCTACTATAATATTTAAGATTTTTAGCATTTGCTAGTTTATGAAGTAGTAAATAAGTAGTTTCCGTTGTGGATGCATTTTTCCGGAAACCTCCTTGGACTGGCGAAATTAGGTTATGTCTATCGGTGATAGATTGAATTTGGGTATTGACATGTCTTTCAAGGATCTTTCCCATTACGTGGGTTAGTGAAATCGGTCTCAAATTGGTGACTTGTGTCACATTACCTTTTTTGGGGATTGGAATGACCGTAGCTCTTTTCCAGCGAAAGGGCATAATACTCTGATATATCGAGGAATTCAAAATATGTATAAGGTGTGGTTTACTTGCTTCAAAAAGGAGTTTATAGATTTGCATCGGTATCTCGTCACAGCCTGATGACTTATGTATGGGTAGGGAGTCCAAAATTTTTGATAGGGAAGCTACGTCCAGCGGGACATATTGGGTATTCTCCCTCTCCATGGCATTCGGTGCCTCTGGACCCAGACCGAAGTCTTTGGTATTCGGCGGCAGTAGGGCAGCGGTATTGGCACCAACGTTAGCAAAGAATTTATTTATTATATCAGGGACCTCCTTGGCATATGCCATGTTGCCCGTATCCGGGTTGATTATTCTGTGTAGGGTTTTTGATTTATCTTTATTGGGTAGGTAATTATTAAGAATTTTCCAGAATTTTTTATAGTCGTGTTTATAGATGGTAAGTTGTTCTTGAAAATAATTACTGCGTGCCTGCCTAGTGTGACTGTTAGCTAGGTTTCTATAATGGATACCCATCCGCTTGTGATATTCATTTTTGGATTGTCTATATTTCCTAAAGTGAAAATCCCTGTTATAAGCAAGATTTAATAGTTCATTATTATACCAGGGTGGTTTAACTTTCTTAGATTTATATTTTTTCTTCGGGCAAACCTGGTTAGTTATATCAAGATATATTTTATACAATGAGTTCCAGGCTTTATCTGGGTTGGCATAAGTCAGTATTTCTTGTCTATTTGGGAATTTTTCCATTTCAATATCAATGTTTTGTTGACTTAATTTACCGTAAGTTCTAGCAGTGAAGTCACAGGTGGTGTGTTTTTCTCTATTCTTTTTATACAGTAGATAAACCATATTATGGTCACTTACGTTATAGTTAACCACACCTGTTTCCTTCACGTGCTTAATATCGGTAATAATGTGATCAATGGTTGATGATTGCCCATGGAGGCCCAATCTGGTTGGCAGTGTGATATGGGTCGTGAGAAATTTATTATTAATTAATTTCAATAAGTCTTCTTTATACGTAGTAGTGGCTTCAGGTTTAGTGGGTGATAGGTCTATATTGAGGTCACCCAATATGATAACGTCGTACCCTACATGGGTCTCTCTGGCATTATCTATCATGGCACCGATGGTTTCACAGAACATGGATACTTGTCCCGCTGGAGGGCGGTAGACATTGAAGAGTATGAGATTCCTAGAGTGAGGGTAGACTATCCTAAAGGCCTGTACCTCGATGTTAGCATCCTGTTTACAGAGGGTGTTTAAAGTTAGGTATTCAAGTGAATCTTTAATAAAGGTGCAAAGGCCACCTCCAATTTTATGAGATCTATCAAGGCGCTCTAGATTATATCCGGGTAGTTGAAAATTTAGGTCCGTTATATTAGCATTCAGCCATGTTTCACTAATAGTAAATGCTTCAAAGTCAATTTTAAATATATCGTTCTTAAGCATATGCCATTTATTCTTAAGCGACCTAACGTTTAAATGGAGATACAGTTTCCCTTTAAGGTTGCAGAGATCTGCAATCGTGTGTTTCAGTACACAAGTAGCTGTATCACCAATCATTGATATGTTGATAGCACTTAATATCTAAATATCTGGCCCTGAACGGGGTTATATATAGCCAGTTTCTAGGTACCAAACATTGGAATGTAGCATAATATAATTCCAATAAATGTATGCAACAGTTACAGAACGGCATAACGTGGACAAAGATATACGGTTGTCGAGTGTAATATACACTTATTGTAAATTTTACCCAGGACGGACTTAGTACTTGTAGTGTAAGACCACACGTATACTGGTAGTAACATATATAGATCTCTGCGCTTATTATGAGTAATACCCAGGACGGATTTAGTACGTGGAATAAATAGTCTACACATTCACTGGTAACAGCAACAAGGGTCTCTGTACACATTATGAGAATACTCAGGACGAACTTAGTACCTGTAATATAGTCCACATGTATTTTGTACACAAAGATAGGCCTCTGCGCCTGAAAGGTATGAGATATAGGATAGGGTGACATCCTTCCTCCAACAAAATAATAAAAAAAAAAAAAATAGTGCATGAAGGGCAGACATAATACCTATAACATAGTCTGCTCATAAACTAGTATCACAAACATAGGCCTCTGCGCCTGGGAGATACATGGGAGAAAGGATATAGTAACTGTCCTCCTCCAACACAATAAAACAAGTGGTGCGTAAAAATAACTCTCTAGCCTCAATGAGTTGTCCGGTGCTGGTCCATATAGGTGGGTCAGAATAACAACAAAACAATAAATGGGACCGGTCAATCGAGCGAGATAGGTAGGAGAGCGGCTATTCACTTCCCCAGAGTCTGTATAGCTGGGGCGGCACATGTCAGAGGTTCTAACGGGTGCACTACTGACAGCGTGTCTGGGAGGGCGGGGGGCAATTAGTACACGTCGGCCCGTATGGTTGTACCCATATGTACTTCTACGACTAGTTTTTAACTCTTCTAATCGGAGTAGGAGATAACATATTATCAGATATATGGCATCAATAATTAACATATCTATGGATATATACATATAGTAATATCGGGTACAGGGCATTAAATTAGATAGTACAACAACAAATAATGTATCGTATTGGGTGGCATATGCCACCAAACTCAAATGAAGAGCAATTGGTATGTCTGTGAACAGTATGACACATAGTAATAAATCATAACATAAAACATGAAACATAAGACAGCATCTGTAACACAGCAGGTAACAAGAGTAACTCTTATGTTAAGCATTGTCGGATAGGCAGGGAAATAAATGCATCTATGTCACTATGAGTGATAATACTTCTGTATTGGCATAGAGTTCGGGTCAGCTTTAGTTGGAGGTGTTATATCTATGGCACTTTTCCAAATTCTTCGCCCAATCCATAACCACGTGTTGCTTGGGGTGGAGTCCATCAGCAAGCGCGGCGTAGTTATTCATGGTGATACCAGTTACGCGACGATGAACCTTGCTGGTCATGGTCGGGTGCACAATGCCCCTCTCGATATTGTGAGCTTTAATTAGGAAGTTAATATCGGGGAGCACTCTATTAAGGATTTGCTGGTGGGGGTGTGTAGAACTCCCGATTATAAGTGTGGAGCGACATTCCACATATTCCAGCGTAGATAGGACATATGTCCGGAAATTCAACTGCCATCGCATTAGTTACCCAATACATCTGACTCACAACGTGATTTTCTATGGCCTGGCAATCAGGCCATCTCAGACTAGCTTTCCTAGTCACAGCACTCTTCGTGGTTATGTCGCAAATGCCGCCAACTATAACAACGATCTCCGGTCTGAATAAGGCAATAGTATTTCTACTCAGTTCATATAGGGGCCGAATTCCCTTACCTGGGATCACACGAATACGTATCTCTTCATGTTGAAGATACTGGAAGAGGTTTGAGCCCCTTGAGTCCGTTACGACAAGTGTTTTTACGGCGTTTGGTGGTACTGGGAAGAAAGCCATGCTGGTTTTGAGTTTACAGAACTGGAATCACGAATCTCGACCTATCTCTGTGGTGGTTTGGCAGCGACTGGGGCAGCTGGGGCCGCTAGGCTGGTATTGCGTAACTGCCTGACCGCGCTCTGTGTAGCGGCGGGTGCTGCTAATTTCCTTGATTGCCTGGGCTCCTTTACGCCATTGCTGTCAGCGGGTAATTGGACCATGAGTTGTGATTGGGTAACAGCGGTCTGTGTGGCTGGTACAGGTGTAGGTGTGGCAATCCGGTCTTCAGTTGGGTCTGCTTCAGATTCTAGGGGGGTATCTAGGTCCACTTGTTCCCCTTGGACTTGAGCGTGGTCCCCTTCTCTTTCATTCCCATTTTGTGCAGTTTCTTGGTTAATTTCTGCGTTTACTGGTGCTTCATCAGCGATTACAGAATCTCTGTCCCTATCGTGTGTTGATCCAGACTCCTCAGAGGTAGAGTCATGTTCTTGGTCTTGGTCTTGGCCTTCCAGTTCAGGCATATCCTGCGCTATTTCGATGTAGTCCAAGATGGGGGGGGCTTGCTGGTCATCGTCATCGGCATCTGGTGGGGGCAGTGCACCTGTCATATATTCACCTCTGTGAAGATCTTCTCTCACTTCCCCAAGTAAGACTCCATGTTGGTTTTTGCCCGTCCACTGTGTGGCATTATTTTGTAGGGAATCGCTGTGGAGAGGGATGCCTGTCCCCCACCACCTATCGTATGTGCACTCAGCAAGGACTGACATACCAGTTTCCAGTAACTCAGCTTTTGCTAATCGATGTTGCTTGAATTTGGCAGACAATATGTCTTTCATTACCCTGTTTTTCACTCTATCCCAATCATCATGTTGCCCACATTTGTCCCCCCATTTTTTAGCTTGTCGAGGGCAGGTAGTGTCAGCAATTATTGAGGCAATTTCCTGATTGTTCGTTTGTGAGGCCTTCGTGTGTTGGTAGGCTTTCTCCGCTGTTGAGTAACCTTCCCCATTGAACCAAAAGGGGGTTTCACTAAAGTTGGAAAGCAGGGAGTGCTCTCCCTGGTATCCTAATCCGCCCGCGATCGCCTTGGTCTTAATCTCAGAGATTTTGAGGCCGGGAGGGAGGTCGTTCAGATGCTTATGTGAGAATTCAATGTTGTTAACTTTCAATTTCCCCCTGGCCAAAGCTACGTTATGTTGAGATTTAGTTGATTTGGCATGAGCCAATACTTGTCTCATATCGGCATGTTTCCTAGCTAACTTCTCAGGTAGGTCGGGGTTAAAATAGCATCGGTTATAAATCTGATGGCCATTCAACCTAGCTTTACAACGGAAGATTCGGTTGCGTGTGTCCTCATCCCGGAATTTGAGAATAACATTCCTTGTAGCCCTCTTGTGTTTAGGTTTGATGCCAATTCGGGCAGCAAATTCTAGGTCTTCTCTAACAAATGTCATATCAATCGCACGACAGAGTGCAACCATTTTCGTCCACGTAACAGTGCGGTTGGTTGCTTCATCATTCGATTCAGTGAAACCGGACAAAATGATATGCTTCTTTCTCTGACCTCTGTCGAGTTCCAAGCAGTATTCCTCCAAATTATTAGTAACTAATTGGACTTGAGATAATTCCAATTCGAGTTGCTTGACTCTAGTATTTAACCTATTGGCATATGCCTGTATACGATCGACTTTATGGGTAGCGGGTATGACACGGTTTTTCCAACTCTCCTCGATTTTGTTGAGGCGTTCATCAAAGGTTGCCATTATATCAATCGGTATAGTATAACCCAGAATAGTATAGTATAAGTACCGACACAACACAACACAAGTCACAGTCTAGTATAGCGCTACCCGTGTGGAGTAAGCAAGCGGGTACAGGGTTAATATGCACAGTCATGTATGGGCGATATAGGGTGATTCTTACCGGTGCGGTGGTCAATACATTGGTCACATGTGAGCAGTTAGAGAGGTGCAGTTTGGGGGTGCAGTTCGGTTGTTTCGATCGGCACACGTGAGCAGTTCGGGGGGCGGGACTACTTGCAACATCATGTGACTGCTAGAAGCCTTTTGATTGGTCACAAAATATTGTCTGCTACAACCCCACTAAATGTAAACATGGACGGGGAGGATGATCTCCGTCACCTCAAAAGTTGCTATAAGCACAAAGAAACAAAATGAACGTATAGGAAAACAATTCATTGCATACCTGGGATAGACAATGAATTACAAGAGATTGACCCCTACAGGATGAATAACATAATAGGGGGATATATCAAAACAGCTACACGAGATGATGGGACTGAATATGAACCTGAGTCTCTCACCACTATGCACAGAGCTCTTGCACGGTTTATGGAAGAACAGAAATATCCTTACAATATTGTTACCTCAAAGGAATTTAATTTAAGTCGCCTTGTTTTACATGCCAAGAAGAAGGAGCTGAAACAAAAGGGCAAGGGAAACAAGCCCAACAAGTCTGAGCCATTGTTTGAGCAAGAAGAAAAGCTTTGGACCACTAATACTCTTGGTTATGAAGTACTACCAAGACTCGACAGGGCAAAGGTATAAGAACAGCTAAGATCTAAATTATTAAAAAAAAAACGCTTCTCTTTCATAGCCTACTATGGCACAACCTTGTCCAAAAATATTCAATCATTATTTATAGTAAATTATACGATCAGTATGATATTTGTTTTTCTCCTAAGTTAGTGAAAGGCAACGAAAAGTGGAAGGGTTATTTAATAAACAATAAATTGTTTTTCAGGCACTCACCACCGGCCTTTTCTGCCAAAGATTTTCCAGAATAAGGAGAATCCTGGCCGTTGTCCTGTGATGATATATCAGAAGTATGCCTCACGACGACCTGTAGAGATGTTGGCTCCTGAAGCCCCCTTTTATCTTGCGATTAACCACACCAGAAACATGGACAACTATGTCTGGTTCAAGACATCTCCCCTGAGCTTTAGTCCATGATGCAGGGTATCTGTAAGTCAGCTGGGATATCAGGACATAAAACTAATCACAGTGTGCATCGTACCATGATTAATCGCTTACTTGATCATGGAGTATCAGCCCATGCCACTGCCCAACTAGCAGGCCACAAGAACGTTGCTTCTGTGGCAGCATAACCCATGCCAAACTTGAATCAACAACATGGCATGGCATCCGTTTTAATGGGAGAAAGTGCTGGTCCGATTCCTCCAAGGCCATTGCCAGCCCCAGCATCCTCTCGTCAACTTGCTCTAAGTGCCTCCACTGTCAGTCACGAAAGCATGAGCCTTGCAGTGCCAGCACCGAAAGTACCAACAGTTAATGAACAGCAACAAACCATGTATGGCATGTTTGCCGGCGCTTCGATCAGTGGTGGACATTTCAGTTTTAATGTTCAAATGTAGATACAAACTCCTGATCCTGTTGATTCTTGTTCTTCTTTAAATCCAGGCCTGTCAACGGCCATTTGAATGTTGTTGTTGTGGGTTAATAAACTCTCGGCCGATTTGCCTCTTTTGAGAATTGCCTTGATGAATCTTACGAACGGACATCTTCCATAAAATAGTTCCCCAAACTCATGTACATTCAAATCCCATAGTAGCGTGGATAAAAAAAGATTCAAAAAGATTGAAATATTTAAACCTATCTCTATTGAAAATAAATGCTAATAATAGTTTAGATCCTCATGTTAAAAAAAACGGAAATGGAACGGGGGAAGAAGACATGCGGTAGTTCGGTCTCACAGTGCGCATTGATATTGTCAAAGGTAAATTACTAATGGCGGCCAGGTGCCGCCCCAGCCCACTTCAAGCAAAAGATAAGGCTAAAGAAGGTGATTATTAACTATATCATGATCATTTTAGTGTGTAATAAATAGCAAATGGCCCTCTGTTCGGGTTCAAACTGATCTCGACACAGTCATAAAACGGTTTTATGACTGTGTTGAGATCAGTTTGAACCCGAACAGAGGGCCATTTGCTATAATAATTTTTTCCACTCGTCTGATGGTAAAGCTATTAGCTAGTTTGTTCTTAATTATTTCCCAACGATTGCGTTGGAAGATAGTGTACAACGATTTGAATATTAGTTATATTTTAAATAAAGGTCGTAGTTATTAACATACAGTATATAACATGTTTATTACCAGATTTAAAACCAGTTACAGGAAACAAGATATTTAAAGGACATATGAAACAAAACTACCTTCAGTGTATAAACACTGGACTTCCAGGCTATCCATAAACTTATAATAATACTCTATAGGCATATTTAACAAGTGCCAATAACTATAAGGCCAGATTAGGCCTAAATAACATATCTTACCGAGTATCCTATACCTATGCTTTATACAGACCATAAACTATACAAAATTACAGTTTTCATGGGTGATGTACCTGATAGGGATATACCTATAGATGTACCTTGGTTTAGCAACCATTTCCATAGGTTGTTTACCGTATACCGTAGGGATAGATATTGATGTACGCTGGTTTACCACCTAAGAGTGTGTTAACATTTAACCCTCTATGGGGAGTGCACTAATTAAACATAAAACTCGTCAACTAATCAACCTCAATAAATTCCAGATTTGTCTATAACGCCCAAACCTTGAGACTTTCAAACGCTCGCCCGGCTACCTAGGTGGAACCCTTTGGAATAACCTCCCGAAACCCATCGGAGAATTACAAGATAAAAAGTCCTTCAAATCAGCCCTCATGAAGCACCTCCTTCAACACTAAGCCAGAACACACATACCCCATAGACTCCCCCTCACCCCTCCCCCCCGAAAAAACCCTCAAAATCCCAAAATTCCGTCCAAACATCGCCCACTAATCCTGTGACTCTGCAAGCACTAGCAAGTGTAAAAACCAATCGCCTCTCTCTGTTAAAATCGCCATATATGCCATTGATTCTTTTGTCTCATCTTTGCTCATCTATGTCTTGATACCTTACTTGTTAGCTTGTTAGCCCATTTTAGCATAAGCCGTTTTTATCATTTAAAGTTAGCCTTAGAAATTTACACACCATAGTTATAGCTCGCACCTCAGCAGCAAGTCGAAAACCTTGTTTTCATGTATACGAAACTTGTTCTCATGTTAACTCATTGGAGAAGCTGTCTAAATAAAGTCTTTAAAAAAAATTAAATTCGTTAAACATGAGCAGCTTTTATCTATGCAGGGTATTCCATAAAGTAGGAATTGTGTAATAAAGAATGTATGTGGAGTTGGTACAGTCATTTTTATTCCCTTATAAGGGAACTGACAAGAAGCGTGAATCACACGCCCATTTCTGATATTAAATTTGTGAATAGTGGAGTCAAAGGTTTTGTAATATACCTCTTTTAATAATTCTATATTCGGAACAGGTGGAAATGAAGCCCTTGGCCTTGTCAACCTTTAAGAACCTGTCACAACTGAACGAATGTTCTATCAGTTAAACAATGTAAACAAGTGTTCTATCATTTAAACAACTGTGAATTGGTGTGCCTTCGAACTTATCGGTGCATATCTCTCTAACAGATACTTTCAACAGTTTTGTTAAATTTTTATCAAATTTCTTGTGTGGGGTGAAAGCCCTGTACCAGTATCGGTGACAGCTTTAGTCTTGTTCACATGCATGAGCCATGGTTTAGGACAATACAGACACAGCAATAATCCCTTTGATAACCAAAACAGCAGGACTCTCTCACCTAAATATTCTCTCTTGGCGACTGAACCTATCAAAACCGTGTCATTGAAGTTACTTTTAAACCCGAGGCTTCGTCAAGAACTCAAGAAAATTATGCTCAGGCTGTAAATGATAGTAGGCCTACGATTACCGTACAAAACATTTATTCATGATTGATCCACCAGTTTCAACACTTCCCTAGTTAAAACAGACTAACAAGTCCTCATTGTCAAATTCCTTAAGGCCTTAATTTGCCAAAACCAAAGTACCGAAAAATATTTGACCAATACACATTCCATTACTGTATCTATAAATATTTCATTTTTATTCCACGATCATATAAACATTGGAAAGTGGCAATAAATTTTACATGGAAGTTTTTCCATTCTGCCCAAAAAACTGATGTTTGATTTTTCAAACCAGAATCTATGCATTAGGGTTTTAGAAATAAGACTAGGCCTCAATCCAGAATGTATGTTTCAATCATGTCCGAAACAGATATAAAAAAATTCTTTTTTGATTTCTTGGCATTAGTAAAACTGTGGACATGGACACTATGATAATGTCAATAAAACTATATATAGTGCGAAGCACTGCACCAACGAACAGACACAAACCAACATAATCTGATATTATGTCTAGTAGTCTAAATAGAAATCTAATCATAGTTTAGCTCATAGCACCACCAACGATCTGTTTGTACCACCAAACTATTGTTCGAACTTGTTAAGCCTGGTAACATTGAACAAGAATCAAAGTATAAATACACTGCTGTTGGTGAAGGTACAACGATTGTGCTTAGCTGCTTTTTACATAAGCCTAACATATTGTGAATTAATTAGAATGTAACTGTTGCCAAGTAACGGAATTCTTAAGCAAAACTAGTGCATAACCAAATATTGGTAGAGCTTTCTTGTCAAATCACTTGAAAAGTTTGTCCTTTTCCGTCTATAAGGTCCAATAGATAATTTAGTTTTTAGGACGTTGCAGTGATCTAGGTGCAACTCTTTATCAACATCAACAAACGACTCTCTTCTGAAACTCTTAAGAAATACTGAATACAGGCTTTTAAACCTTGTTTATAGGCCTTCCTGGCTGGGATTGGGCCGCCCGCACAGAACCAGCTGTGGGATCTAAAGTAAGTGTCGAAGCAGACAAAGTTCTCACTCAAAACAATGGGAGCCTGAGAGATAACAGAAGTAATAGAGTCTGTATCTGAGGCTTTAGGAGCAGCAGCCGCTGCTTTTTAAAAAACTTTTTCCCTTTGCCTTAACCAGGTCTTGAACCAAGCTGGGATCTCTGAGTCCGACGACAACTCAATGTTATTGTTCTGATACTCTTGGGCGGAAATGCTTTTTCCCGTGCTTTTTGACTGTCACCGCATGGGAGACGTCGTCTTTGACAAGATGATCCGCCATGTTTGAACTCGAAGATTGAGTTGACTTACCCTGCCCAAGCAATGCGCTCTTAAAGCTGCTGGTCAACCAATGTCTACACTGATGCTTTTCCACATCCTATTGAGTGTTTTAACACTAGGCATGATGGAAAATTTCTGCTCTACAAAGATCGGTGCATTCATGGCACACGATGGCAGCTAAGGGCTCTTCAGATACCTAGGGTCTACGAGAAAAATTTACATTATTACAGTATTCTCGCAGAGAACCCTGAGCAAAAGCAATGCGGCTAATGCTATGGCCCTTTGATTTAATAATTATCCAAAAATATAGGGTCAAGCAACCCTAAAAGTCATATAACAATCAATTAATGCTTACCTGCTCGCAGAAGCCCAAAGGGATCTTTCACGTAATTACCGCTGAAGTGCCTATCACGTGATGTTGTTGATTCTCGACCACACTTCTCGTGGTGGCTGAGATTTAATTTAAAAGTTAAATGAGACTCCCTTTCTAAAGTTGATATTTGACTAGAAGTTTATGATTGTACTGAGTGAAATAAACTTAGTTTGGTAAGGTTCAAGGTGAGTAGCAATCCCAGAAACACACATCTGGCTTCATAAGGTAGGTCAGAACGTCAGAAAATGTACAATTGCCAGCTCTACACATTCGCCCTCCAGAGGTTACAGATCCCGCTCAATCTCGCAAAATCCTGTGCAGGTTCCGGTCATTGAACTGCCATTGACTTGTACTGAAAGCGCTACAAATCATCCTTTTTAAGAGCTATGTGGTATTGATTGTTGATAATTTCTTTAGTATATTATAGTTTAAGGGAGATACTTTCTAGGAATAATAAGAAAATTGCTGGTTTTCATCTCTCTTGACTTGCAAGTTTTGGGTGCCTTACGAGTAACGTAAAATAATTACCAACACTCGGCAACAGGAAAAAAAAACAAATTCTAACCCATTCAACTTTAGAAATGACTTTTTATAACTACTAAACATCAATATTCTAATAAATTTGAAAATATAAAAAGATTATGAACATGGTGAATGACGTAAAATCCAGATTGGTTGTTGACAAAAACAAAGTTTTGACGTCGGCCGTTCGGTTCAGTCAACGATCATGATTTAAATATGAGTTTAACAAGTCATATTATATGTAACTAGTGTCCGGAGAAAGATATAAAGGTATCTTTTACATTAAATCAGTTTATTTATATTAATCAAGCTTTTATTACGTGTTGAGCCTCAAAATACATTTGCCCCAATGGCTTAGGCCTTGCGTCTGCCTGCACGCGTGCAAGGCATTATGGGAAACCTCTGGAGGGCAAATTTAGTAAATTCAGCTTAATTAGAGTGATAAATATAATAAGTAGGTATCAGATTCAAACAGTCTGTTTGGTTCTGTTGAACTGTATTAAACTCCACTTGTGTCTTTAATTTGGGGATTTGAGAAGATTGGTGAAGGCAAATAAAATCTTCTGACGACTGGAGAACCACCTGACAACACAGGATAGTTGGCATGTAGCTTCTAAAGGTATTACAAAGGACACGGGTAAAGAGATACATAACCAGGACATTTGAACAGGCTTAATCACGGTCGTACAAGGTTGGTGTTGTATTTTGCCTCGTCACACACCACATAGAATCTCTTGGGTTTGGAGTTGGTTGTTGAATGTCATTAGAAACAGTAAACAGAGATATTAACGCAGGAGAAGGTGGCATTTTTTTAAGACCTGAAGCTGAGTTTAATTCAATTTATTATGTAATAATTTTACATCACTTACAAGAAGGGCTACTTACAAACCGTTCGAACATCAAAAATTCAAAAACAAATCGAATTGGCGCCCACAACCGACTTCAACTCTAGAACGCATGTTCCACACCAATGAAGAATGGTCATATCGCCAAAATCTGGCCGACCCCAAGAGGAATAGGAAAAACCTAACCCCAGGGGAATACAACTGTATGTCTAAACTAGCCTCAAATCACTCTATTGTAATTAAGAAGGCAGACAAAGGTTCGGCCGTAGTCATCCAAAACACTGAAGATTATTTAGAATTAGGTGAAAAGGATCTCTCAAATAGTGATTTCTATTTAATCCAAGAAGAAGACCTAACTGAAAAACACACAAACACCATAACAGGTATGATCAACAATATGGTTCTAAAAGGGGAAATCTCCCAAAAAACCGCTCAATATCTGACTCCAGATAACCCTAGAACCCCTCATATCTATTTCTTACCTAAAATCCATAAAGAGAAAACCCCACCTCCCTATAGGCCTATAGTCTCAGGGAATGGTTCCCCAACCGAACATATTTCGGAATTTGTAGATCATTTCCTACAACCCTTGGTACCAGAACTCCAATCTTATGTCAGAGACAGCGGTCACCTGATCACCCTTCTAGAGGAAATCAGAGCACCTCCAAAATAGCATTCTAGCCACGATGGATGTTCAAAGCTTGTACACTAACATACCAATCGATGCTGGGGTCAGGTCCACCGCCAAAGCACTAATGCAGGCAAGAGATCCTCAGGAGAACCCATCCATACAATCGATCTGTAACCTACTGAAACTAGTCCTAAAATGCAACAACTTTCAGTTCAATAATTTTTTTTTTTTTTTTAACAAATTTTATTGACAGAAGTTCTACAGTTTGCAGTAATTCTCATTCGTCGAAAAAACTTAGATATTAATAGCTGATGTCATTGCAATTTGAAGTATACATTTGTGATAATTTAACAATCATAATAAACACTATCTTCAAATAGGTGGCACAGCGATGGGGACTAAAGTAGCCCCTTCCTTTGCATGTCTGTTCATGGGGGATTTCGAGACGCGAGCACTTGCCTCGTAATATTGTGGATAGCAACAATGACTACCCCGAACTTCACTGGAATGATGTAATCACGGTGAATGAAGTTGTAAAAATTGTAGATGATATCGATGTAACTAAATCTTCAGGAATGTTGGGTTTGAACACAACTTTTGTGAAACATTCAACCCTAGCTTGCATTAACGGATTTGTACATTTGTTGAATACTATCAGATTAAAAGGATACTTCCCAAGATTATGGAAAATCGCTATGTGCGCTGTTATTCCGAAAAAGAAAAACTCTAGACATATAGATGACTTAAGGGTTATTTCAATCAGCCCGATCTTTGGTAAGATTCTCGAGAAATTAGTTTCGAGACGAATAGAGGATCACTTGTGTAGGATAGATTATTTGTATTGTCACCAGTACGGTTTCAGGCCTGGTAAGGGTATAGATAATGCTATGAAATACTTTATCGATGTTGTATTTAGAAATAAGGATGAAGGAGATGATACTATCGCTGTATATTTCGACTTGACTAAAGCCTTCAATTCTATAAATATAAATATTCTATTGAAGAAACTAAGAATGATAGGAATAGCCGGTCAGTTGTTAGAGCTGCTGAGGACTTACTCTACTGATAGAGAACAGTTCGTAAAAAATGGAGAATTTGTTTCTAGCATCTTGCCATTAAAAGCTGGCGTGGCTCAAGGAAGTGTCCTTGGGCCATTATTGTTCGTCTTATATATAAACGATGTATGTAAAATTGAATTCACTGGTAACATCATACTCTACGCGGATGATTGCGTACTGCTGCATACTATGAGAGATGACAACGATCTGCGAGAAATACAGAGTGATGTGTACAAGTTTAATGATTGGGTGAAGATAAATGGATTGAATATAAATAACCGGAAGACCAAGATGCAAAATTTTATTGGTCGAAGGGGGAATAGAAAAAATGTAATCATATATAATGAGGGTATTCCTATAGATTGCGTTGATGAATTTAAATACTTGGGATACTTATTGGATTATCACCTGAACATGAAACAGCACATAAACTCTGTATGTATCAAAGCTGGTGTTTTAAAAAATAGGTTGAGACGAGTACGACACTATATATCAAAGGATCTGGCCTGTCTAATTTATAAGACTTACATTTTACCAATAATGGAGTTTGGTAGCATTACAATTGATTTAGCTTGAAGAGAACAGTCTCGTAGGTTGCAACTAATACAAAACAGTTGTCTGAGGGTTGTATGTAATATACGGTTGAGAGAAAACCAGAGAATAACTACTGTGGACCTGCATAACCGATGTGGGGTAATACCGCTATGTTATCGCAGATTGTGTCGTTGCTTATGTTTATTTTGGTCCGAAAAGAATCAGGTAGAAGGACAATTGATACATGAATATAACATGCGCAATCCGACCAGAGTACGTGTGAAACAATGGAGAAAGGAGAGTATCAGGAAAAGCGTGATAGGCAGAATAGAATCAATATGGAATGTAGTACCTATAAACACAAGAAGGATAGATGATAAATCTGCCTTCTCTGAGAGTATCAAAAAATTATGTTTGGAATCTTTCAGAACCACTGAAGGGGTATGGGCTATCCCAGATCCCATGGTCTTCTAGGAATATGTAGATAGTACACGATTTGTACATCAACTCTGCTCGTGCGAATACATTTGTTGGAATATCAGAATTATATAATGGATTTGTAAAATATGTAGGAATGTCATGAATTTGAACAACGCGCTCATGTTTGTTTTTATGTGTCTATATATTTTATTGAATTTTACCTTCCATTTCCATTCTTTTTTGTTATAGATAACTTTTGTGAATATAAATTAGCAAACTATGTGAGAACAACATCATCACTCTTAGAAATTATGTAATTATTTGTTAAATTAGAATCAGCAAACTCTGAGAATAATGTAATCTCGTTGCACAATGTTTTTGACTGAATAAAAATCTTTAAATACAATACCCCCTCCAACCACTTTTCTGGAAACGGTACATTGACGACATTCTGATCGTATGGCCGCATGGTGAAGCTGAACTCTTAAAGTTCCTAAACCATCTAAACCATCAGGAAGCGACCATAACCCTGACCCTGGAAAGGTCCACGGAGAAAGTCAGCTTCTTGGATTTATGGGTACATATATATCCAAGGAAGGCCACATTCACACTGAATTGTACACCAAACCAACAGATAGCCTTAACTATCTACTGTACGATTCCTGCCACCCTAAACACGTACTGGATGGAATACCTTACTCTCAATTCCTCCGAGTCAAACAAAATTGCACCAAACTAGAGGATTTTCGGTTACATGCAGGAACTTTACTGTTCCATTTCAAAAGATGAGGTTACCCAATGGAACTCCTACAAAGTTCCTTAGAACATACCGAAAACCTAGACCGAGGGACTATTCTAGACAAACAGCGTCTAGTCCAAACAGGTGTTGATGATAGCCAGTCTGAAACTACATTCTACTTTATCACAACCCACAACCCACAAAACCCAAAACTAAAACCGGCTATCCGGAAAAACTGGGGAATTCTGGAAGGAAACAAAACCACCAGAAAATTCCAAAACGCCAAACTTATCTTTGGTGAACGACGTAACCAAAATCTGAGCTGTCTTAGTACGAGCATCCACCAGTAAAAAACCCACTACTGAAGGCGAAAAATCCGCTAAGCAAGGATGCAAACGCCCAAAAACGTGCAAATATTGCAAAATGCTGAACAAGACAGGAAAAATAACCTCACACACAACAACTGAGAGATTCTCCAGTCTTCGCAACATCTCATGCCAAAGCAATAATGTCATTTACGTGATAACATGTCGGACCTGCGGCATTCAATACGTAGGCCAAACGAGCAACTCAATCGTTACTTGCTTCGGATCCCACATCTTTACAATAAGACATAAGCAGGACAAACCTGTTGCACGTCATTTTAACAACTGCCCTCCAAACAATCCCGCTCTCGAGACCGGCATGGAAATCTCGGTTTTAAGTTTTATTAAAACAGAAGCAAAAACAAAAGAAGGAAAATTAGCAATAGTTCCCCGAGGACTAAACTTGGCTGACTAATGAGGGTCTACAGGAGAAAACAAAAGTACTCAACCGTAAATAATAAATCTTCTTCTCAAGTACCAGTCAACCTCCTACCCCCATTAGGTAATAAGAACAGATCTACAATCTGAAGGCCTAAGGCCTACCACCATCAAAAGACCCAACCCCTCCCTAGATATCATTCGGGGTAGTGGGAGTAATCCCAGGGGTAAAATACGTGACTATACAGCCGAAACATACTATTTGTTCCGGACAATATAAATACCAAACCTAATTTTAAAACCAGCGACCCATTCAAGGGTACAATTCACATTAGTGCCTGATGAGACTTTATAGTCGAAACCACTTCCTGAACACCAGAGACCTGACCTTGAATTTCAAACACTGAGGGAACCATACCAGGGCCCACAATGAAAATTCCCCCAAGACTCCCCCTAAGGGAAATTACCCCATCTTTCATTATAAGACCTATGGGGTTTTTTAAGGCCACAATCTTAGCCATTTTGAGAATAAACTACAACTCAGGAGAATATTTTTATTTTTTCTACACAAAAAGTTGAAATGTTCAAAAATTAAATAAATTCTCTCTAGACAGGAGAATAATAATACAAATCTGTCCTTTCCCAACAACAAATGGAATCGACCACAAGGCTCACTTTATATTCTGATTTAAATAATTACAAATATTTAGTCAAAATATAAACTAAAAGTAAAATCAACATTATTGTTGACAAAACACTGACAATGTCACCATGCAGACATTAGCCATATATGTGTATATCTCTATATATAACACAAGCATAAAAATCTAACTCAGGCATGTAAGTGTTGTAAACTGAAATAACTGAACAGAAATTTTGTATCTTTTATCGAATAACAAAAGTACAAAATAAGTACCGAGGATGATTATACCGCAAACATAATGAAGCTGGACAAACTATGTAAGAGTAAGAGGTTATAGTATAGATGATGAACCGAGTGAACATTTAGAGGTGCTGATATTATATTTAGTTGTTGTTATATTCTAGTAGTAAACGATGTACCAAGGTATGTCAATCTTAGTGTTATGGGCACATAGTAGTTAGTAGTTTCTATCAATAAAAGTAAAAGTAACTCTGGGTTTCTTGGAAGAGCTGTGAGGGCACAGAAAGAATATTATCCATTTTCCTGTCTAATGTAACTGTTTATTGAGGAAATAAAAGCATTTATATATATATATTTAGCCTTAACAACGTTACCAGGTGAGATCCAATCGGATCACCGGTAACGAGCGTTCAGTTGCGTCATAATATTATGACGTCACATATGAGAGTTCTTTGACTCACTCTCAGTGGTAGCACAGTAAAGCGAGCATCTCGTTTATATCTATTATGTAATAATTGCATTTCATCTGATGCAAATCTGTGTGCCTGAGTAAGCAATGATGTGGAAAGAAAAGAAAAACATTCATTGAAAAAAATTCAACCACATGGCTTTAACATGTTCCACTTTAGACCATATGTACATTAAAGTTATGATGAAATAGTTAACTCACTCGTTGGTCTAAATCGTGTGAATATGAAGATGTATAATATACTTACATAAGTTTGTTATGTGTTCTTGCATAGGTCTTGATAAGGTCAATAAATGCAGCCAGGATGGGCAGGGAACCAGGCTGATGAGACGTGGGGTCCCGGTGGTCTTTATGGTCTTCAAGCACAACAGCCTAGTGGTGGTGAGGATAATAACACATTGAAGATTGGATACAGAATAAAATAATTTACACAATAGGGTTGAATTACTGCTAACCGGTTGAAAGTCGTTTGCGTTGATTTCCATCCAACAGAACAGGTATAATAAGAACAAACTCTTTAAGAAATCCTATATTTATACCATGACAACATTGTGGAATGGTCTGCCACCTGAACCACAAAGATTGAATTCAAGAAAAGAATTCAGAAAGTATCTACGCCAACAGTATTACTCAAACAACGACCCATTCTTAAAAGAATGAGATCGTAGTCAAAGTGTCCATATTAATTACCTATATTGAGAAATTGTTATGTATTCCAAGGCGTATAATGCCTATATTTAAGGTCGAGACATCGATAACTCCTTAGAAAAAAGAAAATGAAAACTGTAAGGATCCGCATTACTACTGAACTTGGGGTGACTTTTCTTCAAAAGTCTTATATATTTACTGTATAAATTATAGTTATTGTTCAAATTCTTTATTATGTCATTACTGTATTGTATTGGCAATTGTTCAATCTAAGTCAACTTGGAACTGTACTGTTCTAAGATATTGAACCTGGATCTCATTTGAAGACAGGAATTACTAAACTAAACTTGACTAGCTGAAGCATGTATAAAAAGATTTAAGCTAGTTGTTATGTACAGAACGGTAAAAACTAGATATTACGATATAATTATCTAATCGAATTACTATAAATTGCATAGACTCAAAGATGCTTGTAATGTGATTTTGTATATGAATGAAAAGGCAAATACAGTAGTACAGCTGTATTTGTGGTGACAGTAAGTTCCAAGTCACCAACTCCTCGTCCGACAGATCCACGTGGTTGTGTAATATTCAGATTTTAATATTCAATATCGAGCTAAGCTGGACCTAATCATTGTCATCATCTTTTATTGTTGATACAAAACAATAACAATGCATAGTACATATCTGATAATAGTCATATGATAAGACCACAAATGTGAGTGGCACAAAAACGAGTACTATCCTTTTGACCGTAACCAATAGTAATGTATTCATGTCTCTGATTGAATTGTTCTTACATTTTATGTTATAAATATTATTTAGGACTGTCTGGAAGACCTACATGTAGATGCATGAGCCCTTTTCTGTATCATTTTTGATGAAGAATAAAAATTCAATATATATATATAATATAAGTTTTCTTTTTTTGTTTTATTTCATTGGTTTAGTACCTGTCCGACGTTTCGGACCTTTATGATCCTTCCTCAGGGTGCATCGAGGCGCTATTGATAACTAACAGAACAAGAATTACAAGCATAAGCTTGTGTAAACGCAGGTTTTTAATTATTCGAATTATATAGAATTGTAATTATAAGTAAAAATTAAGTATATTTTTTATTATAAGTATAAATATAGGTCGATTACATAATAATAATTATAAGTATAATTATAATTAAAAATATGAATATATCAGACCAAGGGTGGAATGAAGGATGGAGTGAAGGGTGGATTGAAGGATGGACATTGTGTGCACACAAGTACATTGTGTGCACACAAGTACAGTGTGTGTACTTCAAGTACCCACCGTGTACCCTTCAAGTACCCTTCAAGTACCCTTCAAGTACCATTCAAGTACCCTTTAAGTGCCCTTCAAGTACCCTTCAAGTGCCCACCAAGTACCATTCAAGTACCCTTCAAGTGCCCTTCAAGTGCCCTTCAAGTACCATTCAAGTACCATTCAAGTACCATTCAAGTACCCACCAAGTACCCTTCAAGTGCCCACCAAGTACCCTTCAAGTACCCTTCAAGTACCCTTCAAGTACCTCCAAGTACGGTAGCGTACACTCCAAGTACGGTACACTCCAAGTACGGTACACTCCAAGTACGGTACACTCCAAGTACGGTACACTCCTAGTACACTCTACACTGACAAGTACAGTGTGCACACTGTATGCACACACAAGTACAGTGTGCACATACAAGTACAGTATAGACACAAGTACAGTATAGACAGAAGGGGAGAGAGAGGAGAGGGGGGGGGGGGGGAGAGAGAGAGAAGGGGAGAGAGTATAATTATAATTAAAAATATGAATATATCAGACCAAGGGTGGAATGAAGGATGGAGTGAAGGGTGGATTGAAGGATGGACATTGTGTGCACACAAGTACATTGTGTGCACACAAGTACAGTGTGTGTACTTCAAGTACCCACCGTGTACCCTTCAAGTACCCTTCAAGTACCATTCAAGTACCCACCAAGTACCATTCAAGTACCCTTTAAGTGCCCTTCAAGTACCCTTCAAGTGCCCACCAAGTACCCTTCAAGTACCCTTCAAGTACCCTTCAAGTACCATTCAAGTACCATTCAAGTACCATTCAAGTACCCACCAAGTACCCTTCAAGTGCCCACCAAGTACCCTTCAAGTACCCTTCAAGTACCTCCAAGTACGGTAGCGTACACTCCAAGTACGGTACACTCCAAGTACGGTACACTCCAAGTACGGTACACTCCAAGTACGGTACACTCCTAGTACACTCTACACTGACAAGTACAGTGTGCACACTGTATGCACACACAAGTACAGTGTGCACATACAAGTACAGTATAGACACAAGTACAGTATAGACAGAAGGGGAGAGAGAGGAGAGGGGGGGGGGGGGAGAGAGAGAGAAGGGGAGAGAGAAGGAGGGAGAGAAGGGGGGGGGGAGGGAAGGATGGAGTGAAGGATGGATGGAGTGATGGATGGATTGAAGGATGGATTGAAGGATGGACTGAAGGATGGACTGAAGGATGGACTGATGGACCGAATTGATTTTTTTTTTAAATTTTTCTTTTTTTCTTTTTTAATTTTTTTAATTTTTTAATTTTTTTTTTGTTTATAAATGAACATTTCTACGAATTTGGAGAAGTTTATTTTCACATGTCTTCAAGTACACTACATGTATACGCATACATACGTATGCATCCTTCAGTGCTCCCTGCCTCGCTCCGCAGACAGCTGAGTGGGCTGAAACCCCCATTATCGCCCACTCAGCTGGGCCAACGAAAACACCTTTAAAAGTTATTTAATGAATTATTTAAAGTAACTAAAGAGATAGGAAGCTTAATATGACTCTTATTAAAGATCCCAAATGAACGATTCTGTTTATAAATGAACATTTCTGTGAATTTGGAGAAGTTTATTTTCACTAGACCTGATCGGTATATGTGACGTCACATATGGTGCGTACAAGCATATTGGATAGGTTTGTGTAGGCCACCCTCAACTGTATTTCATGGCCGAGAGGTCTACAGCGCTGGACTGGAGAGCGAGGGGTCCCGAGTTCGAACCGCGGTCGAGGACAGAGACAATTTCTTTAGGCAAACCTCATAACATGAGAGGGAGAGGGGACGAGCGCAGTAGGCGTCCTATCATTGGGAGCGGGGAACGAGAGAGAGAGAGAGAGAGAGAGAGAGAGAGAGAAAGAGAGCGGGAAAAATATTTAGTTTCCAGGGCTGAGAAACCATTTTAAAAAAAAAAAAATCCAAGGCAATTTGCCCATAGGAACGCAGTAGGGGTCCAATCACGCAATTACGCAAAGAGGAGCAAGAGATAGAGAGAGAGGAGGAGGAGAGAGGAGGACACCACTTGTCAACCCCTAGACCTTTTAGTACATAGTCTATAGAAGGACTATAGAAGGCCTATAGAAGGATTATAGGAGGAGGAGAAAGAGAGTGTTTGACGACGAAGTAGGGGTCCTATCACGCAATCGTACGCACAAATACCAATTCAGCTGCAAAACGCAGCACCAAACCCTACCTATGCCTACCGAATCCAGAACTAAGCCTACGATAAGCTTACATAGGGATTGGGATAGGGATAGGGATTGGGGGATCTGTGAGTAGTATATGTCATTTTAGGATTGCAGCGTAAAGTGACGGCTCCCGGCGGACCTGTATATTGACTCGTCCCGTCAGCCGCAATTGCGCAGCAGTCGGATTTCCCTTAGGAACTTGTGGCAATGCTGGCCAGAGCACACGGTCACTGAAACGGTCACGGGCGAACCCATTCCCTTAAACGCAGGTTGCGAACCTGCGTTTAAAAACTGGCCCTTATATATGGATGAGTTTGGGCGCAAAGCATTCTGGGATATAAAGGGTTAGCCATCTTAGATAAAGATCTTAAATAAATTATATTAAAGTGGTTATTCTCATTAAAACGAGTAGTCGTGAAATCTCTTGAAACTTTTTCAGTGTAATCATAGCAGTATCTGAAGTACAGAGTACCAACATTGTGTCTTCATTCAATGATTATTGAATATGTGTAATGAAAGGGTCAGAAGCCGCTACTCATTTCAAATTCCAGAGGAAAGGGTTTAGCCACCATAAGGTGTTGCCCCCTTGCCCAAGGTGGACAGAAAAAATACTGAGGATTAGTTAGGAAGGTTAAGATGCACCAGACTCTAGAAGATTGAATAAAAATTCTGTTACTCGTGAATCAAGGCCAGAACAGTGAGAAGTGTCACTTTAATTTCAATTCCAAGCACAAGTAACACTAAGGACATTTTGAACCCTATGTCCAATGAACTGTTTATCGTTTTTCCATCTGTCAGTCATATGCCACCCTCTATGAGAAAATCCGCTCAGTGGATACGAGCTTTAGGTTTCATTTAGAGAAGCACTCTACTGTATTCTTTCAGGCCGTTTGTTTTACCGTATACTATAAATACCCATAGTAAAATAAAGCATTGATCAAAGATTAGTGAGACTTGCCAACAGTATAGGTGAATTTTGTGTGCACTATGGAATAAATATGTGCACATAAACATTATAGGTTGCACCATCAAGAGATATAGATATGTATGTGAACAACAGTATTCTATTTTTTTTAATTTTTTCTTAATTCGTTTTTATTATATGATTGCAGATGGTATGTTGGTATGTATTTAATTTTTAATTTAAAAAAAATCATTTTTATTCAGGTATGAGCGTACATACATCAATAATAATAATTTAGGTATCAATAGAAGCCCCTCATGTCACCATTGTGGTGGTCTTCCCCCGATCCCTGAGCCGCCGAAGTGGTGAAGTTAAATATGTATTCGTTAGGTTTTAGCTAAATAACAGGACATATTGTCCACGTATTATAAGTATATGTATTGTTAATATGCGGTTAATTTGTTTACCTTTGTGACATTATTGGCAAAGATTTCGTGATGTGTGGTATTCTCTAGAAGATCCGCTACACCTTCAATTCGCACTCCATCAACGCCTTGCTTCAACCAAAATGAGAACACAGCCTACAAGAAGAGAAGGTAATGTCAGAAACACAAATTAAATTGAAAATATAATGGGCAGGAAACCACACCCTCAAAAGGTAATAGGTACTCGATGCTGATGATGGAATATTTTCCCGGATATAGATATACCGGTATTTCTTTTGAATATTTGAAATAGATTTTGTTACCCCCCCCCCCCCCCCCCCTCCCAATGTATACATATCTATTGAACACGCACGATGTACGTACAGGTTTATTGATTAAATACAATATTTCACCTTATACAGCTGTTCCTCAACTTGTGCCTTGGCAACAGCAGGGCTCAAACCGAGTGCTTCTGGGCCTGGAACCAGCCACATTTACCATTGTTCCATCCCGACCATTATTAATTCTTTTTCGAAAAAGCATCGGAATATATAGATTGTTTTTTAACCAAAGTTGATTGTTTGGACAGCTGACCTCAGATCAATTGGTTTTTCACTTGTTATAGCCTTGTTTCGTCTTGACTCTGGACTCTGGTTAATTAGCCAGGGTTCTATAAGAAGCAATTGACCCAATCTCGGGGAAGGAAGAAAACGTATATTAGCCAGTCTCTATACACTCACTCACAGTATATTTCGACTTCAGCGACCCCCGCGGATCATTCAGCCGAGTCTCAAGGCTTTGTTTATTAAAGAGGGAGGTTGACTAAAACTCTCTGAGAAGGGGGATCAAGGCTGCTTTTATCACTTACATTCATGGCATGCTGCACGGCGGGGTTGTGGTAGTTGAGGTCAGGCTTATGGGCAGAACTCTTGTGGTAGTAATACTCCCCACGTGTTTGGTCCCGCGTCCAGGCGCTTCCTCCACACCGCGACTCCTGCCAAACAATACATTGTACAATTTTAAGTAAAGATTTTTTGGGTTTTTTTGAGCATCGATACAAATTACACTTTTAAGCAGTCGCTGTTAAGGTTTCTGCATCATTTTCATTATTTTTATCTATGTATCTGGGTTCCTAATTGGAGAAATTTTCACACATGGGAAAAAAAGCGTAGGACTATGAGTGTGTACAACTGCAGCGCAAATGAACTTTTAGTATTTGGTGAATTAATCTCCCTAAAAATCATTTGGGAGGCTACAAATTTCTCTGATCCTCTAGCAAGTTCATATCTAGGTCTACAATATGATACAAATTCCACCATTATCGACCGTTATAGGAACGAGCTAAGGCAATCCAAGGGTCGTATGTACAGGTATACGTACTCCACATCTCTCAGCTCTTTAAAAATGGCCATATCTAGCTATCGTTATCTCTGGCCATATTAAACATGTATAGAAGACGCAGGTGTGCTTACCCAGTTATTGGGTGGGCTGGTACCTGAGTGCCAAATGTAGAAGTCAGAGAAGGGGGAGGAGCGGTCTGTACTGGCTCTGAACCAGGGGTGCTTATCAGAGGTGTGGTTCGGTATCAGCGGAATCACCAGCTTCATATCTGCAGAGAAAAAATGAAGAGTTAATGAGACCAGAGACCAACCACAACCATCACTGTATTTCAAATTTAAGAAAAAATGCATATACATGTTGATGTCATAGTAAAAATCAGTTGAGAATCAACTGGCTTTGAGTTAACATCTCTCTATCTACAGCTCCAACGATTTTTTATTTAATATAGAGTTAGTAGATATTATTCTCTAGGGAATATTACTTTTATTTAGTACTAGTAGATACCATACACATCATGGTATCTCAATGTTATACTCAAACAAAGCTATCAGGTTTCGAAACAATGGTTAATTTTACAGTTAATGAGCCGCCTAGATCTATATATTGCAAAACTTGTTACTGAGAATTATTATATTGGATGAACTTAGCCAGGACCGAATCGGTTCCATTGTTAAAGTACTTATTCCATATACTACTAGGGTCTTTGATGTAAAGGGCTATAGTCGATCTCTATTAATATCTTCTACTAATAACTGCGGTAGGCTTCAGCCAAATAAAGCCTATACATGTATTTGTCAAGTAGCAGTAAAGGTGTTTATTGCTCTAGACACAAATATGAATGAGTCAGCTTAACAGGAATCGTTCTGCACCAACCCTCCTATTTATTTTTAGGGGCTTATTTGATTTGATTTTGATTTGAAAATACTTTAATTGCCAAATTATTACATATACGGAGGATTAACAATTTACAATGGGTAGACATGCGTCTGGAGTAATATCCAGGTCTTCTACCTGTTACCAAGGAAAGTTGATCTAATATAACAGGAGGTAGGGTACAGTAAAATAAAACAGTACAGCTTTTTCAATGTTCACAATATAGTGACTACTCCTATATAGGGCTTTACAAATATTTGTGGATATATTCCATTTTGTTTTGATGGTAAAAAATAAGTTGAGATATAAGATTTGGTAGAGTGTACTTCCTACCTGGATAGAATAGAACTACAGGATATTCGCTGCAGTTGCTTACCGCAAAATAGTTTAATGTCATATGAAGTACTATCGTATAATGCATTAAAAATGACTTATTTCCAGCGTTGACAAATAATCTCATAGGAAAATTTAATGCTTTCCTGTAAATACACTGCCTAATGCCATGTGTATACGTTTCAAAATGGCTCTACGCGAAATTTTCATTTTTCTCAATAGCTTCATATTGGAGAACTGTTTCAGTCTAATATCTTCAGGTATATCAACAGCTAGAGTACAATAATTAGAGCACAGAGCAGCTCACCTCTATCGTGTAGTTGTGAGATGAGATCTTCTAAGTCCTGCATGGATCCATATTCCGGCTGTATGTCTGTGTGGTTCGTGACAGCCAAGTCTTCATCATGTATCCCACAGCCACTGTAGAACGGTGAGAGCTCAATACCAACTACCCCAAGGCTTTCGATGTAGTCCAATTTGTTTATAATACCTGCAAATAAAGTTTACTAATTTAGTATCTTCATAAAAGAAATCCCTGGGATAACAATTTACTAGTGCATAGAACTGTGTGGCTAGCAGAATGTATAATAACTTTGAACTATTATAAAACCTATATTTGTAATCCTATTGACTCCTATAATTGTGATTATCTGTAGTATATGATATTACATCTTCATCTACCATCTCATCCTCTTCACCAACCACCCAAAATTTATTACTTAATGTAACTGTCAGGGGATGTGCCAGCCCAGTAGCATAAATAACCTGTTGTGGGTTCGAACCCGGGCGCGACTACAATTTTACCTCCTCCCCCAGGTACTAGAGGAAGACCACCATTGCGGTGATCTAGTCCTGGTAAAAATATGTATTAAAAAAAATCTGAAAAAGGGGCCCTCACCTCCTAGTGTTTTCAGAATGAATTTCAAGAATATAAATTTGTTTAAAAAAACATTTCAGTAGAGAAATTTCAATGAAGCGATTATTTACTCACCTCGGATATCGCCGACACCGTCTCCATCACTATCATAGAAGGAAGCCACTTGGATGTAGTAGTATGAGCCGCGCTTCCACCAGGGGATGTCCAGTCTCTGTGGACCTTTCTGGTAGAGCGCCAAGAAGGGCATGAGGAATACAGTGAATAGAATGCACACGCCGACGGCAAGGAGGCATAGCTGGGCGGGGAACCGAGAGCCCCCTTCGGACATAACCCTGATGTACTTCTGCTGCTCGTCTCGGTCGAGACAGAAGGGTACGCCCATATATTGGCTAGTGCATGAGGCCAGAGGTTCGTAGTTAATCCCGTTTTCACGTCCTGAGGAGGACGCTCGCGAAGGGCGTAACATAATTCAGCAGTTCAGACCTGGAAAAATATATACACACGTTTAAAGTTTTGTGGATGTTGGAGATTTCTTTTGTTTAACTTGTCTTAGACCCTTGACAAAAGGGTTGGATGTATCTGAATATCAATTTAGTTCTTCTCGAGAGTGCCTGAGAATTACAATACAAATTTAATAGTGTACACTAATAGTTCTCATGTTCAAAGTTAGTCCTCGACTCCTTAAAGTTATGATTGGGTGTGTGTGGGACAGAGGGAGGGGGGGGGGCAGTAGGTCTGTTCTATTCATTGAATATACCGTATTGATTATAGGCCTACATGATATATTTCTACAGTGCATGTTGGCAGGTAAAATATCTAACATTTCAATTCTCTGCCTAAGCTCTAAGAATGAACAGCTGAGCCATGTTATCTTATACCTGCATGTAAATACTTTACGCTAGCTACGCATATTTTCGTACACAAATAAAATTAAGAAAACTACAATTATCTAGAGACTCCTTAACTTTTTCTACAACCCAAAATACATCGAGTATGATACAAACGTTAGGCGTTGGATATATTCAGAAAACTTGGAATGGTCCGGGTTTTGTTTCTGTTAAATGTTTATTGATTTGCCAATTGATCAGATATTCAGCAGTTTAGTCACAAATAATGTATCTAAGCAAGAATATCTACAAAATATTTATTGGGAAGGATTTTCGATGTGAAAATGGGAGGCGTGGAATCGACAGTCAATATATAGGGTGGGATTTGATATTATATCGAGTGGCGAGTAACATGGGGAAACTAGTGTGGTTGCAGCAGTCAGATCTCATGCTGAAATGGACCAGCCTACTCTACCTGGTCCAGCCTACCGTCCTGGTGAGACCATTAGTTACCACTGTGTACCTGTAGCCGCCAATATAATGGCCCAGTGCCAAGGCGGGGATTGCCTAGTATTACGACTACTCTGGGTCAATTTGTAAGTCGGTTACCATTTGGTTGTGTCTTGAAATCAGATTGAACGGAGTTTCTAAGTAGAAGGGTTTATCTAACTCCTTCAGCAATGTACAAAGGCCAAAACAAACACAGTGACAATATTATAACCAGATTTGGTGACCACAGAGAGGATATCGAGAAGAACCATGATTTCATCATTATTATTATTATGGAATTTTTATTCATGTTTTCATATGCAGTTAAATGATGTCCTCGTATGCATTTGCCAGTTCACAAATTCACAAATGGGGGAGACGGTTCTACACAGTAGATCTTCCACAGCGTCCTAAAAGCTAAATAGGCCATGACAGAACTGTCGCCAAATACTTGAACATGGATCTTCCTGATATCCTCAACAAATGGGAAGTCATATCTATCTCTATTATGACATTATTATGAACCTGATACGTACGATGCGCTTCAGACATCAGACTCCACTGAAGCAAAATCGTACAGGGACAAGGAGGAGAGAAGATGGATTTCTAGACTAAACACACTCACTCCTAGCGGACTAAGTATTTTGGATTAAAAGTTTAAACATCAGCCAGAATCCACCCTATATTACACGTTTAAAAAAATATTAGAATCTAATCATATATTATATATTTATATCAGAGAGACTGTTCTTATGACGTATCTGGTGAGGGTAATCCATTTTTAAAATGCAACTAAAGAGGTACCGTATCTACCGGAGTATAAGCCTATACATATATTATGAAGGTCAGATCGAAGGTAGATCAAGACCTTGGATTGACCTAGAGAAGGCTTTAACTAGCCTAGTTTAAGGTTTATTTCGAAAAGTGGAGATACAAGTAGAAAATAATCATTGCAGCGTACATACTCATGCTAACCCAGACCATTGTTTCTTTTCCAAATGGTGTGTCTCTTGCAAAGTTTCAGAGAAGTTAACCCAGGCGGTAGAAGAGAGATCTACTGTCACTAGTGTCGGGCCATGGCCATGGGACATGATCATGGGTGCCATTCCTCGGACTCAGTGGACGATAATCAGGCCGAGCGGTTTTATGCTCTTATTTATTTAAATTACCATATCTATCAAGGATTATATCAAACATTGACTATGTTCGTATATAGTTTAGTAACTTATAACGACTTACCGATACTTTAAACTTCCTTTAACGGACTCTTGGTAAATTTATCTTTCCGGGTTTGTGGAGATCATTGGTGAAGATTAGTACACTGGCTCATCGTTTGGAGCGCCACCGTAGTCGAGGAATGGTGCACCAGAGGGCGGTTGGACGGGTGTGGTAGGGGGAGCAGATAGCAGATAGCGGCCCACAAATGGGGCCCTAGGCCCCCACCACGACCTGCGCCTGTGCGCCGCTCTGCCATCGTTGGCTTCCGCCGCACGCCGACATAGTCCCCTGCCAATCGCACAATATACACCATATATTTAACTGCAAACGGACCAAATTCTATACATATTTTACATCTTATAACCCAGACCATTGTTTCTTTTCCAAATGGTGTGTCTCTTGCAAAGTTTCAGAGAAGTTAACCCAGGCGGTAGAAGAGAGATCTACTGTCACTATAGCCCGAGAAATTCTAACTGGCTCCGCTATCGCTACACACACCGTAGGTTAGGGTCTGGGAGCCCGGGCTACTGTCACTAGTGTCGGGCCATGGCCATGGGACATGATCAACATTGACAGGGCAGATGAATATGAATAGCCTACTTGTTTGGGTTTGCAGGAGTGGAAGAAGACAAAGAAATTTTGAATTTTGTATAAACATCCCAACAATATCCTAACATGAAATATATAATCATAATTTCCACCATAGTGAGATCGCTCATTCCGCCGCCATTTTGTCTCTGGGTGACTTCCGGTTTGGCGTGACCCGTAGCCACATACTTGCCGTAGCTGTTAGGCCTACAGTCACAATCGTTTGTGGCAATATTAGTGTAAATCTAAAATCTAAAGGAAGTTTAAGTAGAGGTCTTTAGATGCCGATCTAGCATGTAAACTTTGAGAAAAAATATCTTATAACCATATAGGCTATAACCAGCTCTGTCAGCTGTTGACAGTGTTGTGGCCTAGCTGTTCTGTGTGGATTCCAACTTAGTCTAGCGAGTATGTGGCCCCAGGATATCGTCACAACAGGAGAAGTCTTGGATTATTTGCTTTACTAAACATGGAATTGAGTGTTGTTGTAGCCCCACCATCCCGCCCACATCAAGACCCTACCTGATTCCCTCCCTCCTATGGCGTCTCCCGACGCCTTCCAAATCGTTTCGTTTTTTAGCTTTAATCATCGCCGATCATAATGCACATGATACGGCGATTCCCCGCTGCTATGACGTCATTACATGGGCCTCGTTCTGGGTAGGGTTCCGGTGGGGAATCCCCGCGCCTATGACGTCATTACACGAAGCTTACCGAGTGTGGCCGAGCGTGTGATAGTGAACCGAGTAATGTCGGCAACGAGGAGAAACAGAGATACATAGGCATAAGCATGCAATGCTGGAACTCCGTAATTATACTAGTAAGACGTTAATTTTTTTGCTGAAATGTCTCTTAAAATCAATAAGCTTGAGACTGGGACAGGTTTGAAGTGTGTGTACATATGGGAACGAAGGGATTTTTGGAAATTATTTGCAGATTTGCGTAATGGGTGTTGGCCAATGAGCTTGGGTCGAATTGCTGAGTTGAGGTTTTTATGCATGGCATGGCCACTTGGCGACTTCTCGTCCAGTCCCTGAAGGTGAAAAATGGGTCCTACCCGGAAAAAAATGGTATAGAAACGCTTTTGGTGTCAAAAGAAGCGGAATTACGAGAATAACATATCCAAAATCCGCTTTGGGGAAATTTGTTTATACCCGTTTAAATGATTAAAAATAAATATTTTAGTTTTTGACATTTTTCAAAATACCTACCTTGAAAAACTTAGGAGAAAAACATGTATTTGATGTCAAATGAAGCAGATTTGTGAGTAGAAAAAGATATCCAACATTCACAACAATCTGCTGTGTTATACTTTCAAAAAATGATAATAAAATGATTTTTTAATATTTTTTTTTATTATTTTTTTTTCAGGTCAGCAAAGTCTATTGTAATGTCAGAGAAGTCTATCGTCAGGTCAGAGAAGTCTATCGTAATGTCAGAGAAATCTATTGTCAGGTCAGAGAAGTCTATCGTCAGGTCAGAGAAGTCTATCGTCAGGTCAGAAAGTCTATCGTCAGGTCAGAAAGTCTATCGTCAGGTCAGAAAAGTCTAACGTCAGGTCTGAAAAGTCTATCGTCAGGTCAGAAAGTCTATCATCAGGTCAGAAAAGTCTCAGGTCAGAAAGTCTATCATCAGGTCAGAAAAGTCTATCGTCAGGTCAGAAAGTCTAACGTCAGGTCAGAAATGTCTATCGTCAGGTCAGAAAGTCTATCGTCAGGTCAGAAATGTCTATCGTCAGGTCACAAAAGTCTATCGTCAGGTCACAAAAGTCTATCGTCAGGTCTGAAAAGTCTAACGTCAGGTCTGAAAAGTCTATCGTCAGGTCAGAACAGTCTATCGTCAGGTCAGAAAGTCTAACGTCAGGTCAGAAAAGTCTATCGTCAGGTCAGAAAAGTCTATCGTAATGTCAGAGAAGTCTATCGTCAGGTCAGAGAAGTCTATCGTCATGTCAGAGAAGTCTATCGTCAGGTCAGAAAGTCTATCGTCAGGTCAGAAAAGTCTATCGTAATGTCAGAAAAGTCTATCAAAAAGTCGGAAATGTCTATCGTCAGGTCAGAAAAGTGTATCGTCAGGTCAGAAAAGTCTATCAAAAAGTCAGAAAAGTATCGTAATGTCAGAAAAGTCTATCTAAAAGTCAGAAAAGTCTATCGAAAGGTCAGAAAGAGAAAGCTGCCTGGTCTGATTTATTATGATAAATTAATAAATTATGTGATGATAATTGTGTAGGCCTACATCATGTGTGATGAGTGTTCTGATAGTAAAAGGCCTTAAGTACTTGTAAGTAGTTATTAGCCCCATTTCCCGAATCCCACAGGTTGCAATCCCATTGTTCTATTTGCAATCCCTACCTGGAAAAATTCAACCTGGCTCCCGAAAAGGTATTCCCTATCCTGTTAAGTAAACATTAGTCTGTGATATGCATTGACTATACATGTGACAGAGACAATGTTTTAACTGCCCTGTGGCCTATATTTTTGTTATTAGACATGTCTTTTTAGGTAGATTTGGTCGTTGTAATAAAAACAATGGGTTCATATTCCAGTGTCTCTTTTGTCCCGTAGACATAACCATGCTACGGCTCTGTCAGTCTGTTGTGTACAGATATATGATAATTGTTATGTGTAGATGATAATTCTGTTAACTTATATAATATATACAAGGGTCGTCAGGAAGGCTACCGACTGTAGATGTAGCCTAGTCTTTCACAAAGTCAGTGCAATTACAAAACTTTCACTTCAGGGTTCTCTCCAGAACCATTCCAACCAATGTATATCTACTTAACAAGAAGTTTGGAGAAACAAAAACATGCTCCTTTTGTAATGAGGATGATGAAATATTACATTTCTTTTTCAACTGTCATTATACTGAACTTTTCTGGATTTCTCTTGAGAAATGGTTGGAAGATAACGTGGATTTAAACATTGACAGGGCAGATGAATATGAATAGCCTACTTGTTTGGGTTTGCAGGAGTGGAAGAAGACAAAGAAATTAAGAATTTTGTATTTTTGCTGGCCAGATTTTTTTTTTTTTAAATTGTTTTATTTCATGACAGTGATTACAATTCATGATGTCGCCGTTAGACGGTGTTCCCACCACCTGCCTTAATAACTATACATGTGTAGTGGTCGTGTGTTTTATGGGTTCCGGAATAGTGCAGTCCGGGAGTCCGAGACTGTCCGCTGGTTGATTCCAGTCCTTTCGGACTGACGCCAGAGGGCAGTCAAGGGCTCTCGGATCTATCCGAAGCACAGACCCTGGAAGAGTGGTCTGTAGCTTATTTACTATTATTTGTATTCATCACTTTATATTGTGTCTTTTCCTTGTATATTGTCATTTTATGCTATGCAAATGTTTCTTTATGTGTTCGTACCCAATCTCTGGTTTTACTTATTCTTAACTTCGCTTTTATAAGAATATCTGTGATATGGATGTTCTCCACACCTTGTTTATACTATTTCACAATGTATATGTTCCCTTTCTGGCTGGTCCAGAAAGGTTGGTCTAAGGTTGTGTGGTAATAAAACCAGAGTATGAGAGTAATTCTTGTTCCGTTTTATTCCTAAGCTAAGAGTCCCGAACCGAGTTCACTACACATGTGTAACATTTACATTCATCCTTCTTTATGTAGTCATTGTCAATGTGTTTTGTCGAGGGGGAGGGAGTGGAGTGGAGACCCGAGACCGGGTCCTACATTTTACATTCTAAACCTTAATAAAAACCATTTTCCTGAGTTTGAGTCCCTATAATGTATCCTTTTAAGTAATTCTTTAATGTTAGAGCATCCATATTTCTCGCATCACTGCTTAGTTCATTCCACTTTGCTGCCACCTGGTAGGACAGGGAATCCCTATCGTGTTCTGTCTTGGGCCTAAATTGAGTCATCAGGGGGCCCTCACGCCTCCTGGTGACTATGTCTGTTCCCCTTTTCTCTACTATCATATTATCGATCTTTCTTTTCCCCATTTTTTGCAGTAGAAATTTCTGCCTATTTTTGACCGTCATCACTCTACATTCTTTATGTATCTCGATCCTGGGTATTTCGTAATCTACTTTTAGCGTTATTCTAATGGCCTTATTCTGTAGCTGTTGGATTTTCTTCATCCTACCATTACATACGGGTGTTAGAAAAGGGATGCTGTAGTCTAGAATTGATAACAAGAAAGATTTCAGCACAGCCATCGCAGCCTGCCTCGTTAAGCAAGGCCTCATCAGTCTGAACTGGTGCAGCCTGTAATTCAAGTTTCTTATCAGCTGTTCGTATTGGCCCAGCATATTCAACCTCCTGTCGAGTTTTATTCCTAGGTACTCATAATTCTCGGTGGCCTCAATTGTATGATTATTGAACGTTAGAGTGGGTTTCTCCGGTCGTTTACTTCTAGTAAACAGCATGCATTTTGTTTTTTTGATGTTGATCTTTAACTTGTTAGAAGTGGCCCAATTATAAAAAGTGCCCATGTCTTCCTCCAGCATGATTTTCAACCTGTCTATATTAGCGCCCCTTATAAAAAAAACCGTATCGTCTGCGTAAAGAATAAATTTGCTATTTAGTTCTAGTTTCTGTATGTCATTTGAATAAATAAGGTACATCAGAGGTCCTAGTACGGATCCCTGTGGTACGCCGCAGTTTACCACTGCTTCCTCTGATGTAGCATCTCCTGATATTACCCGTTGTTTCCTGTTGTCCAAGTACGATCTCATCCATTCAAGATAGCTACCCGTGATTCCCCCTTTTTCCATTTTTTTTAACAATATCTCATGGTTTACGCTGTTGAACGCCTTGCTGAAGTCAACAAATACTGTCAGCACTGCCTCCTTTGCGTTAAACGCCTCATTAATTGTGTTGATTAATGCAGTTAATGCATCAGCTGTACCCCTCTCTGGTAGATATCCAAATTGCATGTTATATAGTAACTTATTTGATAAGTAATGATCTTGTAGCTTGGCTGTAACAATTTTTTCCAATAATTTTCCCGCTACATGGATTAAAGTTATGGGTCGTGTGTCATTTACTGTCGAGGGCACCCCGACCTTCGGTATTACTTTACAAATACTGTGTTTCCATTCATTGGGGAACACCCCCGTATTCAGTGACACGTTAAACAGATGGGTTATTTGTTTTTTCAAAATCATTAGACCATCCTTATATATTTTGCTATTAATTTTGTTTGCAAATCAAAATTTTATCTTAAAACCCAACCGAATTTTAATAGGTTCAAGCAAGACTTAAAAATAAATTTAAGATTAAAATTTTGGGAAAATAAATCGTTGCACAAGGTTAAACTTTGGAAACGCCTCAAGTCAGCAAGTTTGTCTTTGCCAAATGCTACCACAGAGACAGACAACACCTCATGCAGACCACGTTAATGGGCATAGCTGTCATCCACCAATATGTGGGAATCCAATTCTGCAGGTAGGCCCTCATTAAGTCGTTCTAAATGTATATTTTGCATTGACAAATGTCCGATGCCAGTAAACTAACAACTATTCAATGTTTCAAGGCCGTGGGGGGGGGGAGGCCGTGGGGGGAGGGGGGGGGGGAGGCCGTGGGGGGAGGGGGGGAGGCCGTTGGGGGGAGGGGGGAGGGGGTGGGGGGTTTGGTGGCAGCATATAAAAAGGTCCAATTTTGTCAAATCTTTTACATAACAAAATCCAACTACATATCGTTACACAATAAATTAAGAACAGCATGTAACAAGTACATTATTTGCAGTTATTGTTATCATAATTATTATGAGAAATTGTGCATTACTGGTAAATGGGTGGGGCTCCCTAAAATGTCCATTTTGCCAAAATCAGCCATTTTAATTCCATAATTTATTCGGATTTCATCCCATATTACGAATTTTTCAGTATTTTGTACCTTCCCAAGTGTATAATAATGACATATTGAGAAATATATATATATGGGCAATTCTCACGAAAGTTTGCGTTAGCGGGAGGGGGGGGGGGGGGGGAGGGGGCAGCGACGACATGCATATCAAGGTGGAGCAAGGGAGAGTCATCCACAAATTACTGTCTAATAATGAGTTTATTATTTATGTCTCTGTTATATATCATTTCACCAAATATATCCAATTTTGGACGGGTAGATTTTTGGACTAACATAAGTGTACCGTTTTCTAACTGCAAAGTATTTAATTCTACCGGCGATAAAAACTATAACATTGATTGTCATTTCTTTGAATCTCCCTGTGTATATTGTATCTGGAACTTTCTTGATCAGCTGATAGGTTCGAAATAGCATTATATATAGGCCTAGGCTAGGTGAAACATTTACGCAAGCTGTCAACGACCATTATTTTGCTATGAAAATCTGTGAAACACTGCGGAAAACATAAATAAATGTACCTGGAATGTACAACAGTCATACTTGGTTTGATATTTTTTTGCCTGATTATTATATTTCATTTCAAGTTTGCGTTTTTTGATTCCTAGGTTCACTGAGCTTACATTTTATTTTTTTTTATTTTTCTTTCCCATCATATGGATCCCACCCGAGCTTTCGGGCCATATATGATTCATTAATCTGGAAATGTGATTTTGTACATAAAATGCCAAAATATAGGTGAAAATACACCTACGTCGGGGCAGTAAACTATGTAAAAATATGTAACAAATTACCTCACAATTGGGCTTACTATGATCCGCATATAAAGCCAATGATATTCATGAAAGAAAACAATCAAATTTGTGTGGCAGACCCTTTATTTTTTTATAGTAGGGTTATTCTTTTGAAAAGAAATCAATTTGGCTAAAATCTGCAGGTGCCTACGTCGGGATATAACGTATCTAATTACTATTCATCTGTAAGCAATGTGTAATGATAACGACTTCAAATTCTGAGCATATGAACAATATATGTGGAAAATATTTGAACAAATGGCCAGAAAAACTTACCCCGACATACGCACCCCCCTACCCGACGTAGGCACCCCCTACTCGACGTCATATTCTAGTTATTTATGGATCTGATTTAACCATATTCTGATATAATTTGATAGAAAACAGATCAGGCTCCAAGAAAATAAAAAAACTGTGAGGAAAACCCATATTTAATGCTATCTCATGGTTAAAGAATGAAGGCTAATTTAATGAAAACTGCGGTTTTGTCTCATGAAATTCCCTTACTTTCAAATACACTGGTGAGTAACTGAACACTCTTTAACTCTATTCTTTTCTATGTTCTTACAGAACAATACTGGGCTAAAACCTGGATGTACTAGCTGTAATAAGGAGAAAGAAGCATTAAATTGGACCACTAAGCCTGTGAATATAGGCTACAGAAAGACAAAATTGCCTTGATGTCAAGGAAATAACAAGATTAAATTTCTCATCTAAGAAATTTTAGACTTAACAAACTATAGACTTCATATTATTCACTTAACTCCCAAAATAATTATATTTCTTTTGCTATAATCAAGTAAGATCCAACCAGGCAATGGAAAGAAAAGTGATGTAAAGACAATCTTTTGTCTTTCCATAGCCAGAGCATATATTGCTGTAGCTCCTCAGCGCAATTACACATTATAAAACAATTTTCAGGTGTGTTGAAGGGGTGCAGGGGGGAAAATTCAGTACTCTCATCAAACCTGCTCTATTGTTTATTAAAAAATGCGGAGCTATTTATTTTAGCAAGGTAAAGACAAATATTTTTTACCACACCAGGGTTTCAAGTTGTTGCATCATCTTGTATCAAGGGTATTATATTTTCCCATCAATGTTTTTTTTGTTATCAACAAAGGATAGTTCAAGGTTTGTGCCAATAACATAATATAACAGTTAATACTTTTTACTTTTTATATAGTGACCTGTCATATTTGGGCTACGGAAAGACTGCAATTTCTACCATAATCAAAAGTTATATATATATTTTTATTTTTAAGTAATTTCAGTAATATCTCTTTTTCACCATGTAATTTAAACTGATTTAAATACTTTTGAGTGTTGAAATTAGTACTAGATGATTAGGCTTTTTAATAGGATTGGTGCTTCTAGTTTATCTGTAAAAATAGTATGTGAAAATTTACAAAATGAGACTGTTTTTTTCATGAAAATATATTACGATATTAACAGAAAGTATGCAAAACTATATATGGCAAGATAGAACCTGAGCAGATCTATGCGATAGAAGTATTTTTCATAACATATAACAAAATAGTAACCACTCTCAGCATCAAGTGTAAAAAGAGGGGGGTGATCCCATTTTGTGAGAATGGGTCATATATATGCATTTAGCATACTGGATTGGAAGTAGTTCAATGATGTTTGTTATCCTATCTACCGGCCCCCTCCCTTCATGGGATCAGCCCCCCCCCACAAACACACACACACACATGGGGTCACAGTATGATATTCATATATGTACACATATATGTATTTCAAGAGGTCATATTATATGTTATTAAACTTTTTAGTTATAGTTGATCATTTATATATGTTATTTTAGGCATTCTAAGCCAAGAGGAAAGAAAACGGGTCCATCGGAAACAATTGCAAACGGCTGTAATGCACATGTGTCATTTGGGTTTAACCATTTGAACGGCCATGATCTGGCGATAGTAAGGTGTCAGCTTCAGCATTGTGGACACACACTTGGAGACCAAAAGGAAGCTGCACAGAATCCTCTTGATCTTCAGTTGGTCGCCTACATTGAGTGCCTTGTAAACCAGGGAAAGAAGGCAATGGAAATTTTGGTATTCTGCGTTGGATGGTCACACTCCAGGGGGCATTACGATGTGCACGATGCTAGATATTTCCCAACACAACACAATATAAAGGCAATATCCCAACGGATAAAGTGTAATACTAGGTGTGTGGTATTCTTTGAAGCATCCACTTCAATCATCGCAAAAGTATTTGATGAAAGTGTGATTTTCTTTTGCTTTAGTGTAACATTAGCCAATTGTTCATTTAGACAACCCAAATGAGTTTAAACACATTTGCACTGAAGTCAATAAAATCATCCAACATTGGATTTTTTTTTGTAACATTCAATTCCAAGTGTTTCTGTTAGCTAAAGTAAAATGTTTGTTCACAGATATGACAAAGACGATGCTGTCTCTACATCTTATTTGTGTCAGCATGTTCTCAAAGAGAGTATCCTCTACTACCAGGAAAACACAATGTAAGTTAATGCTATAAAATACAGTAACATTTTCCTTTGATAACTTGTTGCCATTACTCTTCTGATCCCTCATGTATGTCAAATAATGCACACAAACACAAAGGATTATATTATTTCATTTGACGTTTGACATATGGAAATGTTATTCTTATGTTTCAATAAGCTAATTTTCTTCTTTTTTAGTGACCAGCCTCTTATCATTGTTCATCAAAATGACCGGCAACGTCAGAGAATGCAAAAAAATGGGCAAAATTTGGTCTATCTTGATGCAAGTTATAAAGGTCAGTAACTAACTATGATTCATATAATACATTGTTTTAGAGCATTTATATATTGCTATGTGGTTGAAATGTTTATGTTCAAACTGTTATTACCTCGGTAGAGCTATTGCTGTGATTTGTCATCCACTATATAGTGGCCAGTGTGATCACGTGAATGCATTTAGCTGCATGTAAATCATATATTTGTACTGGGAATATGATTTAAGTAGGTTAATTGCTATTAGACATAATTATGGGGTTTTGAGTCAGTTTTGAGATGAACATGTGTCACTATTTATATCAACTTCTTTCAGGGTTGACGGCATATGGTTTTGCAGTTTACTGTCTTGAAGGTCGTGATGAAAGGGGAAATGGGACTCCCCTAAGTTATTTTGTATTATCTGCTGAAAGGACTGAGGTACTTGAAAAATGCTTGCAAGTCCTGAAAGATGAAGCCAGGAAGCATAACATCACTTTCAATCCAAGGTAAAAATGATTATAATTAAATAACTATTAAATTAAAATTTCCAATGACGGAGCATGCACTGCCATCAAACGCATCACTTGATTTTGGCATGAACACATGAGACAACAAAGAATGGTACTGGTAATTCAGAGAGACATTCTATTATCACTGGACTGTTATATGCTTAAAAAATTGGTGGTTGCTCCAGTTACCAAAACACCTAAATACTGCTTGTGTGATTATGGGAACATTTCTATTCTTTCATAAATTCACATACATATTTAAATCTAATCATGAAGTGAGGATTTATTTATTGTGTGATATGTATAATTTATATTCAAAGTCCGAAAACCCTCACTTCACTCTTCGCCACCGCTTTCAATGCACCTAATTTTTCCCACCCGCCCACAACCTTTTCTTCATCATCACATCAACTCCTCATCACTTATTATCTAAAAATCTCAACTCTTCATCAATCAAAAATTCATCAATTTTTAACTCAATTTACCAATTTTGCATTAACTTATTCAATTTCAATGCAGTTAATTTAAGATTATCAGATAAAAAATACTTAAATATAACTATTGTATTTTGCAGGGCATTCATGGTAGATAAAGACTTTAAAGAAATTGTAGCAATAAAATCGGTCTTTCCCAATACAGCAGTATTGCTGTGCTGGTTTCATGTGCTGCAAGTAAGTAAATATATGAATGTGTAATGAACATAGATAGAAAATATGCAAAAGGACTATACCACATACATACACCAAATAGTTTATACATATGTAATATTTTACTTTTCATTTATATTTTTTAATCAAAATTGTATCAATCTCTCTGTGCCTCTATTGAAAACAATGAATTATTTATTGTTTCAGGCTGTATATAGATGGTTGAGTGGATGTGAATCATCACTGTCTGGCGCAGCTAATGCATCCAAGCGTCTGCAAGTAGTCAAGGAAATGAAAAAGTTGAAGTTCACTTCCACAGTATGTTAATTATTCATTATGATGTTTAGAAAACTTTCCTTAGGTTCACTTTGAATGCATTGGAAATGTATTGCTTTTGGAGACTAGAAGATGACAAATTGTGTCGCCCATATGTTGAAAATATAGCAACTGTTACTTTATGTTGCAGAAGTCTGACTTTGAGGAGAAAGCTTCAAAGCTAGATTCATGTGAGCTACTGAGAGAGAATGGTGATGTAGTTTGCTACATTAAAAAAAACTGGGTTAACAATGCAGAGATGTGGGCCAACTTCGGCAGGAAATTCTATCATGAAGATAGTGAAACAAATAATTTAGTTGAAAGGTACATATATACAGTTTTATACTAAATTACAGCAAATCATATTAGATAAGGTGGTATATCCTGCTTTGATGGTGGTTCTGTTTAATCACCTATTAAATTATGATCTAAATCTGCACTAATTCAAGTGAATTCGACAAAAGCTCTATTAGATGTCTTTTTAAATAAAACAGAACTATGAGTATGTACGATTGACTTATGATGTTAATTCATTACAGGTTTTTCCTAAGTCTGAAATACCATTTTATGCACGGCTATTGCAACAAACATGTTGATGAGCTCCTCACATTGCTAGATGGACAAGTATCAAAATACCATGAGTAAGTTGCATGGCAAGAAATTCAATTACAAATTATTTTCACTTTTATGTTTTTATAGTCACTTTTATGTATATATATGTTCAAGTTATTGCAATAATCAAGCCTTGTCAATATGATCCTGAACTCAACCAGGTGGGGAAAATATTTAGCATTTCAGGTAATAAGCTGTAGATATAGGAATTTTTAAATTCTTTCTTTAAATTCAGTTGCATGGACGAGCTGTATAAAGCAGGACGCATCGAGTCCAGACGGACTGATAATGCTTCACGGGGCAAAGAACAAGCTGAGACCATGCTGAAGCAAAACTGGGCGCAGAATGTAGTCTGGATTGATGATCAACAATGTCTCTGCTCAGTACAATCACAGAGTAACGTAAACAAGAAATGGGATGTAGTTATTGTACTTCATTTTAGATATTTTTCTATGTTTCTTACATTTGTTCATCACTTACACCAACAAGTTTAAAACGCCAGAGATGGAACTCATGAGTCGGCAGAAAGATGTAACGAATTTCCCCATCTTATCTTGAATCTGATGGCCCAGGCGGTCACCCCTTTCACCCTTCTTAAAGGGCTTTCAGTCTCCCCGCTCATTTTCCGTTTTGGAGGTGCTAGTGAAATTACTTTCACTATTGTTTAGATATTGCATAAATCTGATTTATAACTTGACGATCAGGTTCAGAAAATCTATAGCTCGGGACCTGTACATCTCATTTGTAAAAATAAAATGAAAATGAGCAAGTATCATGAAGTAATTCATTTGTTGACTAATTTTCAGTAAGTTTTTCCATTTGATCATATCAAACGATTTGATTTGAAGCATATAAAAGATATCAATGTGTAGCCTGCTCATTTTCCCATCCATAGGTCTCATGATAATTCTTGAAATCAGATCGGACTAATGTTAAATGTATTGATATTTCCATTTCTCTGTATAAATTAATGAGTTGAAATTTGCCAGAACATGTGGTTTTTATGGCCTTTTATGGTCATTTCCCCGATTTTCTCCCCCAGACCCCTTAGTGTGGTTCACAGCAGGACCAAACAAGCTTGGGTATAGCTTCGGATGTAGTTCTATCTCTGGTGTTTTAAACTCGTTGCTTACACCCTTTGGAAAGGAATTTCTTTGTTTAGGCATGTGTCAGCAGAGTTGTATGCATCTTGGTTGTCTTGTTCAGTTATGATAGGACCATTAATGTCATTCTCATGTGCATGTTTATGCATGTGTCAGCAGAGCTATATATATGTCAAGCTCTTGGGGCACTATTATTGTGTTATAACGATAATATGTTTGTATCACATATTTAATATATTTTGATTATTTTTCATCTGATAGTGTTTCACCCAGCGTGAGCTGTGCAGGAGTAACTTGTAAATTCTTTAAGTAAGTTGTCGATGAGGGATTAGGACTGAGTTTATAAATCACCATGTCCAATTTATGAGTACGCCTGTTTATGTTTTGCTAATGGTAATGCTAATTGCTAATAGTAACACATGAGTAGGTTTTGTGTGTGTTTGACATAATGCCTCATTTTATGTTTGGGCATTAGTCCTATGGTTAGTCTCCTTTTTATTACTCTGAGCCAATAATTATATTTACAAAATTGATGAAAATGTTTAATCAAGGGACACCACATATTGGATGTATGTCTAAGTACAGAGAGGGGGCCTACATGGTGGCCCCCTCTCTGTACTTACACATATCCAACATGTGGTGTCCTGAGGCCACCCTCCATGGTGGCCTCAGGACACCACATGTTGGATATGTGTCTAAGTACACTCAATCAACACATCATGCCCATATTTGGGTCTCTGGGAGGTGCACAGGATCTGGCCATGCCCACTTTAGCGTGGACCAATCACATGACTGAACGAATCGTCACTCACACCCGTTTCTCCGCAGTGCGCGGATGTGTTTTCAAAAGTTTTGTTAATGTTTTTGCTAAACATGCTTGTGGTACTTGTCATTGTAAACATCAGCTGGGAGGTATAGATACCCAGTTTAAACCATGTATGTTTGCGTATTTATTATTCAGCCTAAATGACATTGAAATTGATATTTGCATTGATGTATTCCATGGTGTTGGGTTTGATGTGCTTGACAGTTCAGTTGACTCATATGACTGCCCTAATTATAACTCTATTCTTGAGCCTGGGGTAAAAAGAAAAATGGATGATATTGTTATGAAAGAATTATCTGAAGGTTTCATATCTGCGGCGGACGAATTCCCCACTTGCATACATTCATTAGGGGCTGTCCCTAAACTTGACCACTAGCGACTAATCCCGCCCTCTGAGAAGAGGCGGACTGCCACTGAACTAAAAATCAAACCTGTCGCAGGATATCTCGGTACTTCCCAGTACTGTCCAGGTCAAATGGATCGTCCATTTTATGGTACACTAACATCAGGATCAGCACTTCTTTTGGTCCTATGGCTATTCCATTCAAACTTTTGCACACGGCACCACTGGCCACTACCACCATGCTCATGCTTCCCTCCCTGCTCTCACAGTAGCGGCGACGGCGGTACTGTGTGGAGCAGGTATTACACACAAACACTAACAAGGAAGAGAGAGTGGAGGAAGCAGGGCGGGATGGTGGGCAGTCATTAAAAGTGAGAAAAACGACAACTATAAGAACAAAAACAGAAAATAAAATAATATCCTCTAGCGGGCTAAATTCTGGATGGGGGGATACACCCCATTGCCGATTGTAGTCGTCAACTAGGTTTTTCTGTAGATGAAAATTGTAGTTCTCTTGTACATGAATGTTCTTACAAAAGCATTGATGATACTATTTCATTAGTGGACTCTGGCTCTTTTATGGCAGTAGTAGATATTAAATCACTCTATAAGGCTGTTGCCATCAATCCAGATCATCGTAAATACTGTGGCTTTCGTTGGAATATCAATGGTAAAGAAGTCTTATTTGTAGACAACAGGCTGTGCTTTGGCCTTCTTACAGGTCCATGTATATTTAATCACATATCAAACTTCTTTGTTACATGTATTTTTTGGATGACTTATTTGTCTCCAGCAATTCTTATGATAGTTGTACTGCTCAACGTGATGTATTATCTGTATTAACTGCTCCTTCAACGTCCTGTGTATATCTAGGTTTTCATCTAGATACATCTGCTATGACATTATCCCTGCCTATTGACAAGGTAAAGAGGTTATCTGCACTGGTGGGAAAGACAAAGAGAGCCAATATATATCGAAAAAACAGCTTGAGAAATTCTGTGGATATATTTCTCATTGTGCTGCCTTTTTTAAAGGTGGTTGTACATTCTGTTGACACTATTTTGTTCTGTATAAGATCATGCTGATGAAGAAAATAAGCAGGATACCCATCAGTGATGAAGCTAGGATGGACCTAGGATGGTTTTGTTTACAAAAATTTCAACGGTGTGGGTATGTTGAAATAGCTGGAATATCATGTGTATTTATGAACTTTCTGAAGGACAATAATTCCACTTTTACCACTGGACATCCACAAACTGTCGGCTTTTGCTGCCTTTTTGTCGTCAGTAATGAGATACTCCTCAGTATGTACTTATTTAGCTGGAGTTATTTCTTACGCAAGGATGTATGAAATTGACTCATCCAAGCATGAAATCAATTCTTCGAGTCATTAAAAAATTGCCTAGGTCAGCCCCTAGGCCTCCTCCTCCTATAACACCTGTTGAATTATAAAAAATGTACCCATATGTGGATCTGGACAATGCTCTTCACAAGCTGTGTTGGGCTGCATATGTGTTCATGTTTAGAACTCTATTAAGGGTGAGCCATGTAGTTTCATCTCCCCATATGCTTCAACGTAAAGACATTTCCTTGACTACTGGAAGGATCTGTGTTAGCGTAGGGTCTACTGAGACCTCTACCATTCCCTTCTCAGTATTTATCAAATCTATATCCAATGAAACCCTACATGCGGTTTACTGGGTTAAAAAATTGTTCGCCCAAATATACCCACTTTTCCTGTGCTGAACACAATGTCCTTACATATAATCATATTTCAAGCAAAAAAATTAGCAGTGCGCGGATGTGTATTCAAAATATTTTTTCCTACTTCATTTGTCAAAATGCTTATGGTAAATAAAACCTTGCTTCGCACGGTTCTGGCCAACCCTTGTGTATGCTTTGATATGTTATATAGCTCTCTCTCTCTCTTCCTCCAGCCGACCAAGACCCTACATATAGAATGGTGTCCTCAGGCCACCCACCATGGTGGATTATGTCTAAGTACAGGGTGGTGTCCTCATATATATCCAACATGTGGTGTCCTTAGGCCACCGGCCTTGGTGGCCCTAGGCCCCATTCTGTACTTAGACATATATCCCATATGTGGTGTCCTTAGGCCACCAGACCTCGGTGGCCCTAGGCCCCACTCTGTACTTAGACATATATCCCATATGTGGTGTCCTTAGGCCACCACACCTTGGTGGCCCTGGGCCCCATTCTGTACTTAGACATATATCCAACATGTGGTGTCCTTAGGCCACCAGACCATGGTGGCCCTAGGCCCCATTCTGTACTTAGACATATATCCAACATGTGGTGTCCTTAGGCCACCACACCTTGGTGGCCCTAGGCCCCATTCTGTACTTAGACATATATCCAATATGTGGTGTCCTTAGGCCACCAGACCATGGTGGCCCTAGGCCCCATTCTGTACTTAGACATATACCCCATATGCGGTGTCCTTAGGCCACCACACCTTGGTGGCCCTAGGCCCCATTCTGTACTTAGACATATAGCCAATATGTGGTGTCCTTAGGCCACCAGACCATGGTGGCCCTAGGCCCCATTCTGTACTTAGACATATATCCCATATGCGGTGTCCTCAGGCCACCACACCTTGGTGGCCCTAGGCCCCATTCTGTACTTAGACATATATCCAACATGTGGTGTCCTTAGGCCACCAGACCATGGTGGCCCTAGGCCCCATTCTGTACTTAGACATATATCCCATATGCGGTGTCCTCAGGCCACCACACCTTGGTGGCCCTAGGCCCCATTCTGTACTTAGACATATAGCCAATATGTGGTGTCCTTAGGCCACCAGACCATGGTGGCCCTAGGCCCCATTCTGTACTTAGACATATATCCCATATGCGGTGTCCTTAGGCCACCACACCTTGGTGGCCCTAGGCCCCATTCTGTACTTAGACATATACCCCATATGCGGTGTCCTTAGGCCACCACACCTTGGTGGCCCTAGGCCCCATTCTGTACTTAGACATATAGCCAATATGTGGTGTCCTTAGGCCACCAGACCATGGTGGCCCTAGGCCCCATTCGGTACTTAGACATATATCCAACATGTGGTGTCCTTAGGCCACCAGACCATGGTGGCCCTAGGCCCCATTCTGAACTTAGACATATATCCAACATGTGGTGTCCTCAGGCCACCACACCTTGGTGGCCCTAGGCCCCATTCGGTACTTAGACATATATCCAACATGTGGTGTCCTTAGGCCACCAGACCATGGTGGCCCTAGGCCCCATTCTGAACTTAGACATATATCCAACATGTGGTGTCCTTAGGCCACCACACCTTGGTGGCCCTAGGCCCCATTCTGTAATTAGACATATATCCAACATGTGGTGTCCTCAGGCCACCACACCTTGCATGGTGGCCCTAGGCCCCATTCTGTACTTAGACATATATCCAATATGTGGTGTCTTTAGGCCACCACACCTTGGTGGCTCTAGGCCCCATTCTGTACTTAGACATATATCCAATATGTGGTGTTCTTAGGCCCCCCCCCCCCCCCCGCCGATTTCCCCCCCCCGCCGATCTCCCCCACCCCTCTATCTACCCCCCCCCATCTACCTCACCCCCCACCCCCCAGCGACGGCACAACCCTATTAAGATGACTGACGTAGCATTCCTTCCTCCTCCGGCAGAGAGTTCCGACGCTTCCGGCGCTTGGCACAAATTCGAATTCATGCACCCTATGCGAAACGCTGTGGGGGCCTAGGGCCCCATTTGTGGGCCTCTATCTGTAAGCTGTGTAGTGCTAGCCTTTATTCCACGATTTGGCCGTGAGCGTACAATATAATCGATATACTTGCCGCTCACAAGGTGTACAATATAAACTCCCTGTATTGTACAGTGACGTCACGACCGTTCGTGAGCTGTGCGGACAACACAATTTGATGAAATAGATCAAATAAAGTTGTAATAAGTTAAGAATCATGGAATAAAAGCAAGAATAGCACAGTATCGCGTCTTCGGCGGCTTATATTCTCCTCGTATGGCCGAAAACAACTCGGCCTACGGCCTCGTTGTTTTATATATAAATATTTTTATTTCCATTTTAAAATACAGTTACATAATTGGAAATAGGCTACAACGTTCTGAGATTTCCCAGCTCTTCCAAGAAGGCCTCAATATACAATTCTCATATAGTTTTCATTACATTTTCAAACAAATACAAATACATTTCAATCAAATATTCAGATATAATGTGCCTACTCCATTAAAACAAATACAATGTCTCCTTATTTCTCCTTTTTTACTTTTATACAATGTAGTATATTTCCATGTTTTCATACAAGTCTTACTAGCTTGATTTATGATTATTATTATTGCTATATATAAGCAATATTTAATATGCAACTGCATATTTTAAATATTAATTTTCACAGAGTTTCTATGATTATACCAACTCTTTTCACTTTTAAATTTCTATTTTTCTTTTCATATAAGACCTTTTAAGATATATACGAAAATTTAACAAATCATCCACATAGTGACCATCAAAAAATACATTTTCATCTGAATTCCACAGAAGAGGAGCTTTATATAAGCAAGATCTTTTAATTCTCTCTGTATGTGGTATTGGAATTCTCATTTTTCTATTATTACTTCCCTTATTTGATCTTAAATCTTTTCTATCATCCTCATTAATATTTTCACCCTGTAATATAGATAACTTATAAGCCATCTCCAATAGGTGAGCTTCTCTTCTTTTTTCAAGTAATGGTAAACCTATCTCTTCTGATAACTCTATCACATTTGCTCTACTATCTAAATATTTTGCTTTACGTACAATATTGTTCTGAATTGCCTGTAACTTTTTTAACATTGCTACATTAGAGGTTCCATCATAAATTGTATCCCCATAATCAATATGTGGGAGAACCGTCACTTTGTACAGATTTAAAAACATCTTTTCTGTAAATATATGTCTAGACCTTGATAATACTTTACTTTTATGTTGTATTATAGATAACTTATTCTTCAAATGTGATTTGAAATTCAACTTTTCATCAATAGTCAGACCTAAGTATGTATATTCACTTGTGTGGTTAATAATCTGATCACCAAATTTATATACATTCAATCCATCACATTTTTTGGTGTTACCAGAGTTAATTTTCATCATTTTACATTTATCTATGTTCAAAGATATTTTATTAACTTTACACCAAGAGCTAACATTTTGTAATTCTGATTGCAATTCTATACCAAGGTTATTATAGTTATCTTTAATATTATATATCACAGTATCATCAGCAAATAATTGTATTTTGGATTTAGGTGTACATTTATAAATGTCATTTACATATAATTATACTGAATAATAAGGGTCCTAATTATGTTCCTTGTGGCACTCCACAAGTTACTAGTTTTGTATCAGATGTAAACCCATTAGTAAGCACTCTTTGTTTTCTCATAGATAAATAATTTACAAACCACTGAAGTGACTTATTTTTTACACCATATGAATCTAGTTTTGACAATAATATATTATGATTAACAGTATCAAACGCCTTTTTGAAATCCAAAAAGGCCATTTCAACATATTTATTTTCATTAATTGCAGTATATAAGTCAATAAACATATTTTGATGTGCATCTGCTATTGATCTTCCAGATCTAAATCCAAACTGATTTTTATATAATAATTCTTTTTCTTCAAAATATTTATACAATTGATAATGAATACATTTCTCCAATATCTTTGCTGGTAATACAATAACTGATATAGGTCTATAATTAGATGAAATTTCCTTAGACCCATTTTTATGTAACGGTGTGATAGTAGCTTCTTTAAAGAAATCTGGAATAATACCTGTTTCAATTGATTTATTAAATAGATAAGCTAGTTCATTTGAAGTAGCTAATAAACAATGTTTTAATATTTTAGTAGGCATAAATGGAATACCGGATGACTTAGAATTACTAGATTTAACAAGGTAATGTGCAATCATTGAAGGACATATTTTCTCAAATTGAAACTCCACTGTGTCTAACTCTGGATTTACAACAGTATCTTTTATAATATCTTTTACACCATATTTTTCTTTTTCCAGAAAATTTGGTTCCTCAATTTTCCTAGCCAAAACTGCAATATTGTCATTATTTTTCAATCTAATAATATTATCAGATTTTGTTTTTCCAGGATTTAGAATTGGCTGTAGAATGTCCCACATTTTCTTTGGATCATTATAATATTCACCCAACTGTTTTTTCGTGAAATAATTTTTTGACTTTAAAAGCTTTGAATTCATTTTATTTCTCACTTCCTTTGCTTTATCCCAGTCACAAACCTTTCCTGTTCTTTTAGCAGTAGTAAAAGCCTTATCTCTTTGTTTTGACAATTTAATTAATTCATCTTGGTACCAAGGAGGTTTAGTTTTTATCCCTTTGAATTCTTTTACTGGACACATTCTATCTACAAACTTGGTGATTCTATTAAAAATAATATCCCAAGCTTCATTGACATCATCAGTATTATATAAGTCTTCCCAATTCTCATTTCGTAATATTTCCTGCAATATTTTTAAATCTAGGTGTTTTGTATTCCTAGCCTTAAATGATGTTTTTACGTATGAATTTCTAAGAGCCTTTTTCACCACAAATGCTGGTATATGGTCACTAGAATTGTCATTAATAGTACCACTACATATAATTGCATTACTATTCGAATATATTTGATCAAGAATACTCTCTGACTTTTTAGAAGACCTAGTACTGTTATTAATGTATTGAGTCATATTATTCCCAATAAAAACATTCAAGATATCAGTAGATTTCGTTGAATTCACTTTCTTAGCAGATTCATAGTCAATATTAAAATCTCCTAATACATATATTTCTTCACCTTTCTTTAGCTTTGACAATATAAGTTTCAATGAATTACTTGCCTCATCTAATAATCCACTCGGTGGTCTATACACATTAACAATTGTTATAGTTTTCAAATAACCTCTTTTACATGTAATTACTTGTGCTTCCAAATCCTTATTTGAAATATTCAAATCATTATATTTCATAACATCAGCTTCCCATTTCTGGTTCAAAAATATGGCTAGTCCTCCTCCCTTCTTACCAGATTTCCTATCCAGTCTAAATAATTCATATCCTTTTAAAGAAATCTGTTGATCAGGAATATTATTATTTAACCAAGTTTCCTGTATACCTACAATATCACCATTGGATGCTGACAATAAATGGTGAATATTATTAATCTTATTTACAATACTTCTCACATTCCAAGTAATAATTTTTACCCCTTTGATATCACTAATATCTTTCAGGTCTAATAAACCTCTATTATTATTCTGTTGTGGATACATTTAAATATAAAATATACATTTTTTCACACCATGGTAATTTACCATGCAAGATGAAATTTTTAAGGTTACTTTCTCTATAAAATAATAGAGAAAAAACCTTATGATTTAACTCTGCCCACTCTAACATAATGAGCAATACACAAACCTTACTCATATTGGTCATATATTTGCAACCCAAATTACTAATATACCAATATAAACAATATACAATATCAACGTCATACTTTTATTAATTAACATTTCTATTTACTCCTGTTTATCAATATGATTTAAGTATATTTTTTATCGTCTGGATTCTTCTTTAATCATATCCTTATGACCTTTGACTAATATAATATAATATAATATATAATATCAAATGTTAAATGTCAAATGTCCCATCTGAATATAATTATATAGATGTCATAGTTGAGTCAATTTCTTTGAATCTTCACCTTTTTCTTCTTTTCTTCTTATCTTGAGATATTTAGTCATATGTTCATCATTCGTGATCATTCCATATTAAGTATAAAATTATGTTGAGTATTATATAGTTAGTGTCATATCACCTTAAAATGAAATTAGTGATAATATTGTAATGAGTTTCCAAAGTATCATCATATCACATTCAGAAAACGCAATAATCCGAAACTATGGACTCAATACTTAACTCTACTCATTCCTTGTAGATGTAGCCAAAAGTCCTATACACTTGTGTAGAAATTCTCTCACGTAATTCGTCGTTCAGATGACATCCATCATCCCCAAGTTTCTCATAAAATGAAGTATATTTTGCTTTTGATTTGTCTTTTCCCTTCCTCGAAGGTTTGCACCTGTGAACAAAATGACTTGTATGGGTAGTTGGAGTAAGATTTTTCATATTAAATTCTCTAACGATCTCATTAAATAAAATAACTCTGTCATTGATGGTATTCTGGATATGTTGGGGTAAATCTCTAGATGTAACCCCTCTCAACGATGCCAGATACATGTTATACTTATTTATATGGATTCCAAAAATAGTAGACAACGACACTGATGGTGATTTTAGGCTGTGGGGAAGATCTGTAGTCAACAAACGTACAGACTCAGATAGTTGAAACCTAACTTCTTCTTCGAATAATATAGAATTGTCATGCTTTATAGATATTTGGCACTCTATATCATTCTTGTCTCTAGTTGTTATAAGACAAATTCCTGCAATAATTATCACAACTTTAGGTCTTAATGTAATCAACATTTTCCTTCCCTCTGAAGCCAGTTGTATTGGGTTAGCACCTCCTCTCGTCACTACTGCTATCCTTACGTCAGGATATAATCTCCTGAATTCTCGCTGCAAATCTCTCCCTCTAGAGTCCATTAATAATAATATGTCCGACATGGTGCGTTGTAGATGGTAAGAAAGACTCAATGTTCATATAATCGATTTAGTTTCACCTTGATCTTGGCTAATATGACTCCAAATCTGTATTCTCCCTTCAAACTTGCCGGGTCAATTGTTTTCCTGCCACCATTTTGAACTGAGACGCCCGGATGTTGTTTTCCGACACCCCATTTAAGGGATGTCGTAAATTCATAGAAATTGGTAGCCTTCATATCCAAGAATTCTTTTCTTATTGCGCCATTTTGGACAAATTTACAGTGAACTAAATCTTCTAGCAACTTTTCTTCATTTTTAATCCAATTTACATCTGGCGATAACTTGTCACCCCATCGCTTTACGTCAATGGCGCGGCCCGGCTTCCTCATGGTGGCCGCCATCTTGTGTTTCCCTAGTGACTCGGCTTTGAGACTTTGGAATGCGTGCTCCACGCTTGCGTAATATTTTGAATCATATAAGAATCTCGATGAATAAAAGTTAGATAGAAAGCTATAATCACCGTTAAAACCAATTCCAGTTTCTCCGACTTTAATATGTTTCACATCTTTAGGTCTACAACCATTTGGCAAAAGATGAAGATCATTCAGAGCAAAGGTATTAGTACCGACTCGTATGTGAGTGTCGATCAACTCTGCAGGTTTGTTTTGAAGTCGAAGCAGTTCATAGCAACCATGGATAATATTGAATTGCTCTCCCAGCAATTGTTTTCCAGATCGATTTAACCAGATTTTACTATATCTTGGTATTTTTCTCAATTCCCTAATATTAGCAATAATTTGCTTCTTTTTCTCAGGCGAATCGAACTCAATAAATATTGCTCTTCTATCAGGTATTCTCGGTCTCCCAATCCTATACGCCTGAACTAGATTATCGAGCGTAATATTTTCATAAGCATATGATAATGCAGTAAGCATCCTTTCGTTGGTTTTTTCAGCATACGCATAAATATCAGAATTTGACATATTTTTCAACTTTGGATATCCTTCATCATCCATCCAAGCCTCTGGGAACCCTTCGACCACAATAAAACTTGTACTATCTTCTATTGTTGGAGCAACAAATACATTTTTTCTCTCCGATTCTGCTTTTAAATCTTTTTCAAACTTTCTTATACTCCCCTGCATAGCGTTTTTGCTCTCCTCAAACTTCTCCAGCTTATCAGACAATATATTTTCCACAAAAAGCATTGATGTTTTCATGTTGTTACACTGATCATCTTGTTTTCTGACTTTTACTTCCATAGAAGTGAAACTGCTCGTGAGTCTTTTTAAATCCTCACCAAGTTCTCTCAAAGATTTTTCAATTAAATCGAATCTTTCATTCAGCTCTTGTTTCATTTTCTGATCATCATTAGTTGTCGATATTTTTGACAAGGTGCTTCTAGTATCCAAATCTGCATTCGATTTTGACTTTGTTTTCTCATCTTCCCTAGCTTTGTTTTGAGTTTCCAATAGTTTTAATCTTGATGAAACTTCACCTAGATTATTCACCACAAATGATCTTACATTTTCTAAAACCTCATCTGATATTTTTGCAAGGCTTTCCTTCTCATCATAGAATAAATATGGATATATTCCAGATATTTCAGTTTCTGTTGATTGATCTACGCACTGTTTACGCACCTTTTCACAGGGTGCCTGGGCGGTTGTACTATCACTAGATTCCGCATGGTCGTTTTCCCATGGAATTGATTCAAATTCTTCCACAAAAATTTCTCTCTTACTAATAAAAGAACTTTTAGGTGTACTAAATGTTATTTCATATTCCTGACTGTTTTCTATTTTGTCACCAATATCATTTTTCGGTTCATAAACCAAAGTTTTATCCAGTTCGTACTCACTCAGGCTTGAATCACCGTTCGATGCGCTAACGGATTCCATATTTAACCGTGCGTCGTGCGTGCTTGTGATGCGTGAAAATATCAAATTGATGATAACTTTGTCCAAATCGATGCAGATCCTTATTAAAATAGTTCTTACGAATCCATGTTCATAAATGACACAAATGTCCAATTTTCAGACTTTTTCTTCAGGATTATCTGCGGTTAATAATAAAAATACACTAGCTCTCAGCCAAGCTGCATCCTGCTAGCTCGCTAGCTATGACGTCACCTCATACTCATACTCATACTCATACTCGGAGAATATAGCCCCCCTCATACGCAATACTATGCTGTTCTTGCTATAATACTGAATCGCAGCCCTGGTGCTGGACCATGTTAACTTATTTGTTTTATTTATTTCATTCACGGACCAATTCTTTAATTACAACATAGATCAAATGGAAAAACGTAATGTCATTCACGGACGTTTTCATACGTTGCCTGACTAAACGACATAGTCATAGGGAAGTACGGTAGTGTAGTTAAGTACGGTAGGCCTATAGGGTAATGAAAGGGAGGTAGGGCAGCCCCAGAGGGGTTACAATGGGGTTAGTCTGATTAACTCTGTTTCTGAGTGGCGTCTGAATGCAAACTCTGTACATACTAGTAGATTGAAACTATATTTAATCTCGAAAGCATTATAATTTCAACTGCATTGTAAGTAAATAAACCAACTTTAATAAATGTAATGTTCAACTTACATGTTAACGAGACCATATGTCTATTGTTAATGTACTTGGTCTTGGAGTAAGACACTTAATGATGTTGTTTTTTTTCCCAACACCGGGTCTTTATTCAATAGTCAGACAGGATTTCGATCTAAGAGCGGTTTACAAAAAGAGGATACAACGCTCAGTAAAAAGACAAAGGGAACAAAGCTGTTTAAGTTACACCTCTTAAGAACATGAACTATCTCCCTGAACTGAATCGCCATGACAAGTGTGTAATACACAGAGGGTATACAGGTTTACAAACAAGAATAAAAATCTTTCCACAACTTGAACTCGTTAATGTGAGTTTGACCGTAGATGGCGCTATCCGTAAGAGCCCTCAGGGTAGCCATCTTAGACAACCTAGTGTATTAGCAGTGTATTACTATGTTGTCAATTGGACTCGCTAGAATCAGGGCAGCTGAAAGTTCTCTAGTTTGCCCAGACAAAATACTCAAGCAATGCCTGTCATATATATGTGTCCTTAATCAGTAACCTTTTGTGCTGCTTACGGTAGTTTCTTGGGAGAGGATGTGTGCAACAACACAGAGAACTGGTTGGTTTATTATCAGCAAAACCTTTCCATTCTCTTCTGGATATTGAATCATGGCACCCCAAGTTGTTTATGTCTCATTGCGCATGCCCCAAAGTATGTAAATGAGCAAAAAAAACGGTGAAAGTACGTCTAAAACAGATGTAAGGTCACATATTAGGACTCGGTTACAACGTTAGGGCAAAACGCATGCATGGGCCCGTTGCAACCTCTCTCAGGCAGTTGTTGTTTTTTGCCATTTCATACAGTGGAAACAAAATGTCTCACTCGCCGTTTTTTTTGTGTAGAGCAGGTGAAAACTCTGCCCGCAGTTGATTAATTCTTCACATCAAGCATTGAAAGGTAGGCCTAACAAGTAGGGAGATAAGACATTAAACATTGATTTTATTATCATAGTGAAGGGTTATAAACTTCTGCAAGTCTACACAAACTACAGCAATTCCACCTTCCCCGTTTCAAGCGCTTCTTTTCCATAGCCCTGATAGTGATAGTGAAGGGCTATGATCGTAGCTACCCTCAGGGCTGACTTAACCTCTCTAAGGAACTCAAAAAAGCAGATTTCGTTATTGTAGAATAACCGTTTCTTGTAAATAAAGAACTTGGCCTTGATTAGAATGAAATTAAGCCTCTTGCTTCTGGGTTCCTGACAGGGAACTCCCAGTAGGATATGGGCAGCGTTGAGATCGTTGACTGTCAAAGGCATTATTGTTACCAGCCCATTTTACCAACGTTTGCCAGAAATCGTTAACCTTTTTGCAGTCAATAAAAAAGTGGAACATGTCGTCGCAATCATCACAGTAATTACAATCAGGGAACAGCTTGACATTGATGTCTTTCAAATACTTGTTGCACACTATTAGTCTGTTTACGACCAAAAATTGAAACGACTGCAGCCGAACGTTCCTAGTACAGGTGTATGGGATTTTATACCAGACTTTAGCCTCAACCTGCGTAATGTTGATGCCCTTGTTGTTAAACATTGATACCCACTTGACATTTCTGTCTTCGCTAAACAATATGGCATTTCTCCTAGCCCATGAGATGAGCTGTGATGAGAAGTACCTTGACAACAGGAAAATAAATCTTCGCAATCTTGCAAATGGAAAAATGTTAAAAATCCCAATGACAAAAACAGAGAGAATTAGAAAATCATTTTTTATCCAGGCACCATCCCTATTCAATAAACTGCCACAAGCGGGTAGAAACTGCCCCACCATCCCTGACCTCAAAACATACCTTGAAGAAAACGTTTTTTCATACTCAGGAGAGGAGGGCCCAGCACAGTCAATAAACAATCAGTGACATAGCGCTTGTTGGTTCTGTCTCTCTCCACAAACTGCTGTTACATTGTTGTAATATTATATTATTGTCAGACGGGACAGTGTTCGCCAGAATGCTACCCGCAACTGTAAATGCACAGGGGAAGTGCAGCCAGGTGGTGACACAGTGTTCGCCAGAATGCGACTCACTGACTGGCTACAACATCCCCATATATTCACATGAAACATGTGTACGGTCTTGGTTAAATACAATGAGGTGGGCAAGCTACCTAGAAACTAGATCTAGAACTAGAACAGTAAATTACCCACAAATTTTGACCCAGGACTACAGACGAAACCCTATAATAATCCACTTGGTTAAGTGGTGGACTTAACACACACATGAAGGAGCATTCATATCTGATCTTGCTTCATGGCACTAGCTTGCCCAATTTATTGTTTATTGTATTGTCTAATCTGTGTTGTTATTACTGCCATATTAGTTTATCACATTAATGTAGTCGCTGTATCTACCTATCTATCTATCAAATACTACTGTATCTATTTAATAGCGTAACTCCATTTTCTCCAAAGGGGGCTCTCAGGAAGATCTATGGTTTCATAGAGGAGACCCACCCCCTTTTTCAGTGTCAAAATTTGATATGTTATTGAAAAGTGTAAGCTTCCGAAAATAAAAACATATACATACATACATAATAGCATTATCTAGCTCGCTTGTGGAGGTATTGAGGATATTTACCGCTTTGCCTCTGAATCTACACACTAACTCCTGTCTGAAATCGGTGACAACATCATTTTTTATTGTGACCCACCATTTTCTGGGGATAGAGTCTCTCATAAGGAACCTTTCAACGAAGGTGATTTTTAAATTGTTCTCGTCGTTGAACTCTTGGACACTTTTGATTCTGTCATTTAGAATTAAGTCTTCAATACAATATAGCCCTTTCTTTTTCCAAACCTCCCAGTTAGTGTTTTTGTTTTCTAATTTTAACACTCTGTTGTTCCAGATTTTTTCACACAATATTTCTTCTTTGGATTCAGGTTCGTTAGCTACATAAAATCTTGACCATAGCTTTAACACCTCGTCATAAAAATCAGAACCGGTAGAACTCGTAACCGACCTGGACTCAAAGGCTGCCTGAATGTCCTGACCACACTTAATGATGTTAAAGATAAGATTCTCACATCTTCCATCCAGAAATTTTTCCCGCTAGAGGTATTATTTTATTTTCTGTTTTGTTCTTATAGTTGTCTATAAGAAGATTATACATGTAGTGACTGCCCACCACCCCGCCCTCCTTCCACCACTCTCTCTTCTACAACCCATCCACCCACCCTGTCTCTACCCCTCCTACCTACAATATCCATTTGATTTATTGTTCCTAATAATGCCTACTCACCACCAATGGTGATGACTAGGCTACACAAACCACCCTCCACAAGCCACCCTATAAATAGCCTACATGTTGTCCACAAGCCTGTGAGCGTGGGTGTTATGTAATGGTGGCAGTGGCTAGGACTGAAGCTATGTAAACACCGCGTGTACTAGAGGGGAGGAGGTCCGAGAGGGGTGGGACTCATAACAAATTGGGTGCCACTTTTTATATTTAAAATTGCTACTTTCCTGTACCATATTATACATGAGTCGTCCCATAAAAAGGCATCAGGAGGAACACGACTTGCCTTACGGACGATGTAATGGTGCCCATTTACATGGGAATACATAGAAAACAAGGCCATCAGTATGAGTCTTGTATAAGTGAGAAATGACACTGATTATTTGGGCAATGTAAGGAGGATTAGAAGTGGGCTAATTCCGCCCCTTAGGGGGCGGGTCAGTTGCACAAAGTCCAGAAATTTTACTCGCTAGTACTTTTGCTTGCTGTACTTATTTCACTGTCTGTTTTTGTTCTTATAGTTGTCGTTTTGGTTCTTATAGTTGTCGCCTAGTTGTAGGCCTCTATAAGTGGTGAAATAAAAATGCAGTGTTTGGTGTTACTAACAATAATTGACCTTTAGAAGGTATACGTAAAATGTATGTATTTGATGACATAATATTCTACCAATACTGATTAGTATACTATGCCTCCTATATTCTCTGCATATTCAAGAAAGAGTCTGAAGCTTATCTTTCCTCTGTCTCCTCTCCCTCCCAATCAATAGTGCACTTTTGTCAGTCTGTCAGAACCTTCTAGAGGGTCATTTCCTTAAAATGTATGTCTAGTTTCATTTCATTTCCATGCTATTTGAGCATGCCTCTGTCCTCATACTCTGTACACCTCCCTTATCTCCTCTCCCATCTTCTATGACCAACTACATCTGTCTTTCTGTCAATATGTGTCTATCTGTTAATCTCTTATTTATTTCAAATAGATCAACTGCCCTTTTATCATCCCCCTGGATCTATTTTAACCCTCCTACCTCAGTCTGTCTTCATAGACCCCTCTAATCACTCTTGCTCTGCACAATTTTCCATGCACATAATCTCTTCTTCCTGTCCCCTTCCCTAGCCCTTTATATCCTCCCTCCCCTTAGTAACTTTTCCTATCCCATCAACCTCTTCCTTCCTAACCCCTGGCTGAATTCCTCACTCCCTTGTTCTCTCTGTTCTGTTCCTCTCCCTTTAAAGCTCCTTGACATGGAAAATCCCGATAGACATGGAAGAGGAAGACTATCCAGTGAACCACAGAGTTCCTTCTCCCTGTTAAGTCCATCTCTGTCTGTGTGTCATCCTCTACTCTAAACATGTATCACAAACTATCTCCCTGTAATTCTCCAAAATCCATCCCTAGTCTCTGTTTCTGAATCATCAGGTGTCAGGTGTGAACCATTGGATAGTTTACTATGCCTCCTATATTCTCTGCATATTCAAGAAAGAGTCTGAAGCTTATCTTTCCTCTGTCTCCTCTCCCTCCCAATCAATAGTGCACTTTTGTCAGTCTGTCAGAACCTTCTAGAGGGTCATTTCCTTAAAATGTATGTCTAGTTTCATTTCATTTCCATGCTATTTGAGCATGCCTCTGTCCTCATACTCTGTACACCTCCCTTATCTCCTCTCCCATCCTCTATGACCAACTACATCTGTCTTTCTGTCAATATGTGTCTATCTGCTATATCTCTTATTTATTTCAAATAGATCAACTGCCCTTTTATCATCCCCCTGGATATATTTTAACCCTCCTACCTCAGTCTGTCTTCATAGACCCCTCTAATCACTCTTGCTCTGCACAATTTTCCATGCACATAATCTCTTCTTCCTGTCCCCTTCCCTAGCCCTTTCTATCCTCCCTCCCCTTAGTAACTTTTCCTATCCCATCAACCTCTTCCTTCCTAACCCCTGGCTGAATTCCTCACTCCCTTGTTCTCTCTGTTCTGTTCCTCTCCCTTTAAAGCTCCTTGACATGGAAAATCCCGATAGACATGGAAGAGGAAGACTATCCAGTGAACCACAGAGTTCCTTCTCCCTGTTAAGTCCATCTCTGTCTGTGTGTCATCCTCTACTCTAAACATGTATCACAAACTATCTCCCTGTAATTCTCCAAAATCCATCCCTAGTCTCTGTTTCTGTTCCTCTGTCTCTCGTCTGAATCCACCTTTCCTTTCTCCTCTTTCTTCTCTTTCTATCTCTATGTCTCCCTATAACCCACCCTTCTTCTCCACCTCTGAAAGCCCATGTGGTGAGGCACTTGAATTGTGGTGGAGTCTGGTGGGAAATGCAGGAATTAACAGTGCCAGCTCTATAGTTCTTCCATGAATCATCAGGTGTCAGGTGTGAGCCATTGGCTAGTATATTATGCCTCCTATATTCTCTGCATATTCAAGAAAGAGTCTGAAGCTTATCTTTCCTCTGTCTCCTCTCCCTCCCAATCAATAGTGCACTTTTGTCAGTCTGTCAGAACCTTCTAGAGGGTCATTTCCTTAAAATGTATGTCTAGTTTCATTTCATTTCCATGCTATTTGAGCATGCCTCTGTCCTCATACTCTGTACACCTCCCTTATCTCCTCTCCCATCCTCTATGACCAACTACATCTGTCTTTCTGTCAATATGTGTCTATCTGCTATATCTCTTATTTATTTCAAATAGATCAACTGCCCTTTTATCATCCCCCTGGATATATTTTAACCCTCCTACCTCAGTCTGTCTTCATAGACCCCTCTAATCACTCTTGCTCTGCACAATTTTCCATGCACATAATCTCTTCTTCCTGTCCCCTTCCCTTGCCCTTTCTATCCTCCCTCCCCTTAGTAACTTTTCCTATCCCATCAACCTCCTCCTTCCTAACATCTGGCTGAATTCCTCACTCCCTTGTTCTCTCTGTTCTGTTCCTCTCCCTTCAAAGGTCCTTGACATGGAAAATCCCGATAGACATGGAAGAGGAAGACTATCCAGTGAACCACAGAATTCCTTCTCCCTGTTAAGTCCATCTCTGTCTGTGTGTCATCCTCTACTCTAAACATGTATCACAAACCATCTCGCTGTAATTCTCCAAAATCCATCCCTAGTCTCTGTTTCTGTTCCTCTGTCTCTCTTCTGAATTCACCTTTCCTTTCTCCTCTTTCTTCTCTTTCTATCTCTATGTCTCCCCATAACCCACCCTTCTTCTCCACCTCTGAAAGCCCATGTGGTGAGGCACTTGAATTGTGGTGGAGTCTGGTGGGAAATGCAGGAATTAACAGTGCCAGCTCTATAGTTCTTCCATGAATCATCAGGTGTCAGGTGTGAGCCATTGGCTAGTATATTATGCCTCCTATATTCTCTGCATATTCAAGAAAGAGTCTGAAGCTTATCTTTCCTCTGTCTCCTCTCCCTCCCAATCAATAGTGCTCTTTTGTCAGTCTGTCAGAACCTTCTAGAGGGTCATTTCCTTAAAATGTATGTCTAGTTTCATTTCATTTCCATGCTATTTGAGCATGCCTCTGTCCTCATACTCTGTACACCTCCCTTATCTCCTCTCCCATCCTCTATGACCAACTACATCTGTCTTTCTGTCAATATGTGTCTATCTGCTATATCTCTTATTTATTTCAAATAGATCAACTGCCCTTTTATCATCCCCCTGGATCTATTTTAACCCTCCTACCTCAGTCTGTCTTCATAGACCCCTCTAATCACTCTTGCTCTGCACAATTTTCCATGCACATAATCTCTTCTTCCTGTCCCCTTCCCTTGCCCTTTCTATCCTCCCTCCCCTTAGTACCTTTTCCTATCCCATCAACCTCCTCCTTCCTAACCCCTGGCTGAATTCCTCACTCCCTTGTTCTCTCTGTTCTGTTCCTCTCCCTTCAAAAGTCCTTGACATGGAAAATCCCGATAGACATGGAAAAGGAAGACTATCCAGTAAACCACAGAGTTCCTTCTCCCTGTTAAGTCCATCTCTGTCTGTGTGTCATCCTCTACTCTAAACATGTATCACAAACCATCTCCCTGTAATTCTCCAAAATCCATCCCTAGTCTCTGTTTCTGTTCCTCTGTCTCTCGTCTGAATCCACCTTTCCTTTCTCCTCTTTCTTCTCTTTCTATCTCTATGTCTCCCCATAACCCACCCTTCTTCTCCACCTCTGAAAGCCCATGTGGTGAGGCACTTGAATTGTGGTGGAGTCTGGTGGGAAATGCAGGAATTAACAGTGCCAGCTCTATAGTTCTTCCATGAATCATCAGGTGTCAGGTGTGAGCCATTGGCTAGTATATTATGCCTCCTATATTCTCTGCATATTCAAGAAAGAGTCTGAAGCTTATCTTTCCTCTGTCTCCTCTCCCTCCCAATCAATAGTGCACTTTTGTCAGTCTGTCAGAACCTTCTAGAGGGTCATTTCCTTAAAATGTATGTCTAGTTTCATTTCCATGCTATTTGAGCATGCCTCTGTCCTCATACTCTGTACACCTCCCTTATCTCCTCTCCCATCCTCTATGACCAACTACATCTGTCTTTCTGTCAATATGTGTCTATCTGCTATATCTCTTATTTATTTCAAATAGATCAACTGCCCTTTTATCATCCCCCTGGATCTATTTTAACCCTCCTACCTCAGTCTGTCTTCATAGACCCCTCTAATCACTCTTGCTCTGCACAATTTTCCATGCACATAATCTCTTCTTCCTGTCCCCTTCCCTAGCCCTTTATATCCTCCCTCCCCTTAGTAACTTTTCCTATCCCATCAACCTCTTTCTTCCTAACCCCTGGCTGAATTCCTCACTCCCTTGTTCTCTCTGTTCTGTTCCTCTCCCTTTAAAGCTCCTTGACATGGAAAATCCCGATAGACATGGAAGAGGAAGACTATCCAGTGAACCACAGAGTTCCTTCTCCCTGTTAAGTCCATCTCTGTCTGTGTGTCATCCTCTACTCTAAACATGTATCACAAACTATCTCCCTGTAATTCTCCAAAATCCATCCCTAGTCTCTGTTTCTGTTCCTCTGTCTCTCGTCTGAATCCACCTTTCCTTTCTCCTCTTTCTTCTCTTTCTATCTCTATGTCTCCCCATAACCCACCCTTCTTCTCCACCTCTGAAAGCCCATGTGGTGAGGCACTTGAATTGTGGTGGAGTCTGGTGGGAAATGCAGGAATTAACAGTGCCAGCTCTAGTTCTTCCATGAATCATCAGGTGTCAGGTGTGAGCCATTGGCTAGTATATTATGCCTCCTATATTCTCTGCATATTCAAGAAAGAGTCTGAAGCTTATCTTTCCTCTGTCTCCTCTCCCTCCCAATCAATAGTGCACTTTTGTCAGTCTGTCAGAACCTTCTAGAGGGTCATTTCCTTAAAATGTATGTCTAGTTTCATTTCATTTCCATGCTATTTGAGCATGCCTCTGTCCTCATACTCTGTACACCTCCCTTATCTCCTCTCCCATCCTCTATGACCAACTACATCTGTCTTTCTGTCAATATGTGTCTATCTGCTATATCTCTTATTTATTTCAAATAGATCAACTGCCCTTTTATCATCCCCCTGGATCTATTTTAACCCTCCTACCTCAGTCTGTCTTCATAGACCCCTCTAATCACTCTTGCTCTGCACAATTTTCCATGCACATAATCTCTTCTTCCTGTCCCCTTCCCTTGCCCTTTCTATCCTCCCTCCCCTTAGTAACTTTTCCTATCCCATCAACCTCCTCCTTCCTAACCCCTGGCTGAATTCCTCACTCCCTTGTTCTCTCTGTTCTGTTCCTCTCCCTTCAAAGGTCCTTGACATGGACAATCCCGATAGACATGGAAAAGGAAGACTATCCAGTAAACCACAGAGTTCCTTCTCCCTATTAAGTCCATCTCTGTCTGTGTGTCATCCTCTACTCTAAACATGTATCACAAACCATCTCCCTGTAATTCTCCAAAATCCATCCCTAGTCTCTGTTTCTGTTCCTCTGTCTCTCGTCTGAATCCACCTTTCCTTTCTCCTCTTTCTTCTCTTTCTATCTCTATGTCTCCCCATAACCCACCCTTCTTCTCCACCTCTGAAAGCCCATGTGGTGAGGCACTTGAATTGTGGTGGAGTCTGGTGGGAAATGCAGGAATTAACAGTGCCAGCTCTAGTTCCTCCATCTCTACAGTTCTTCCATGAATCATCAGGTGTCAGGTGTGAGCCATTGGCTAGTTTACTATGCCTCCTATATTCTCTGCATATTCAAGAAAGAGTCTGAAGCTTATCTTTCCTCTGTCTCCTCTCCCTCCCAATCAATAGTGCACTTTTGTCAGTCTGTCAGAACCTTCTAGAGGGTCATTTCCTTAAAATGTATGTCTAGTTTCATTTCATTTCCATGCTATTTGAGCATGCCTCTGTCCTCATACTCTGTACACCTCCCTTATCTCCTCTCCCATCTTCTATGACCAACTACATCTGTCTTTCTGTCAATATGTGTCTATCTGCTATATCTCTTATTTATTTCAAATAGATCAACTGCCCTTTTATCATCCCCCTGGATCTATTTTAACCCTCCTACCTCAGTCTGTCTTCATAGACCCCTCTAATCACTCTTGCTCTGCACAATTTTTCATGCACATAATCTCTTCTTCCTGTCCCCTTCCCTAGCCCTTTCTATCCTCCCTCCCCTTAGTAACTTTTCCTATCCCATCAACCTCCTCCTTCCTAACCCCTGGCTGAATTCCTCACTCCCTTGTTCTCTCTGTTCTGTTCCTCTCCCTTCAAAGGTCCTTGACATGGAAAATCCCGATAGACATGGAAAAGGAAGACTATCCAGTGAACCACAGAATTCCTTCTCCCTATTAAGTCCATCTCTGTCTGTGTGTCATCCTCTACTCTAAACATGTATCACAAACCATCTCCCTGTAATTCTCCAAAATCCATCCCTAGTCTCTGTTTCTGTTCCTCTGTCTCTCTTCTGAATTCACCTTTCCTTTCTCCTCTTTCTTCTCTTTCTATCTCTATGTCTCCCCATAACCCACCCTTCTTCTCCACCTCTGAAAGCCCATGTGGTGAGGCACTTGAATTGTGGTGGAGTCTGGTGGGAAATGCAGGAATTAACAGTGCCAGCTCTATAGTTCTTCCATGAATCATCAGGTGTCAGGTGTGAGCCATTGGCTAGTATATTATGCCTCCTATATTCTCTGCATATTCAAGAAAGAGTCTGAAGCTTATCTTTCCTCTGTCTCCTCTCCCTCCCAATCAATAGTGCACTTTTGTCAGTCTGTCAGAACCTTCTAGAGGGTCATTTCCTTAAAATGTATGTCTAGTTTCATTTCATTTCCATGCTATTTGAGCATGCCTCTGTCCTCATACTCTGTACACCTCCCTTATCTCCTCTCCCATCTTCTATGACCAACTACATCTGTCTTTCTGTCAATATGTGTCTATCTGCTATATCTCTTATTTATTTCAAATAGATCAACTGCCCTTTTATCATCCCCCTGGATCTATTTTAACCCTCCTACCTCAGTCTGTCTTCATAGACCCCTCTAATCACTCTTGCTCTGCACAATTTTTCATGCACATAATCTCTTCTTCCTGTCCCCTTCCCTAGCCCTTTCTATCCTCCTTCCCCTTAGTAACTTTTCCTATCCCATCAACCTCCTCCTTCCTAACCCCTGGCTGAATTCCTCACTCCCTTGTTCTCTCTGTTCTGTTCCTCTCCCTTCAAAGGTCTTTGACATGGAAAATCCCGATAGACATGGAAAAGGAAGACTATCCAGTGAACCACAGAATTCCTTCTCCCTATTAAGTCCATCTTTGATGTGTGTCATCCTCTACTCTAAACATGTATCACAAACCATCTCCCTGTAATTCTCCAAAATCCATCCCTAGTCTCTGTTTCTGTTCCTCTGTCTCTCGTCTGAATTCACCTTTCCTTTCTCCTCTTTCTTCTCTTTCTATCTCTATGTCTCCCCATAACCCACCCTTCTTCTCCACCTCTGAAAGCCCATGTGGTGAGGCACTTGAATTGTGGTGGAGTCTGGTGGGAAATGCAGGAATTAACAGTGCCAGCTCTAGTTCCTCCATCTCTACAGTTCTTCCATGAATCATCAGGTGTCAGGTGTGAGCCATTGGCTAGTTTACTATGCCTCCTATATTCTCTGCATATTCAAGAAAGAGTCTGAAGCTTATCTTTCCTCTGTCTCCTCTCCCTCCCAATCAATAGTGCACATTTGTCAGTCTGTCAGAACCTTCTAGAGGGTCATTTCCTTAAAATGTATGTCTAGTTTCATTTCATTTCCATGCTATTTGAGCATGCCTCTGTCCTCATACTCTGTACACCTCCCTTATCTCCTCTCCCATCTTCTATGACCAACTACATCTGTCTTTCTGTCAATATGTGTCTATCTGCTATATCTCTTATTTATTTCAAATAGATCAACTGCCCTTTTATCATCCCCCTGGATCTATTTTAACCCTCCTACCTCAGTCTGTCTTCATAGACCCCTCTAATTACTCTTGCTCTGCACAATTTTTCATGCACATAATCTCTTCTTCCTGTCCCCTTCCCTAGCCCTTTCTATCCTCCCTCCCCTTAGTAACTTTTCCTATCCCATCAACCTCCTCCTTCCTAACCCCTGGCTGAATTCCTCACTCCCTTGTTCTCTCTGTTCTGTTCCTCTCCCTTCAAAGGTCCTTGACATGGAAAATCCCGATAGACATGGAAAAGGAAGACTATCCAGTGAACCACAGAATTCCTTCTCCCTATTAAGTCCATCTCTGTCTGTGTGTCATCCTCTACTCTAAACATGTATCACAAACCATCTCCCTGTAATTCTCCAAAATCCATCCCTAGTCTCTGTTTCTGTTCCTCTGTCTCTCTTCTGAATTCACCTTTCCTTTCTCCTCTTTCTTCTCTTTCTATCTCTATGTCTCCCCATAACCCACCCTTCTTCTCCACCTCTGAAAGCCCATGTGGTGAGGCACTTGAATTGTGGTGGAGTCTGGTGGGAAATGCAGGAATTAACAGTGCCAGCTCTATAGTTCTTCCATGAATCATCAGGTGTCAGGTGTGAGCCATTGGCTAGTATATTATGCCTCCTATATTCTCTGCATATTCAAGAAAGAGTCTGAAGCTTATCTTTCCTCTGTCTCCTCTCCCTCCCAATCAATAGTGCACTTTTGTCAGTCTGTCAGAACCTTCTAGAGGGTCATTTCCTTAAAATGTATGTCTAGTTTCATTTCATTTCCATGCTATTTGAGCATGCCTCTGTCCTCATACTCTGTACACCTCCCTTATCTCCTCTCCCATCTTCTATGACCAACTACATCTGTCTTTCTGTCAATATGTGTCTATCTGCTATATCTCTTATTTATTTCAAATAGATCAACTGCCCTTTTATCATCCCCCTGGATCTATTTTAACCCTCCTACCTCAGTCTGTCTTCATAGACCCCTCTAATCACTCTTGCTCTGCACAATTTTTCATGCACATAATCTCTTCTTCCTGTCCCCTTCCCTAGCCCTTTCTATCCTCCTTCCCCTTAGTAACTTTTCCTATCCCATCAACCTCCTCCTTCCTAACCCCTGGCTGAATTCCTCACTCCCTTGTTCTCTCTGTTCTGTTCCTCTCCCTTCAAAGGTCCTTGACATGGAAAATCCCGATAGACATGGAAGAGGAAGACTATCCAGTGAACCACAGAATTCCTTCTCCCTATTAAGTCCATCTTTGATGTGTGTCATCCTCTACTCTAAACATGTATCACAAACCATCTCCCTGTAATTCTCCAAAATCCATCCCTAGTCTCTGTTCCTCTGTCTCTCGTCTGAATCCACCTTTCCTTTCTCCTCTTTCTTCTCTTTCTATCTCTATGTCTCCCCATAACCCACCCTTCTTCTCCACCTCTGAAAGCCCATGTGGTGAGGCACTTGAATTGTGGTGGAGTCTGGTGGGAAATGCAGGAATTAACAGTGCCAGCTCTATAGTTCTTCCATGAATCATCAGGTGTCAGGTGTGAGCCATTGGCTAGTATATTATGCCTCCTATATTCTCTGCATATTCAAGAAAGAGTCTGAAGCTTATCTTTCCTCTGTCTCCTCTCCCTCCCAATCAATAGTGCACTTTTGTCAGTCTGTCAGAACCTTCTAGAGGGTCATTTCCTTAAAATGTATGTCTAGTTTCATTTCATTTCCATGCTATTTGAGCATGCCTCTGTCCTCATACTCTGTACACCTCCCTTATCTCCTCTCCCATCCTCTATGACCAACTACATCTGTCTTTCTGTCAATATGTGTCTATCTGCTATATCTCTTATTTATTTCAAATAGATCAACTGCCCTTTTATCATCCCCCTGGATCTATTTTAACCCTCCTACCTAATTCTGTCTTCATAGACCCCTCTAATCACTCTTGCTCTGCACAATTTTCCATGCACATAATCTCTTCTTCCTGTCCCCTTCCCTTGCCCTTTCTATCCTCCCTCCCCTTAGTAACTTTTCCTATCCCATCAACCTCCTCCTTCCTAACCCCTGGCTGAATTCCTCACTCCCTTGTTCTCTCTGTTCTGTTCCTCTCCCTTCAAAGGTCCTTGACATGGAAAATCCCGATAGACATGGAAAAGGAAGACTATCCAGTGAACCACAGAATTCCTTCTCCCTGTTAAGTCCATCTCTGTCTGTGTGTCATCCTCTACTCTAAACATGTATCACAAACTATCTCCCTGTAATTCTCCAAAATCCATCCCTAGTCTCTGTTTCTGTTCCTCTGTCTCTCGTCTGAATCCACCTACCTTTCTCCTCTTTCTTCTCTTTCTATCTCTATGTCTCCCCATAACCCACCCTTCTTCTCCACCTCTGAAAGCCCATGTGGTGAGGCACTTGAATTGTGGTGGAGTCTGGTGGGAAATGCAGGAATTAACAGTGCCAGCTCTATAGTTCTTCCATGAATCATCAGGTGTCAGGTGTGAGCCATTGGCTAGTATATTATGCCTCCTATATTCTCTGCATATTCAAGAAAGAGTCTGAAGCTTATCTTTCCTCTGTCTCCTCTCCCTCCCAATCAATAGTGCACTTTTGTCAGTCTGTCAGAACCTTCTAGAGGGTCATTTCCCTAAAATGTATGTCTAGTTTCATTTCATTTCCATGCTATTTGAGCATGCCTCTGTCCTCATACTCTGTACACCTCCCTTATCTCCTCTCCCATCCTCTATGACCAACTACATCTGTCTTTCTGTCAATATGTGTCTATCTGCTATATCTCTTATTTATTTCAAATAGATCAACTGCCCTTTTATCATCCCCCTGGATCTATTTTAACCCTCCTACCTCAGTCTGTCTTCATAGACCCCTCTAATCACTCTTGCTCTGCACAATTTTTCATGCACATAATCTCTTCTTCCTGTCCCCTTCCCTAGCCCTTTCTATCCTCCCTCCCCTTAGTAACTTTTCCTATCCCATCAACCTCCTCCTTCCTAACCCCTGGCTGAATTCCTCACTCCCTTGTTCTCTCTGTTCTGTTCCTCTCCCTTCAAAGGTCCTTGACATGGAAAATCCCGATAGACATGGAAAAGGAAGACTATCCAGTGAACCACAGAATTCCTTCTCCCTATTAAGTCCATCTCTGTCTGTGTGTCATCCTCTACTCTAAACATGTATCACAAACCATCTCCCTGTAATTCTCCAAAATCCATCCCTACTCTCTGTTTTTGTTCCTCTGTCTCTCGTCTGAATTCACCTTTCCTTTCTCCTCTTTCTTCTCTTTCTATCTCTATGTCTCCCCATAACCCACCCTTCTTCTCCACCTCTGAAAGCCCATGTGGTGAGGCACTTGAATTGTGGTGGAGTCTGGTGGGAAATGCAGGAATTAACAGTGCCAGCTCTATAGTTCTTCCATGAATCATCAGGTGTCAGGTGTGAGCCATTGGCTAGTATATTATGCCTCCTATATTCTCTGCATATTCAAGAAAGAGTCTGAAGCTTATCTTTCCTCTGTCTCCTCTCCCTCCCAATCAATAGTGCACTTTTGTCAGTCTGTCAGAACCTTCTAGAGGGTCATTTCCTTAAAATGTATGTCTAGTTTCATTTCATTTCCATGCTATTTGAGCATGCCTCTGTCCTCATACTCTGTACACCTCCCTTATCTCCTCTCCCATCCTCTATGACCAACTACATCTGTCTTTCTGTCAATATGTGTCTATCTGCTATATCTCTTATTTATTTCAAATAGATCAACTGCCCTTTTATCATCCCCCTGGATCTATTTTAACCCTCCTACCTCAGTCTGTCTTCATAGACCCCTCTAATCACTCTTGCTCTGCACAATTTTCCATGCACATAATCACTTCTTCCTGTCCCCTTCCCTAGCCCTTTCTATCCTCCCTCCCCTTAGTAACTTTTCCTATCCCATCAACCTCCTCCTTCCTAACCCCTGGCTGAATTCCTCACTCCCTTGTTCTCTCTGTTCTGTTCCTCTCCCTTTAAAGCTCCTTGACATGGAAAATCCCGATAGACATGGAAGAGGAAGACTATCCAGTGATCCACAGAGTTCCTTCTCCCTGTTAAGTCCATCTCTGTCTGTGTGTCATCCTCTACTCTAAACATGTATCACAAACCATCTCCCTGTAATTCTCCAAAATCCATCCCTAGTCTCTGTTTTTGTTCCTCTGTCTCTCGTCTGAATCCACCTACCTTTCTCCTCTTTCTTCTCTTTCTATCTCTATGTCTCCCCATAACCCACCCTTCTTCTCCACCTCTGAAAGCCCATGTGCTGAGGCACTTGAATTGTGGTGGAGTCTGGTGGGAAATGCAGGAATTAACAGTGCCAGCTCTATAGTTCTTCCATGAATCATCAGGTGTCAGGTGTGAGCCATTGGCTAGTATATTATGCCTCCTATATTCTCTGCATATTCAAGAAAGAGTCTGAAGCTTATCTTTCCTCTGTCTCCTCTCCCTCCCAATCAATAGTGCACTTTTGTCAGTCTGTCAGAACCTTCTAGAGGGTCATTTCCTTAAAATGTATGTCTAGTTTCATTTCATTTCCATGCTATTTGAGCATGCCTCTGTCCTCATACTCTGTACACCTCCCTTATCTCCTCTCCCATCCTCTATGACCAACTACATCTGTCTTTCTGTCAATATGTGTCTATCTGCTATATCTCTTATTTATTTCAAATAGATCAACTGCCCTTTTATCATCCCCCTGGATCTATTTTAACCCTCCTACCTCAGTCTGTCTTCATAGACCCCTCTAATCACTCTTGCTCTGCACAATTTTCCATGCACATAATCACTTCTTCCTGTCCCCTTCCCTAGCCCTTTCTATCCTCCCTCCCCTTAGTAACTTTTCCTATCCCATCAACCTCTTCCTTCCTAACCCCTGGCTGAATTCCTCACTCCCTTGTTCTCTCTGTTCTGTTCCTCTCCCTTTAAAGCTCCTTGACATGGAAAATCCCGATAGACATGGAAGAGGAAGACTATCCAGTGAACCACAGAGTTCCTTCTCCCTGTTAAGTCCATCTCTGTCTGTGTGTCATCCTCTACTCTAAACATGTATCACAAACTATCTCCCTGTAATTCTCCAAAATCCATCCCTAGTCTCTGTTTCTGTTCCTCTGTCTCTCGTCTGAATCCACCTTTCCTTTCTCCTCTTTCTTCTCTTTCTATCTCTATGTCTCCCCATAACCCACCCTTCTTCTCCACCTCTGAAAGCCCATGTGGTGAGGCACTTGAATTGTGGTGGAGTCTGGTGGGAAATGCAGGAATTAACAGTGCCAGCTCTATAGTTCTTCCATGAATCATCAGGTGTCAGGTGTGAGCCATTGGCTAGTATATTATGCCTCCTATATTCTCTGCATATTCAAGAAAGAGTCTGAAGCTTATCTTTCCTCTGTCTCCTCTCCCTCCCAATCAATAGTGCACTTTTGTCAGTCTGTCAGAACCTTCTAGAGGGTCATTTCCTTAAAATGTATGTCTAGTTTCATTTCATTTTCATGCTATTTGAGCATGCCTCTGTCCTCATACTCTGTACACCTCCCTTATCTCCTCTCCCATCCTCTATGACCAACTACATCTGTCTTTCTGTCAATATGTGTCTATCTGCTATATCTCTTATTTATTTCAAATAGATCAACTGCCCTTTTATCATCCCCCTGGATCTATTTTAACCCTCCTACCTCAGTCTGTCTTCATAGACCCCTCTAATCACTCTTGCTCTGCACAATTTTCCATGCACATAATCTCTTCTTCCTGTCTCCTTCCCTAGCCCTTTCTATCCTCCCTCCCCTTAGTAACTTTTCCTATCCCATCAACCTCCTCCTTCCTAACCCCTGGCTGAATTCCTCACTCCCTTGTTCTCTCTGTTATGTTCCTCTCCCTTTAAAGGTCCTTGACATGGAAAATCCCGATAGACATGGAAGAGGAAGACTATCCAGTGAACCACAGAGTTCCTTCTCCCTGTTAAGTCCATCTCTGTCTGAGTGTCATCCTCTACTCTAAACATGTATCACAAACTATCTCCCTGTAATTCTCCAAAATCCATCCCTAGTCTCTGTTTCTGTTCCACTGTCTCTCGTCTGAATCCACCTTTCCTTTCTCCTCTTTCTTCTCTTTCTATCTCTATGTCTCCCCATAACCCACCCTTCTTCTCCACCTCTGAAAGCCCATGTGGTGAGGCACTTGAATTGTGGTGGAGTCTGGTGGGAACTGCAGGAATTAACAGTGCCAGCTCTAGTTCTTCCAGCTCTATAGTTCTTCCATGAATTATCAGGTGTCAGGTGTGAGCCATTGGCTAGTATACTATGCCTCCTATATTCTCTGCATATTCAAGAAAGAGTCTGAAGCTTATCTTTCCTCTGTCTCCTCTCCCTCCCAATCAATAGTGCACTTTTGTCAGTCTGTCAGAACCTTCTAGAGGGTCATTTCCTTAAAATGTATGTCTAGTTTCATTTCATTTCCATGCTATTTGAGCATGCCTCTGTCCTCATACTCTGTACACCTCCCTTATCTCCTCTCCCATCCTCTATGACCAACTACATCTGTCTTTCTGTCAATATGTGTCTATCTGCTATATCTCTTATTTATTTCAAATAGATCAACTGCCCTTTTATCATCCCCCTGGATCTATTTTAACCCTCCTACCTCAGTCTGTCTTCATAGACCCCTCTAATCACTCTTGCTCTGCACAATTTTCCATGCACATAATCTCTTCTTCCTGTCCCCTTCCCTAGCCCTTTCTATCCTCCCTCCCCTTGGTAACTTTTCCTATCCCATCAACCTCTTCCTTCCTAACCCCTGGCTGAATTCCTCACTCCCTTGTTCTCTCTGTTCTGTTCCTCTCCCTTTAAAGCTCCTTGACATGGAAAATCCCGATAGACATGGAAGAGGAAGACTATCCAGTGAACCACAGAGTTCCTTCTCCCTGTTAAGTCCATCTCTGTCTGTGTGTCATCCTCTACTCTAAACATGTATCACAAACTATCTCCCTGTAATTCTCCAAAATCCATCCCTAGTCTCTGTTTCTGAATCATCAGGTGTCAGGTGTGAGCCATTGGATAGTTTACTATGCCTCCTATATTCTCTGCATATTCAAGAAAGAGTCTGAAGCTTATCTTTCCTCTGTCTCCTCTCCCTCCCAATCAATAGTGCACTTTTGTCAGTCTGTCAGAACCTTCTAGAGGGTCATTTCCTTAAAATGTATGTCTAGTTTCATTTCATTTCCATGCTATTTGAGCATGCCTCTGTCCTCATACTCTGTACACCTCCCTTATCTCCTCTCCCATCCTCTATGACCAACTACATCTGTCTTTCTGTCAATATGTGTCTATCTGCTATATCTCTTATTTATTTCAAATAGATCAACTGCCCTTTTATCATCCCCCTGGATCTATTTTAACCCTTCTACCTCAGTCTGTCTTCATAGACCCCTCTAATCACTCTTGCTCTGCACAATTTTCCATGCACATAATCTCTTCTTCCTGTCCCCTTCCCTAGCCCTTTCTATCCTCCCTCCCCTTAGTAACTTTTCCTATCCCATCAACCTCTTCCTTCCTAACCCCTGGCTGAATTCCTCACTCCCTTGTTCTCTCTGTTCTGTTCCTCTCCCTTTAAAGCTCCTTGACATGGAAAATCCCGATAGACATGGAAGAGGAAGACTATCCAGTGAACCACAGAGTTCCTTCTCCCTGTTAAGTCCATCTCTGTCTGTGTGTCATCCTCTACTCTAAACATGTATCACAAACCATCTCCCTGTAATTCTCCAAAATCCATCCCTAGTCTCTGTTTCTGTTCCTCTGTCTCTCGTCTGAATCCACCTTTCCTTTCTCCTCTTTCTTCTCTTTCTATCTCTATGTCTCCCCATAACCCACCCTTCTTCTCCACCTCTGAAAGCCCATGTGGTGAGGCACTTGAATTGTGGTGGAGTCTGGTGGGAAATGCAGGAATTAACAGTGCCAGCTCTATAGTTCTTCCATGAATCATCAGGTGTCAGGTGTGAGCCATTGGCTAGTATATTATGCCTCCTATATTCTCTGCATATTCAAGAAAGAGTCTGAAGCTTATCTTTCCTCTGTCTCCTCTCCCTCCCAATCAATAGTGCACTTTTGTCAGTCTGTCAGAACCTTCTAGAGGGTCATTTCCTTAAAATGTATGTCTAGTTTCATTTCATTTCCATGATATTTGAGCATGCCTCTGTCCTCATACTCTGTACACCTCCCTTATCTCCTCTCCCATCCTCTATGACCAACTACATCTGTCTTTCTGTCAATATGTGTCTATCTGCTATATCTCTTATTTATTTCAAATAGATCAACTGCCCTTTTATCATCCCCCTGGATATATTTTAACCCTCCTACCTCAGTCTGTCTTCATAGACCCCTCTAATCACTCTTGCTCTGCACAATTTTCCATGCACATAATCTCTTCTTCCTGTCCCCTTCCCTAGCCCTTTCTATCCTCCCTCCCCTTAGTAACTTTTCCTATCCCATCAACCTCTTCCTTCCTAACCCGTGGCTCAATTCCTCACTCCCTTGTTCTCTCTGTTCTGTTCCTCTCCCTTTAAAGCTCCTTGACATGGAAAATCCCGATAGACATGGAAGAGGAAGACTATCCAGTGAACCACAGAGTTCCTTCTCCCTGTTAAGTCAATCTCTGTCTGTGTGTCATCCTCTACTCTAAACATGTATCACAAACTATCTCCCTGTAATTCTCCAAAATCCATCCCTAGTCTCTGTTTCTGTTCCTCTGTCTCTCGTCTGAATCCACCTTTCCTTTCTCCTCTTTCTTCTCTTTCTATCTCTATGTCTCCCCATAACCCACCCTTCTTCTCCACCTCTGAAAGCCCATGTGGTGAGGCACTTGAATTGTGGTGGAGTCTGGTGGGAAATGCAGGAATTAACAGTGCCAGCTCTATAGTTCTTCCATGAATCATCAGGTGTCAGGTGTGAGCCATTGGCTAGTATATAATGCCTCCTATATTCTCTGCATATTCAAGAAAGAGTCTGAAGCTTATCTTTCCTCTGTCTCCTCTCCCTCCCAATCAATAGTGCACTTTTGTCAGTCTGTCAGAACCTTCTAGAGGGTCATTTCCTTAAAATGTATGTCTAGTTTCATTTCATTTCCATGCTATTTGAGCATGCCTCTGTCCTCATACTCTGTACACCTCCCTTATCTCCTCTCCCATCCTCTATGACCAACTACATCTGTCTTTCTGTCAATATGTGTCTATCTGCTATATCTCTTATTTATTTCAAATAGATCAACTGCCCTTTTATCATCCCCCTGGATATATTTTAACCCTCCTACCTCAGTCTGTCTTCATAGACCCCTCTAATCACTCTTGCTCTGCACAATTTTCCATGCACATAATCTCTTCTTCCTGTCCCCTTCCCTTGCCCTTTCTATCCTCCCTCCCCTTAGTAACTTTTCCTATCCCATCAACCTCCTCCTTCCTAACATCTGGCTGAATTCCTCACTCCCTTGTTCTCTCTGTTCTGTTCCTCTCCCTTCAAAGGTCCTTGACATGGAAAATCCCGATAGACATGGAAGAGGAAGACTATCCAGTGAACCACAGAATTCCTTCTCCCTGTTAAGTCCATCTCTGTCTGTGTGTCATCCTCTACTCTAAACATGTATCACAAACCATCTCGCTGTAATTCTCCAAAATCCATCCCTAGTCTCTGTTTCTGTTCCTCTGTCTCTCGTCTGAATTCACCTTTCCTTTCTCCTCTTTCTTCTCTTTCTATCTCTATGTCTCCCCATAACCCACCCTTCTTCTCCACCTCTGAAAGCCCATGTGGTGAGGCACTTGAATTGTGGTGGAGTCTGGTGGGAAATGCAGGAATTAACAGTGCCAGCTCTATAGTTCTTCCATGAATCATCAGGTGTCAGGTGTGAGCCATTGGCTAGTATACTATGCCTCCTATATTCTCTGCATATTCAAGAAAGAGTCTGAAGCTTATCTTTCCTCTGTCTCCTCTCCCTCCCAATCAATAGTGCACTTTTGTCAGTCTGTCAGAACCTTCTAGAGGGTCATTTCCTTAAAATGTATGTCTAGTTTCATTTCATTTCCATGCTATTTGAGCATGCCTCTGTCCTCATACTCTGTACACCTCCCTTATCTCCTCTCCCATCCTCTATGACCAACTACATCTGTCTTTCTGTCAATATGTGTCTATCTGCTATATCTCTTATTTATTTCAAATAGATCAACTGCCCTTTTATCATCCCCCTGGATCTATTTTAACCCTCCTACCTCAGTCTGTCTTCATAGACCCCTCTAATCACTCTTGCTCTGCACAATTTTCCATGCACATAATCTCTTCTTCCTGTCCCCTTCCCTAGCCCTTTCTATCCTCCCTCCCCTTAGTAACTTTTCCTATCCCATCAACCTCCTCCTTCCTAACCCCTGGCTGAATTCCTCACTCCCTTGTTCTCTCTGTTCTGTTCCTCTCCCTTCAAAGGTCCTTGACATGGAAAATCCCGATAGACATGGAAAAGGAAGACTATCCAGTAAACCACAGAGTTCCTTCTCCCTATTAAGTCCATCTCTGTCTGAGTGTCATCCTCTACTCTAAACATGTATCACAAACCATCTCCCTGTAATTCTCCAAAATCCATCCCTAGTCTCTGTTTCTGTTCCTCTGTCTCTCGTCTGAATCCACCTTTCCTTTCTCCTCTTTCTTCTCTTTCTATCTCTATGTCTCCCCATAACCCACCCTTCTTCTCCACCTCTGAAAGCCCATGTGGTGAGGCACTTGAATTGTGGTGGAGTCTGGTGGGAAATGCAGGAATTAACAGTGCCAGCTCTATAGTTCTTCCATGAATCATCAGGTGTCAGGTGTGAGCCATTGGCTAGTATATTATGCCTCCTATATTCACTGCATATTCAAGAAAGAGTCTGAAGCTTATCTTTCGTCTGTCTCCTCTCCCTCCCAATCAATAGTGCACTTTTGTCAGTCTGTCAGAACCTTCTAGAGGGTCATTTCCTTAAAATGTATGTCTAGTTTCATTTCATTTCCATGCTATTTGAGCATGCCTCTGTCCTCATACTCTGTACACCTCCCTTATCTCCTCTCCCATCCTCTATGACCAACTACATCTGTCTTTCTGTCAATATGTGTCTATCTGCTATATCTCTTATTTATTTCAAATAGATCAACTGCCCTTTTATCATCCCCCTGGATATATTTTAACCCTCCTACCTCAGTCTGTCTTCATAGACCCCTCTAATCACTCTTGCTCTGCACAATTTTCCATGCACATAATCTCTTCTTCCTGTCCCCTTCCCTAGCCCTTTCTATCCTCCCTCCCCTTAGTAACTTTTCCTATCCCATCAACCTCTTCCTTCCTAACCCCTGGCTGAATTCCTCACTCCCTTGTTCTCTCTGTTCTGTTCCTCTCCCTTTAAAGCTCCTTGACATGGAAAATCCCGATAGACATGGAAGAGGAAGACTATCCAGTGAACCACAGAGTTCCTTCTCCCTGTTAAGTCCATCTCTGTCTGTGTGTCATCCTCTACTCTAAACATGTATCACAAACTATCTCCCTGTAATTCTCCAAAATCCATCCCTAGTCTCTGTTTCTGTTCCTCTGTCTCTTGTCTGAATCCACCTTTCCTTTCTCCTCTTTCTTCTCTTTCTATCTCTATGTCTCCCCATAACCCACCCTTCTTCTCCACCTCTGAAAGCCCATGTGGTGAGGCACTTGAATTGTGGTGGAGTCTGGTGGGAAATGCAGGAATTAACAGTGCCAACTCTAGTTCCTCCTTCTCTACAGTTCTTCCATGAATCATCAGGTGTCAGGTGTGAGCCATTGGCTAGTTTACTATGCCTCCTATATTCTCTGCATATTCAAGAAAGAGTCTGAAGCTTATCTTTCCTCTGTCTCCTCTCCCTCCCAATCAATAGTGCACTTTTGTCAGTCTGTCAGAACCTTCTAGAGGGTCATTTCCTTAAAATGTATGTCTAGTTTCATTTCATTTCCATGCTATTTGAGCATGCCTCTGTCCTCATACTCTGTACACCTCCCTTATCTCCTCTCCCATCTTCTATGACCAACTACATCTGTCTTTCTGTCAATATGTGTCTATCTGCTATATCTCTTATTTATTTCAAATAGATCAACTGCCCTTTTATCATCCCCCTGGATCTATTTTAACCCTCCTACCTCAGTCTGTCTTCATAGACCCCTCTAATCACTCTTGCTCTGCACAATTTTTCATGCACATAATCTCTTCTTCCTGTCCCCTTCCCTAGCCCTTTCTATCCTCCCTCCCCTTAGTAACTTTTTCTATCCCATCAACCTCCTCCTTCCTAACCCCTGGCTGAATTCCTCACTCCCTTGTTCTCTCTGTTCTGTTCCTCTCCCTTCAAAGTTCCTTGACATGGAAAATCCTGATAGACATGGAAAAGGAAGACTATCCAGTGAACCACAGAATTCCTTCTCCCTATTAAGTCCATCTCTGTCTGTGTGTCATCCTCTACTCTAAACATGTATCACAAACCATCTCCCTGTAATTCTCCAAAATCCATCCCTAGTCTCTGTTTCTGTTCCTCTGTCTCTCTTCTGAATTCACCTTTCCTTTCTCCTCTTTCTTCTCTTTCTATCTCTATGTCTCCCCATAACCCACCCTTCTTCTCCACCTCTGAAAGCCCATGTGGTGAGGCACTTGAATTGTGGTGGAGTCTGGTGGGAAATGCAGGAATTAACAGTGCCAGCTCTATAGTTCTTCCATGAATCATCAGGTGTCAGGTGTGAGCCATTGGCTAGTATATTATGCCTCCTATATTCTCTGCATATTCAAGAAAGAGTCTGAAGCTTATCTTTCCTCTGTCTCCTCTCCCTCCCAATCAATAGTGCACTTTTGTCAGTCTGTCAGAACCTTCTAGAGGGTCATTTCCTTAAAATGTATGTCTAGTTTCATTTCATTTCCATGCTATTTGAGCATGCCTCTGTCCTCATACTCTGTACACCTCCCTTATCTCCTCTACCATCTTCTATGACCAACTACATCTGTCTTTCTGTCAATATGTGTCTATCTGCTATATCTCTTATTTATTTCAAATAGATCAACTGCCCTTTTATCATCCCCCTGGATCTATTTTAACCCTCCTACCTCAGTCTGTCTTCATAGACCCCTCTAATCACTCTTGCTCTGCACAATTTTTCATGCACATAATCTCTTCTTCCTGTCCCCTTCCCTAGCCCTTTCTATCCTCCTTCCCCTTAGTAACTTTTCCTATCCCATCAACCTCCTCCTTCCTAACCCCTGGCTGAATTCCTCACTCCCTTGTTCTCTCTGTTCTGTTCCTCTCCCTTCAAAGGTCCTTGACATGGAAAATCCCGATAGACATGGAAAAGGAAGACTATCCAGTGAACCACAGAATTCCTTCTCCCTATTAAGTCCATCTTTGATGTGTGTCATCCTCTACTCTAAACATGTATCACAAACCATCTCCCTGTAATTCTCCAAAATCCATCCCTAGTCTCTGTTTCTGTTCCTCTGTCTCTCGTCTGAATTCACCTTTCCTTTCTCCTCTTTCTTCTCTTTCTATCTCTATGTCTCCCCATAACCCACCCTTCTTCTCCACCTCTGAAAGCCCATGTGGTGAGGCACTTGAATTGTGGTGGAGTCTGGTGGGAAATGCAGAAATTAACAGTGCCAGCTCTAGTTCCTCCATCTCTACAGTTCTTCCATGAATCATCAGGTGTCAGGTGTGAGCCATTGGCTAGTTTACTATGCCTCCTATATTCTCTGCATATTCAAGAAAGAGTCTGAAGCTTATCTTTCCTCTGTCTCCTCTCCCTCCCAATCAATAGTGCACATTTGTCAGTCTGTCAGAACCTTCTAGTGGGTCATTTCCTTAAAATGTATGTCTAGTTTCATTTCATTTCCATGCTATTTGAGCATGCCTCTGTCCTCATACTCTGTACACCTCCCTTATCTCCTCTCCCATCCTCTATGACCAACTACATCTGTCTTTCTGTCAATATGTGTCTATCTGCTATATCTCTTATTTATTTCAAATAGATCAACTGCCCTTTTATCATCCCCCTGGATCTATTTTAACCCTCCTACCTCAGTCTGTCTTCATAGACCCCTCTAATCACTCTTGCTCTGCACAATTTTTCATGCACATAATCTCTTCTTCCTGTCCCCTTCCCTAGCCCTTTCTATCCTCCCTCCCCTTAGTAACTTTTCCTATCCCATCAACCTCCTCCTTCCTAACCCCTGGCTGAATTCCTCACTCCCTTGTTCTCTCTGTTCTGTTCCTCTCCCTTCAAAGGTCCTTGACATGGAAAATCCCGATAGACATGGAAAAGGAAGACTATCCAGTGAACCACAGAATTCCTTCTCCCTATTAAGTCCATCTCTGTCTGTGTGTCATCCTCTACTCTAAACATGTATCACAAACCATCTCCCTGTAATTCTCCAAAATCCATCCCTAGTCTCTGTTTCTGTTCCTCTGTCTCTCTTCTGAATTCACCTTTCCTTTCTCCTCTTTCTTCTCTTTCTATCTCTATGTCTCCCCATAACCCACCCTTCTTCTCCACCTCTGAAAGCCCATGTGGTGAGGCACTTGAATTGTGGTGGAGTCTGGTGGGAAATGCAGGAATTAACAGTGCCAGCTCTATAGTTCTTCCATGAATCATCAGGTGTCAGGTGTGAGCCATTGGCTAGTATATTATGCCTCCTATATTCTCTGCATATTCAAGAAAGAGTCTGAAGCTTATCTTTCCTCTGTCTCCTCTCCCTCCCAATCAATAGTGCACTTTTGTCAGTCTGTCAGAACCTTCTAGAGGGTCATTTCCTTAAAATGTATGTCTAGTTTCATTTAATTTCCATGCTATTTGAGCATGCCTCTGTCCTCATACTCTGTACACCTCCCTTATCTCCTCTTCCATCTTCTATGACCAACTACATCTGTCTTTCTGTCAATATGTGTCTATCTGCTATATCTCTTATTTATTTCAAATAGATCAACTGCCCTTTTATCATCCCCCTGGATCTATTTTAACCCTCCTACCTCAGTCTGTCTTCATAGACCCCTCTAATCACTCTTGCTCTGCACAATTTTTCATGCACATAATCTCTTCTTCCTGTCCCCTTCCCTAGCCCTTTCTATCCTCCTTCCCCTTAGTAACTTTTCCTATCCCATCAACCTCCTCCTTCCTAACCCCTGGCTGAATTCCTCACTCCCTTGTTCTCTCTGTTCTGTTCCTCTCCCTTCAAAGGTCCTTGACATGGAAAATCCCGATAGACATGGAAGAGGAAGACTATCCAGTGAACCACAGAATTCCTTCTCCCTATTAAGTCCATCTTTGATGTGTGTCATCCTCTACTCTAAACATGTATCACAAACCATCTCCCTGTAATTCTCCAAAATCCATCCCTAGTCTCTGTTTCTGTTCCTCTGTCTCTCGTCTGAATTCACCTTTCCTTTCTCCTCTTTCTTCTCTTTCTATCTCTATGTCTCCCCATAACCCACCCTTCTTCTCCACCTCTGAAAGCCCATGTGGTGAGGCACTTGAATTGTGGTGGAGTCTGGTGGGAAATGCAGGAATTAACAGTGCCAGCTCTATAGTTCTTCCATGAATCATCAGGTGTCAGGTGTGAGCCATTGGCTAGTATATTATGCCTCCTATATTCTCTGCATATTCAAGAAAGAGTCTGAAGCTTATCTTTCCTCTGTCTCCTCTCCCTCCCAATCAATAGTGCACTTTTGTCAGTCTGTCAGAACCTTCTAGAGGGTCATTTCCTTAAAATGTATGTCTAGTTTCATTTCATTTCCATGCTATTTGAGCATGCCTCTGTCCTCATACTCTGTACACCTCCCTTATCTCCTCTCCCATCCTCTATGACCAACTACATCTGTCTTTCTGACAATATGTGTCTATCTGCTATATCTCTTATTTATTTCAAATAGATCAACTGCCCTTTTATCATCCCCCTGGATCTATTTTAACCCTCCTACCTCAGTCTGTCTTCATAGACCCCTCTAATCACTCTTGCTCTGCACAATTTTCCATGCACATAATCTCTTCTTCCTGTCCCCTTCCCTAGCCCTTTCTATCCTCCCTCCCCTTAGTAACTTTTCCTATCCCATCAACCTCTTCCTTCCTAACCCCTGGCTGAATTCCTCACTCCCTTGTTCTCTCTGTTCTGTTCCTCTCCCTTTAAAGCTCCTTGACATGGAAAATCCCGATAGACATGGAAGAGGAAGACTATCCAGTGAACCACAGAGTTCCTTCTCCCTGTTAAGTCCATCTCTGTCTGTGTGTCATCCTCTACTCTAAACATGTATCACAAACTATCTCCCTGTAATTCTCCAAAATCCATCCCTAGTCTCTGTTTCTGTTCCTCTGTCTCTCGTCTGAATCCACCTTTCCTTTCTCCTCTTTCTTCTCTTTCTATCTCTATGTCTCCCCATAACCCACCCTTCTTCTCCACCTCTGAAAGCCCATGTGGTGAGGCACTTGAATTGTGGTGGAGTCTGGTGGGAAATGCAGGAATTAACAGTGCCAGCTCTAGTTCCTCCATCTCTACAGTTCTTCCATGAATCATCAGGTGTCAGGTGTGAGCCATTGGCTAGTTTACTATGCCTCCTATATTCTCTGCATATTCAAGAAAGAGTCTGAAGCTTATCTTTCCTCTGTCTCCTCTCCCTCCCAATCAATAGTGCACATTTGTCAGTCTGTCAGAACCTTCTAGAGGGTCATTTCCTTAAAATGTATGTCTAGTTTCATTTCATTTCCATGCTATTTGAGCATGCCTCTGTCCTCATACTGTGTACACCTCCCTTATCTCCTCTCCCATCCTCTATGACCAACTACATCTGTCTTTCTGTCAATATGTGTCTATCTGCTATATCTCTTATTTATTTCAAATAGATCAACTGCCCTTTTATCATCCCCCTGGATCTATTTTAACCCTCCTACCTCAGTCTGTCTTCATAGACCCCTCTAATCACTCTTGCTCTGCACAATTTTCCATGCACATAATCTCTTCTTCCTGTCCCCTTCCCTTGCCCTTTCTATCCTCCCTCCCCTTAGTAACTTTTCCTATCCCATCAACCTCCTCCTTCCTAACCCCTGGCTGAATTCCTCACTCCCTTGTTCTCTCTGTTCTGTTCCTCTCCCTTCAAAGGTCCTTGACATGGAAAATCCCGATAGACATGGAAAAGGAAGACTATCCAGTGAACCACAGAATTCCTTCTCCCTATTAAGTCCATCTCTGTCTGTGTGTCATCCTCTACTCTAAACATGTATCACAAACCATCTCCCTGTAATTCTCCAAAATCCATCCCTAGTCTCTGTTTCTGTTCCTCTGTCTCTCGTCTGAATCCACCTTTCCTTTCTCCTCTTTCTTCTCTTTCTATCTCTATGTCTCCCCATAACCCACCCTTCTTCTCCACCTCTGAAAGCCCATGTGGTGAGGCACTTGAATTGTGGTGGAGTCTGGTGGGAAATGCAGGAATTAACAGTGCCAGCTCTATAGTTCTTCCATGAATCATCAGGTGTCAGGTGTGAGCCATTGGCTAGTATATTATGCCTCCTATATTCTCTGCATATTCAAGAAAGAGTCTGAAGCTTATCTTTCCTCTGTCTCCTCTCCCTCCCAATCAATAGTGCACTTTTGTCAGTCTGTCAGAACCTTCTAGAGGGTCATTTCCTTAAAATGTATGTCTAGTTTCATTTCATTTCCATGCTATTTGAGCATGCCTCTGTCCTCATACTCTGTACACCTCCCTTATCTCCTCTCCCATCCTCTATGACCAACTACATCTGTCTTTCTGTCAATATGTGTCTATCTGCTATATCTCTTATTTATTTCAAATAGATCAACTGCCCTTTTATCATCCCCCTGGATCTATTTTAACCCTCCTACCTCAGTCTGTCTTCATAGACCCCTCTAATCACTCTTGCTCTGCACAATTTTCCATGCACATAATCTCTTCTTCCTGTCCCCTTCCCTTGCCCTTTCTATCCTCCCTCCCCTTAGTAACTTTTCCTATCCCATCAACCTCCTCCTTCCTAACCCCTGGCTGAATTCCTCACTCCCTTGTTCTCTCTGTTCTGTTCCTCTCCCTTCAAAGGTCCTTGACATGGAAAATCCCGATAGACATGGAAAAGGAAGACTATCCAGTGAACCACAGAATTCCTTCTCCCTGTTAAGTCCATCTCTGTCTGTGTGTCATCCTCTACTCTAAACATGTATCACAAACCATCTCCCTGTAATTCTCCAAAATCCATCCCTAGTCTCTGTTTCTGTTCCTCTGTCTCTCGTCTGAATCCACCTTTCCTTTCTCCTCTTTCTTCTCTTTCTATCTCTATGTCTCCCCATAACCCACCCTTCTTCTCCATCCTCTGAAAGCCCATGTGGTGAGGCACTTGAATTGTGGTGGAGTCTGGTGGGAAATGCAGGAATTAACAGTGCCAGCTCTATAGTTCTTCCATGAATCATCAGGTGTCAGGTGTGAGCCATTGGCTAGTATATTATGCCTCCTATATTCTCTGCATATTCAAGAAAGAGTCTGAAGCTTATCTTTCCTCTGTCTCCTCTCCCTCCCAATCAATAGTGCACTTTTGTCAGTCTGTCAGAACCTTCTAGAGGGTCATTTCCTTAAAATCTATGTCTAGTTTCATATCATTTCCATGCTATTTGAGCATGCCTCTGTCCTCATACTCTGTACACCTCCCTTATCTCCTCTCCCATCCTCTATGACCAACTACATCTGTCTTTCTGTCAATATGTGTCTATCTGCTATATCTCTTATTTATTTCAAATAGATCAACTGCCCTTTTATCATCCCCCTGGATCTATTTTAACCCTCCTACCTCAGTCTGTCTTCATAGACCCCTCTAATCACTCTTGCTCTGCACAATTTTCCATGCACATAATCTCTTCTTCCTGTCCCCTTCCCTTGCCCTTTCTATCCTCCCTCCCCTTAGTAACTTTTCCTATCCCATCAACCTCCTCCTTCCTAACCCCTGGCTGAATTCCTCACTCCCTTGTTCTCTCTGTTCTGTTCCTCTCCCTTCAAAGGTCCTTGACATGGAAAATCCCGATAGACATGGAAAAGGAAGACTATCCAGTGAACCACAGAATTCCTTCTCCCTATTAAGTCCATCTCTGTCTGTGTGTCATCCTCTACTCTAAACATGTATCACAAACCATCTCCCTGTAATTCTCCAAAATCCATCCCTAGTCTCTGTTTCTGTTCCTCTGTCTCTCGTCTGAATCCACCTTTCCTTTCTCCTCTTTCTTCTCTTTCTATCTCTATGTCTCCCCATAACCCACCCTTCTTCTCCACCTCTGAAAGCCCATGTGGTGAGGCACTTGAATTGTGGTGGAGTCTGGTGGGAACTGCAGGAATTAACAGTGCCAGCTCTAGTTCTTCCAGCTCTATAGTTCTTCCATGAATCATCAGGTGTCAGGTGTGAGCCATTGGCTAGTATACTATGCCTCCTATATTCTCTGCATATTCAAGAAAGAGTCTGAAGCTTATCTTTCCTCTGTCTCCTCTCCCTCCCAATCAATAGTGCACTTTTGTCAGTCTGTCAGAACCTTCTAGAGGGTCATTTCCTTAAAATGTATGTCTAGTTTCATTTCATTTCCATGCTATTTGAGCATGCCTCTGTCCTCATACTCTGTACACCTCCCTTATCTCCTCTCCCATCCTCTATGACCAACTACATCTGTCTTTCTGACAATATGTGTCTATCTGCTATATCTCTTATTTATTTCAAATAGATCAACTGCCCTTTTATCATCCCCCTGGATCTATTTTAACCCTCCTACCTCAGTCTGTCTTCATAGACCCCTCTAATCACTCTTGCTCTGCACAATTTTCCATGCACATAATCTCTTCTTCCTGTCCCCTTCCCTAGCCCTTTCTATCCTCCCTCCCCTTAGTAACTTTTCCTATCCCATCAACCTCTTCCTTCCTAACCCCTGGCTGAATTCCTCACTCCCTTGTTCTCTCTGTTCTGTTCCTCTCCCTTTAAAGCTCCTTGACATGGAAAATCCCGATAGACATGGAAGAGGAAGACTATCCAGTGAACCACAGAGTTCCTTCTCCCTGTTAAGTCCATCTCTGTCTGTGTGTCATCCTCTACTCTAAACATGTATCACAAACTATCTCCCTGTAATTCTCCAAAATCCATCCCTAGTCTCTGTTTCTGTTCCTCTGTCTCTCGTCTGAATCCACCTTTCCTTTCTCCTCTTTCTTCTCTTTCTATCTCTATGTCTCCCCATAACCCACCCTTCTTCTCCACCTCTGAAAGCCCATGTGGTGAGGCACTTGAATTGTGGTGGAGTCTGGTGGGAAATGCAGGAATTAACAGTGCCAGCTCTATAGTTCTTCCATGAATCATCAGGTGTCAGGTGTGAGCCATTGGCTAGTATATTATGCCTCCTATATTCTCTGCATATTCAAGAAAGAGTCTGAAGCTTATCTTTCCTCTGTCTCCTCTCCCTCCCAATCAATAGTGCACTTTTGTCAGTCTGTCAGAACCTTCTAGAGGGTCATTTCCCTAAAATGTATGTCTAGTTTCATTTCATTTCCATGCTATTTGAGCATGCCTCTGTCCTCATACTCTGTACACCTCCCTTATCTCCTCTCCCATCCTCTATGACCAACTACATCTGTCTTTCTGTCAATATGTGTCTATCTGCTATATCTCTTATTTATTTCAAATAGATCAACTGCCCTTTTATCATCCCCCTGGATCTATTTTAACCCTCCTACCTCAGTCTGTCTTCATAGACCCCTCTAATCACTCTTGCTCTGCACAATTTTTCATGCACATAATCTCTTCTTCCTGTCCCCTTCCCTAGCCCTTTCTATCCTCCCTCCCCTTAGTAACTTTTCCTATCCCATCAACCTCCTCCTTCCTAACCCCTGGCTGAATTCCTCACTCCCTTGTTCTCTCTGTTCTGTTCCTCTCCCTTCAAAGGTCCTTGACATGGAAAATCCCGATAGACATGGAAAAGGAAGACTATCCAGTGAACCACAGAATTCCTTCTCCCTATTAAGTCCATCTCTGTCTGTGTGTCATCCTCTACTCTAAACATGTATCACAAACCATCTCCCTGTAATTCTCCAAAATCCATCCCTACTCTCTGTTTTTGTTCCTCTGTCTCTCGTCTGAATTCACCTTTCCTTTCTCCTCTTTCTTCTCTTTCTATCTCTATGTCTCCCCATAACCCACCCTTCTTCTCCACCTCTGAAAGCCCATGTGGTGAGGCACTTGAATTGTGGTGGAGTCTGGTGGGAAATGCAGGAATTAACAGTGCCAGCTCTATAGTTCTTCCATGAATCATCAGGTGTCAGGTGTGAGCCATTGGCTAGTATATTATGCCTCCTATATTCTCTGCATATTCAAGAAAGAGTCTGAAGCTTATCTTTCCTCTGTCTCCTCTCCCTCCCAATCAATAGTGCACTTTTGTCAGTCTGTCAGAACCTTCTAGAGGGTCATTTCCTTAAAATGTATGTCTAGTTTCATATCATTTCCATGCTATTTGAGCATGCCTCTGTCCTCATACTCTGTACACCTCCCTTATCTCCTCTCCCATCCTCTATGACCAACTACATCTGTCTTTCTGTCAATATGTGTCTATCTGCTATATCTCTTATTTATTTCAAATAGATCAACTGCCCTTTTATCATCCCCCTGGATCTATTTTAACCCTCCTACCTCAGTCTGTCTTCATAGACCCCTCTAATCACTCTTGCTCTGCACAATTTTCCATGCACATAATCTCTTCTTCCTGTCCCCTTCCCTTGCCCTTTCTATCCTCCCTCCCCTTAGTAACTTTTCCTATCCCATCAACCTCCTCCTTCCTAACCCCTGGCTGAATTCCTCACTCCCTTGTTCTCTCTGTTCTGTTCCTCTCCCTTCAAAGGTCCTTGACATGGAAAATCCCGATAGACATGGAAAAGGAAGACTATCCAGTGAACCACAGAATTCCTTCTCCCTGTTAAGTCCATCTCTGTCTGTGTGTCATCCTCTACTCTAAACATGTATCACAAACCATCTCCCTGTAATTCTCCAAAATCCATCCCTAGTCTCTGTTTCTGTTCCTCTGTCTCTCGTCTGAATCCACCTTTCCTTTCTCCTCTTTCTTCTCTTTCTATCTCTATGTCTCCCCATAACCCACCCTTCTTCTCCATCCTCTGAAAGCCCATGTGGTGAGGCACTTGAATTGTGGTGGAGTCTGGTGGGAAATGCAGGAATTAACAGTGCCAGCTCTATAGTTCTTCCATGAATCATCAGGTGTCAGGTGTGAGCCATTGGCTAGTATATTATGCCTCCTATATTCTCTGCATATTCAAGAAAGAGTCTGAAGCTTATCTTTCCTCTGTCTCCTCTCCCTCCCAATCAATAGTGCACTTTTGTCAGTCTGTCAGAACCTTCTAGAGGGTCATTTCCTTAAAATCTATGTCTAGTTTCATATCATTTCCATGCTATTTGAGCATGCCTCTGTCCTCATACTCTGTACACCTCCCTTATCTCCTCTCCCATCCTCTATGACCAACTACATCTGTCTTTCTGTCAATATGTGTCTATCTGCTATATCTCTTATTTATTTCAAATAGATCAACTGCCCTTTTATCATCCCCCTGGATCTATTTTAACCCTCCTACCTCAGTCTGTCTTCATAGACCCCTCTAATCACTCTTGCTCTGCACAATTTTCCATGCACATAATCTCTTCTTCCTGTCCCCTTCCCTTGCCCTTTCTATCCTCCCTCCCCTTAGTAACTTTTCCTATCCCATCAACCTCCTCCTTCCTAACCCCTGGCTGAATTCCTCACTCCCTTGTTCTCTCTGTTCTGTTCCTCTCCCTTCAAAGGTCCTTGACATGGAAAATCCCGATAGACATGGAAAAGGAAGACTATCCAGTGAACCACAGAATTCCTTCTCCCTATTAAGTCCATCTCTGTCTGTGTGTCATCCTCTACTCTAAACATGTATCACAAACCATCTCCCTGTAATTCTCCAAAATCCATCCCTAGTCTCTGTTTCTGTTCCTCTGTCTCTCGTCTGAATCCACCTTTCCTTTCTCCTCTTTCTTCTCTTTCTATCTCTATGTCTCCCCATAACCCACCCTTCTTCTCCACCTCTGAAAGCCCATGTGGTGAGGCACTTGAATTGTGGTGGAGTCTGGTGGGAACTGCAGGAATTAACAGTGCCAGCTCTAGTTCTTCCAGCTCTATAGTTCTTCCATGAATCATCAGGTGTCAGGTGTGAGCCATTGGCTAGTATACTATGCCTCCTATATTCTCTGCATATTCAAGAAAGAGTCTGAAGCTTATCTTTCCTCTGTCTCCTCTCCCTCCCAATCAATAGTGCACTTTTGTCAGTCTGTCAGAACCTTCTAGAGGGTCATTTCCTTAAAATGTATGTCTAGTTTCATTTCATTTCCATGCTATTTGAGCATGCCTCTGTCCTCATACTCTGTACACCTCCCTTATCTCCTCTCCCATCCTCTATGACCAACTACATCTGTCTTTCTGACAATATGTGTCTATCTGCTATATCTCTTATTTATTTCAAATAGATCAACTGCCCTTTTATCATCCCCCTGGATCTATTTTAACCCTCCTACCTCAGTCTGTCTTCATAGACCCCTCTAATCACTCTTGCTCTGCACAATTTTCCATGCACATAATCTCTTCTTCCTGTCCCCTTCCCTAGCCCTTTCTATCCTCCCTCCCCTTAGTAACTTTTCCTATCCCATCAACCTCTTCCTTCCTAACCCCTGGCTGAATTCCTCACTCCCTTGTTCTCTCTGTTCTGTTCCTCTCCCTTTAAAGCTCCTTGACATGGAAAATCCCGATAGACATGGAAGAGGAAGACTATCCAGTGAACCACAGAGTTCCTTCTCCCTGTTAAGTCCATCTCTGTCTGTGTGTCATCCTCTACTCTAAACATGTATCACAAACTATCTCCCTGTAATTCTCCAAAATCCATCCCTAGTCTCTGTTTCTGTTCCTCTGTCTCTCGTCTGAATCCACCTTTCCTTTCTCCTCTTTCTTCTCTTTCTATCTCTATGTCTCCCCATAACCCACCCTTCTTCTCCACCTCTGAAAGCCCATGTGGTGAGGCACTTGAATTGTGGTGGAGTCTGGTGGGAAATGCAGGAATTAACAGTGCCAGCTCTATAGTTCTTCCATGAATCATCAGGTGTCAGGTGTGAGCCATTGGCTAGTATATTATGCCTCCTATATTCTCTGCATATTCAAGAAAGAGTCTGAAGCTTATCTTTCCTCTGTCTCCTCTCCCTCCCAATCAATAGTGCACTTTTGTCAGTCTGTCAGAACCTTCTAGAGGGTCATTTCCCTAAAATGTATGTCTAGTTTCATTTCATTTCCATGCTATTTGAGCATGCCTCTGTCCTCATACTCTGTACACCTCCCTTATCTCCTCTCCCATCCTCTATGACCAACTACATCTGTCTTTCTGTCAATATGTGTCTATCTGCTATATCTCTTATTTATTTCAAATAGATCAACTGCCCTTTTATCATCCCCCTGGATCTATTTTAACCCTCCTACCTCAGTCTGTCTTCATAGACCCCTCTAATCACTCTTGCTCTGCACAATTTTTCATGCACATAATCTCTTCTTCCTGTCCCCTTCCCTAGCCCTTTCTATCCTCCCTCCCCTTAGTAACTTTTCCTATCCCATCAACCTCCTCCTTCCTAACCCCTGGCTGAATTCCTCACTCCCTTGTTCTCTCTGTTCTGTTCCTCTCCCTTCAAAGGTCCTTGACATGGAAAATCCCGATAGACATGGAAAAGGAAGACTATCCAGTGAACCACAGAATTCCTTCTCCCTATTAAGTCCATCTCTGTCTGTGTGTCATCCTCTACTCTAAACATGTATCACAAACCATCTCCCTGTAATTCTCCAAAATCCATCCCTACTCTCTGTTTTTGTTCCTCTGTCTCTCGTCTGAATTCACCTTTCCTTTCTCCTCTTTCTTCTCTTTCTATCTCTATGTCTCCCCATAACCCACCCTTCTTCTCCACCTCTGAAAGCCCATGTGGTGAGGCACTTGAATTGTGGTGGAGTCTGGTGGGAAATGCAGGAATTAACAGTGCCAGCTCTATAGTTCTTCCATGAATCATCAGGTGTCAGGTGTGAGCCATTGGCTAGTATATTATGCCTCCTATATTCTCTGCATATTCAAGAAAGAGTCTGAAGCTTATCTTTCCTCTGTCTCCTCTCCCTCCCAATCAATAGTGCACTTTTGTCAGTCTGTCAGAACCTTCTAGAGGGTCATTTCCTTAAAATGTATGTCTAGTTTCATATCATTTCCATGCTATTTGAGCATGCCTCTGTCCTCATACTCTGTACACCTCCCTTATCTCCTCTCCCATCCTCTATGACCAACTACATCTGTCTTTCTGTCAATATGTGTCTATCTGCTATATCTCTTATTTATTTCAAATAGATCAACTGCCCTTTTATCATCCCCCTGGATCTATTTTAACCCTCCTACCTCAGTCTGTCTTCATAGACCCCTCTAATCACTCTTGCTCTGCACAATTTTCCATGCACATAATCTCTTCTTCCTGTCCCCTTCCCTTGCCCTTTCTATCCTCCCTCCCCTTAGTAACTTTTCCTATCCCATCAACCTCCTCCTTCCTAACCCCTGGCTGAATTCCTCACTCCCTTGTTCTCTCTGTTCTGTTCCTCTCCCTTCAAAGGTCCTTGACATGGAAAATCCCGATAGACATGGAAAAGGAAGACTATCCAGTGAACCACAGAATTCCTTCTCCCTGTTAAGTCCATCTCTGTCTGTGTGTCATCCTCTACTCTAAACATGTATCACAAACCATCTCCCTGTAATTCTCCAAAATCCATCCCTAGTCTCTGTTTCTGTTCCTCTGTCTCTCGTCTGAATCCACCTTTCCTTTCTCCTCTTTCTTCTCTTTCTATCTCTATGTCTCCCCATAACCCACCCTTCTTCTCCATCCTCTGAAAGCCCATGTGGTGAGGCACTTGAATTGTGGTGGAGTCTGGTGGGAAATGCAGGAATTAACAGTGCCAGCTCTATAGTTCTTCCATGAATCATCAGGTGTCAGGTGTGAGCCATTGGCTAGTATATTATGCCTCCTATATTCTCTGCATATTCAAGAAAGAGTCTGAAGCTTATCTTTCCTCTGTCTCCTCTCCCTCCCAATCAATAGTGCACTTTTGTCAGTCTGTCAGAACCTTCTAGAGGGTCATTTCCTTAAAATCTATGTCTAGTTTCATATCATTTCCATGCTATTTGAGCATGCCTCTGTCCTCATACTCTGTACACCTCCCTTATCTCCTCTCCCATCCTCTATGACCAACTACATCTGTCTTTCTGTCAATATGTGTCTATCTGCTATATCTCTTATTTATTTCAAATAGATCAACTGCCCTTTTATCATCCCCCTGGATCTATTTTAACCCTCCTACCTCAGTCTGTCTTCATAGACCCCTCTAATCACTCTTGCTCTGCACAATTTTCCATGCACATAATCTCTTCTTCCTGTCCCCTTCCCTTGCCCTTTCTATCCTCCCTCCCCTTAGTAACTTTTCCTATCCCATCAACCTCCTCCTTCCTAACCCCTGGCTGAATTCCTCACTCCCTTGTTCTCTCTGTTCTGTTCCTCTCCCTTCAAAGGTCCTTGACATGGAAAATCCCGATAGACATGGAAAAGGAAGACTATCCAGTGAACCACAGAATTCCTTCTCCCTATTAAGTCCATCTCTGTCTGTGTGTCATCCTCTACTCTAAACATGTATCACAAACCATCTCCCTGTAATTCTCCAAAATCCATCCCTAGTCTCTGTTTCTGTTCCTCTGTCTCTCGTCTGAATCCACCTTTCCTTTCTCCTCTTTCTTCTCTTTCTATCTCTATGTCTCCCCATAACCCACCCTTCTTCTCCACCTCTGAAAGCCCATGTGGTGAGGCACTTGAATTGTGGTGGAGTCTGGTGGGAACTGCAGGAATTAACAGTGCCAGCTCTAGTTCTTCCAGCTCTATAGTTCTTCCATGAATCATCAGGTGTCAGGTGTGAGCCATTGGCTAGTATACTATGCCTCCTATATTCTCTGCATATTCAAGAAAGAGTCTGAAGCTTATCTTTCCTCTGTCTCCTCTCCCTCCCAATCAATAGTGCACTTTTGTCAGTCTGTCAGAACCTTCTAGAGGGTCATTTCCTTAAAATGTATGTCTAGTTTCATTTCATTTCCATGCTATTTGAGCATGCCTCTGTCCTCATACTCTGTACACCTCCCTTATCTCCTCTCCCATCCTCTATGACCAACTACATCTGTCTTTCTGACAATATGTGTCTATCTGCTATATCTCTTATTTATTTCAAATAGATCAACTGCCCTTTTATCATCCCCCTGGATCTATTTTAACCCTCCTACCTCAGTCTGTCTTCATAGACCCCTCTAATCACTCTTGCTCTGCACAATTTTCCATGCACATAATCTCTTCTTCCTGTCCCCTTCCCTAGCCCTTTCTATCCTCCCTCCCCTTAGTAACTTTTCCTATCCCATCAACCTCTTCCTTCCTAACCCCTGGCTGAATTCCTCACTCCCTTGTTCTCTCTGTTCTGTTCCTCTCCCTTTAAAGCTCCTTGACATGGAAAATCCCGATAGACATGGAAGAGGAAGACTATCCAGTGAACCACAGAGTTCCTTCTCCCTGTTAAGTCCATCTCTGTCTGTGTGTCATCCTCTACTCTAAACATGTATCACAAACTATCTCCCTGTAATTCTCCAAAATCCATCCCTAGTCTCTGTTTCTGTTCCTCTGTCTCTCGTCTGAATCCACCTTTCCTTTCTCCTCTTTCTTCTCTTTCTATCTCTATGTCTCCCCATAACCCACCCTTCTTCTCCACCTCTGAAAGCCCATGTGGTGAGGCACTTGAATTGTGGTGGAGTCTGGTGGGAAATGCAGGAATTAACAGTGCCAGCTCTATAGTTCTTCCATGAATCATCAGGTGTCAGGTGTGAGCCATTGGCTAGTATATTATGCCTCCTATATTCTCTGCATATTCAAGAAAGAGTCTGAAGCTTATCTTTCCTCTGTCTCCTCTCCCTCCCAATCAATAGTGCACTTTTGTCAGTCTGTCAGAACCTTCTAGAGGGTCATTTCCCTAAAATGTATGTCTAGTTTCATTTCATTTCCATGCTATTTGAGCATGCCTCTGTCCTCATACTCTGTACACCTCCCTTATCTCCTCTCCCATCCTCTATGACCAACTACATCTGTCTTTCTGTCAATATGTGTCTATCTGCTATATCTCTTATTTATTTCAAATAGATCAACTGCCCTTTTATCATCCCCCTGGATCTATTTTAACCCTCCTACCTCAGTCTGTCTTCATAGACCCCTCTAATCACTCTTGCTCTGCACAATTTTTCATGCACATAATCTCTTCTTCCTGTCCCCTTCCCTAGCCCTTTCTATCCTCCCTCCCCTTAGTAACTTTTCCTATCCCATCAACCTCCTCCTTCCTAACCCCTGGCTGAATTCCTCACTCCCTTGTTCTCTCTGTTCTGTTCCTCTCCCTTCAAAGGTCCTTGACATGGAAAATCCCGATAGACATGGAAAAGGAAGACTATCCAGTGAACCACAGAATTCCTTCTCCCTATTAAGTCCATCTCTGTCTGTGTGTCATCCTCTACTCTAAACATGTATCACAAACCATCTCCCTGTAATTCTCCAAAATCCATCCCTACTCTCTGTTTTTGTTCCTCTGTCTCTCGTCTGAATTCACCTTTCCTTTCTCCTCTTTCTTCTCTTTCTATCTCTATGTCTCCCCATAACCCACCCTTCTTCTCCACCTCTGAAAGCCCATGTGGTGAGGCACTTGAATTGTGGTGGAGTCTGGTGGGAAATGCAGGAATTAACAGTGCCAGCTCTATAGTTCTTCCATGAATCATCAGGTGTCAGGTGTGAGCCATTGGCTAGTATATTATGCCTCCTATATTCTCTGCATATTCAAGAAAGAGTCTGAAGCTTATCTTTCCTCTGTCTCCTCTCCCTCCCAATCAATAGTGCACTTTTGTCAGTCTGTCAGAACCTTCTAGAGGGTCATTTCCTTAAAATGTATGTCTAGTTTCATTTCATTTCCATGCTATTTGAGCATGCCTCTGTCCTCATACTCTGTACACCTCCCTTATCTCCTCTCCCATCCTCTATGACCAACTACATCTGTCTTTCTGTCAATATGTGTCTATCTGCTATATCTCTTATTTATTTCAAATAGATCAACTGCCCTTTTATCATCCCCCTGGATCTATTTTAACCCTCCTACCTCAGTCTGTCTTCATAGACCCCTCTAATCACTCTTGCTCTGCACAATTTTCCATGCACATAATCTCTTCTTCCTGTCCCCTTCCCTAGCCCTTTCTATCCTCCCTCCCCTTAGTAACTTTTCCTATCCCATCAACCTCTTCCTTCCTAACCCCTGGCTGAATTCCTCACTCCCTTGTTCTCTCTGTTCTGTTCCTCTCCCTTTAAAGCTCCTTGACATGGAAAATCCCGATAGACATGGAAGAGGAAGACTATCCAGTGAACCACAGAGTTCCTTCTCCCTGTTAAGTCCATCTCTGTCTGTGTGTCATCCTCTACTCTAAACATGTATCACAAACTATCTCCCTGTAATTCTCCAAAATCCATCCCTAGTCTCTGTTTCTGTTCCTCTGTCTCTCGTCTGAATCCACCTTTCCTTTCTCCTCTTTCTTCTCTTTCTATCTCTATGTCTCCCCATAACCCACCCTTCTTCTCCACCTCTGAAAGCCCATGTGGTGAGGCACTTGAATTGTGGTGGAGTCTGGTGGGAAATGCAGGAATTAACAGTGCCAGCTCTATAGTTCTTCCATGAATCATCAGGTGTCAGGTGTGAGCCATTGGCTAGTTTACTATGCCTCCTATATTCTCTGCATATTCAAGAAAGAGTCTGAAGCTTATCTTTCCTCTGTCTCCTCTCCCTCCCAATCAATAGTGCACTTTTGTCAGTCTGTCAGAACCTTCTAGAGGGTCATTTCCTTAAAATGTATGTCTAGTTTCATTTCATTTCCATGCTATTTGAGCATGCCTCTGTCCTCATACTCTGTACACCTCCCTTATCTCCTCTCCCATCCTCTATGACCAACTACATCTGTCTTTCTGTCAATATGTGTCTATCTGCTATATCTCTTATTTATTTCAAATAGATCAACTGCCCTTTTATCATCCCCCTGGATCTATTTTAACCCTCCTACCTCAGTCTGTCTTCATAGACCCCTCTAATCACTCTTGCTCTGCACAATTTTCCATGCACATAATCTCTTCTTCCTGTCCCCTTCCCTTGCCCTTTCTATCCTCCCTCCCCTTAGTAACTTTTCCTATCCCATCAACCTCCTCCTTCCTAACCCCTGGCTGAATTCCTCACTCCCTTGTTCTCTCTGTTCTGTTCCTCTCCCTTCAAAGGTCCTTGACATGGAAAATCCCGATAGACATGGAAAAGGAAGACTATCCAGTGAACCACAGAATTCCTTCTCCCTGTTAAGTCCATCTCTGTCTGTGTGTCATCCTCTACTCTAAACATGTATCACAAACCATCTCCCTGTAATTCTCCAAAATCCATCCCTAGTCTCTGTTTCTGTTCCTCTGTCTCTCGTCTGAATCCACCTTTCCTTTCTCCTCTTTCTTCTCTTTCTATCTCTATGTCTCCCCATAACCCACCCTTCTTCTCCACCTCTGAAAGCCCATGTGGTGAGGCACTTGAATTGTGGTGGAGTCTGGTGGGAAATGCAGGAATTAACAGTGCCAGCTCTATAGTTCTTCCATGAATCATCAGGTGTCAGGTGTGAGCCATTGGCTAGTATATTATGCCTCCTATATTCTCTGCATATTCAAGAAAGAGTCTGAAGCTTATCTTTCCTCTGTCTCCTCTCCCTCCCAATCAATAGTGCACTTTTGTCAGTCTGTCAGAACCTTCTAGAGGGTCATTTCCTTAAAATGTATGTCTAGTTTCATTTCATTTCCATGCTATTTGAGCATGCCTCTGTCCTCATACTCTGTACACCTCCCTTATCTCCTCTCCCATCCTCTATGACCAACTACATCTGTCTTTCTGTCAATATGTGTCTATCTGCTATATCTCTTATTTATTTCAAATAGATCAACTGCCCTTTTATCATCCCCCTGGATCTATTTTAACCCTCCTACCTCAGTCTGTCTTCATAGACCCCTCTAATCACTCTTGCTCTGCACAATTTTCCATGCACATAATCTCTTCTTCCTGTCCCCTTCCCTTGCCCTTTCTATCCTCCCTCCCCTTAGTAACTTTTCCTATCCCATCAACCTCCTCCTTCCTATTACCCCTGGCTGAATTCCTCACTCCCTTGTTCTCTCTGTTCTGTTCCTCTCCCTTCAAAGGTCCTTGACATGGAAAATCCCGATAGACATGGAACAGGAAGACTATCCAGTGAACCACAGAATTCCTTCTCCCTATTAAGTCCATCTCTGTCTGTGTCTCATCCTCTACTCTAAACATGTATCACAAACCATCTCCCTGTAATTCTCCAAAATCCATCCCTAGTCTCTGTTTCTGTTCCTCTGTCTCTCGTCTGAATCCACCTTTCCTTTCTCCTCTTTCTTCTCTTTCTATCTCTATGTCTCCCCATAACCCACCCTTCTTCTCCACCTCTGAAAGCCCATGTGGTGAGGCACTTGAATTGTGGTGGAGTCTGGTGGGAAATGCAGGAATTAACAGTGCCAGCTCTATAGTTCTTCCATGAATCATCAGGTGTCAGGTGTGAGCCATTGGCTAGTATATTATGCCTCCTATATTCTCTGCATATTCAAGAAAGAGTCTGAAGCTTATCTTTCCTCTGTCTCCTCTCCCTCCCAATCAATAGTGCACTTTTGTCAGTCTGTCAGAACCTTCTAGAGGGTCATTTCCTTAAAATGTATGTCTAGTTTCATTTCATTTCCATGCTATTTGAGCATGCCTCTGTCCTCATACTGTGTACACCTCCCTTATCTCCTCTCCCATCCTCTATGACCAACTACATCTGTCTTTCTGTCAATATGTGTCTATCTGCTATATCTCTTATTTATTTCAAATAGATCAACTGCCCTTTTATCATCCCCCTGGATCTATTTTAACCCTCCTACCTCAGTCTGTCTTCATAGACCCCTCTAATCACTCTTGCTCTGCACAATTTTCCATGCACATAATCTCTTCTTCCTGTCCCCTTCCCTAGCCCTTTCTATCCTCCCTCCCCTTAGTAACTTTTCCTATCCCATCAACCTCCTCCTTCCTAACCCCTGGCTGAATTCCTCACTCCCTTGTTCTCTCTGTTCTGTTCCTCTCCCTTTAAAGCTCCTTGACATGGAAAATCCCGATAGACATGGAAGAGGAAGACTATCCAGTGAACCACAGAGTTCCTTCTCCCTGTTAAGTCCATCTCTGTCTGTGTGTCATCCTCTACTCTAAACATGTATCACAAACTATCTCCCTGTAATTCTCCAAAATCCATCCCTAGTCTCTGTTTCTGTTCCTCTGTCTCTCGTCTGAATCCACCTTTCCTTTCTCCTCTTTCTTCTCTTTCTATCTCTATGTCTCCCCATAACCCACCCTTCTTCTCCACCTCTGAAAGCCCATGTGGTGAGGCACTTGAATTGTGGTGGAGTCTGGTGGGAAATGCAGGAATTAACAGTGCCAGCTCTAGTTCCTCCATCTCTACAGTTCTTCCATGAATCATCAGGTGTCAGGTGTGAGCCATTGGCTAGTTTACTATGCCTCCTATATTCTCTGCATATTCAAGAAAGAGTCTGAAGCTTATCTTTCCTCTGTCTCCTCTCCCTCCCAATCAATAGTGCACTTTTGTCAGTCTGTCAGAACCTTCTAGAGGGTCATTTCCTTAAAATGTATGTCTAGTTTCATTTCATTTCCATGCTATTTGAGCATGCCTCTGTCCTCATACTCTGTACACCTCCCTTATCTCCTCTCCCATCCTCTATGACCAACTACATCTGTCTTTCTGTCAATATGTGTCTATCTGCTATATCTCTTATTTATTTCAAATAGATCAACTGCCCTTTTATCATCCCCCTGGATCTATTTTAACCCTTCTACCTCAGTCTGTCTTCATAGACCCCTCTAATCACTCTTGCTCTGCACAATTTTCCATGCACATAATCTCTTCTTCCTGTCCCCTTCCCTAGCCCTTTCTATCCTCCCTCCCCTTAGTAACTTTTCCTATCCCATCAACCTCTTCCTTCCTAACCCCTGGCTGAATTCCTCACTCCCTTGTTCTCTCTGTTCTGTTCCTCTCCCTTTAAAGCTCCTTGACATGGAAAATCCCGATAGACATGGAAGAGGAAGACTCTCCAGTGAACCACAGAGTTCCTTCTCCCTGTTAAGTCCATCTCTGTCTGTGTGTCATCCTCTACTCTAAACATGTATCACAAACCATCTCCCTGTAATTCTCCAAAATCCATCCCTAGTCTCTGTTTCTGTTCCTCTGTCTCTCGTCTGAATCCACCTTTCCTTTCTCCTCTTTCTTCTCTTTCTATCTCTATGTCTCCCCATAACCCACCCTTCTTCTCCACCTCTGAAAGCCCATGTGGTGAGGCACTTGAATTGTGGTGGAGTCTGGTGGGAAATGCAGGAATTAACAGTGCCAGCTCTATAGTTCTTCCATGAATCATCAGGTGTCAGGTGTGAGCCTTTGGCTAGTATATTATGCCTCCTATATTCTCTGCATATTCAAGAAAGAGTCTGAAGCTTATCTTTCCTCTGTCTCCTCTCCCTCCCAATCAATAGTGCACTTTTGTCAGTCTGTCAGAACCTTCTAGAGGGTCATTTCCTTAAAATGTATGTCTAGTTTCATTTCATTTCCATGCTATTTGAGCATGCCTCTGTCCTCATACTGTGTACACCTCCCTTATCTCCTCTCCCATCCTCTATGACCAACTACATCTGTCTTTCTGTCAATATGTGTCTATCTGCTATATCTCTTATTTATTTCAAATAGATCAACTGCCCTTTTATCATCCCCCTGGATCTATTTTAACCCTCCTACCTCAGTCTGCCTTCATAGACCCCTCTAATCACTCTTGCTCTGCACAATTTTCCATGCACATAATCTCTTCTTCCTGTCCCCTTCCCTTGCCCTTTCTATCCTCCCTCCCCTTAGTAACTTTTCCTATCCCATCAACCTCTTCCTTCCTAACCCCTGGCTGAATTCCTCACTCCCTTGTTCTCTCTGTTCTGTTCCTCTCCCTTTAAAGCTCCTTGACATGGAAAATCCCGATAGACATGGAAGAGAAAGACTATCCAGTGAACCACAGAGTTCCTTCTCCCTGTTAAGTCCATCTCTGTCTGTGTGTCATCCTCTACTCTAAACATGTATCACAAACTATCTCCCTGTAATTCTCCAAAATCCATCCCTAGTCTCTGTTTCTGTTCCTCTGTCTCTCGTCTGAATCCACCTTTCCTTTCTCCTCTTTCTTCTCTTTCTATCTCTATGTCTCCCCATAACCCACCCTTCTTCTCCACCTCTGAAAGCCCATGTGGTGAGGCACTTGAATTGTGGTGGAGTCTGGTGGGAAATGCAGGAATTAACAGTGCCAGCTCTAGTTCCTCCATCTCTACAGTTCTTCCATGAATCATCAGGTGTCAGGTGTGAGCCATTGGCTAGTATACTATGCCTCCTATATTCTCTGCATATTCAAGAAAGAGTCTGAAGCTTATCTTTCCTCTGTCTCCTCTCCCTCCCAATCAATAGTGCACTTTTGTCAGTCTGTCAGAACCTTCTAGAGGGTCATTTCCTTAAAATGTATGTCTAGTTTCATTTCATTTCCATGCTATTTGAGCATGCCTCTGTCCTCATACTCTGTACACCTCCCTTATCTCCTCTCCCATCCTCTATGACCAACTACATCTGTCTTTCTGTCAATATGTGTCTATCTGCTATATCTCTTATTTATTTCAAATAGATCAACTGCCCTTTTATCATCCCCCTGGATCTATTTTAACCCTCCTACCTCAGTCTGTCTTCATAGACCCCTCTAATCACTCTTGCTCTGCACAATTTTCCATGCACATAATCTCTTCTTCCTGTCCCCTTCCCTTGCCCTTTCTATCCTCCCTCCCCTTAGTAACTTTTCCTATCCCATCAACCTCCTCCTTCCTATTACCCCTGGCTGAATTCCTCACTCCCTTGTTCTCTCTGTTCTGTTCCTCTCCCTTTAAAGGTCCTTGACATGGAAAATCCCGATAGACATGGAAGAGGAAGACTATCCAGTGAACCACAGAATTCCTTCTCCCTATTAAGTCCATCTCTGTCTGTGTGTCATCCTCTACTCTAAACATGTATCACAAACTATCTCCCTGTAGTTCTCCAAAATCCATCCCTAGTCTCTGTTTCTGTTCCTCTGTCTCTCGTCTGAATCCACCTTTCCTTTCTCCTCTTTCTTCTCTTTCTATCTCTATGTCTCCCCATAACCCACCCTTCTTCTCCACCTCTGAAAGCCCATGTGGTGAGGCACTTGAATTGTGGTGGAGTCTGGTGGGAAATGCAGCAATTAACAGTGCCAGCTCTATAGTTCTTCCATGAATCATCAGGTGTCAGGTGTGAGCCATTGGCTAGTATACTATGCCTCCTATATTCTCTGCATATTCAAGAAAGAGTCTGAAGCCTATCTTTCCTCTGTCTCCTCTCCCTCCCAATCAATAGTGCACTTTTGTCAGTCTGTCAGAACCTTCTAGAGGGTCATTTCCTTAAAATGTATGTCTAGTTTCATTTCATTTCCATGCTATTTGAGCATGCCTCTGTCCTCATACTGTGTACACCTCCCTTATCTCCTCTCCCATCCTCTATGACCAACTACATCTGTCTTTCTGTCAATATGTGTCTATCTGCTATATCTCTTATTTATTTCAAATAGATCAACTGCCCTTTTATCATCCCCCTGGATCTATTTTAACCCTCCTACCTCAGTCTGTCTTCATAGACCCCTCTAATCACTCTTGCTCTGCACAATTTTCCATGCACATAATCTCTTCTTCCTGTCCCCTTCCCTAGCCCTTTCTATCCTCCCTCCCCTTAGTAACTTTTCCTATCCCATCAACCTCCTCCTTCCTAACCCCTGGCTGAATTCCTCACTCCCTTGTTCTCTCTGTTCTTTTTTTGTTTTTACAAACGACTTTATTCATTAACACCTGCCATCTGGGCTCTTACAGTTCTAAGGACATTGATATACGAAAAATAACCGGGTTAACATCAAGGGTATTTGAACGCTGAAAAACAGATATTATTATTGGGTTTTTAACAATTCAATATATTCTGATATACTTTCGGCTGTTCGCCTCCATACAACTTTTTCTTCCTTGCTTGTATTACTGAAATTAAAAGTGTGGATCACCACACTACATCGCATACGTAGTTCGTACATTGCTGATAGAGTATCTACGAAGCCATTTGCAAACAGCTTCTGTCTGTAGATAAATGATTTTATTTGTAGGATAATCCAATTAATTACCTTGGAATTTGTATTTGTTAATTCCACTCCAAATATGATATAAATGGGTTTCATGATTACATTATTACCCCTTCTGTTGAATATCATTTTTCCACCTATATTTTTGTTCATAAAACCGCTGTCATATATCCATCTAAGTATATTCAGCCATAGGCTTTTTGTTTTTTGACATAATACTAGAAAATGAACGATATCATCCTTCTTATTACAAAAAGAGCATACATGTGTCTTTCTTTAGTACATCAATCTGCTTAAGATATCCATTACACGTTAATACACCATGAAGGATTTTGTATTGGAACACATGTAACCTTGCCTCGGTCGAGGCCTTGTATGGTAAAGAGAAAATATTTTCCCAGTTGATTTCATCATACTTTTCTTTGGTCATATTTAACTTTTGTAGCCATTTCTGGAGCATTTTGGTTTCAGCTTAGCTATGAATTGCTCATATACTATTTTGGCATTACATTCGACAATATTCAGGATTTTGTCTTCGACGACAAAATTTACAGAGTTATTTAGAATATAATTCCTTTCCCTCTTTATGGTACAAATCCATTCCTTAGGTATAGCTTTTTTTAGGAGCTGTCTAGAAAAATAAGAAGGGTTAAAATCATAATTTGAAGCAAGCTTGTTGGTGGTCATCATATTTCCGTTTTCATTGAAAATGTCCCCCACAGCTGTTATGCCCCTTTGTTTCCATGTGGACCAATATAACATCTGACCTTTATCCTTTATATGAGTAATTCTCCCAATAGGGCATCATTTGGTTTTCCAGCCTAGTTTGTCTATAACCTTTATTTGCGATCATCAGACATGAATATAACCATTTTAATTGATTTCCTTGGCCAAAATAAGACTGTGGGAACCCTACTTTCAAAGTTCTTTTGTCACAATCTTCGCCATTATTACCATTATATGTGCTTTTTCAGGCTAGAAAATAAGTATAATCATGGAATTTGAATATAATACACAGGCGCATTAAATAAATATATTACTTCTGCTGAGAAAAATGTTTTCTACACCTGCACACATGTTCATTATTATGAAAAAACACAATATTTGTGTAGTTACTAATGTTAGCTGATCTAGACATGTGAAATATTGTTTTGGAATATCTGTGTCGCCGTTACGACATTGGCTTTAAAACAATGAAATAGCCAAATACTAACTAAATATATCATACTGCATTCAGTTTGTTTTGTGAGGCAGATGTATGTACGTGTGTATATTTAGTAAAAAAACAAAATTTATTAGCCCACAACATCCCTGAAACTTTAAAATAACTCACAAAAAGTTCCTTGACCTGTAATGGGAATATTTTATGTCGCGTTACGACATGTGATATATCTACAATATTTTTTTAAAAAAACATTTTCATGAAATTTCCTTTTTCCTAATAATTGTTCATGCCTGCTGGAAAATGGTCGAAAATATAAAGATGAATAAATACAGATGCTGTTGAATTGCAGTGTACATATATTGGGATGTCGCCGTTACGCCATAGCGTCGCCGTTACACCATAATTAATAGAAATATAGAGATCCCTCTATATTAACATAGTTATTGTAAAGAAATAAAAGGGAAATTTTGACAAAAAGGTAGTCAAGCTTTGGTTACAACCAGGTCCTATGTTGGCGGCCATCATCGATTTCCTAGCTGTCATTTTGTCATTTTGTCATTTGCTAGACAAACTAGTGAGTAATATATTTCATTTTTACACTAAATCATTTGATAAATCGGGCATAATGAGGCCGAAATAAGGCAAAATAAAAGGGAAAATATACGTATCTGAATCATAGGTGTAGGAATCGAAATATTGGTCCCAGCCTTCCCAAACGTCACCTGCATTATGCTGATATTCCCCGCTATATATACACCAAAGATTGTAGACATTCAACGAAATTTTTTTTTTTTTTTAAAAATTGGCCTTCTGAAATCAAATGCTGCCCGATTGGGAGAATTACTCATATACCGATTCGCCCATATTCTTTCTTTAAGAATCTGCTCAACGCTCTCTGGCTTTATTTTAAAATAGCATTTATTCCATATTTCGAACAGCTCCCTATAGAAACTATTGATCGCTATCGAGGGCTTAAATCTGCACAAGAATATTTCGTCTATGTCCCTTTGATGATATGCTTCAAGGATCTTGAACCAGGATTTTTCTCTGTTTAACAGAATTCGTCTTACCCACATTATCCTATTTGTAAGATATATTTCTTTGATTAGCCTCAAATTTAATCCACCTTTCCCTGCTTTTTGTGCCAGAAAGTTTATTCCTATATTGTGATGGTCACTTTTGTACACAAATTTTAGAACAATTTTTTCTATTTCTTTCAAAAGCGGGTCACTAAAGTGAATGCATGATAAAGCGTGCTGGAAGACAGGTAACAAAAAAACATTGCAGATCATGACTCTACCTTTGATGGTAAGGAAACGATTTCCCCATGCATTAATAGTATCTTTAATCTTGTTTAATAATTCCGCACTGTTTATCTTGAACATTTCGCTCTCGTTTCTGGGATTTAGAAGATTGATTCCCAGGATTTTCATTCTGTCAGTCCAATCTATACGAAGCAAGGTTCTATTTGTAATTTTTATATTTCCGATTATGAAACCTTTGGATTTACTAGGGTTCAAGGACAAACCTGATGCTAAAGAAAAATTTTCAATAACACGAACAGCTTGGACCAGAGAGAATTCATCCCTGACTAACAAAGTCATATCGTCTGCAAATTGTACCAGCTTAGTTTCAATATTTGCATATGATATTCCCTTTACATTTTCATTTCTCCTTATTTGTTCAGACAACTTTTCTGCTACAATTATGAAGAGAATCGAGGATATGGGGTCCCCTTGCTTTACACCTTTCTCTATTTTGAACCAATTTGAGCTAAAGCCATTATTCATAAAGGTTGCTCTAGACTCTTTTAACAATGTTTTTATCCAAGAAATAAAGAGTTCATCAATACTATGAGCTCTCAAGGCTTTTTCAATAAAAACCCAATCTATAGAGTCGTAAGCTTTTGAGAAGTCGACTGATGTGATTAATCCAGATTCATTTCGATCTTCCAACCATGAATGTATGTATCGTCAATCTTTCTTATGGCAGATCCTATAAATCTACCCTTTATGAAACCGAATTGATCGTCTGCTATGATATTAGGAATGAAGAATGCTAATCTGTTTGCTAAGACTTTTGAGATGATTTTATAATCCACATTCAACAGTGTTATTGGTCTCCAATTTTTTAATAGTGTTAAATCGTTGTCTTTTTTCGGGATTACACAGATTAAACCACGCTTTTGATTCTCAGACATTTCTCCCTCAACTAAACATGTATCTAACATGGCCATAAAAAGGTCACTTATACAATACCAAAAAAACTGGTAGAACTCAGCCCCAAAACCATCACAGCCAGGGGACTTATGCTTTTTAAAGCTTTTTATCACCTTTTCTACCTCTTCAGGAGTAATTTCACGACATAGTAAATTGTTGTCAGCTTCATCCAGTTTTATGTAATGCTCGGGGTTAACAAAGTCATTCATGTCTTTAACATCAATAGAATCCTTGCTATACAGTTTTTCATAATATTTCTGACCTTCGTTAATTATATCATTTTTTTCACTTTTTATCACACCGTTAACATTTAAAACATTGATAACTTTCTTTTCTGATCGATACCTCTCTAATGAGCAAAAATATCTTGAGGGCTTTTCTCCTTCGGCCGCCCACTTAGCCTTGGATCTTAGTAAAGCACCTTCTGCTTTTTCCATCTCGAATTCTCTAATATTTTGTACAATTTTCTTTCGTACATTTACCTCTTCTAGATTCAACCGCTTCTTGGTATCTAATGACATCAGGATTTTTCTATTCTCTTCGATTTGGCTTCTTTTTAACTTTGCTTTTTCACTACTTAGCTTTATCGCAAGTTCTCTAACTTTTAGTTTAAAAAATTCCCAAGATAGTTTTGGATTCAAATTGTCTTCTTGGGCGTTTTCACATAATTTTTCTACTTCATATGCAAATTTAGCATCATTTAACAGAATATTATTCAGTTTCCAATAACCTCTTCCCCTATCGGGTCTGGACACCATAATATCAGCATGTACCTCTCTGTGATCAGATTGTGTGTTATAAATCGTAGAACATTTAGTAACTTTACTGGCAATATTATTTGATACAAATACATAATCCAGCCTAGAGTTTTGTTCTAGTCTCGACCAAGTAAAAGGAGGTAAACCCAATTCTTTGGAATCAATAACATCATTTAAATCCAGGTCGCTTATCATATCTCTTAATTTGACCCCTTGGACACTAGTTGGTTTATATGAAACGTCAGCGTTAAAATCTCCCAACATAATCAGATTATCGTGGTCACTCTCTTGTATTTTCTCTTTTATCGATTTAATTAATAATGATTGCTCTTCAGGCTTAACAGCTGTTGGTGCATATATATTAAATACACAAGAAACACTTCCATTAATTTTCATCATTAAATATAACCATCTTCCCTTCTTATCTTTATGGGTAGATAATACCATTTTCTTTAAATCATTCGGTATCAGGAAAAGCACTCCCTTGGACGCAGAGGTACCGTGGGAATAATATATTTGTCCTCTCCATTGAGAGTTCCAAATAATTTCTTTAGCTTCACTAGAATGTGTCTCTTGAAGGGCTACTATCGTATTATTATATGTGCTAAAATGTGTGAAAACAGCTTTCCTCTTAACCACATTGTTCAGACCATTAATATTTAAAGAAATAAATTTTATCGAGGCTGTATTGTTCGTTGTAGACCTGGAAGACATTTTAAAGATGGTTCATTCTTCAAGATTACTATCACACTTCAGTACATATTATGCAGATGGGGTGTCATCCATCTGTGTTTCGGGGGGTTGCTGATTCTTCATGTCATCAGCGATCTCTTTCCTCACTTTCATCCAAGTTTTGCCTAGCAAATTTCCATTGGGTGGCCATGAGTCCTGATCCAGTACCTTTGGGTGATTTAACCCCATTCCTATGCCCCATAATTTGTTAGTGGGTGAGGCTTCTCCTATGACTTTGTCTTCAGTAAGGATTAGGTAATTCCTCACCATGTCATTCTGTCGTGCTTTTGCTCTGAGCGCCTGAAGGAGCAGCTCCTCTCGATGATCTTTCCAACAATTCTTAGGGTCCTCCACGTTGGCCATAAACCTTTCGCATTCTACTGGGTTTCTTGTTGCCATTGCCATGTCTTGTTTGACTCGATCTCCAGCCACCTTTGCCTTCTGAAAGAACAGGTATTGTTCCACATGTTCATACCTAACCCCATTTAGTCGGAATGGAGATTTGTGATGATTGGAAAGGGGGTTTTCTGACGTGAAAAACACTACTGCCTTTTGGTCTTCCCTCTTAGACAAATTTGACAGTAATAAGCTGGACGGAATGCCATCTAGTTGGTCGTGTCTGTAAAATATGCCGTTGATTTTAATATTGGTCCCGAACTTTTCGACATCATACTGCTGGGCTGTGGCTGCACTGGCTATTGCTTTGACTTTGGTTAATCTTTGTTGTACGATGTGGGGAGTGTCCCTACAAATGTTCATTCCTTTCCCTTTCTCTACGTTGACATCGTCATGTTGTTTAAGTCTCCCTCGGGCCTCATACACTTGGTTTGCTTGTTCGGCAGTTTTAAGCTCAATTTTGATCGGCATGTCCTGTTTTGAACTTACTCTTAGGGATTTCACCACTTAAATGTCGGCCAGATTTAAGTAGTTCATAATTATGTTATCTACCTTTTCGTCTAGCTGTTCTTGTGTCTCTCCTGTTCCTGACTTTATGCCTAGAATCAGCAAGTTTCTTTCCAATTTCTTGGTTTCTTTCACTATGTACTCTTGGTCTTTCTCTCTTTTAGCCTGTTGTTCGTGTAGGTAATCTGTGTCCCTTGGGTGTGCTATATTTTCTTCTACAACAACCATTTTATCCTCCTGGGCTTTCAGTCGTTATTCGAATTTTGACATCTCTTCATCCCTGAAAAGACAGCCCTCCTTGATTGTATTTACATCTTGTTCCAACGCATCAAGTTGATCTAAACGTGCTAGCACCGCCGCGTATTTCTCTTGTGCTTTTCTGTTGGATTCTTCCTGATCTGAAGCGAGAGATGCGATCAAACCCCTAAGGCCCGGATCAGTCTCTTTTTTGTTTTCATCTTTTTGTTTAACACCACTATTGCTTGCATTTTCACCTTTACCACCAGCCATGTTTAGATTAGGCTTCTCTCTACTATTTGGTTTGACCAGTTTCGACTGCTTGCTTGAGTGTCCAGGCGATTCTTCAAGGTCTCTTTTGACTCCCTGTCCCTTGTTGTCTGTTATCACGCTAGTCGTCGACATGGATGTCTAGCGTTGCAACGGGTATTTGAGGTAGGACAGATTGGTAATTCCTATGGCTTCTTAAAACTTTTGCCTTTTATTCAAAATGGCCGACATGTACTTCCGCTCTGCTTCTATGTTGTTTTTGCTTTCACTTTATATCAACATTTTAGGGTCTAGAACACTTGTCACATCTGCTAAAAGTTTTTAAATCGTTTTAATTCAGATTTGGAAGCTTTGTTGTACCTATATGCTTGTGCTAAGTCCGCAACTACTGTTTTTTTGGATTTCAACACTTCCTTCGGGGTCCCTCGCAGCTTCTTTGCTGGCGAGATGGTGGCCCTACCTGGCGGATTTTATTACTACTAGTTCTTAGGTTTATGTCACTTCGATCCTGAAGATGGCGCTACCTATGCTTGCCTACCTTGATAATCTGTTAGAATACTTATAATCCTGGATTATAAACACTGTATATCCGACTATCCTTGTATGTTGGATATTTCTTTAGCTCCTAGCTTTGGGTGATCATCATTCGGCGATTGCTATTATCGAAGAAATTCTTAGACTAGAGTTCACGACACACGTCTTACTCCAGACTCGGTGTTGTCTTCCGAGATAATCCTCCTGATAATCCTTTCCTCTCAGAGTTCAAAATTTTTAAAATATCACTGGTGCGTTTTGATTTTTTCTATGTTTATCGACTTAAATCACTGTCCACTTTTTGAGAATCGTTCGTTTCCTCCAGACCATGCCGGGAGGATACTAAGATGGCGCCCTGGGCGATAATCCCGATCCTAGGTAACTTCGATCTTTTTCTGTAAATATCTTCCTATACGTTTCACGACAAGGTAAATGACAATGTTCTATAGTGTCCTTGATAGTTCACTAAACTTTGCTCCTACACGAGGAGCTGCTCAAACCTTTTGCTGAAAAAAAGAATGGGTTAATGCTCCCAGTGGAGCGAAAAGCTTTCTCTCAGAAAAGGCGTGAACCGGATTTCTTCTGTTCTCTCTGTTCTGTTCCTCTCCCTTTAAAGGTCCTTGACATGGAAAATCCCGATAGACATGGAAGAGGAAGACTATCCAGTGAACCACAGAGTTCCTTCTCCCTGTTAAGTCCATCTCTGTCTGTGTGTCATCCTCTACTCTAAACATGTATCACAAACTATCTCCCTGTAATTCTCCAAAATCCATCCCTATAGTCTCTGTTTCTGTTCCTCTGTCTCTCGTCTGAATCCACCTTTCCTTTCTCCTCTTTCTTCTCTTTCTATCTCTATGTCTCCCCATAACCCACCCTTCTTCTCCACCTCTGAAAGCCCATGTGGTGAGGCACTTGAATTGTGGTGGAGTCTGGTGGGAAATGCAGGAATTAACAGTGCCAGCTCTATAGTTCTTCCATGAATCATCAGGTGTCAGGTGTGAGCCATTGGCTAGTATACTATGCCTCCTATATTCTCTGCATATTCAAGAAAGAGTCTGAAGCTTATCTTTCCTCTGTCTCCTCTCCCTCCCAATCAATAGTGCACTTTTGTCAGTCTGTCAGAACCTTCTAGAGGGTCATTTCCTTAAAATGTATGTCTAGTTTCATTTCATTTCCATGCTATTTGAGCATGCCTCTGTCCTCATACTCTGTACACCTCCCTTATCTCCTCTCCCATCCTCTATGACCAACTACATCTGTCTTTCTGTCAATATGTGTCTATCTGCTATATCTCTTATTTATTTCAAATAGATCAACTGCCCTTTTATCATCCCCCTGGATCTATTTTAACCCTCCTACCTCAGTCTGTCTTCATAGACCCCTCTAATCACTCTTGCTCTGCACAATTTTCCATGCACATAATCTCTTCTTCCTGTCCCCTTCCCTTGCCCTTTCTATCCTCCCTTCCCTTAGTAACTTTTCCTATCCCATCAACCTCCTCCTTCCTAACCCCTGGCTGAATTCCTCACTCCCTTGTTCTCTCTGTTCTGTTCCTCTCCCTTTAACCCATTCAGGACAGCACTGCCAACGTTGCGTTTTGCTTGACGACCAAGCGCGGGAAAAGAACATTCATTTGATGACGTCTGTCTGAAATATACACGTCACATGAAGACGACGCTCCACCGCGTCCACTTTTCTCCGGATGACGCACATTCTAATAACGTCATGTAGCTTAAGGATGGCCTGTTACGTCGCCACCATTGAATAACGTTGTTATTATGATGCTTTTTGGCAATACGCGTCCTTTCCCACGGAGTGCTTTATCGCATTACGCGTCCTGTGCATGGGAGTGCTTTTACGCATTATGCGTCCTACGCATGGGAGTGCTTTAAGGCAATACGCAGCTAAATGCGTGGGAGTGCGTTAAGGCAATACGCGGCCACACGCGTGGGAATGCTTTAAAGCAATACGCGGCCTGAATGGGTTAAAGGTCCTTGACATGGAAAATCCCGATAGACATGGAAGAGGAAGACTATCCAGTGAACCACAGAGTTCCTTCTCCCTGTTGAGTCCATCTCTGTCTGTGTGTCGTCCTCTACTCTAAACATCTATCACAAACTATCTCCCTGTAATTCTCCAAAATCCATCCCTAGTCTCTGTTTCTGTTCCTCTGTCTCTCGTCTGAATCCACCTTTCCTTTCTCCTCTTTCTTCTCTTTCTATCTCTATGTCTCCCCATAACCCACCCTTCTTCTCCACCTCTGAAAGCCCATGTGGTGAGGCACTTGAATTGTGGTGGAGTCTGGTGGGAAATGCAGGAATTAACAGTGCCAGCTCTATAGTTCTTCCATGAATCATCAGGTGTCAGGTGTGAGCCATTGGCTAGTATACTATGCCTCCTATATTCTCTGCATATTCAAGAAAGAGTCTGAAGCTTATCTTTCCTCTGTCTCCTCTCCCTCCCAATCAATAGTGCACTTTTGTCAGTCTGTCAGAACCTTCTAGAGGATCATTTCCTTAAAATGTATGTCTAGTTTCATTTCATTTCCATGCTATTTGAGCATGCCTCTGTCCTCATACTGTGTACACCTCCCTTATCTCCTCTCCCATCCTCTATGACCAACTACATCTGTCTTTCTGTCGATATGTGTCTATCTGCTATATCTCTTATTTATTTCAAATAGATCAACTGCCCTTTTATCATCCCCCTGGATCTATTTTAACCCTCCTACCTCAGTCTGTCTTCATAGACCCCTCTAATCACTCTTGCTCTGCACAATTTTCCATGCACATAATCTCTTCTTCCTGTCCCTTTCCCTAGCCCTTTCTATCCTCCCTCCCCTTAGTAACTTTTCCTATCCCATCAACCTCCTCCTTCCTAACCCCTGGCTGAATTCCTCACTCCCTTGTTCTCTCTGTTATGTTCCTCTCCCTTTAAAGGTCCTTGACATGGAAAATCCCGATAGACATGGAAGAGGAAGACTCTCCAGTGAACCACAGAGTTCCTTCTCCCTGTTAAGTCCATCTCTATCTGTGTGTCATCCTCTACTCTAAACATGTATCACAAACTATCTCCCTGTAATTCTCCAAAATCCATCCCTAGTCTCTGTTTCTGTTCCTCTGTCTCTCGTCTGAATCCACCTTTCCTTTCTCCTCTTTCTTCTCTTTCTATCTCTATGTCTCCCCATAACCCACCCTTCTTCTCCACCTCTGAAAGCCCATGTGGTGAGGCACTTGAATTGTGGTGGAGTCTGGTGGGAAATGCAGGAATTAACAGTGCCAGCTCTATAGTTCTTCCATGAATCTTCAGGTGTCAGGTGTGAGCCATTGGCTAGTATACTATGCCTCCTATATTCTCTGCATATTCAAGAAAGAGTCTGAAGCTTATCTTTCCTCTGTCTCCTCTCCCTCCCAATCAATAGTGCACTTTCGTCAGTCTGTCAGAACCTTCTAGAGGATCATTTCCTTAAAATGTATGACTAGTTTCATTTCATTTCCATGCTATTTGAGCATGCCTCTGTCCTCATACTGTGTACACCTCCCTTATCTCCTCTCCCATCCTCTATGACCAACTACATCTGTCTTTCTGTTAATATGTGTCTATCTGCTATATCTCTTATTTATTTATCTTTCTCTCCCACTCTATCAGCACTCCTCTCTCGCCTATAGATCGACTGCCCTTTTATCATCCCCCTGGATCTATCTTAACTTTTCTACCTCAGTCTGTCTTCATAGACCCCTCTAATCACTCTTGCTCTGCACAATTTTCCATGCACACAATCTCTTCTAGTTATATAAGTTATATAAATGTTCTCAAAACGGCCCCAGATTTGGTATGTGGGTGGTCGTTAGGCCCACTTTCAATTTTCTAATATTGTAGAGGAAAATGGGATTTCTTTTGTATTTCTGCTTTTTTATCAAGGTTCTCAAAAGTCTTTATTTTTGGCTGAAATATCTTGTTAGGACTATTTGTCACTCCAAGCAATGAAAAAAAATGAAAACAATTGTCCTAACCCCCCCATCACAGTGCAATAAAGTATCAATCAATACCTTAGCCAGGGCTACAACTATGATTCAGTATACTACTACCCTTGGTGCTGCCATCTGTACTATAGGATTGAGGCTTCCTCAATCTGTACCCTTGTCATCACCTTTTTTTGCATGCTGGAAAATGAACTCTTTTTATGTACAAACTGTTTATTGCGGTGCCTACAGTTACATCAGAATAACAATGTCAATTAAAATCATATAATAAATATCCCTGCAACAGAGATAAATACATGTATGTCAGTTCTTTGATTGGGAGAATTGGTGTTCTGAAAAAAAAAAAAGAATTCCTGCTGGGAATTGAACCCGGGCTGTTTTATAGTATATTCATCATGTGATTTACTTGTAATATTAATGCTTATTGGTCTTTAGTTTTTACACTCTTAGTTTTAGAAATCATGTTTGTGTTCTAAAATCTTAGTGCCACTTGGCAGCTTTCCACCTAACCATTAATGAAATTAGGATAATTACTTACATACGTTGGTTGAGCCTTTGCAGTTGAACTAACAACCTTTTCTCGCTTTGCGTCCCTTCCTATCCAACATCCATAAACTCAGGAACAGCTATGTTGTTGACATAAAAGCACATTACCTAATTGAATGAGAATTCACAAAAAGATTATATCCCTTAAAACCTGAATGGTTTTGCATGATGTTAGGTTTTAACACTTGGGAGAAAGCATGTTTGGCAGATCTATATTTATTTCATTAGGTTAATAGGCCTTTTAATGACATTTAAATCGTTCATATTCAGATGTGTGCCTGCCTGCCAAATTTAGGGTTTTTGATATAAAAGAGGCAAGAAAATACTCCTATACACCACCAGAGGTTCTTGCAACACAATCAGCTTTGTCAGCCATGCATGCAACACAACCAGCCTCGAACATATATTTTCTGTAAGTATATTCAAAATTTGGATGATGATATCAAATTTCCTCAATTTGTTACATGTCCAAAACAGACTGGGTCTTTCAAGTCTCTTGGCAATGATGCTTGGTGGTTTAACTGTCCCAATTCTATTTCAGAGGCGTTATACTGTATGAGATGGTAACTGGAGAGGTTCCATATGCAAGCTCATGTTCCAGGAAAATTAAAATTAAAAGTAGATTGCACAAGCCCGAATTCAATGCATTCATGGCAAAAGGTAAATAGTTTAACTAGTGTCATTGTGAAAAACTATTGTCTCAAAATGTATCATCCTTCATGTTTGATATAAAGTCACACTGTGCGATGCCCAAGGCATTGCATTGTCACTAGATTAAAATGGCTTATCCACTTACACGACAATCGACGACCGACAAAGGTGACCGACAATCCGTTCCCTACCATCGTCGGTCACCTTCGTCGATTCCCGTCGGTTCCCTGTATTTACTATGGAAGACCTTTTACCCATCAACCGATGTCAAATGTCCGTATCGAAAAGAATTTAATTTCGGCCGATGCCGAACCGAACAGAACCGAACCGAACCCCGAACCCATACCGAACCCTGTATGACACTAAGCCATTATTTAGCATAGCGAACAACTCTCACCGAAAAGGAAAAATTGTCTTCTTTTCGGCCTCATTTCAACCTCGGTTCGGTAATTTCCCAAAATAACCGAGATTTATAACTTCGCCTAACTGCCGAGATCCGAACCGAACCGTACCGTAAAGTAAAAAATTCGCTAAAATTGATTCGGCCCATCAATTACACCGGATCAACTCGGCATCAACTCGGGAATTTTTACATAAAATTCGGTTAGAACTCGGCATTACTTCGGATATTTTGGCTCGGGATATTTTAACTTCGGAAGGTTTTATACAATTATATTCTTTCCAGAAAATGGACAATCCTTTATATTACAAAATGGACAATCCTTTATATTACATATAAACTAGATTACCTTCTATGAATTAGCATTCTTAGGTCTTTCTGGGTGTCCCTATTACCAATGTTATGTTCAATTTTATATAATTTCTTTGTTAAATTTTCCACTTCGTATTGATATACAGTTATTCGAGCTTCGAAGGAAAGCAGCTATGGTATCCTTAGTACATAAGCACAGAACGGAAGCGATAGCCAGAGACCGTGAAATGGGATTACGTAATGACAACGACCCAAATATAATACTCGTAAAGCCCAATACCGAAAGATATAAACGTTCGATTGCATACGAAGGTAAAAGTAGTTGGAATGAATTGGACGGAGATTTAAAGACAATTGTTGAACATAGGCTGTTCAAGGTACTACTTATGAACCGATATAGAGAAGCATACGTGTTAAACAATGTTTGAATTGTTTTTAGATTGCCCTGTTTTTATCTCCTGCGGTGAACTAGACAATCTTATGACCACCGTCTATATAAATTTGTATTCCAGCTTCAACAAATGAACTGGGAAATCGTGACTAATGTATTTGGTAATCGGATCTGATAGAGCTTTGTATTGTATTGCCTTTTCGAGACTTGTTATTCTGAAATTAACATCAACTGAGTATGACGTTTAAAGACGATAATGCTTACTAATTGAGCAACATTATAGCAATAATACCCGAGGTTTTGGATGGTCTGGGTGGTCTATAGCCTGGTGGACAATTCGAGTGAAAAAATACACCCCAGAATCTGACCAAACCTGGTCTAATGGGAAATATACCACCCGATTTCGTAATGATAATTATTCCTTATGTATGTACTATACTAGGCAACGCATGAAATATAGCTGCGTGGTCAGTTTTGCGTTTTTTCCTTTTTTTTCTCCATGATTTAATGAACCTGTTAAATATATATACATACTGCATACCATATATACTTAACATATAGTATGTACATTTAGACCAGGTTTGGTCAGATTCTGGGGTGTATTTTTTCACAATAGACCATGGCAATCACTTCCGGCAACTTCCGGGGGTTATAGACCTCAAAAGAACTGGTAAATAAAAGGTCTAGAGGTCGGTGAATCTTTTTTTCTTAATAGCCCTCAGTCGAATCTGACCAAATCGGGTCTAAAAGCACTAATACCCTCGGTTTTGGATGGTCTGGGTGGTCTATTGCCTGGTGGAAATTCTCGGGGCTAACGCCCCTCGAATTGTCCACCAGGCTATAGACCACCCAGACCATCCAAAACCTCGGGTATTAATGCTATAACAGTATACAGTATACAAAACATATGGTATACATATATACACATATATGTATACATAACAACTCTCTGTTTTTCTGTCTGTCTCTGTCTCTGTGTCTCTCTCCATGTTGGTCAATGCCCCTGGCCTTCAATTGGAATAAGGACAACGACTCTTGTGAAAATGTGGGGGCCCTTAACAGGGCCTTTTTTGTTGTTCTCTGGTCTGAAGTGGTGAGCAGTTTAACCACCGATATGTATGTATACTTGTGCGTGTATAGATATACATATATATGTATATATGTTTGCATAGATATATTCAAAATATATTAAGATGAAATCATATGTGATGTGTTACAGGCAAATGAGCTCATCCTATAGAGTATATTTAGCTACTTTACCAACGATTGCAAATAGAGGTACAAATAATTGCCCAATAATCATATGAGATTAGGAAAGTCGAATAAATATGTTGGGGTATTTAATACAATTTAAATTTTGTAAAAGGCTTAAATAGTTTTTGAGTAATAAGCATCAGTATTCGGATATAATTGTAGACATTATTTCGGCGATTCTCATCCTATAGAGTATATTTTATAGCTACTTTACCAACGATTGCAAATAGAGGTACAAATAATAGCTCAACAAGCATATGATGTTAGGACAGTCGAATAAATATGTTGGGGTATTTAATACAATTTAAATTGTGTAAAAGGCTTAAATAGTTTTTGAGTAATAAGCATTGTTCATTGGATACAATTTGATAGATCCAGTCTTTAATTTCGGTTCGGTTCGGTTCGGTTCGTTTCGGTAATTTGCCGAGGTGATACCGAATTCAAACCGAACCGAAGGCCAATTTTTCCGAATTGCGGCCGAAATATGGCCGAATTGTTCCGATTCGGATACCCGAACTTCGGTTGATGGGTAAAAGGTCTTCCATAATTTACTTGCACGACTAAAATTGCTCATTTGGTCACCGATTGTAGGTCACCTAGGGGTGACCGATTGTCGGTCCCTGGTATCCACTTGTACGATAATCGTGTACCAGGCGGCGATTATTATATAGAAGACTTGTACAATATGATAAAACAAAATAAAACACACCCTTGCAGTATATGGAATTCGTTGTATCAAGTAAGGTGAATTATTTAATCTCAAATATCATTGCTAACGACACCTTTTTATAACTAAAAGAATAATTTATATCCATAATATATGCTCACAGTTGTCTCAGTTTATTTATGTAATAATAATGTCTCTATTATTGTCTATACCAAATAAGTTTCCAACGTATCAGTACTACCAGGGATAGCTCTGCTCAAACAGACTAAATATGTGATCTACACCGAATATAGGTTTTAATATATTTTCATAGGCGTATATTCTTTGTGTATAATGTTTTAACTAAATAAAACGGCCAAAATAACAGAGAAAATATAGGTATCTGGATTATAGGTGTATAGGAATCGAAATATTGGCCCCAGCGGTCAGGAAGAGCCAAGCATATAGGGAGGGAAATATTTCTATTCTGTTTGTTCAACCAATATTTCTCAGACAACATAAAGAGTGTCTGAATGACGATCTCCATATTATTTAATATTTATATTTACCTTTGCCACAATAATTAGTTATATCATTATACAAAAAGAACATATGGAAATAAGTCGGATTAGTGATTAATTGTGGGTGTGTTTAGGATTATGAGTCGTTACATGGAGTTCCATGCTCAACATTATGTACAGTATACGTTTCCATAAAGAGTTGTAGAAGTCATATATTATTACTCACTGTCAAACCATCTAGTACAGGATGGTATAGGTTAACTTAGTAACACAAACTTAAACACTTTGTACATATCTAGTCAGATACAGGTGCTATGTATTTAGCCAGACATACCAAGGATTGAGGAGTTATCTTTTGCCTTATATTGGTCCGCATCCAGTACAGGATGCTACAATGTATTTTATTAATGGTACTCCAAGGTTGATTATCAGTATTTCTAGTCTTTATTTCTTAGAATCTCTGTATTTCTGTAGATGTTAGATGTTACTTGTAGGCCTTAAGCAAACAAAATTATGTACACAATATGCCATAGGACATCTGGGAAGAACAGCTCTGAGCTGACAGGTTGCGTCCCATTTCTCACAAATGTTTTAACGATGTACTGTTGAAGAGAAATAAAAATACGTATATATATATATAAATATATTAAAACCTGTATTCGGTATATTTAATTAAAGAAATATTAAGTTAAATGGGTATGCTACAATGTGGTAACATACTGTACGTTTGGGAGACTTTAAAAGTCGAAATAATCACAAAAAATACCAATAAATAATTAAAAATCAATAGAAATGATAAAAAATGAATGTACAAATCAACGCCAAAATATTCACCAAAATCAGGGACCCGCAAACCATGTACAAATAAAAATGTTCACTAAAAATAGCAATAATTCTATATAAATCAATTTAAACGATAAAAATAAATGTCCAAATATACTCTAAACTTGACAGTAATGAACAGGAATGAACAGGAGGTTCATCCACATCACGAGTACCACTAATATGGCCATTTAAACAGAATAGATAAATAATTTTGAGGTCACAACAAAAATTTAGGCTCCCGACAATCGTGACCCCTCCCGACGATTACTAAAATTTTAGTAATCGTCGGGAGGGGTCACCGATTATCGGGAGCAGGTGACCGATTGTCGGTGACCAGGTGACTGATTGTCGGTGACCCGGTATCCACTTGCACGATTGTCGGTCACATGAGGTGACCGATTGTCGGTCACCCAAAAGTGACCGACAATCGTGTAAGTGGATAAGGGCCTTAAAACACCAAACTTATCAGCAATGATGTATACATTTAGAAAACCTTCCATGCATGTACTTCTGGGTAAATTCATGAATTGAAGTTGGAGACAGCAAAGATCAAATGTCTTTTTCTTATTTCCAGAGTTCATATACCTCATAAACAAAATGCTTGAATTTGATGTGGAAAAGAGACCTACAGCTCGTGATTGCCAAGAGTCTGCCTGGATGCAGAGTATTGCAATGGATTGGACTGACACAGCTGATAACTTGTCATGTGACAAAATGGTAGGTACAGTTTGAATTGCAATATCAACTGACAGGACCTGATTTCATCTGTGGTTGTGAACTATCCATAGCAAAAGCCAGGACGTACAACTCCTGCAGTCGAACAGAAAGATGTTTTCCCCACCTGAGATTCAATTGTATCAGAAGAGAGTCCAGGGTACTTGGACATATTTAGGAGTGTTGATAAAATCCCTACGATCATAATAGGGTTGAAGAATTCAACTCTGAGTGATGACTCGTAAATCTTATGCAAGGAGTCATGTATTTCAGTTATATATTTTCCCTACAAGGTTTTTGAATTAAAGAAGAAGAAGATGATTTCAGGTTTAAAAGTAGGAAGGCTATAAGTTCACTGCTGTTCCAATAAAAATAAGCAAAGACGTTGTGTTTAATAATTATAATATAGCTTTTATATTGACTTACAGCTGCACTCTCAGTAATCAGTAAAGAGTAATCAAAATTGGTCGGAGAAGTCAAGCAAAGATGAATAACCCCTTTGCTGAAAATGATCAGTTCCTTGGACATGTAACAACTACTGCAGTGCCTGAATCAATTGTGTACCAAGAAAAAGCAGTGACTATTGGAGAAGAATCAGTGGACCACAGAGTAATCGAAAGTGGTCGGAGAAGTCCAGAGAAGTTTAGCCACCAGAATATTTTTTTCCTGTTCATTTCGGTGATATGCTTGTGACGTAGGCCTATAGTTAACCTTATAAATTGTTGAATGAGTCTGCCCGCCGTCCCCACCGCTACGACCGGGCCAGGAGACCGGGCACTAAACGTACGTTATTTTGCTGCTCAGAAAGAAGGGTTGTCAAGTGTTTTGCCTGGCTATGTCTGCCGCCGATCCAAACCCCAGAACCGTGGAGGCCAAAATAAATGCAAGTGGTGTGGAAAAATGACCGATCACGTTAAGAAAGACTGTCCAGCCGTAGACAGCAGGTGCCACATATGCCAGAGAAAAGGGCACTATTCTGTGGCTTGCTACTCAAGATCTTCTAAAGAAATCAAAGAGTATGAAGAAGTGGTCGATACTTTCAATCTGGAGGAAGTCAATGCCGTCACAGACGACTTTTGGTCAGTAGATGTCAGTGTGAACAAGCAGAAAACTACCTTCAAACTCGACAGTGGATCAAAACTGACCATCATAGGTGACACTACACCATGGGCAAGAAAATCGACCCTGGACAAGTGCACCAACGATATTAGAGGCCCAGGTAGAGTACCACTTTCTCATCTGATCCTTGGGCAAATACCAGACGCAGAACTAAAGGTGGGCGACCGCGTTCACCAGGAACCAGTCTACATCATGAAGGGACAGCTCAACAACCTGCTCTCGAAGAAGGCAATTGAGAGTCTCGGACTTCTGGTCCCAGATCCGGTAGTGATTTCAGGAAGGAATTCCCTCAGCTTTTCAAGGGATTAGGCCTTTTAGAGGAAGCGTACCGAATACCCCTCAGAGATGACGCTGTCCCGGTCTGTCTATATACAGCTAGGCGTGTACCTCACCCTCTACTTCCCAAGGTGAAGGAGCAACTCACCAAGATGGAGGAAATGGGCGTCATATCCTAGGTCAAGGAGCCAACCGACTGGTGCTCAGGCATGGTGGTCGTCCCAAAGGCCAATGGAAACGTCAGGATCTGCGTCGACCTTACACCCCTCAACAAGCAGTTAAGAGAGAAGTCCATCCAATGGTTACCGTCGATGAGAACCTCGCCAAGCTGCAAGGAAGTTGTCTGTTCAGTAAGCTCAACGCCAACTCAGGTTTTTGGCAGCTTCAGCTAGAACCCCAGTCACGTCTCCTAACTACATTTGTGACCCCGTATGGCCGGTTCTGCTTCAACTGCTTGCCGTTCGGTATCAGCTCTGCACCCAAAGTGTTCCAGCGCACTATGTCACGCATCCTAGAGGGATTGGATGGTATTGTATGCCATATGGACGACATATTAATCCATGGCCCATCCCAAGAACTCCATGATCAGCGACTGCGTAAAGTGATGACCAGGCTTCGAGAGAAAGGACTGACTCTGAATGAGAAGTGCGAATTTTCTAAGAAGAAAATCACATTCCTTGGGCATGTTATCTCGTCGGAGGGTGTAGCTGTCGACCCTGACAAGACCAAGGCTGTGCAGAACTTCCCAACTCCAACAACGGTCAATGAGCTGCAGAGGTTCAGCGGAATGGTAAACCAACTAGCCAAGTTCCTACCAAACCTTGCAACTCTAAATGAGCCTCTTCGTCAGCTGCTGAAGAAGGATCAACACTGGCTGTGGAGTGAACCACAGAAGAAGAAGGCATTCAAGGAGATCAAGGATAAACTGACATCCACCGAAGTCCTGGCTCACTACGACCCAAACAAACGCTGCATCGTAGCTGCTGACGCCAGCCAGAGTGGCCTTGGGGCTGTTCTGCTTCAAGTGGACAAGGAAGGAAACAGAAGACCCATCTCCTATGCATCACGATCTCTCAGCGACGCAGAGAAACGCTATGCTGTTATAGAGAAGGAAGCACTAGCATCAACATGGGCATGCGAGAAGTTTACAGACTATATACTTGGGACCAAATTCACCCTCGAAACGGACCATCGACCACTGTCCTCTACAGATCTGTCGAAATTACCAGCTAGAGTGATGCGATTCAGACTCCGTATGATGAAGTATGCTCCCGAGATCGTATACATCCAAGGTAAAGACCAGACAACAGCGGATGCCCTATCCCGTGCACCATCTAGTGCACCAACAAAGAAGGAAATGATCCTTGTGGAAGAGGCGGAGGAGATTAAAGATGTGATGATGAAACATCTACCAGCTTCTGACCGTCGCCTGCAAGAAATAGCAGTAGCCCAGGATCATGACTCCATTTGCAAACAAGTTAAGTCGTATTGCATCAACGGTTGGTCACCCATCATGCCAAACTCTACCCTACTCCGTCCATACTGGGACAAGAAGCATCACCTAACAGTCAACGACGACTTGCTGATGTACGACACTCGCATCGTCATACCCCAGGAACTACAAGCCCACTGCCTGGAACAGATCCACATGGGTCACCTCGGAATGACCAAATGCAAGGGTAGAGCGTACAACTCTGTGTGGTGGCCCTGTATCACAAGCCAAATCGAGGCCATGTGCAACAGGTGTAAGACTTGCACTCTTCATCGCCCTGAACGGATGGAACCTCTCCTTCCACTCTCCCCAGCCGAGAGACCATGGGACAGAGTTGCAACAGACCTGTTTGAGATGGACAAGAGACAGTTTGTGGTCATTGTGGACTATTACTCCAGGTGGATTGATTTTAAAGAGCTTACCTCAACCACTTCAACAGCTGTCATCCGAGTCCTGTGTGAGATATTTGCTACTCATGGGACCCCAAACGTTGTGGTATACGACAATGGACCACAATACTCGTCCAGAGAGTTTGCTGAATTCGCAAATGAGTGGGGCTTCACACATGTGACCTCCTCTCCAAGGTATCCAGCTGCAAACGGAGAGGCAGAGAGAGCGGTCCAGACTTCTAAAAACATCCTGAAGAAGAACTGCAATCCATATCAAGGACTCTTAGCATACAGGACGGCACCCCTCCACAATGGCAAGACACCAAGCGAAATGCTTATGTCTCGACATCTCCGCACCAACCTACCATCAACCAAAGCCAGCCTAACACCGGAACTGGTCGATCAAGAGAGCCACCTCCAAAAAGAGGAGAAGTACAAAGCAAAGTACACGGAAGACTTCAACAAAAGACACCGTGTTGTTGCCTTGCCTCTGCTCCACTCTGGAGATCAAGTCTTCATAAGAGACCAAGGCTGCTATGGCAGAGTAACAGAGCAGGTAAAAGAACCACGCTCTTACAAGGTCGCTCTGGAAAACGGACAGGATGTTAGGAGAAACAGAAGGCCACTGATCCATACTGGGATTGACACCTGCAACCCTGCTGAAGAAACTCCGCCGGTTCTAGTGACACCCCAGCCCAAACCCTCAACTCCTAGAAAGGTCATTTCCAGGCCTGTCCCCAGCCCTACCAAAACCAACAGCCCTGCCAAGCCCAACACTAACCCTCCAGTTCCCACTACCTATCAAACCCGGTCAGGTCGAAATATTCAGCCAACCCAAAAACCTGATATGGTTTATTTCTAAGAGATAGAGTAGGGTACAGATAAGCCTAGATAAGCCTATTGATCTGTTAACAGTATTTTCTAGTCTTTGAAAATCTATGTCATCTAAATACTCCTAAGTCATATCAAAGATTGAATCTCAACCAAAGGTTTTTATTGAATATACCTCTGTACTTAAAAAGGGAGATGTTGTATCCTATGCTTATCCTATGTACTGATACGCCACCTACCATACACTGAATAAACTAGACTACCTACAACATGGCTTCCCTTGTGCTAGATACGACAATCTATGGCAGAGCCATACGACGACGCAGACAATTAGATTATATATTTTGTTACCTTTTTTAATGTGATAATCCTAGATTCTTTACGTTTGTTTTTGACGCCATTGACAAGCGTGACTGTTTGACTTGGTGGAAGTGAGCCCCAAACGAGAGCATCATGCAGGCGCAGAGGAGACAAGCACCTATGGAAATCTTTATGTACGCTTACCGATGGACATAATGGTGGGCGCTTCAAATCATTTAACAGATCGTTGGTCGTAATTTTCGACGTTTTTTACGACGACCTGTTCAGTAAATCTGACTGGCTTGATCGGTGTAGGTAGGTCTATAGTATGTGTTTCTGCGGGCGGTTGGTGACGAACCCAGGGAAAATTTCAAAGTAAAGTGTTTTATATGCGGTTCTTGTCATAGTTCCGATATTTTGGATGTGTGGGGGGCCGTGTGAAATGTTTAAGAAGAAGCTACGCTTTTGCCTGCAAAAGGCGGAATTGGCCCGATTGGTCCAGAGTATTACCGCAAGATTAATTTGGGTGTTGGTGTCTTAGGCTATGTAGTTGTATTATATAAATATGGAATCTTTTTCTCATTTTCAATGCTGCCCACCACCCCACCCCCCGGCTCCCGCTTCCCTCCTACGCTTTTGTTTTGGTGTCTAATAATAGGCCTACACATGCCTGTGTGCGGCATGTGTACCGCCAGCAGTAGTGGCGTCGTAGCGGCTTGTCTAGGAACTAAAATGCGGCAACGGCTGTTGATTTGAATCTTCCCAATGCAATCTTCCGAGCTATACCTGACCCTACCGTTGTATATATACAGTATTGATGTATCGATTCCGGCCAAAATTGCAAGGAAAACCTCTTTAGATTGTCATCATTGTAGATAGAATATGCGGGGGAGCACGATCGTGTTGGCAAAGACGGCAGTAATTCTCGTTTCCCCATCTATTGCGCCCAACCGTGATAACGGGTACGATTGATTAGGGGGTAAAGAATAGCCATTGGCGGCTTTTTTTTAAAAAAAAGCGGTGGTCGTGCAGTGTCAAGCAATGATGCATAACCCTTTTGATAATGGTTGACACACATATACTCTCAATAAGGGAAATGATTATTTCATTTTATTTAATTGTTTTGTAAATTCCCATCCATCCAATACAAAATTAAATCACCAGACTGACCCATGTCCATCTGGTGAAGCAAGAACCACAACCTGAATGTATTGCTTGCCAAACTTCACTCACTGTCAAGCATCTTCTACTGGAATGTGCAGACTTTCATGATGCCCGTATCAAATATATCAATGCTCCTGACCTCAAATCACTATTTAATGTCAATGTTCAATGGTGACAATGTCATCAAATACCTAAGAACTGCTGGTCTGTTCTCTTTGTTATAGTATGTTTCATTCAAAACCAAACTTTCTGTTATTATTGTTATTTCTAATTTTATTTTTCAATTTATTTACAGCTGGACTGTAAACTAAATCATTTTAAATCTGATTTTAATAACCCTCACTGCCATGAATCGTCAATGGTGACAATGTTATCAAATATCTAAGAACTGCTGGTCTGTTCTCTTTGTTATAGTATCTTTCATTCAAAACCAAACTTTCTGTTATTATTGTTATTTCTAATTTTATTTTTCAATTTATTTACAGCTGGACTGTAAACTAAATCATTTTACTCCTCTCATCTAATTTCAATAACCCTCACTGCCATTATGACTGAGAATTAAATCGTGAAAATAGTTATTTGTGTTATATTTCTTTTCATTCCTTCTGTGGGGCCTGGAATTCGAAAAAATCTAATTCAAGGCCTGGAAAAACCCTGGAAAATGGGCATTCGGTCAAGGGCGTGGAAAATCATTATGATTATGAGCCTTAATTGAATCCTGTTGGGATCTATTAAATGGCCTTGACATTTTCGAAGATTCGGGTTCTTACTGTACCAATTTGCCCCTTGCACACCTTTCACCCAGTGAAAGTAAAAGTTGAAAAATGGTGATTGTTATGAATTATAGATATAATACTGGTTCAATACATCATTGGCGTAAAGATAACAATAACTACAACTCCCAGGTCCTGTCATTAAGATTATGAAAAACCAGTGAGAAAAATCACCCGGAAGCCTTGAATTTCTTCAGTCCAAAAGCGTGGAGACCCTGTCATATCTTTTGTACACAATAGCCTGTCATCATTATGTTCCATATGTAAAGGAGATCAAGATTAATTGATTTTTTAGAGAAAATCACAGAAATGGAACGGCTAAATGTTTTATTGTAGAACTTTTAATAAAAATTAAATTTCAATTATTCTGGGATATCAACAATTACGTGGTGCAGGGATCGGGAGAACAACTTATCAGGCATTCTTGCCCAGCTGGAGAAACCGAATAAATAGTCACTTTCTTTCAATATATTCTAACGGAAACATCAAATCAATCACCTTATAAAGACCGGGTCTGATGTCTCAATGATACTAGGGTGAGATTATTTGAATAAGTTTTTCTCCCAAGCGGGGGACACTTCATTAATAATTAGTCTTTATAGGGCGTTGCCTCAGTCTGGGGACTGATTTCGATTTTAATCATGCATTACCTAGATTCATTTCAACGTGCAATAGGGGGCGTGCACCTATTTACTGAGGGCGGGGGGTAAAACAGTTTAACCCTGACTTGGATGAATAATTTGAACAAGTCCAGCCCTCAAGCTCCCAAACCCAAATGAATAATTTGGGAAATGGTACAGGAACGAAATGAATAAGAAAAATCTGGCACAAAATAAAACCTTGACCACCCATGAATTTCTCATCTTTTATTTCGGGGATGTTGAACATTCCGTAGACTACATCTTAGCAAATATCATGCAGTGAAGTTTCTTAACCCCAAGCTATTTCAACATGTCACAATACATGTACACGATTACAGAGTTGACATCTTGAAAATGTTATCATAGTTTATTATAAATATACCAAGAGGGATAACAACCACTTCATTTCTATGAATCATTAATTATTACATTAAACTTTACTATGATAGTAAATAGTAACATCAAGCAAGGGGGATATTCAATAGTAAGCAATCGGGCTAAACAATAGACTTAATTTACAAATTGTACACATATAATAATGTAATAACTCCTTATAATATTATACTAAAAATAGTGTCTTTATCATATCTAATCTGTTTGCCATTCAGCAAAGAAATCGTTGCCTTTGTCATCCACGACAATGAAAGCAGGAAAATCTTCGACTTCCACGCGCCAAATGGCCTCCATTCCTGAAACAAAAGAATATTATTGAGGCCATTTATACACAGGGAATACGGACATTTTTCTTGGATAGAAAAGACTCCTTTGGAAGGAATCTTTGTAAAGATGAATATTCTATAACTTAACTAGTTGTAAATTCTAAATTTAATTATTTCCCAAGGAAATGAAACTACAATACATGTGTTAAGATTTTAACAAGACATGTACAAGGCTAAACATACGCCTAGTGCATTGATGGAAAACCCACTATCTTGTTCGATGTTATCCAAACTATGGCATTGGAGTGTACCTTAATTCATCTAATTCCTATTATATTTAGTGTTAACTTTACTCAGTTAATAATAGTAATTGCAAATAATATGTATAGGTTGAATAATTGACTACCTATAAACCGTTTCTTTATTATTGCCCAAATCTCTCTATTAGTATTAGAGGTATACATAGCTTACCTAATTCTGGATATTCTAGTACTTCCACCTTCTTGATACAATTCTGGGCGAGGATAGCGGCTGGTCCACCAATACTTCCCAGGTAGAATCCTCCATACTTATGGCATGCTTTGGTTACCTGTTAAATGGTTACAAACATCTTTTAGGAATCTATCTGTCTGTCATGAACTTACAAGCCAGAAGTATTAACAGTTTGAGCATAAAATAAAATACACATGTAGGTCTAATAATTCTCACTTAAATCAGAAAAGACGAGGCTGGGAATCGAGTTTGTTTGATTATTTTGACTTGCTTTTTCATTGGAAAAGAAAGTAATTGAAATAGATAATAGATCAATCTTATTTAGCTAACTAAAATAAATGAACAACTCTTGTTTCATTGTACGGTAACTGCTTTGAAGATTCTAGTAGTTCTCAAACCATGTTCTTTGGTTTGAGAACTTTTAAGAAGTTAGAGAGGATACTGACCTGTTTGCTACGGTTGCCTTTAGCCAACATGACCATGGAGCCTCCTGCTGCTTGCAACATTTCTACATAAGAGTCCATACGCCCTGCTGTAGTGGGACCAAACGATCCACTGGCATATCCCTGAATAAACAAATTTAATGATCATTTTATCCTCAAAATTCACAAAAAATAGGTTTTCTATAACTCAACGCTTGAAACGAGCACTCGTAATGATGATTGTAAGCTAGATATCTATTTATTTCTCAAATGACGATGTTTCCATATAATATCATTTCACATAGAATTTTCGATGTTTATATACTTCTATAGGGTTAATGCTAATTAAAAGGTATATCATTTTTGTTGAGTGTGTTATATCACCCTAAAGGTAGTCTGTTATATCCCCCTAAACCCCCTAGCGATTAGGAGCAGACCACAAAGTACTCCTAAATCATGTAGAGTTCTCCCCTAATGATATGTACTTATGTAGGGGATGACTGTGGGACATGTAATTATATATCTGTGTAAATGGGGTTAAATAGTGAGCAACTTAATAATTACGGTCCAGTCAGTTTGCTAATCTTCCTAGAAGTGTTTTATCTCAAAATATGTGAGCGGGTTGCTCCATGTCGCAGTGGCTCCACCTACACCACTCACTCGGTAGCTGGCTCACATGACAGTAGCCTATACAGGGTCTCCGCGCCTTTGGACTAAAGAAATTCAAGGCTTTTCAAGGCCTTTCCAGACTCATTTTAGTGATTTTCCACGCCGATATCAATGATTCTTTTTTTTGGATAGAAGAAATTTTAACAAGTTTTTTATTCATATCAATCATCGTTTTCAACTTTTACTTTATGAGTCACTCTGTGGACAGTGAAACAACAAAATGAAACTATTTAAAAAAAGTCCCTGAAGAAGGTAACCCTTAGTACCGAAACGTTGGAATCGCACATCGATAATACAACTTGAAGATAATAATCACCTTATAAAAATCGCCGAATCTCTGGTTTTGGTGTCCTATCAACTTATAAGATTATTTTAAACAAAAGCTGTATTTACCTCAGGAGTTTTGGCAGGGCCGGCATAGTAGACGGGGTGGTCCTTCATGTACTGAGGCAGTCCCTTCCCAGCCTCCAGTCGCTCTTGGAGCTTGGCGTGAGCAATATCTCTAGCCACCACCAGGGTGCCAGTGAGCTGCACACGAGTCCGTACTGGGTACTGAGTCAGTGTGGCAAGCTGCTCACTCATTGGCTGGTTAATGTTCACCTAGACAGAGAAACAAAGTTGTTTTTTTACATCTCTAAAACATTAATTGATTAATCAAATGATGGGCTCATGTAGAGTTCGAAGCTGGAACAGAAATGGAAGGTTTTTTTTTTTAATATTTCAAAAACATTATATCATAAGTATAGGCTAGTTTATGTGGAACTGAAATAATAGAGATAAAGCTTTTATACGTCCCTGAAATATCATATATTTTTGTTTTTGTACTGTCACTTAAGACACTATATTTTATAATTTTTAGAGACTTACCGGAGGAAGTTGAATTAAAATTTAGATTTTTATGAGCAACACATAGGGTTGCGGGAGTAAATAGAGATCCCGCGCCGTGGTATCACATGACGTCAGACTTCAGACTTGGAGAAAAGCTGCAATAACAATATTAATGCAACAAATATCGCCACCAAAATTTTATTAATTTTACTTTACCGAGGAATAATGTGAGCATTAATGAAACCAGGGAGGGTTGTAAATATTCAGGGAGGGCTATTTACTCCCGCAACCCTATGTGTTGCTCATAAAAATCTAAATTTTAATTCAACTTCCTCCGGTAAGTCTCTAAAAATTATAAATTTTTTACTCGCAACCCATTTGGGTGCGGAACTAAATAGAGATTTTCAGAGCTTGCATTAATGTTCGTAGGTTTTCTCCAACGAAACAATTATCAAAAAACGCCCAATAATCTCAAGTCTCAACAGTGTTTATTACACCATAAACAGTAAATCTCAACAGTGTTTATTACACCATAAACAGTAACATGATTCATCATGAGGCTAAATTGAGAATAGCGTCCGCTACACGCGGCGCTTCCTCTACCTGCTTAAAGTAATGTCTGCCAAACGAGACAGCACATTTCCATCCTGCGTGACGCATAATATCATTCAATTTAACACCAATTTTTGCTGCTGCAGACGCAGACGCACCTCGCGTTGAATGCGAGCCATATTTGCTTACATCAATGCCTGACAATCTTAACGTTGTCAAGGTCCAACGTGCTAAAGTATCTCTAGAAATCGACCCATGAGGACGAATATAACTCACTAACAAGAACTTACAATTCCCTCGTAACTTTTTTGTACGAGCTAAATAGGCCTTAACCGTGGCCACAATACATAAATTCACATTCATAATGTAAGGTCTCAAGACCATAACATCCAGGGGGTCGCCCAATCTGTTGTGTTTCAACAAGCTAGTCAGAAAAAATACAATTTCTCGATCATAAATCTTCATAGAATCAATCCTCAGATGGATTATCGTTTGTCCACGTTGCGACGTGACCAACAACAATAACATAGCCAATTTAAAGGTTAACAATTTCAGCGAAAGCTTTTCATTCTGACCCCAAGCGTTTAATTCGTTCAAGACTTCTTTGACATCCCAAAACTGGGAGTACTTAGGTTTAGGAGGGTTTAGTTCGTAGACCCCTTTCACTAGATTACACACAATACCATTTTTACCGAAACTATCTCCATTCAAACTCTTAGGTAAAATGAGACTTAAAGCACACCGGGCTGAGTTAATGGCTCCATGACCTAACCCTTGTTCCATCAAATGTCTTAAAAATCTGCATACTTCTCCTAAAGAAGGTTTCAGTACATCAAATTTTACACAATACAAGGCCCATTCCCTGATATAAGTAGAATACAATCTTTTTGTACTTGGGCGCCAAGCATGCATAATTAATTGAATAGTCTTCTCATCAATACCTTGTTTTTCTAAGACTCTTGCGAGAAAAGGTATGCTAATAGTGGAATTCTTTGAAACACTTGAACTTTGTTTGGACTCCCGTGGGGTAACAGGTTTCGATTTCCCTGCCGAAATCGAATTACTCTGCTTGCCAGATTCCCCGCCGTTGCTGCCCAGGGCTGACTTTCCCACGCCGGAAGAACCAGAACACATAGCATCTTGCTCTGTACAATCTTTGTTAACACTTTGCCTGCAAGGCTGAAAGGAGGAAAACAGTATATTAGACCTCCACAAATAGACCAATCTAGCGAGAAAGCATCTTGCTTCCAAGCTTCTGGCTCTGGTCGCCATGACACAAATCTTTCACATTTACAATCAATTCGCGAAGCGAACATGTCCACCCATGGTGTACCGAACTCTTTACAAATTCGTCTAAAAAGTTTCGACCCGAGTTCCCATTCTATATCATCATTGAACACTCTCGATTCCCTGTCCGCGCTGATGTTCAGCACGCCAGGAATATAAACTGGCGTTAGCCAAATATTGTGTAATTCACACCACGCCCAAATTTCTTGGGCCACCTTATTACATCTTTCAGAACGCACCCCACCCATCTTGCGGACGTAAGCACGAGCCGTAGTGTTATCTGTTAAAGTCCTAACATGAATGTCCTTGTCTACAACCAGACTTTGCAATCCATACAAAATTGCTCTAAGTTCCAAAACATTAATGTGATCGTTAATCTCATTTTCTTTCCATCTACCACCTGCTGTGATACCATCCATCGTGGCACCCCAACCTGCCATCGATGCATCTGTGTATAAATCTTTAGCCTGAGGAGAAAAGTGAATTTCTCTCTCGGCTAGAACAAAATGATCCAACCACCATTTAATATCTTCCAAACCTTTTTCAGAAATTTTCATCTTCGCATCAAAATTGCCCCTGTTAAACGCCAGAGCTTTCACCTTGTCTGATTCCAAGTTCTCAATATGGGCACCTCCATATTTAATACAAATCGAATAAGCTATCATAAGGCCTACCAAGCCTGAAACCTCACGAATAGTAGGTTTCCTTTTCCCCATCAGCTCGTGAGCAGAAAGTACAAATTTGTCAATTTTATCTTGAGTGGGATAAATTGTCATCGACTGAGAGTTTATCAAAAAACCCAAAAATTGTAATTCCTGACAAGGTTCTACAACCGATTTTTCGGCATGTACAGTAAATCCTAACTCATCTAACAATCTTGCCAATTCATCAATGGCGATTTTACATTCTTCATAAGAATTTGCAATCACAAAAGAATCATCTATGTATTGAAAACATTCAAAACCTCTCCCCTCAAAGATGCAAAAACCGGTACCATAATTTTTGTAAAAATTCTGGGACCTGAAGTAAGTCCCATAGGCATCCCTACATATTGATAGAGAACCCCATTCCAATAGAATCGAAAGAATTTCCTAAATTCAGGAAGAATAGGTACCGAGTAGTAAGCATCTTTTAGATCGACTGACCCCATCCAACGATTGTGTTGGACTAAGTCTAACGCAGTTTGGAAATTGGACATCTTGAAATGTTCATATGTAATACACAAATTCAGCTTAGTTAAATCGAGAATAACTCGGAATTTTCCATCAGGCTTAGGTCGGAGAAATATGTTGGAAATAAATTCACCCGGCTCATTTATCGCTACTTCGATTACTCCTTTAGATAACATGGTTACCACTTCAAGTTCCACTTGACATTTTTCTTCATCAGAAAATCTAAAAGGAAAGGGAATTCTTCCCTGTACTGGGTAAGAGTCGAACTCTAAACCTATACCTCTGACCATATCTAAAATCCAAGGATCGGAAGTAATTTCCGCCCATTTGTGTACATAATTTGCAATGTTACCTGCCTGAAAATTCTCACTCGAGTGATACAAATCCAGTCTCACCTCTGAGGACCGTTGACTATCTACTGCTTGGTCGACCCTTTGGGAAAATCCTTCTGTGGATTAGGATTAGGAGCCCTATATCTAGGCCGATAATTCCCTGAAGCTTGCTGGGGAAAGCGAGGAGCTGGAAAACGTGGAGGCATGAAATTCTGTCGAAACCCTCCGAATCCTTGTTGGAACATGTTCTGGAAATTCCCTTTAAACGGGAATCTAGGTCGCTGCTGACGAGGCTGTTGACCCTTAGGGCGAGGCGCTTGGGGTGTCAGAGCCGATTGTACTTCGTTGGCTGCCTTAGCCGCTTTCAGAGAAGCCTGGAGGTTTCCTCCGAATAACCACTCAGCATTTTCATCTTTAACATTCGCAACCGACTTGGCATAAGTCTGGTTTATCTTGGGCTTCAAAAGGTCCCTCCTCTTGGAAGAGATCCCACAATGGACATTGACTAGGAATTGATAGACATCCAGAAGATTCTGTCCTACCTTATCCATTTCTTTATTTTTCTTTCCTTGTTTGAGAATAACATCTCCGATCGGGGCTAACGCAATCATAGCTGCAGACACTCCCTTCTGCATAGCCCTCAGCGTAATATCATTAGATCTTGCATTATCCGCATTCACTGCCTTGGCATTAAAAATATCTTGGTCGCATTTCTGCGCCATAAGCCTGTCCACATTTTCTGGTCTCGGATAATCCTCCATGGACCCTTCAAGGTCCTGTTGACTAAAACCTTTTTCGAAAGAATTGTTAATGAACAGAGCCAAATGAGGGCCGATCGCTGGACCTCGCTTCTTACTTTTCTCTTGTTTACTAGTGGCTTCTTGTAACTTAGTCCACAACTCCCCGTCTGGATAAGATTCTGCTTCCAGCGGGTCAACTTGTGCGGCGGAAGGCTCTTCTGCCTCTTGGCCTTGAGGTTGGAGGAGGTTTTGCATAAATGCCTTAACCATCATCTGATTCCAATCCACCTGGGAGTAGTTCTCAGTTCCCGACTGATCACTTCCGCCCACTTCACCGGAAGTAGACGCCTCGTTCATCTCAGTGACGTCATTTTCAACACGCGCTCTCTTGGCGCCATGTCCGCCATTTTCCTTTTCAACGTTCGCCTTGTCTGACGGTTTATCCGTCCCAGACGGCTCCGCTGACTCTGACCCAGAGTCAGAAACATCATGAGATTTAGTAGAACTTCGATTTTTAGGCATCTACAATAAAGAAAACCAAAATTAAAAAAGTTATCGAGTTACCAAGGAGACGGCCAACAACCGTTCGAAACATCATTTAAGCTTAAAAAGGTTCTAGAATCCACTTCAACCCTCGGGAAGAAGAGATTTAGATATAAAACTAATCTCGAACAAAAAAGTCCGAAGAATTTCATACATAAAAGGAACTTTGAAAACGGCGCACCGTTACGTCCCTGAACGATCACCTCGTGGGCGAGTCGAACCGCGGTCCGACGATCGTTATCACTTATAATTAATTAATTACAAAGAATCAATACCAAATTTTACTCCCAAAGGGATCCAAGTCCCTTAAGGAAGAAATATTACCAATTTCTTTACCAAGAAAAAGAAAAGGTGACGATAAAATTCGAAAAACTTACCTTCGGTGAGGGAGCTCGAATTTTCTGAGTCTGATCAACACCGCGAAAACCGCGCGAACTGACGTCACGTGATACCATGGCGCGGGATCTCTATTTAGTTCCGCACCCAAATGGGTTGCGAGTAAAAATATAATCCATATAATATAAAGCTAGAGCGATTTCTAGGAAAGGAGGGAGAAAAGAAATGGTAGAAAGAAGGTTTTCTTTGTCCGGAATGTTCTCGGAATTTGTTGTTTTACAAACCACTTTACTCATCTTTAGAGGTCTCTCCCCTCTCTCTGGATGTCGTCGTATGTGGTTTGTGAAGGTATTTGGGGTGGAAATGTGATTTTGAAGCCTTTTTTAAATTGGGATAACCACACTCTATTTATAGCCTGGGAAAGCCCCTGTGAGATACTACGTCATTTCCCACAACCTACGTCCAGGGGGACCTAACTATATGAGTAATTCTCCCAATAGGGCATCATTTGGTTTTCCAGCCAGGGGCATCTAAAAGCAGTATTTAGGATGACCAGGACCCGGTTTCTTAGTCACTAAATCTTGGTTTAAGTTTGGATAAAACACAAAATAAAACCCTTTTTATATTTAAGAATTAAAAGTCTGTTTCTAAGTTATCGCTAAACTACATTGGGATTTTAGATTTTGGTTATAGCCAAACCATGTTATGATGTGGTTTAAGCCTGGTTTAACACCTGTGCAAGATGGAAGAGGTAGCAGATGAGGTTTGCTTTTACTCCCAGTTCACTAAATTTTAATTTCTTGGCTTCGGGACCATATTATATAATAATAGGAGACACAGAGCATCTGTCAGTATCAAAGGCATCGGTGTGAAGGATGGTAAACCCGGGTTTCTAAAAGGATTGTTGGTTTAAAATGGTTTTGCAAGATTCCAAACCCTTTTGGGGTTTTAAAATGGTTTAATAAGACAAAAACAAAAATCCCTGTCTGAAATCGGAAATGGGGTTGGGAGAGAAAAACGGGTATGAAAGTCAGAGAAGAGGGGGAGGGAAAAGAGGGAGAGGGGGAAGTGTGGGGAGAGAGGGGGACCGTCCGGAGGACGGGTACTTTGCTAGTTATATATAAAAGTTTATGCTAAACTAAAAGCAGAAATTGACCAAACAAAGAAGGACCTAATGCAGAGGTAGAATGACTTTCAAACATGGACTTTAAATGTGTGGAGGGGACATCTTTTTTGCACAGACACAGAACTACGATGATGTAGGCGGGGGTTGGGGTTGGGCTGGGGGTCATGAAATTTGCACAAACTTTCAAAGGGGGAGGGGGAGGGGGGAGGGACAAGACATTTTGCACAGTGGTTAATTATGTTGCCTTTATATTGAATGTCTGTTAAAAACCATTTCTCATCGGGGAAGTAATTCTTTTCGAAAAGCTCATATTACTTACCTTGACTACTTCAGAACCAAGGTGGCTCTCGTCGATTTCGGGCAGGTACTTGGAAGGGTCCGTCTCCAGTTGCTCGAGGAATATACCCTCACTCGTTATTTTACCCAAAATCTAGGAAGGAATTAAAAGCGAGCTTTAACAAAGAAAGACAAAAATGATATGACCACCACTTCAAGAGTCGTATATACTAGAAGCTCAATAGAATGTAATCTAAACAGATCTTTAAACATATACTATATTCTCTTATGTATTTGACTCGATTGACATAGTTATCAGTGTTATTTAACATTCATTTATATTGTTTGATTTATACAACAATATTCTTTATTACACTGAAATATACAAAGGAGAATACCCATCAGACTATTTATCAGTTCTTCTGGTGTATGACGTGTTGTTTTTGATAGGGGACTCAACGATCGCGAATCCCCTTCCCTGTTTTGTAACACTAGATGCGCTGCTTGATATAGTTATATAAAATTGAGCACTTTTCTTATCATAGAACAACAGAAAATAAATATAAAATATAAATACCTGTCTGTCAGCCGAACATGAGACGCCGATACCGACAGGGCAGGACGCTCCATGACGTGGTAGACGTATGACTCTGACGTCATGACAGAAGTATTTGCCGCCAAACTGGGCACCAATACCGATACTCTGGGTTAATTTGTGAACTTCCTTCTCTAGCTCCAGGTCTCTGAACCCTCGACCATGGTCATTTCCTAGCGGGAAATATTCATCAAAACAATCGTTATTTGTTAGAGGAGGACAGCTGATGCGGGGTACATCAAGGGAACCTCTAATGGTCCAAAGCTGGTGAAATATTACCAATCGATATATTCTAGATGATGTGTACATTTGTAAAAGTGAATATATTAATTATGAATGTCCAGAAGAGAGGAATCTGTCCAAAATATTTAAACCAACCAGAGGACAGGTCTATCGCATCTGACATTCAGAGGGGGGAAATTAAGAGCGTTTCATAATATGGGATTAAAGACAGTATAACAGAGTGTTTATACCGTATTTATACAGACAGCTTCAAGCCTTGGCCTCGCAACTATCCAACTTTTGGTTTAGTTAGAAATAATTTTCATGAAAATTTCACACACACATATTTTTATGTAGCATGTACACAGTGTACCAATTACAAAACAAATATTTTCTTAAATATTCAACATGTAAGAAAATACAGGTAAACACTAATAAACGTTTGACCTTGAACATTAAGAACATATAACTCACCTGACGGGTAGAGGTTGTCGAGATATTTAGTAGAAGCTAGTTTTACAGTTTTAAGGTTGTACTCAGCAGAGGTCCCACCAATTACCACAGCCAAGTGATAGGGAGGGCATGCAGCCGTACCAAGAGTCTACAATATAAACAAATAACTTATTACATCGTAGAAAATAGTCTAGTACTCGCCAGGGGTTATTTAACCTTATACGGGGGAGGGGTCCTCAGCTAGGCCCTATAGGATACTGGGGAGGGGCAAGAGAAGAATGTGCGAAAAATTTATGTGCAAAATTGTATGACCCCTCCTTAAGTCTTGTGCAAAATTTCATGAACCCCCCCCCCCCACCACCGCATCGTCATTGTAGATCTGAGTCTGTGCAAAAAAAGATGCCTCCCCCCGCCCCCCCCCCCCCCCCACACACACACTTTTAGGGTCTGCGCAAAAAAAGGTGCCCCCCCTTCAGAGTCTGCACTTCCTGCACTCCCCCCCCCCCCCCTTCCCAAGCAAGGGTTTGATTGGAATTAAAGGACTTAAATAGCCAACATTTCTCCGTGTTCTTGCCTAGAACTTTACATCATCCTATGATCATATTTGTTTGTTGTTATTGTTTGCCTGTCATGCCAACACGTTTACCAGCCGATATATAATCCAATATCAAACCTCCCAGCTTGCTGAGACAGGTTTTTTTTATTGAGCTGATGCCTAGCGTGGATATTATTATCTGAAGATTGAAGAACACGACAGTCGATTCAGATCCATTATTAATGGACTGATTCCATATATTTATATCATGATCGGGGGTTGTACACCCGGGAACAGAGTTAAATCCGACCATTGTATAACGTCACAGAGAAACCACGCGTGAATTTAGGCGTATTCATTTAGAGGCTTTCTATTGGTCAATGACCGATGGACTGTACTAGCTAGGGGAGGACCAGGTGAAATTTGATCTGAGACAACAGTACATTTTGTTAATGTTCTATGGTGAAATAATACTTAAATGATTTATATTTATTCATTAAACATGTCTCATGACTGAACACCTCTGTCACACAAGGTGAATTGCGTAATTTACGCCTCAAAACGCGGGCATTGTTTTTCCATGACGCCCCCTAGTAAAAAATGAACCGCGACGTTGCGCTGCATGTGACGTCACGCCCATTCAAACGTCATACGTTTCGAGAGTTGTCACTCAAAATGGCGGATCGTTGTACGAACTAGGTAAATAAAGAATTCGTTTCTGACTTCTTTTCTAAACATGAGATCATGATATAAAAATAGAATATAACTCGACTTGTGTCTAGGAGACTGCATACGATGGCCACTCGTTTTTACTGATGTGACGATCTCTCTCGAGGCCTGGCGGCCTCTCGAGAGATCGTCACATCAGTAAAAACTCGTGACCATCGTATACAGTCTCCTAGACACGAGTCTCATTATAATCTATCTTAATATACTACTACTGAGTAGTAGTATACGGAATCAGTCCATTAATAATGGAGTACTAGGGTCGAGGGATTTATCCTCTGTTCTCTAAGTAAAAGTAAGTCTAAGTAAAATATCTTTTGATTTGATTTGAAAAATGTTCAGCCTAATAAACATTCCCAGACTCTTCTATCACAAACCCACTTGCTAACAATACTTATGTATTGCAGGGTGTCCGCACTTTTGGACAGAAGAAATTTAAGGTTTTACAAGGCCCTTACTTAATGACGGGACCTGTGGATTGTAGTTATTATTGTTCATAGGCCAATGATGTAATTAACCATTTTTATATTCAGATTTTATATCAATTGATATCTAAAACAATCCCCGTTTTTCAACTTTAATTTTTGTGAGTCACTCTGTGGAAGGTGTGAGAGGGGCGAACCAGGGAAAAGTCTACAGTTACAAACAGAATCTTCGGATATTTCAAGGCCATTTAATAGATCACAACGTGATTCAAGGCTGATATATTGATTTTCTGGGCCCTTCGACCAAAATGCCGATTTTCAAGGCCTTGAATTCATTTTTCCAAGTTCAAGGCTTTTCCAGGCCCCGCGGAGACCCTGTATTGAGAGGAGAGTGAATTTAAAACAAATATTATCATGACAACTTCTTCCAACCAATAGCAAATACAATTCAATATTCCAGATTATGGGAGATGGCAGCACATACATGGAATAAATTAACGATATTCTCTTTAAAAACACACAATAAACAGTCCTTGGTTACCTTGACTTTCTCCTCGATGAAGCTGAGGAGTTTCTTAGGGTTAAGGAGAGCTTTGGTTTGCTGGTATAGGAAGGTTTTGTTGGCCGATCCTCCGCCTTTAGCGATGAACATAAAGTGGTACTCATTACCAGGGGTGGCGTAAATCTCTATCTGTCCTGGCAGATTGGTGCCTGTGTTCTTTTCTGTGTACATGTCCAATGGTGCTACCTGCAATATGGTAAATAGCCACAAACAAATAAGAATTATTTCTATTCAGGGATATTAATGGAAACTGCAGTGACAAATTAAGTTAAATCTGCTTACAACTACAGTCACAAATACGAGTACGGTACCATGGTGAGATTCTTGTAGTTTTATATATATATATCTGTTTAGAAAACAAATTTTTACTTGATTTTCACTATAAAAAAAACTCGGAATCCTATACTAAAGAAATTAGAAAAATGTGACAAACACAGCTTGAGAGCTTGTGATTTCTATCCAAAATACTCACCATTTCTTAAATAAAATCACTAGGATATTCCATATAAAAACGAAAAGAGACATCAGATTACACATAGTTTCAATACCACTTGACCAAAGTACATACCTGGGAGTAACGTAAATTTTTGGAAGTGTATGTGTTGTAGATACCACGCGAAATGGAAGCTTCGTCGTTTCCGTCTGTCCAAACATACTGACCCTTTTTCCCTACAAGTGGTAGAAAATACTATTATTAAATATCATGCGACAGATTCATTCACTTATTTCTACAACAGTGCTTCCAAATATACCTAAGGCCTCCATCACTCACTCCTAAATCTAAGTTCTCCATTTACATTTCATCTGCGATACCTGGTATATGTCAAACTCTTTATTCCTGTGGCTATATGATATAGGCACAGATGTTTAGGCAAAGGTAGCGGGACAGGTATCAGCCTATTCAATTTATTCTTCTCTCGCATATTCTCTGATTCTGTGCGTAATTTAAAAATAATATCTCAATATCATATAAAGTACATGCTAAAACAAGAAACCATAAAATTGCCATTTTGCAAAGGTATCGTTCGATACCAAGGAGGCTAGCCCAGCATTTTTATTAATACAAAACAACAGCAGTTTATAAACAAAATAAAAGCCTTCCATCTTAGTAGGGGATCACATCATTCCCTTGCCCACTCTACCCACACCCAGATAGATCTTAGTATGGACTGGTCAGATCTAAAGAATATGGACAGCTAAGAAGATCATCAGATAAGATGGTCACTTGTGAAAACACCACATTATGTGACCAATAGTTACCACCTCCTGTTTCCTGTAAGATCATTATCTTTAGATCTACACACTCACTCTGGTATTTAGACGTTAGTACTGGATATCAAATCACCATGTAAACAGTATGTTTTCGTATGGGGTAACCCCCCCCCCCTCCCTTCCTCACATGGCCTTGGATCCTCTTCAAAGATGTTCCATAACTTATATCCACCCTGACTGGCATCCCTTTGGTTTGGTAGAAGGGGTTGTGGAGTGAGGTTGGGCAGGGGGTGAGTGTGTAAAACAGACACAACAAACCCATGTGCACCCGCTAACTCCTCCGACCAAATCGGGGGGGACATATCCTCGTGTAGGGTAGTACTGTATTATGTACAATAGTGGCTCTAACAGGAGGCTTCGCCCATTTTAATATAATAACAAAAAAAGATTAAAGGCTACCCTCCTAATGAAGATGAGCTTTCTAATTAATAATTAATCAGACTATTTGTCAGCAAGCCAGATTGAGAAGAGAGGCTAAGACCATGTGTTTAACTTATTCATATTATTAAAATCATAATAACAATTATTATTGAATTCTAGATACAAGGGGTGGTAATTTCTTATGCAACTATATGTTTTCCAGTGAACACCATAACAGTGTATCGGAAAAGTACAAAGTAATATTCTTTGTTGAGACAGAAAACAGGAAAACAAGATTCAAACAGACTTCTTCATACACTGCCCTCATACGAATAAAACCTGATAGACTTAATAGCATGTGATTAGAAGAATAACACAAATCTTATGAATATAACTTACCCATGCAAATGGCAGTGCCTGTATCCTGACACCCGGGTAGAATCATTCCTGCCGCGATGTTAGCATTTTTCAAAAGCTCCAGAGCCACGAATCTATCGTTGGGCGAAGCCTCTGGATCTTTTAATATGTATGATAATTGCTGAAGGTAGAAATACAAATCATAAATGTATGTGAGAGGTTATATACAACAAGTAATGATCTTCTGACGAAAGATGGATGTTGGCTCCCCAAATATAGGTAGGGATATGGCCATTTAAAATTACATGTCAGGAACAAGTAACAATTATAATAATTTGGAATATTTTTTGCAGAAAATCTCTGATCAGAAACAAGTTAAAAATGAAAAATGGCAGTTCTGTATATTCTCAAGATATTATTACAACACTTGGACTAGGTCTAGAATCATGAAATCAATGGAAAATACTAAAATAATAATTTCATGATAATGCTTGAAATAGTTCCTGAATAATAATATTTCCTTGCTGACCAAACAGCTTTTCAAAACTTATTTTCCCTCTTTGAGCTATATAAATGTGACAACATTAAAATAAATACTATAATATTCTCATAAACAGCACATAAGATCCAATATCGTATGGAAGCCATTTTAAATATCCCCCCCCCCCCCCCACACACACACACTGTATCTGGAATCTGTGAATAATTTTGATGACCTACTTCTATTTATATTGTTTCTACCAGAACAGCTGATCAGGATATATTTTTAACAAAAATAATTAAATTCTACCAAACTTATGAACGAAATTTCTCATAGAGAATAACATTTTTGACTCTTGATATTTAAGACAAACAATCTTAAGATACTGTTGCATCGTACTGACTAGTTCTTTAACAATAATATCAAGGTTATATTACAGAAATAATTAATTTTGAAAAATGTAATGAGTCATTTCTGTCATGTTCGTCATTATAGCCTATGCCTATGGTGAAAAAATAAAAGGACATTTTCTGAGTCAAATATACAAATATCTATAAAAAAAAGTATAGAGAAAACCCTTTACAGATCCTGGCAGTTTTACCACATATTCTCAAGACATTATTACAAAGCTTGGACTAGGTCTAGAAACATGAAATCAATGGAAAGTAATAATTTTGTAATATGAAGCTTGCAGGTCATTGTAGTCAAAATGAATCCTATATCTAATGTGGATGTAAAACATATTTTCCAGTTTTTACCTAAAATGAAATATAACACTCTGGGGTGTAGTCGCAATTGTAACAAATTTTTGAATTGAATTGTACATTTTCTGACGATCTGACCCACACATAATTTTGAATCGTCGCTATAGCCTAGCCCTAGGCCTATGTGAATCGAACCTTTCAATAATTACACAATATTACAGATTCTAAGTTCATGTATAGACAAATCAACATGACATATCATTCAACGAGGCTCATGAGAGTTTATATTGAGTGATACTATATATTAGCAGATTTCTAACGATTCCAACCATATCTGTTCATTTTTTAACATGTTAATGTTCCTAACAGAATTACGTAGTTGATTTATAGCATGCTATAATCTAACCTTGTTTTCAACCTCATATGCCAGGATTATTGTGTAAAATCATTCAAAGCGCTCAGAAAGCCTGTTGATGTTAGTTCGACAGAATGTGTAATGATTAAACATCGGCTGAATATAAATATATGAACGTCTAAGCTAAGCTTGTCGAATTAAATCTAACCAACCTTTTTATTAGTTAGGCTTGTTATACGATTTCACCGATCGCACATGCTGCAGCCATGTTTCCGATTTGTTTCTGGTCGCTGACACAATAATATCCATATAATCTGCGTAAATCAGTCATGTCGACTTCAAATATTATCCCAAACAATAGTTTATGAACATATTAACATCTGACGATATTCCTTTCGGTGGAAATATCACGATTTCACCACCTCCAACTCTTCGGAACCATGCTTCTGACGCCATGTTTGTTTGCTTTGGCCCATGCGCATGCGCGTTTCTACCTACGGTTAGGCGATTGTGTTGCCGGGGCTTCTCGCTGTACACGCGGTGGTGGGCCTTGTCGCCGGCACGATGGACCTTCGTGCTGGCGGACCCTTATGTCCACCGAGTCATTAGAGCCCCGGCCTATGCTTGTGCATACTACGAAAGCCGTAATGATTAACAAACGACTGAATATAAATGCTTGAACGTTTAATCTAACCTTGTTTTCAACCTCATATGCCAGGATTATTGTTTAAAATCATTCAAAGCGCTCAGAAAGCAGTTTTATTTTCTGGTCATGTACACAAGGGGCCTTGTGAGGCCGATCGCTTAAAGCAACGATAATAAGAAAAACAATATGACACGGAAGCCATAATGATTAACCATCGACTGAATATAAATGACTGAACGTCTAATCTAACCTTGTTTTCAACCTCATATGCCAGGATTATTGTGTAAAATCATTGGTTTGTTCTAAAAAACGCATCAAATGTTGACACGAGTGGGATCGCTATGGCTATGCTATGGCCGGCAACGGCAACAAACATCACCACGGAGATTCCCTTAAAAACGCTTAAAATCGCATTATCGAAAGGAAATAAGTATTTAAAACTCTAAGTAAAACATGTATAGAAGCAATCCAATAAATGATTATTGTCAAAAGTCTTCGAAACGTTCATAATTCAGAGTTTATTTCAATGATCTGGCCTGACCAGTGATATACAGTAGAAATCGATTCGCGCATGCGCGTCAAAATTTGCTCTTCCGGTTTGTTAGTTCATGAGTTTGCCACTGGGTGTCTCTCCTCTCAAGCGATCATATTTTCAATGTTTTGACTGTCAATTCCTATATGTGAAATCGACGTATGTATTCTAATGCCTTGACCCGAGTTTAAGACACCGTTTACCATCATGGTAGGCAATAAGCTGGTATATAAGCAAATAGGTCGCGATGGTTCATAGACTCTTCTGAGGCTTCTATGTGATGTGATACAGAATTGAGTCAGGAGAGGCTGAGAGGCCACCTCTCTGGGTAGCACTCGGGGCAGCTCTCTGGGCAGCACTCGGGATGACGGGGCAGCACTCGGGATGACGAGGCAGCACTCGGGATGATGGGGGACGGGAATGACTGGGGGGGACGGAGATGGGGACGGGGATGACGGGAGGAGGAGAAGGAGGAGGAGCAGGTGAGGCGCCAGTCTGGAAATTGCGAATTTGAGCACGTAAATTGGGAGATGAGGAGGGCGGGAGCAAGTGGCTGGGCAGGCCGACAAATGGCAGAATTGCCGGGACAAGGTCCGAGGGGCAAAGTGATAATAGTAGTTGGCTCCTAGGGGAGCCAACAAAAAACATAACGTAATTTACTGAAGGAGATCTGATCAATATCTGGCAATTTCATTTTATCTGAGATTCCATTAGTGGGCGTGGACCTACATACATTACATACATACATGGTAATTAGTACATATCAATTAATAGATTTCGGTTTCAGAGATCGCTCATCTCTCATTAGTGGTAGTGCATCGGGCATCGCAACATGTATCCCCAAATAATAGGCCTACATATCACATAATTTTTTTTTTTATTATTTATTTAGAATTTTTATACAGCTGATCCTTCGTAAAATGTATCGTAGACAGGCATGCACAGTGTACAATTAATGGAGTTAAGTTACATATCAAGATAATGGGCTCACGGGCAATAATTCAATACAGAAGCACCATGGTTTTCCACCCACTGCTGTGTCTAGCTACATTAAGTTCTAGGAATCAAAGCTACTTGAAAAGAAAGAAGCAACATTGCAAACAAAACCAGCGAAATAATGGTCTTCATATCTGTCATGTACCCAATAAGGTTGGTACATTGGGTATGACAATATCTATTTTTGCCTGGTAGAAAAGAAATTAAAACTTAAAATTACCTGTAAATGTGCTGGACGCAGGAGATGGGCAATATCAATGAAAGCTTGTTCAGAAAGAGCGGCTAATCCTTCTGGTGCTACTTTTAATATTGTCTGTCCTTCCACCTTAATCGTGGACACGAAATTACCTGAAAAAAACACTTAAGCTTTAAAAACAGGGAATGATTACATCCAGTTCCTTACACCCCAGCAGGTTTAAACCATACCAATTAAAGACTTACAAAGTCAACGTGTATACTGAAAGACAGCTGTTGATTGACGTCAAGAGTCGTATTATCATAGTTATGCCATGTCATGACACTTATCTAACATCTTAATTATTTAGGTTGAATAAGGATTATAAGGAAACTAATTACAAAACTTTCATTTGACAATATAAATACTCGCCAAATTTATGTATGTATCGTTGAAGCAATTTTAAATAGAAACCATGCAGCAATACATAAGTGCATCATTCGAAAAGTCCAATGAAGGTTTTAGACGAAAAGGTGAATCCTTGTATACCAGTATAGAATACGAGTCTTCCAAACCAAGACGATTTATAACATTAGCTTGGCTACGTTAGCTATGTGTAAATGTTTTCTTCTTGTTGGCATTGTATCATTGATTATACAAATTCACCTACTGGCATATAAAGCCATTGCCATGACACTGTTCATGCCAACTATTCAAAGAAACTAAGAGGAGGATATATCATATTTCATTAGCAAATTGTATTTTTCTTCTAATGGAGAAAAACTATGTCATAGACTAGCTACCACAGTACCTTTATTCAAATTGCATTCTTAATATCATTTCCGGCCCACCTGAAAGATCTGCCTAGCAGAAGGTATCATCCCTATTTCTGTAAGGTTATGGAAATACAAATTACTTTATATTGTTATAGAATAGAACATAGGGGTATGCTTCCCTGTTATGTATTTCTCTCTAAAGTTAACAAAAGGTAAATCGCCTGGCGCTTCGCTCTGTTTGGCGAATCGTCTATTTTTATATAAAGTCCTTATGACGAAAGGCAAAAGGTGAAAGACGAGTAGTGATTTAAGAATGACGAATGTACCACTATATAAAGCACTGTCTTTGACGAATTGATCAGAATAAACCTGAGACTCGAGCAGTACACAACTCTTTGACTTCCTTCATCGTGAGCGCAGCTATCTCTTGGCGAATATTAATACTAAGAGTCACTAGTAATTAACAGAAGACGAGATTAATTGATCCAGCATCTTTATTATCATGGCGTATTCGACGACATCTCTAGATCATCTATGGGACCAGGCTCTGGAAGACCAGGCCCACCGATATACTGAGCATGACCAACAATTAGAAAAGGAAAACCGTAACATTGGTGGCAGCGGTGGGGATAACATCAATACCCTGGGCGATGGATCATCATTATCATCGCTTACGGATCCCCATCCTTTTCCATTGACGCCATCGCTGGAGGTCACTGTTAACCCACGTCAGTATGAAAACTGGCGGTCGTCACAGCCCACAAGAGATAGGCGTGTGAGGGTACTGGAGGAGGTACCAGGGCCTGACGTGAAAGTAAAGCCTGGGAGTGGGGAAGGAGTGGCTGTAGCCAGACCAGGCAGGAAAGTAAAGGCAGCACCAAGAGTGTACAACGGTTCTACTTCGCTTGGTGACTTTCTCAACCATTTTCAAGTTGTGGCCGACTTGAACGATTGGATGGATAAGGAATGTGCCCTATACCTGGGGGCCAGCTTGGATGGTTCGACATTAGCTGTGCTAGAGAAAGTGGACTTAGATGGCCCTACGGGGTATATGTTATTAGTAGAAGAATTGGAAAAGAGGTACCAGCCAGCTGACCAACTCGCCTTATACCGAACGCAGCTCAGACTGAGACGTCAGGCGAAAGACGAAAATGTGAACGACGTAGCCGACGACATTGAAAGGATGGTACGATTGGCCTACCCCAGGATGGATAGGGAAGTCAGGGATGATCTCAGCAGAGATGCCTATATCGCAGCTCTAAAAGACGAAAAGCTAAGGCAGTGGGTAGTGCAGGCTAGACCAGGAACTTTTGCTGAAGCTAGAGCAGCAGCCTTGCATGCAGAAGCCTTTACTCAAGCTGAAAAGGATAGGTATGCGTCGCCTAAAGGTCAAGTGAGGGTGGCAGTGAGCGAGTCGCCCCTAACTACCCCTAATGCACCTATCCAGTTGGAGTCAGTCTTTGAGCGAATCATTGAGAGACTGGAGCGACTTGAGACGAACCGCCCCCAACCCAGGAATAGAGGTTGCTTCCAATGTGGCGAGATAGGCCATTTCAAACGTGACTGCCCCCACCTGCTTGCACCCAGACCCCTGATGGAGCAGGGAAACAACCAAGGGCAGTGAATGGCCGGGAGCTTGTCCAGCGGATAACCGACAGCGGGGGTAGTAGTAGATGGAAAGTGTCGGGGAGTGTCAATTCAGTGGCTAGTGGACACAGGAGCATGCACTACTATCATGAGTAAATACATCTGGCAGCAAATGGATCAACCACCACCACTCAGGGCTTCTCAAATACGCATAACTGGGGCAGGAGGCACACCAGTTGATGTGCTAGGAGAGACTGATATAGAAGTTGACTTTGGGACTCTGATAATTCAAATGCAAGTGATAGTAGCCAAACTGGACCAAGGAGGCATTCTGGGGATGGATGTGATTAGAGCCAGAAAAGGACAGGTAGACACAGACAGTGGGAAGGTGTGGCTGGAAACTCAAGCGACTACAGGGCCAGGTCACTTGGAGGGGTATGTGTATGCAGCCCAGGAAACCACAGTGAGAGCAGGGAGTCGCATGATGATGAGAGTAGAGTGGGACAATATATCAGACAATCAAGGATCCATGAAAAATCTCAGGATCCTGGAGGACAGAGCATTTGTGCCTGACATTTGTGTAGCCTGCTCCGTGCACTTATCACAGGACTTGGGTAGTGTAGCAGAAGTTCTGAATGGAGGGAACAATGACATACGCATCCCTAAAGGAAGTAAAGTGGCTCTGAGGGCCGAAGGAGAGAACAGTTTAGAGCTGGGTGGAGCTACTCAGCCTAGAACAGTGGGACAAGAAGAGAAATTGTTAGAGGAACTGTGGGGCCGGACTAATGAAAATACTGTGGGATCACACAAGGAGTTGATCAATGACTTGTACAAACAATTCCTCCCTAGTTTCTTCCTGGAGGGGGAAAGCTTGGGTAGGACAGGGATGGTGAAGCATAAGATCCACACAGGAGATCATGAACCAGTGAGAAGTAAACCTCGTTGTGTCCCTATGCACAGGTGACAAGTTGTGGAAAGTGAATTATCACGCATGTCAGAAGGAGGCATCATTGAACCAGCTGCTGGGCCATTGGCCTCTCCAGTAGTCCTCGTCAAAAAGAAAGGTGCAGGGTGGCGTTTCTGTGTAGATTATGGGGACCTGAACAAAATCACCAAGAAGGATGCATATCCCCTACCACGAATGGACGACACGTTAGACATGCTCAGTGGTGCTAAAGTATTCAGCACATTGGACTTGGCTAGTGGCTATTAGCAAGTTGAGATGGACAATGAAAGCAAAGAAAAAACTGCGTTTTGCACGCACCAGGGATTGTTTCAGTTGAATGTAATGCCATTTGGACTTGTGAACGCTCCCTCCACGTTTGAGAGATTAATGGACACTGTGTTGTCAGGGCTAGTGGGTGAACAGTGCCTAGTTTACCTGGATGATGTTATCATTTTCGGCAAGAATACACTTACCTGGAAGTTTCTTCCAGTCAACTTCACTGGGTTTCTCAGTCTCCAAGATACCCTGGAAGTGGAAAGGTTTGACAGCAGCAGTAGCCTTCTCCCGCAGTACCAGCCTCTGCGCCAGTCTGGCACCTACACATAACCGTCGAGCAGCAAACATCTGAAAACCAATCATTGGGAGTTTAGTGAAGGAATGACTTGCAATTCATTGTTTCCAAGTATAGCACCACCGGCCTGACCGGGTGATTTATATCCCAAACAAGGCAGGTAGCCTGTGTTAGAATATTAACAGAGGTGGCAGAAGCCCTAGTCAATGGATATTTTAAGGCTTCCCAGATCCAAAGTTTTTTAATGTCATTGATAATATATAATTTTATTTATGGAAAACAAAGTTATTAAAGTGTTTTGGAATGATTTAAAAAAAAAGATCCATCAGATTAAGGTCGAAATTGGGGATTAAGGATACCCGCCAGGTAAACGATTTATGAGACGTTAGTCGTTATAGTATTTCACTATATTTCTGGTGTTATCAATACATCTGGTCTTATATAAAAGTTCCCTATCCAAGTCCAACGAGAATAAAATGGATTTTATTCTCAATGCCATTGACATTATTGCAGACAGTTACATAGTCATTAACACTTAGACTATAATAAGTTATAACTTATATGACGACATTTTCTGTGCCTCTGGAACTGGAAGGAAGGACAGGCAGCTTTTGGTTCTTGGCTCTTGCTGCTGCATGTTGTAAAGTAGGCCTATACTATAGGCTATACATAATTTAATATTTTAATTTCTTAACATGGGGCGCAGTTGCAGATCACACATCTTGATCCAAGATTCAAACTTGATATCATTAATATTAACTCATGAAATTGCAATGGCTTAATATTTTTGTGGGACAGGACTAAAATATAATTGGGGTGAAATTGGCCATGGGTCAATTTCCCCTCATTGAGCCAGGAACAGTTGGTGCGGGACTACCCCAACCCCGGTGACCGGAAGTATGCTCCTCCCCGGAAGTGACTGACCAATCCTCCTGGGCCTCTGCCACTTCAACTCAGTCCATCAGCCACGACGGACCTGTATTACAACTTTTAAAAGTTTACACACTAAGCTTACCCCCATGGCGGGAGGAGGAAGGACCAGGGACCAACAAAGAGTCGATTACGAGCAACTCGCAGGCATGAAAGACCAGAACCCAGAACACGACAAAAAGCCAAAAAAGAAGGACAAAAAGACTGCCGAGAACGTGCACGTGGAGCAGGATGACCACTAGGAGGATGACCACTCTCTCCCTCCCGAGGATGACCATGAGGAGTATACGCTCAAACCTCCTAAGACTCCCAAGACTCCAAAGAAACGCACAGTTGTTGATAAGTTATGTGACACCCTCCTCAAAGTCACTCGCACCCAGGCCAGGTCTCACCACGATTCCGACCGTTATAGGCGTCGGTCCTCCTCCTCCCCCCAGCGTGGCCCCAAGCGGCATCACCAGTCCAGCTCCCGCTACAAGAGACGCCGACTGGACTCGACTACAAGCCTCTCCTCCCTCTCGTCTAGCTCCTCAGCGAACAGCTATGACTCCACACCTACACGAAGGAGAAAGAGGAGGAAAAAGAAAGTAGCCACTAAGAGAATACAACGTTCTCTGAGCACCAGACACCCTTACAGGGACAGAGGTGGATCCTCAACATCTGACTCCGACGGGTCAGAGGACTTACCCACATCAAGGTATCTCACACGTGTCCACAAACATCGCAAGATAGCGGCCAAGGCCCTAGTGAAACAGTACGGCAGCAAAGGGGACCCAAAAGGTAAATCACAAATTTTCCTCACACCTGAGACCTCCCTCCCCCCCGACATGGCATCTAGGGTAAAGGCAGAGAAAAGAGAATTGACAATACCTGAGTACTTCTGTGGTCTGTCATACATGGGCACAGGCATGGTGGAACGAGGCTCCCGTCTCCACTGCTTCCTCCAACACATGGCCGATCTGGGCGAGGACGCGGCCGTCCAGCAGTGGGCTGGCCCCCTACTGTGGTCACAGACCATGGTTGACCACGTCGTCGACAAAAGCATCAGATGGAAAGATTTTCAATTCATCCAACAGCAGCGAGCCCGCCTCAGCTGGAACTTCCGCCCCTCCTCAATAGCGAGTAAGAAGAAATCGACTGCAATACTGTGTCCATGTCCAATGTATAATGCTGAGGAATGTGTATCATCGGAGAACCACTGTGCAGGCTCTGTCTCACTGCTTCACTGCTGTGCCTGGTGTTATTATCACCAGAAGCAGAAGCAGTACTTCCATTCTGCAAAGAACTGTAATAACAGGAAGAGGTTTACTGACAAGGAGAGGGAAGCCAGCGGCTCTAATAATAACAACAACAGAGGCCGGCGTGACTGGAGTACGAAGCCCCGTGAAAGTAACAACTTCACTACTGAAAGAACTTCAAAAAACGTCTAGATAGCTCCGATGGGTTGTATAGGAGCATCACACCACCTCCACTGAACTACAATATGCCTCCTTGCTCACATTCCGTGCACGAAACGAAACAAAACTCACCATCGCCATACGCCAGCCATGATCCCGGAAGTCAATCTCAACATGGCCGGTCCCCGGATGTAAACAACCAAGATGGCGGCTCCACTTCTGCCCAGCTCCAAAACAACAACTCTGCACGAAGAAAACTCAATATTACATCAAATCTGAGCACCATACAGCCCCCACCGGAGCCAAATACCAAACTTAATGACTTATATACCAAACATATGCCCGTGGAACGGTGTACGCCGCACGAGCACACAGTGAGACTCAGAACATTAACCGAGACCGGTCATCGCAGGCACATACGTGCTCCGGTAGTGAACTCGGCCTTGTCAACTAACGTGAAGCAACATACTGGAGTACATACAAAAGACCGTGCTGCAAAACCTCCTATGACAATAGTGGAGACTCACAACACGAAAAATGTAAGCAACAACAAAAGCTCTCAGCCCCCTGCCCCGAACAAAGCAATAGACATTGTGACTTCAACCTGTACAGGCAGTAAACAGACACTGGCTCACAAATCTAGTGCATGTAGTGTACCTAACCCGAGCTTGTCCGTGGAACGGTGTACGCCGCACGAACAAAGCTTGAAAGACAAGCTAACTCCCAACAATACTGAGAAACAATCGACAACTCCCACAAGCGAAACCTGCCTGCCTGATGAGGCCCACGACCCCCTCAGTGTCATGCAGGCAATGCAATATGTAAACCAACAACTAGACCCTGCTATACCACCGCCTAACGTCAACTTCGACTCATACAAGACCTGGCCCTTCCCCGCCCTGTCCCTGCCCCGTGACATGGCCGAGATATACAAGGCAACAAGGGCTGCGGGCCGCCCAAACTGGAAGGGAGCAAGGGCCCCACTACCATCAACCCTAAACATTAAAGCCTGGAAGAACTGCTCCACAGGCCATGCTGATGACCAACTTATACTGGACGGCCTCCTCTACGGGTTTCCCCTACAGTATACAGGTGGCCCATTACCAACTACACAAAACAACAACAACCACCCATCAGCAGTAGCATTTCCAGGCCACATTCAATCATACATCAACACCGAGTGTGCACTGGCAGCAATGGCTGGCCCCTTCTCTGCACCACCCTTCGTTCCATGGTGTCACTCCAGTCCCATGATGACACGCCCAAAGTCAAACCCGGGAAAAAGATGCATCATCGTTGACCTGTCTTTTCCCGAAGGGGGAGTGAACAGATGGGTCGCCAAAAATACATACAACGGTGTCCCTGCGGCACACAACCTTCCAACAGTGGCCATGGCAGGTCAAATTATCAACAGCATAGGAAGGAAAGAGGTTCACATGTGTGTATTAGATCTATCCAGGGCATACCGCCACTTCCAAGTGTGCCCCATGGACTGGCCACTAATGACCATCAAGCATGAGGGAAAAATATATCTCGACCGTGCTCTCCCCTTTGGGGCCAGGATGTCATCGTTTGTTATGCAGATGGTCGCCTCCTTTATTGTCAGAGCCCTGGCCTCGAAGGGGATCATCTCCCTCATGTACCTCGATGATAGAATTGTTCTTTCTCATGATTCTACCACCACAGAGAAAAACTTCATTGCCACCAAGTCCCTCTTGACCGACCTGGGACTTAAAATAGCCCACAAGAAGACACAACCCCCATCTACCAAGGTCCAATGGCTGGGTATAGTCATCAATACCCGAAGAAACACCTTCTCAATTCCACCCACCAAGCTGGCAGAGATTAAAGAATGCTTGGCGACCACTGCCAGCAGGAGGGTGATCTCTACAAAATCGATGCAGAGTATTATTGGCAAAATAGCCCATCTGGCCAGGGCGGTGCGCCCGGCCACCCTCTTCATGCAGAGGATGCTCCACTCTCTTAGGCAAGCCAAGGGAGGCCCTATCTTTGTCTCCTCAATGATCAAAGCAGACCTCAGATGGTTTGAAAAGTTCATGGCTGCCTACAATGGAGTCTCCATAATTCCACAAGACATCATCTCAAAGACTATCTGGGTGGACGCCTGCCTGACCGGGGCTGGTGGGACCGATGGGTCCAGGTATTACTCATATGTATTTACCCCGGCCCAGGTCGAAGGTCGTGGCATCAACCAGCTAGAGGCTCTCAACTGTGTCGCGGCAGTGAGAACCCTCACAGGGGAGCCCGACCGTGCCAAATCTGTTCGCGTCTGCTGTGATAATCAGGCTGCCGTGGAGGCTTTCAGGGGCGGAAGGCCCAAGGACCCTACCCTCGCGGCCTGTGCTCGGGCCCTCTGGTTCCACTCGGCCCGCCACCAAATTGCCCTTGAATATGTCCATGTCCCTGGCCGCCTCATGGACCTCCCAGATGCATTGTCCCGCTTAGATAAATCAGACTCATTTAAGCAAAAAGCAACAGAAATTATCAATGAACTCAAACTCTCTAATGTGACATGTCCACATGACTCTTACACTGTCTCTGATTTCTTTTAGGCAGAAAACAATGCTCCCTCGACCGGAAGGCCGAGGCCAGGCAGCGTCAGTCTCACAGACCGGGGACCAATGCCAACAGGGACTCGGCTGTGAGGCTATACATCTCCTTCTGCCTGGCCCTCGACATAAACTACAAGATGCCGACGGCCCCGCAGGGGTGCTGGTACATAGAGTACCGGGCAGCCCAGCAACTGGCCCCAGCCACCATCACGAATAACATCTCTGGGGTCAGGACCTTCTTCAAGATGTCTGGGTTCGACCACGCCCCTTTACACCAGTACCAGGTCGACATGGCTCTCAGAGGGGTTCGGCTTGCCATCAGACACGTCCCCTCCCCTAAGGCCATGGTAAGCCAGAAGATGCTTAGGCAGTGTGTTCAATGTGCTCCCCGATTCCCCAACTATCGCCCAGTCACTGCCGCCATCATTGTGATGTACATGGGCTTCTTAAGGCAGTCAAACCTATTTCCATCAACCGTTAAATCGTTTGACCCATCTCGCCAGCTGACCCTGGGCGACATCGACCTCTCAGCAGGTCAAGTGATAATTTGTCTCAAATGGTCGAAGACGATGCAGTCCTCCCGCACGGCGGTAGAGATTAAACTTCCTGCAAAGCCCGGGGACCCCATCTGCCCTCACAGGGCCCTCTCTCGACTCCTCAGGGCCTCCAAGGGCCTCCCCCCTTCTGCGCCCCTGTTCAGATACGAGGATGACAACCCCATCACGATCCCTTACATGAGAAAACTGTGGGCCCGCATCGTCCAGGCCACTGGGCACCAGGCCTCACAGTACTCCATGCATAGCCTGAGGAGGGGGGGAGCCTCCTATGCATACCACGACGCAGGAGCCAACATCACCGACATAATGGCTCACGGGACCTGGTCGTCCGACGCAGTCCGATCATACATAAGGCCCCTCAAGACCACCAACACATCTGTGCACCGTGCCCTACACGCACTGTGACTCTCGCCTTGGGGTGGTGTTGGTGCCCTCTCGGTGCCCTGCAGAGGTCCTCCTGAAAATATCATCCCTCTCTCAGGACTCTGCTACTCGCAGACTATCAATATCCACTGCATACATATCTTCATCATTTATATATTTCCCCACTATGCTACTGAATAAATTTACTTTAAACAAATTGTGACGTTTGTGTTTAATGGGGGTGAAATTGGCCATGGGTCAATTTCCCCTCATTGAGCCAGGAACAGTTGGTGCGGGACTACCCCAACCCCGGTGACCGGAAGTATGCTCCTCCCCGGAAGTGACTGACCAATCCTCCTGGGCCTCTGCCACTTCAACTCAGTCCATCAGCCACGACGGACCTGTATTACAACTTTTAAAACCCACCCACCTCCCTCGAACAATAACAAGACAACATACTACTGCCAATTGCTACAGTATCTTTCGATACTAGGAGGCTAGCCCAGCTGATTAGCGTAACTGTTATTTACTTTCTGCTTTCATTATTTAGTATAGAGTTCATTCCGTGTAATTCAGTTTTTTATTGATTAATTAGTTGAACAGTTGATTGCTGAGTGTTACATTTGATTGCATAGTTGAAACAGTCGAGATAGCCCATCGTAAAGTCGAGATAGCCCATCGTAAAGTCGAGATAGCCCATCGTAAAGTCGAGATAGCCCATCGTAAAGTCGAGATAGCCCATCGTAAAGTCGAGATAGCCCAGCGTAAAGTCGAGATAGCCCATCGTAAAGTCGAGATAGTTGGAGAAAAAAGTAGAGCAGGAGGGGTGGTCTAAGGGTGCACCAGCCATGTATACATGCAGACCTGTGCAAAAATGCAGGCCATAGGTCCCCCTCTCCAGGGTTACTCTCCCCCTAGCTCATAAGTATTTAAGATCAGGCCTCTTTCAGTTCCAAACTTGTTAACCTCATTTAAACCTAAATACCACCTGTGCTCCTACCTCTATCCCATCAATACCCTACAATATGAAAGTATAAGAAGTATGTAACATTTACAGCTAGACTGTAAACTAAATCACTTTGCTCATCTCATCTCACTAACCCTCATTGCCATGAATATGACTCCACATGGATGTTGTCATGGCAACCATCACTCACTTCCAAACCTGGCCTCCTCCACTCTGGGCCACAATCAGCAGGAGGCATTTCACAGTGATGTTACACTTCAGTTACATAACTTATCTGATGATCTCCTCAGATATTTCCTCTCACTGGCCTAGTAGGAATGCCTAGTAGCCAACCCCCTGTCAATCACAGCCAACAGGACAGCCAACAGGCTTCACTCACTCAGTCTGTATACCTCCCTCCCTGTCACTCACAGCACTCACTCAGTCTGTATACCTCCCTCCCTGTCACTCACAGCAAACAGGCCAAGCCAATACACTCCTCCACTTAACAGCACCAGCCCACACAGTCAAAACAAACCCATGTGGCCACTGTTAAGCCACCCCTCCAATTTAGACTGCCCCAGGGGTGTGTCTTAAGTAGAGTAGAGTAGAGTATACCTTTCCTATAGTGATACTAAATACAACTTAAAACAAAAAAACAAAAACAAAACAAAAAAACACTCAGAGGCTAGCCTCCTAATAACAAATAACAAGACAATATAACTCCAATGGGGTGGTGTTGGTGCCCTCTCGGTGTAAATAAGTTGACTCTATAACTCCAGTGTCCTAGTTCGAATGCCTTTATTCAGTACTGACTCCTCACTCCTCCACGTCTGGGGCGACCTCTAGTGTTATGTTTTCATCACTAGATGTAGCCACCATACATCTCTCCCCTTTCGGGTTACAATACACATGTAAGTATCTAAGACAAATCTTTTACAAGAGTGAGAATAAGAAGAACAATAGTGAGTAGTTATACAATAATAAGTGTAGTTAATTTTAAACCTCTTCAATTAGCCTCTGGACTGGCTTTCTGATTCGACCTGAGGTTCTGGGCTTGGCCTCACCCATATCTTTTACAAAGTCTTTACCTTCTATCCCTACCTCAGGTATACCCTGTAATTTAGTTACTGCCGGTGTCATTTCATCCAAATATTGATTACCGTCTTCAATGAAGGTACTCGTCGTCTGGGGAACCTTCAAGAGTTGGCTCCTATTTCTCCTTATGCTACTACCATTTTCAGTTAATACCTTGTATGATCTCTGAGCCACTTCTGACTCAATCCTGGCCCTCGTGCCCCATCTCTTGTTCTCCCCTTGAACTCGCACGAACTCCCCTGAAACCAGTTTGGTAAGTTCACGCGTCCCCTTATTATAGGATTCAATTTGCTTTGCATCATAAAAATCACTTTGGCTCTCAGCCCTACTTGCTCTACAAACATCTGTTAACAGGTCTAATTTACTTCTAACATTTCTCCCCATGAGGATCTCTGAGGGGGACTTACCACCAGCCCTAGGTGTGGCCCTGTAAGCTAAAAGACCTAAGTATGGGTCCTCATTATTCTCCTTCGCTTTGTTGAAAATCTGCTTTATAATCCCTACTGCCCTTTCACTTTTCCCATTTGCCTGGGCATACCTGGGGCTACTTGTTTTGTGTTCAAATCCGAAAGTAGTTACAAATTTTACAAAGGTATTGGCCGTATATTGTGGGCCATTATCCGTTACCAAGACTTTCGGTATACCATGCCGCGAGAATATGCTTCTTAGTGCATTTACAATAACCTCTGATGTAGTCGAATTTAAGATTACAATCTCCGGATAATTGGATAAATAGTCCACCACCACTAGATAATCATTTCCTTGCCAGTGGAACAGATCTGACCCCACCATGTCCCATGGGCCCAATTTAGTTTTCATTTCGTCTACATGAAATGGTTCTTTTCTCTGGCTATATGCGAATTTTATGCAGGCCTCACACCGGTCACTCATGGCCTCTATGTCTTTGTTTATTGAGGGCCAGTATACCGTACCCCTTGCTCTGCGCTTCTGTTTTTCACTTCCAAAATGACCCTCATGTATCAATTTTAATACCTCGGGCCTCATTGTCGCTGGGATAACAACTCTATTACCTCTTAGTATTACTCCGTTAATTACAGATAATTCTTCCTTGTATGAGCTATAGGCCGGACACTTGCCTGCTCTCCACCCTGTAACTATGCACTCCTTTAACACTGCCAATATTGGATCTCTGTCCGTTTCGATTACAATTCTGTCTAACTTTTCTTGTGAGACCTGAAGGTTGTCATAAACAAGATTTACCTGTGCTTGTACCTCAAGGTCAAGCTCACTCTTTTCTTCCTTGATTAGATTACATTTCTTTGCTCTGGAGAGCGCGTCTGCAATATACATAAATTTACCTGCTATCCATGAGCATTTTAAATCATAGCGCTGTATTTTGATCATCATGCGCTGTATGCGTGGAGATAAATCATTAAGTGTTTTTTGAAAGAATGCTAACAGTGGTTTGTGGTCAGTTTCTAATGTTACATCTGTTCGAACATACACAAAGTGATGAAATTTTGTCACACCAAATACCATAGCCAAACACTCTTTTTCAATTTGGGCATACCTGGTCTCTGCTTGGGTCATTGACCTTGAGGCATATGCTACGGGCCTCCATTCTTCTCCCTCTTTTTGCAATAAAACCGACCCGAGACCGTCGCGACTGGCATCTGAAGAAATTTTTACACTGCAATTTGGATCATAAAAAGTTAAAACTGGTTGCTCAGACAAGATTTTCTTAATTTCATTCCATTCTTTGTCATGTTCACCACCCCATTCCCAGATAACATTCTTGGTTAACAACTTTCTTATGTTTGTACATAGATTTGACAAATTCGGGATAAACCTTCCCACGTAGTTTACCATTCCCATTATTCTTTGTACCTCCTCTTTTGTTTCTGGCGTTTTGAGTTTAACAATAGCTTCTATTCTCTCCTTACTCGGCTTGACGCCCACAGCTGACAGTTCATCACCTAGAAATGTGATCCTCTCTTTTCCAATCTCGCACTTTTTTGTGTTCATGCACAGTCCATGTTGTTTAATCTTGTCCTGGACCATTTTAAGTCTCTCCTCATGCTGTTGCTTGTTCTCACCCCACACCAGGATGTCGTCGATGTATACACGTGTTCCTTCTAACCCCTCAAACATCTGCTCCATGGTTCAATGGAACACCTCCGGCGCCGATGCTAGGCCATACGGTAGTCTGTTGTACTTATACCTGCCGAAAGGAGAATTGAAGGTGGTCAGATTAGCAGATTCTGGTGTTAAGGGCAGTTGCCAGAAGGCCTGTGACATGTCTAGTTTAGAAAACACTGTTGCTCCTGCCATCATTGAAAAGATATCCTCTTTTGTGGGTAGCTGGTAGTGCTCCCGCATTAATACTTTATTGAGGTCCCAGGGGTCCAGGCACACTCTAATCTTCCCATTGGGTTTGTTTACAACCACTATCTCTGAAACCCACTCAGTAGGCTCCTTTTGCCGGGATATTACACCTAAGCTCTCCATCCTATTTAGTTCATGCCTTAGCGGCTCTCTTACTGACATGGGAACCCTTCTTGCTGGTCTAATGACAGGTATGGCGTTTGCATTAATTTGAATGTTATATTTGACTGGTAACTCAGATAATTTATTACTCCCGTCTGGCACATTGTCCATCCATTCCTCGTTCCTTGGGTCTACTGCCCTTATCCTTTTTACAAGGCCAAAGCGCTCACTGTCCTCTGCCCCCAGTAGCGATAGTCCCTCATGGGCGATAATGAAAGTAGCGGTGAAGTGTTTACTTCCGACTTCCACCTGCAGGTGCACCTTGCCCACCACTTGAATCATCTCATTGGTGTAGCTGTACAGTTTTACGTTAACTGGTCTCGTCTTAGGCCTGTCCTTGATTGAGATATAATCGGCCATGTTCATTATGTTAGCACCAGCACCTGTATCCAGCATGAATGGTATACACGAACCGCCGATAGTCAGGCACTCTGACCACTTGTTGCTTTTCGACAGCCGTACCTCGTGTACCTTCACAGCCCCCACAAATAAATCATGCTCGGCTCCTTCAATGCTAGCTTCTCCTTGCACCACACTAACCTTGGATTCACAACATCTGGTATAATGCCCTTTTCTCTTGCATGTGGCACACACAAACCGAAATGCCGGACATTTTCTCCAAGCATGTTTCGTGCCACAGCGGCGACAGTCGTACTCACGTGGCCTCGCTTGGTCTTGCTGTTCAGTGCGCGGGGCAGGTCCTCCCTGCGCTCCCGACTGTCCATGGTCGCGGCCCTGAGCATGTGCTTTTGCTATAAGTCCTATGAGCTCAGTCTCCCCCGCGTTGATCTTTGTCATCTGCTTATGAGCTGTTTCAGAAGCCTTGCAAACTCTAATGGCTTCCTCTTCTGTTAAGTCAGGGTTGCGAAGCATTTTCTCAGTGAGTCTTTTGTCCCTCACTCCCATCACGATCCTGTCCCTGAGTATAGTTTGCTCGACTGGTCCTAGATCGCACGTGGCCATCTTCATGCGGAGGTCGGTAACAAAGGCGTCGAATGACTCTCCCTCTTCCTGCTGGCGTGAGAAGAACGCGAACCGCTCATACACCACCTTCTTTACAGGTGAGCAGTATTGGTCAAACTTTCTCATGACCAGCTCAAAATCATTCTCATCCTCTGCTGGGACCCTCACTACCTCTGGTCGTCCTCCACCAGCAGCCCTTCCTTCTATCTCAGGCGCCCACACGAACGTGCCGTATATGTCCATGGCTTCCTTGCCCGCCACAGCCAGCATCATGGCTACCGCGAGCTCTCCATCAGCGTTCGTGTCGACTTGATTCGCCTTTAAATACCACCGTATTTGCAATTTAAACGATTTCCACCTTTCATCTACGTTCCCATCCTTCATCCGCATTTCAGGCGGAGACTTGATGCTGCTATTCATGGTGAATTAATTCGCCCGTTTCCTGGTACCATGTAAATAAGTTGACTCTATAACTCCAGTGTCCTAGTTCGAATGCCTTTATTCAGTACTGACTCCTCACTCCTCCACGTCTGGGTCGACCTCTAGTGTTATGTTTTCATCACTAGATGTAGCCACCATACACTCGGTGCCCTGCAGAGGTCCTCCTGAAAATATCATCCCTCTCTCAGGACTCTATGCTACTCGCAGACTATCAATATCCACTGCATACATATCTTCATCATTTATATATTTCCCCACTATGCTACTGAATAAATTTACTTTAAACAAATTGTGACGTTTGTGTTTAATGTTAGTTTGTGTTAAATTTTAGTTTTTACATTAATTTCCAACAGTTAGCCTTTCTAAGGCAACATTCCAACAATGTAACATATTGCCATATGAACCAAAGGCAAAGTAGCTGTCACTAAGACTATATATAATGTAAGGGAAAGACATGCGCATTTTATTTATTTCCAGTGTCCCCAAAGCACTGAACATATATATATTGACCAACCGTGACTACGTGCCTGCATGCAGCCTCCTGTTGCAGAGGTCAACACGACATAAGTAAACATGAGCGATAATAGAGATTATAGGGCTCAATGTCAAAATAACAACACAGAAAATGTGTCATTCTGAGAAAGAAGCTTCATAGACACACAAATATCCTTCTGAATATATATTACCTTGTATGCAAGCAGTATTCAGGATAATTTAAAGCCTAGACTTCTGTCATTTGTGCAGTCGTCGGCCAGGCGTCGGGGCACTTTCGGACAGTCCACGACTGACACCACTGAGCGCTTTCGTAACTTCCGAGACAGCACTATCGTGACTTCCGGAATATAATAACAGCGGAAACTGGGTCAGCTGGCATGCGCTCTCGTCCAGCTGATGTCAGCTTTCATTTGAGGGAAATTTAAACACCCATTATTATCTACAAAACATCAATATGTGGATCAGATTGCTTTTATTGGCTATGACCTTAATGATATTGTGTTCGAAACCGAGTTCGTGCTTTGTTCAATGGCTTTTCGGCAGTGATAAATCAAAGAAATTTGAGCAGGACAGCGATTATCGAGTGCCGATGCCGACCACGGATCCGCAATTCGAGATGGCAGTAACGGATGAGAAGTTTGTTGAGAAACACTCTCTTGCCCTCAATCTGTCCCCTCTTGACACTTGTCAACATCTGGTAAGATATACAGGCGAGAGTTTAGCTCAATTATTGTGATAGTTTCATTAGTAAGAAGTTACGCAATCATGGCGATTTACAGTCTTCATCTACCGGCTACCGGTATTTTGATATTTTTCTCTTCCGAAAAATAAATTAGATTTTGATTTATTTTAAGAAAATGAATAAAATTTTGATTTAAGATCTGCAGTAAATTATTTCGGTGCCTTGCTCTTTATTCATCACAAATTATCCCCATGTTGTTGTTTTTTTATTGAGGTTGGAAGACCGTGGCTAGGTCTATTTATAATTACGGTATCATTTCAGTTTTCACAAAATATTTTTTTCACCAACTAAGTTCCATGGACTAATATATACTGGTAATACTAATAATATCCTTGCTCTCCTCCAGGCCATAGGAGAAACAGAATTTAAAATATTACATTAAATCAATAATAACTATTTTTTTTTTTTTTTTTTTTTTTTTTTAGGAGTGTTTATCAGTCAATATACATAAATAACAATGTGGTACAGACATAAAGACAATCAAAAGATAAAGCTGATAGTATATTGAACCAGTAGGAAGTAGCCTCAGTCTTAGTCTAGCTAAGTCTGGTAAGTTGGCCATTACCTAATAGACCTTGACTTTTATCATGTAGCTGTATAGAGAAAGAAATAATATTATAGGAAGGGTGGGCGACTAAAAAAATAGGGCCTACTAGCTAATACTGAGTACCGTACCGGTACTAAAGATAATAAAATATAATAATTATGTTTTAACTAAATATGGACAAAACCCAATAGGCCTACGGTGAAAAGGGGTGGTTTTTGGATGACTGATCGAGATTCATAATTATTAACTTGTCACTTTGGGCCGGTCTCTTCTCTTTAATAAAATAGTTAATAGAATATAAACAAAATAATTCTGATTGCTTCACAGGTGATAGCTGACATTAAAACATCGTGCACCAGCATGACTGAAGAAGAACTGGCCAAGTTATCTGTGCAGCTGCTAAACTGTCAATTCCAGACAGAGAACCGACCAACATTTCCCTGCTTCAAAGATATGGTCAGTATATTTATTGAATTTACATTAAAAGAAAAACATCTTTCTTACTTTACACAACCAGTCCTGACTATATGATCACTTCATTATTTTGGTGCACACAACATCAGAAGTTCTAAATCGGCTTCTACATGCATGCCAATGTCCGTCCTGTTGCATCAACGCTGTAGGCCTACCCCACCTCATATTAATCGGTACAAGTAGAATTAAGTATTCTGTAGCCTATTTCTTTCCTTACTAGTATTAGCTAGACACAGAAGTGGGCGGAAGACCATGGATATTCCTCACCTAATACTACCGCGAGCCCATATAGCAATGATCCCAACTGTATTATAACTGGCAATGTACGACGTATTATTGTAACATCTTTGTATTGTCTGATGATTGCTGTATAAACATAAGAAATACAAAAAATATTTCCCAACTTCATGTATGTACTCCCACTTTCGTGTAACCATTGTATTGAACAGAAATAAAAATCCCTTATTCAGCAGTGGGCCAGAATTGTATCACTGCCGAAAAAATAAAAATAATAATAAAAAAATGCCATCCAGCATTACCTAGTAAGGAACTCCTTCTCCATACCAGAATCTCATTTCATCTAATGAGTCCCGCCGATGGGAAATCTAATTTCTTTTCCTTCGAGTCACGATGAAACCTTTGATTACGCCTCCTCCGTCCTTGGCAAAGTTGGCTGGGAGCGAAGACTAGAGGACTTAATTTTACCGTTGTCAAACTCCATTTCTATTCATATTTTCTGGACAACGTTCATGGCACATGTCTGGACCACATCAAAGGATTGGGACTGTCTCTCCACCAAGTTCAATGTGTACTTTAACTGTAATTACTCTGCAGTTTCCTTATAACTTGGTGCTCAAGGCTGTTCACTTTGTAGCAGCCATTTATTCTTTTTTAAAAAACCCTTGATATTAATAATGTGTAGGTGACATCAAAGAAGGCCGACATTTGCTGTGTCCTGTACGTAGCTACGATGTGGCACATTACAGACACCAACCAGCGTGTAAATATAATTTGTACACGTGTATAGTCGCCTCATATTCAGAACTATCATTCGTTTACGTCTGGATCTAGTCAATTGCGCCATTTTCGCTCTTATACAAAATAATGAAAAGTCTTCAATCAATATAGTGTTTCTGAGTCCAAAATCCTTTTTTTTTCTGATAAAGTGAACCATGTTTTATCAGCAATATTGATTTAAATATGAAGTAAACAGTGATGTATTTCACTCTTGCTATAAACAAGAAAAAGTGTGATAGAAATATCCAGAAACGAAGGGAAAACGGTAGCATTGGAATACTCCGTATGGATACTTTCACAATATTTTATTGTTTCATTTATTTCTTTTTTCATTACCATCAGCTCCTGAGCTCGAACCCTTTCTTATTTCAACAGTCCATTGCAGAATTTACCTAGGTTATGGAGGGGACCGCACAGATGTCCATACTAATACTTATATGTCATCCTGTCCATGTAATAAAAAACCTTCGTTTCTAAAGCGCGATATCCACTTGCACGATAATCGGTCACCGACAATCGGTCACCGGGGGTCACCGACAATCGTGCAAGTGGATACCGGGGACCCACAATCTTTTTTTTTCAACTTGTATGGCCATATCGATGTTGGTTATGATTGGAAACACCCCAATAACAATTGCATCGACGTTATACTTCAATTCCACCTCAATACAGTCAATATTTGTGTCGATTATATGTTATTTAAGTACTTTTTAAGGCATTTTTCCGGATTTTTTCACTATTTTCCGCTTATTTATTATCTATTATGGTTATTACCGCCTCCTAACAGTTGTTTATATTAGATATTATATCTAGCTATATTATTGGTACAATATTTTAACATTGTGATTTATTTTTCTGATATTTATTTTGGTTTCTACGTTAATATTGGCTGGTATGGCCATATTGATGTAGGTTATGATTGGGATTCACCCCAATTTATACTTGTGATTATACTTGAAATTCTATCTAGGAAAAAACATAAGGTTAAACAACCTGTGGATAACTTGACAGCAACGATTCTAGACTATAACTGTAAACAAATCATTAAGTGAAAATGTTTTCGTTCTGTAACATCACAACAAGGAATCTATCGTATTGTATAGATAGTGAGACACCTTCTTCGATAAATGTATGGGTAATTTGTAACAACACTATTCATTTCATGTATCTCTGATTATATTAACTGTCTTGATTTAATACTGGAGTAATAGTTCTACGGTCAATCAGGAAAAACTGCAAGTGAGCAGAGGGTATAACCTGTTCGAATTAAGCTCCATGACTATGTAACTGTATTATCTTTATTTGAATAAAAGTATTATAATAATAATAATATTTCTTTAATTAAATATATCGAATATAGGTTTTAATATATTTTCATATGAGTAATTCCACCAATTGGTCGACATATGAATATAAAATAGATTTTTGCATTTCAAATGAGAAATCTTGGTCTTGAGGTACCGTAGTGGCCCGTTTATATTTGCCTGATTTTATCCTATACATATGGAGGTATTAAATTATGAAACTAAATATATTAATAAATTAACTCTTTCTATTTTAGTTGTGATTTCTTCAGATATTCCTTCAAACGAAGGTCGGTATATTTATCCTACTCTAATTTAATGTTATTTCTCATTTGGTGTTGCAATACCCATGTCTTTAGGGACCAAATGATAGCAAAAAGAGTTAATTTATTAATATATTTAGTCGTTGAGTTGTCTGTGAAATCGCCTCCGGATCTCTTCCGGGCTTAAGCACTACCGATATTCATTAGATATGATCGTATAGGACACTTCTGCGAGAATATATTATGAAATATAATAAGGATAGTGGAGGAAAGAACTAATCTTCAAAGTCAAAAGGCAAACATACACATACATACTGCCTATATATGAATAAATATTAACTTATAGAGAGTTAAATTAACGTAGAAACAAAAAGAAATACATGCCAAATAAATCACAAATGTTAAAATATTGTTCCAAAACTATAAGGAACTGGGATTAGGCGATAGGAAAAATAAGAATAAATAAGAGGAGAAATGCAGAAAAATGCCTTAAAAAGACCAATATAAAATATAATCAACTTGAAATAGTGACAAAATTAATGTGAACCAAATATATTAATAAATTAATGGAGTAGGATAAATATACCGACCTTCGTTTGAAAGAATATCTAAAGAAATCACAACTAAAATACAAAATAAATGTCTGGTACACAATTATCGTACAAGTGGATACCAGTGACCGACGATCGGTCACCCCTAGGTGACCGATTGTCAGTGACATTTTTGTCTTGTAAGTAAATACCAGGAACCGACGAAGGTGACCGACGATGGCAGGGAACCGATTGTCGGTCCCCTTTGGACACTTTTGTCGGTTGTCTGTTGTCGGCTAAGTGGATATCGCACTTAAGTGTAGATCTGCTTTAAACCATTCATTGTCCATACATTACACACCAACACAAAACGACTCAATAATTCTTCATTACAACAGACCATCGCAGAATGTACGCAGGAGATGGATGGGACTACATGGAATGCTTACCAGATCGTAGCTAACCGTGCACGTGCCATCTGCTACTCTACCAGACAGCAACAGTTCAGGATGAAGACGGAGAATACAGTCAATCGCCTTGTGCACACTGCCCAGGGCCAAATAGCCGTCATGAACGCTGTTAGGGTGGGTAGCTGGTTTCAATAGAGCTTATAAAGTATTTAGAAAATATCCATGTTTAAGAATATTATAAGAAGTAATTGTGAATACGGTACTCAAATATAGTGAGCGTCTAAAATTAACTGACGGTGCTATGTATCGTGAGAGGGATCATAATTAGTTAGTTTTGGTATTATCTGTTTTATAACTTGTTTTATGACGTAATGATTTGTTTTATAACTTTAACAGAAGCCAGAAGCCTGGTCACCTATTTGTCGAATCTCATACTTTTATAACTTCAGAGAAATAAAGTATTTTTCAATTCAATTCAATGGCGCTATACGGAGACGCCTTATTTTAAAGTTTCCAGTTACATGTTGAAAAGAAATGTAATGATCCCTTATAATTCAGCAATGACATACTGCATTACTTAGGATTCCTTCTCTCATTTTGCCTTCAGTGAGGGTAAATATGAGAATGAAGAGGGGTGAGGGTGAGAGTTTTACATAGAACATTTGCATTTGTTTTTGAGGGTTATACAAAGTATGACCGCAGTATAAAAAGTATAAATCAGGTGTACTCTTGAATTATTTTTTTTAATATTACTCCAAGCTATTCGTGGCCTCAATGGGATCTGTGGGACTCATTTTTCATTTAAAGTTTTTTTCAGATGAGCTTTTCCCAGTTTTTAATTTAGCAATTGAGAGAGAGGAGGTGATTTGACCTCGTCCTAGTAATTTAATTTCCATTTTGAATAATATTTTATTCGGTGGTTAATTCATTTTGCATTCCGTTTTAGCCTACTGAGTTTTCTCAAGGTGTGTGTAATTCCATCTATCTCACCATCTTAAAGTGGCTAAGGTCACTGTTTGAGTATATGTCATTTAGAAATATGTTTGTAGTTTTCGATGACATGCATAAGTAGGAACATTTGTGTAGAATACCAACGCTATATATTCCTTAGATTAATTGATATTTGTTAATGAAGAATGTGGCAGAGGTTCCATTGGGGAATTCAAATCTGAGAGAGCAGTAACTAGACCATAAGGTGCTGCCCCAGTGTATGGTAAAGGGATGTGAACTAGGAGCGAGACAGGAGGTACATAGTGACATATATACCCTGTCCCATCCAGCTGGTATCACTTAACTCATTAAGATAAGAGGCATACAGGCGGCGAGACCTCTTCCAACTGCCATGTCTGAGAGACTATAGTGTGATGGAGGCACCCAACGAAATTTGAAGTTTTAAACTCTTATATATTCCAAATACTTGTATTTCATACATTAATGCTCTCAGGTATTGGTTAATGGCATAATGATCCAGAACATTGTTGAAATTCAAGCATATATGTCAAAAAAATGAGGAGCTCAGCGGCAAGTGTCACTTTAAACATAAAAATATACCCAAAGTAAGCCTTATAGGTGTTAATTCTACAATAACGGTGAATACTTGCAAACCTTATGTCATTTAATTGCGACGCCTATGCTAGAAATTATTTCTACACCCTTAGTACTAGCCTTAATATGTACATCCACCTCCCTCCGAAATATACTCTCGTGAAAGCCTGTAATATTTTTTTTTTTTTTTAAAAAATAGAATCAAAGCCAAGCCTGATGTGCCCATTGAGATAGGCCGAGGAACTTGGTGATAGTCTAGCCTTCCCGACGACCCTCCCACTTGTGTATAGGGTTTTCAAACCTCCGTTAACTCCAATTCTAATGTTAACCTGTCGCTTGAGTGATAACCATTCTGACTGGTCTATGATAAAAAGTTCACTTCGTTATCCAGTGGTCAATTAATGAATTCATGTTGATGTCTTGGGCACTTTGGGAAGAGAGGCAATCAGATATGGCCCTTAATCAGATTGTAGCTGCTTGTTCTTTATTAGGAAGGTCAGGAGAAGGTACATGAAGTAACGAGTGACACTCTGAGGAAGATGGAGAAAGGACAGGAGGATTTATTGTCTCATCAGGCTGTCCTTAAATCAGCCCAGGTTGGCTTCATATGCTTTTCTTGGTTTTGCTTATTTATGGTTTTTTTTCAATAGAATATTGAAAAAATCAGCTGATGTTGGCATCCCATGATTTACCTTATTTTTGTGTCTTTTAAAACCTGTTTTTCATCTATTAATTAATTAATTTTCATATCATTGTTAGGGGTTATTTGGAGGACAAGTTAGAATTTATTTAATCTGAAGGCTGTTCTTAAATCAGCTTTACTGCTTAGGATAAGTTTTTTTTGACAATTAAATTTATTCATCTAATTATTCGTTATTTATTCATTATTTGTCGAACAAAGTTTTAAGGCAACGCTTGAAAAAATCCATCCTGGAAATAGCGTTTTTCCATTTGAACGGTTTAAATATTTAACGGAATTAAAAAAAGACTGTTTTAGTTACGAGACTGTCCTTTAATCAGCGAAGATCGGCATTTTCTTCCTTTCATTATTGTTGTTGTTGTCCAGGAACTCATTTTGAAACCTGGCACTTGACCCTGAAACTATTAATTAAACAAAGGGTCCTGGTTTGGTAATTTGGGAGGCAAAATATAATCGTTATGAGAAATAAAAAATATTATTAGATTGGACTGGTGCAAACTCATTGAATGACACAAACATTGAAAAAAATCATACAAACATGGCCAATATCAATGGTACAAGCACGGAGAATGGTGTCATAAAAGAATTGAATTGCACAAGCATGTTTAAAAAAAGAATCGTACAAGCATGAAGAAACAATAGGGGACTTAGTAGAGGAGCAGATCCTGAAATTTGCATAGACGTCATTTTCAATTATGATACGCATGGAATAATGGGACTAATGGTACAGTGTACAATCTATAGAAAATATCATGTTCAGCATAGAATATTCATTGGTGCTCCAATGTCAATAGTCATGTGTTTTACATGTTTCCATAACACAAGCCTCCATCTTTCCCATCATGCATTTGGTTTTCATAGATCATTTACACAAGCAAATCCCCTATTGGATAGACATGAAAAAAAAAGATATGGTAAACTATTGTAAATCCTGTTGTAGACGGACATACACGACTCAATCACCTCTACCTTACACGACCTCATCAAAGAGAAATCACTCATTGCGGCGGGAAATAAGGAGATAGCAGATGTTACTGACAACTTGCGGAAGAAGTTAGGTAAGTGATTTGTAGCAGAGGCTTTACTGTAGGTGAGGACGTTGTGGGTCAGGTCTACAGAAAATGTACAATCGGCAGCGTTACACATTTAGTAAATTCGGCTCAAAAAGGCAAAGAATATTGGGTATATCTGGTATTGTGTTGTTTTAGAGCATTGGTGAAGGTGAACTGTACAGTTTCTGACGGTTTGACCCGTGTATACATGTATACAGGTTAATATTCTTAGCGACTGAAACCAACGAACAACGAGTTAGTTAACAAATTTATACATGCTTTCACACTTGAAAATGGAAAAAAAATCGAGTCATAAATTTGAATTTCAGCGGTAATCTTAGTTAGAGAAACCCAGATTGGTTGCCACGACAACCCCACATACCTCACTAGTGAAATACGCACTGTAGCGATACTCACTCTAGAATCATTGCGTGTATAATAAATATGAATAAAGACCCGAGGAGTAATAAGCTGAGTTATTGAATCACATACATTCCCTAAAGTTTCTGTGGTTCGTTAGTTCTTACCATTTGTCACCAGCTGAAATAATTATTCTACATTGTATTTTTGTTTTTAGACAATGCTACGAAGAAGCTCGAGGAACAGGAGATGACACAGAAGGATAATCACAAGAATATTCTCAATGATTTGGCGGCAATAAGAGAGAGAGCCCGCCAGGTGTGGGATAAGATAGGTAAGGGCCTGCAGTTGGATATTTATTTGTTCATCTGTAAATTAAAGCTGCATCCCCAGCTAAATCGTCCAAAGAGAATTTTTGGTTGTCAATCTTCCCCCCTCCCGGCCCCGCTCCTAAAATTAACCCTTTCATCGTGTAAAATGGAATATTTGAATACTGAAAATATAGAAATATTTATGTAAGATTTCCTCCGTTTTTCATGAATTCTTTTTCCTCGAAATTGTCATTATTTTTCTATTCTACTGTACTCAAGTGGCAACTTGTGGTTAAAAAGGCCCAATACTGCAATTTGTTTAATTAGATTGTAGCATCTTAATATACCTGTCTACCCAGGAAATCTCAGAATTAGCTGGGAATAAATAGACCACATAATTGTAAACATAACATTTTGCGGGAAATTAACTGGAGATACAGCAAATCTGTTTACTTCTGATTGCTCGTTGATATTTGAATTTGATATCCGAATTATTAATCCTCCCTGACAGATGAAGCCACAGCCAGTGTGTCTCAATACCATGAGGATACAGCCAAACACTATACATCCACCATAGAGAATGTGGCCCGTGTCAACGCCACCATATCCAGTGTTTTATCCAGCTTAGCAGACCTAGAGAACTCCATATCTGAGAGACTGGGGTGGATTACTACTTATCTAGACGGAACAGGTAGCTTAAATATCATATTTTCAATCAGGCTTTGATTGAAATGGTAAACTTGTATACTGAAGTCTGTTTTTCATTAGTACCTGCATTCCCCTGTGTGATGAAACATTTATTTTTCAAAAGTGTTGTATCACTTTTGTCACATAATTATGTTGTACCAGTAAATCCTGGGCTTTAATTTGGTACTGTTATGCTCATGCTGTATAACGATTGGAATAACAATATTTGTATTGGTCACAGAATAAAAAGTCGAATTTTGCTTTTAAGTTTACAAAAGTTTTAAGTTGACCGTCTTTTAGAATACATCTTTAAGTTACTTGAAAAGATTTAAATGATCAATTTTTTGTATAACTTTGATGATTATGCATTTATAACGGTTTGAGCCTCGTGGTTTAAGATATTTGATTCCCTTTCCAGTAGCTACATTTTGCTATATGAATTGCCTCATTTTGTCTACTCTTTTCACAACACCACTTTTCTATCTTTAATCAGAGGTTTATATTTCTGGGATATTTTCCCTCCTCAAATGGAAGATTAATTTCCGCTTTTGATTAGAAATATGATATATATGTGCGTGTTCGTCCCTGAGTATACGTTTTCATTTCTCTGGGATCTGAGGCTTATACATAGCAAAATAGTTTCTAGTTCGGCTCTTAAAATCAGTCTTCCACTCTCTTTTCTCTGTCTCTACCACTCTTCTCTGTCCCTCTCTCAGACTCTTGTCTCCTCTCTTTTCTCTCTGTATATCTGTCTGTCTGTCTGTCTGTCTAGCTGTCTGTCTGTCTCTCTCTCTCTCTCTCTCTCTCTCTCTCTCTCTCTCTCTCTTCTCTGTACCTGTCTTTTCTTGAAATGTCACCCAGATAGCACAACGTTGATGGCCCAACCTTGGCCCAATTACAGTGGTTTCAATGGTCCAACGTTGGCATCCGTCATCGTCCCATGGTCAGTTTGTCCAACGGCCCAACGTTGGCCAGGTGATGGGGAAAATCAATGTTGGCCCATCATAGACCCAACATTGGCCCAGTGGATAATTGAAAGGTTGGCCCAGCATTGGTTCATGGTTGGCCCATCATTGGTTCCCTACATTGACCCAACATTGGCTCTCTATGGTGGTCCAACATTGGTTCAGTTTGTAACAGCAATGTTGGCCCATCATTGGTTCTCTATGTTGGCCCATCATTGGTTCTCTATGGTGGTCCAACATTGGTTCAGTTTGTAACAGCAATGTTGGCCCATCATTGGTTCTCTATGTTGGCCCATCATTGGTTCTGTATGGTGGTCCAACATTGGTTCAGTTTGTAACAGCAATGTTGGCCCATCATTGGTTCTCTATGTTGGCCCATCATTGGTTCTCTATGGTGGCCCAACATTGGTTCAGTTTGTAACAGCAATGTTGGCCCATCATTGGTTCTCTATGTTGGCCCAACATTGGTTCAGTTTGCAACAGCAATGTTGGCCCAATGGTGGTTTAAGTGATATTGGCAGGGATATAAACGTTTTATTAAGGTTGGGTGAACATCTCTTTTCATCAAATTATATTCAGCGTATTCCATGTCACGGTGTGGACATTTGCCCTCCTTAAGGCATTTATTATCCATATGGCTGCCTTGATTAAGCAACAGGGCCTTTTTGTTGGAAGATTGTACACCACCTATAATATAGAAAGTTATCTGTATTAAAATCAGTATCAATCAATACAGTACTTAGTTATCCTGCCATGAAAGGAATCAAACCAGATCGATTGATGAGTTTAGCACATTGAATTGAATTGAATTGAGAAATCTTTTATTTGTCAGTAATATGGCAGCATTTACATTGAAAAAAAAGACAAATTGGTTGACAGACTTCTGGGATAGTCCCAGTTCTTCCAGTTGTTCCCATGTTTTGAAGATGAACTATAGAGGCTAGTGGTTTTTATAACATCAATATAAAGTTAAACTCCTGGTAAATTAATTACATAATTAACAGCTAGTCAGGTTTTAAATCTCTTGTGTTTACATAGGTAAACATTACCTATTAGCATGACTATGAGGTTTGCTATGTTAATCATACAGTACAGTACGATTAAGTACATAGTATGGCAAGGTTAATAATAATAATAACAATAATATAAAATAGTCAAGATATGTCGGTTTACACATTTAGTTACACTCAGTACAAAGTGATTTCGAGTTGTTCAACTTTTGGTTATAGTTGGGGTTACACAATGTAGTATAAAATATAATATGGTCTTAATGCTAATTACAAGTATAATAAATCAACTTTACATGATTTATTTTTCTAATTTGTTTTGCTTTGATTCACTCAGTACAGAGTGATATTATTTGATCGATTTCTGGTCATAGCTTGATAGATATACTTCTTTCCAAGCTTTATATTTTGGATGTTAATGTATTCTTTCTTTACAGAATACAAATATCAAATATCATAAACAAAATACAAGATACAACATACATTGGTGTAGGAGAGAGGCCCATACCTCTAGGTCTACTATTTTTAATTTTTATATGATAGTTCTATTTGTTTTCTGAAACTATTAGACATTTAAATTAACAGTAGTCCATTGGCTGTATGAAATGCATTTCATCCAATTTCCCTCTCCAGCTCTACCTCTCTCTCACCCTTTCCTCTATCTCTGTGACCCTTTTGTTATCTCTCTCCCTCTTTGCTCACCTGTCTCTCTACCCCCCCCCCCCCACACCATATCTTCCATATCTTCTCTCCCCCTCTCTCTTAGCCCTTGTGTAGCTCTCTCCATTCTCCCACCTTCCTCTCCATCTCTCTTATCATTAACCGCTCTCCTGTCTGTGTCACTCTTCTCGTCCTCTCCTCTCACCTACCCCTCACACTATCTCTTTCCCCATCTGTCTGTTTCACCATCTGCCCCTCTCCTTCTGTCTGTCTTCTTCTATCACCTGAAGAGACAGAAGAGAGAGATACAGCTGAGCAAAGAGAGAGGGAGAGGTGAGGGGAGAAAGACAGAGTGAGATAGATAAGTGAAAGAAGAAAGGGAGAGAAAACAGGTGAGATAAGAGAGGGGGAGACAGACAGGTGACTGATCGAGGGAGAGAGGGAGGGAGGACAGAAGAGATAAGGAGGGGGGGTAAATAATCTGAGGTAGAGACTAAAAAGTTTAAAAACCTCCATTTGGGCCTGCTGGTGAACTATTGGTGTATAATACTGAGGCGAAACTCAGGAATTATACACCAAACTGCACCAGCAGCCCCTCAATGCCAGTCATTAATCCTTTAACAATTTGGTGGGCTTGAAATACAAATATCACTGAGATATCAGTGAGAAAGGGGGCAGCTAGGGAGAGAGAGAGAGAGACAAGGAGAAAAGAGGAGGGAGAGAAAGTGAGAGGGAGAGGGCAAGAAAGAAAGGGTAGAGAAAGACAGCAGGAGTGAGAGAAGGAGAGGGTGACAGAAGGGTAAGGCAAGAGAGCCAGAGAGTGAGAGGGGAGAGAGACAAAGAGAGTGGGGAGAGAAGGAGTGAGAGAGGGAGAAGACAGGGGTGGGGGGGGGGGGACAGATGGTGGGTAGAGAGAGAGAGAGCTAGAGACTGAGTTTAAAGTTACAAGTTGTTATACTATGTAAGTAACTACTTTAAGTGAATTCATAAACAGCTATGAATGTCATGTACAACTATAAAGATTCAAATACTTACCAATCTGGGGATATCAACATTGATATGAGAAGTGAGAAAAGAGGTCTTCCTGTGCCTGTGGTGTCAAAGATACTGGTGGTGTATTCACTATGATGTCAGAGCATTGGGCAAGGAATCCAAACCATATGTGGGGTCAGTGAGGAAGTGTTTGGAGAGTAGACTTGGTCCATGGCTTAAACAATATTCATTATTTGGAGCCTTTTGGCTGTTATGAAGGTAAATATGAGTTATATTTAGGTATGGAGAGGAAAAATTAGTAGGGAAAAATTAAAAAAAAATAGTGATTAGTGCCTCTAGAGCCCCGTTATGGCGACATCATTTTTTAAAATTTATTTATGTACCCTGGTGTTTCTTACTTTAATAAAACTAAGAGAATATGATTCATGCTATTATTAATTTATTTATTAATGATAGCTAGACCCCCCGTTACGGCAACATTAATGTACCCCAACACTTTTCTTAGTATCTAAAAGCCCATTATTGAGCTGGGAAGAATTAGTTGGAGATTTTTGAATGAATACAATATATGTACTAATCATAATCAAGGTAACAAGTAATGGTGGTAAGGGTCGTTTCATTTCCAGTTCTTCTAAGTCTATATATGCCTAAAATAATTTAGACCCAATAATCAACTTTACATAATATCATCAAGAAATGAATTGAAAAGTTGAAAATATTGATTTTTTATCCATACAAACATATTAATTTCAGAGTAATCATTGATCCTCTGGCCCATTATGCACATAAAACCCATTATGTCGAGAATATTTAGTTTTCCCCCACTAGGCAACATTTACCCCTGGATCCGAAAATACCAACAAAAATAATCTCAGATAAATATTTTAGCCTCTGGAGGAGCTGTTGTATTTTAACCCAAATGGTGCACTTTTGGCTGAATTGCTCATATAGATTCTGTATAATAATTTTATTTCAATATCAAATTGCTATCCTTATTACAAGTGGAAGAATAGACAATATATTTAAATATGCAGGGAGTCTGCATAAATGTTAGTATATGATCAATCTGTACAACAAAGATCTGGACCTTGGGCAAGTCTATGCATAGGTTGTCTTGAGTATGTCCTCACTTCCATTTCCCGCTCATTCTTGAGACCACATCCTGGTCACATCCTGTGCTTCACCCAAAAGGTTACATAACATAATTATGCAAGAATGAACGCAGGGTTTGGGTGAGCCTTTTGGTCCAGGTTATTGAATGAACAAACATGTGATGTGTCACAGGAAAATGAGTCACAAGTCGCAGAAAAATTAATTTTGAGATATCATTAAGAAAAGAGGAATTATACACCAAACTGCACCAGCAGCCCCTCAATGTCAGTCATTAATCCTTTAATAATTTGGTGGGCTTGAAATACAAATATTGTATGGGGAAATTTGAGGAGAATAAGATTGCAAGAGATCTTACATTAATGTTTTAATATTTGTTTGTTATCTACTTAAGCTGAGAAAAATATGACTTTGAATGAATCTAAAAGTAAGCATAAACAACTGATACTTATAAATGATAGGATGGTATTAATGTAACAAAGGTATTATATCGCTGTAGTGAATTACTGTGATGTTAGAAACATAAATAAGCGGATAGAATTTATATGTATTCTACATTATGAGAACACAAACTCTGAGAATGTATAAAGAAAAATCGGTGTTAAAAAGGTAAAATTAGGAACTTCTGATTACTACGCAAGGCAGATATATGACAGTCATTAAATAGACCATAATTCGCTATATCATTGCTTCAAAAGTTCAAAAATAGTCAAAAACAAGACATTATTAATGATGTGTATTATTGATATTGTTAAATATGGACTAAAATACCTATGTTTAGATGTTAAATATAGACAAAAATTACTCAATTATGTTAGATATTATTTATTTATCAGTGAATTCCGCATTATAGGCATTTTGGGAATTAAATCTATTTAATATGCATGAAAATCCATCCTTGCCAGCATCAGAAAGCGAAGATCTAAGAGTACATCTAGGATATTTTTATCTCGGGACTGGCTTTTATTTATTTTATAACAAGACATAATTCTCAAATTCAGCATTAGTCAAAATGGAGACATTTTAAGTGTATTACCATATGCCCAAATATAGCGAAATTTCCATTGAGATGTAGCTATATTCATCTATTCTTTGCCATAACATTAATCAGATCAATTAAGCTATATATATTTCAGCTATTATACATGGATGGACTACTTACATTTAATCTCAAGAGTAACAGTAAATGGATAAAATCTGCCAGAATTTTGCTAAAAACAGTTATCACTTCCAGATGGGTAGCAATAGAAAAGACAAAATGTAAAATCATTAATTATAACTGTGTGGATTACATCCTTTTCTACTTAAGGATGATCGCGGGTATTTCTCAGTTGCCAAAAACGGCGGGGATTTTACGACATTGACCATGTAGATATTTTTTTTTTTTTTTTATCATTTCTTTGAATAGTGATGTTCAGTAGTTAAAAAGAAACACTTCTGACTTTTGAACAGATTAGTATATGTTTTTTTTCTTGTTTGTTATTGTTTTATGACACCATAAGCCACCTTGATTACATGAAATTCAAAGCTAGTCCAGCTCTCACTCACTGCACTCTCAAGTTCGGGGGCCTCCAGCTCCTAAAGTAATCTGGGGACCACCCGTTTTCTTGTTATTTTCAGAAAGTATATCCCTTAAACTATGATATACTAAAAAAATAGCCAACTCTAATTACAATTTATGGTTTAAAATGGATAAAACGTTTCAAAAACGCCCTTTTCTCCATAGACGGCCATATTAAATTAATTAAATAACTTTTTATTTTCAAACGGAAATAGCAAAAAATCTAGTCTGGGGACCCCCCTTAAAAAAATTATATTTGAAATCAGCATGATTTGGAGTACAAAGTGTGAAAAAATCAGGCTGATCTATTTACTTTGGGAAATACCCGCGGTCATCCTTAAGTTAACTGAGAATGCAATCTTCAGCACTTAATGTAATTAAAACATATTGATTTTGACTATGGAGTATGTCAGTGTTTTATTTTCTCAATTCAATGCTCAGTTAGGACTTAAAGGTCGTCCAACATGAGATATTTTAAAGAAATATTGTTCTGTTGTAGTCAAAATTAGAGTACATTGTAATGGTGTTTTGTGGCTGATAGGTAATGTTCCAGAAGTTAATGCTTGATTTGTATGATGCAAAGGATCTCAATGTTTTAGAGATACATGTAATATACATTAACAGGAATACTTCTTACACAGCTTTCAAAATAATGCATGCTACTTTGAAGAAATTTGGATTATGCTACTACATTGAGAAATCAATAATATTGTTAACATTGAATTAATATGTTTTCATGAAGTTTTGAAAAAGTTAGTTACCGACCAGGAATGTTATGGAAACGTTTAATTGGCAATGGAACATGAGCTCAATATTCTTTCAGCATTGGCAACCAGACATTCGACCAATGCTGGGCCAATGGGAGCATTCCAACCTTGGCAATTAAACATTGGGCCAATGTTCGGCCATTGGTAGCATTCCAATATTGGCAATCAGATGTTGGGCCTATGTTGGACCAAATGTAGCATTTCAACATTGGCAATTGGAGTTTATATCAAAAGTTCTCCAATGTTGGCAATCCAATCTTTTGCATTGGACCAATGTTGTACCAATGGTAGCATTCCAACATTGGTAATCAGACGCTAGGCCAATGTTGGGCCATTGATACCATTCCAACATTGGCAATAGGATGTTGGGCCAGGGTTGGCCCAAACTTAGCATTCCAACATTGGCAATTGGACATAAGATCAATATTTCTCCAATGTTGGCAATCCAATGTTGGGCCAATGCTTGCATCCAATGTTGGCGATCCAACGTTGGGCCCATTTTGGGCCAATGGTGGCATTCCAACATTGGCAATCCAATGTTAGGCCAATGTTGGGACAATGGTAGCATCCTATGTTGGCAATCCAATGTAAGGCCAACGTTGGGCCAATAGTAGCATCCAATGTTGGCAATCCAACGTTAGGCCAATATTCCTGCAAATGTTGGCCCAATGTTGGGCCAATGGTAAAATTGCTACGTTGGCATGCCAACATTGGGCCAATAAAGTGGTGCTATCTGGGCATCTATTGATTATTGTTTTAATAGCTGTTCTTTGTTTACAGGCGAGCGTTTCTGTTTGTTGTGTACAGTAGTGTTACATGTACTGTACTTCCTGGAGGCAGCGGTCACTATGTCCATCCTGCGCACCCCCCATTTCTCCAGGGTGGTCCTGCTGCTGGTCGTACCCCTCAACGCCTGGTCAGAGATCAACCATGCCACCAGCCTCAACTTTACCGCCATGACCATCTTCCTCATCCTCACCCTCTCAGGTACTCATTCATGTTACTGCTATATATAGGTATGCATCTACTTTACACCTATTTGTGGTAGTATACTCACCGTCATTATATCTCGGGTAGTGGCCTCCCCACTATCCGGACTATGCAGGGCCACACCTGCGCGTGGTCACGTGGGCAACGCCCACCGCTATACATAGAATAAATCAGTTAACATCAAGACTTCACCATGTCCACTTGCTTTTCCTTTAACATCAGATATCATTAAGGATGCGAGACACAATAGAATGGAATATAAATAATAAAAATAATAGTACAAAATGCGAAGCATTTTTTCTACGCTGACCTTGATTTTTCTACCCACACAACAACGCTTGAAAAAGCATTGGGGTTTGTTTTTTTAGGTCTTTGGGGTTTGTTTTCTTTTGAGGTCTTTGGGGTTTGTTTACTTTTGTGGTCACTTTTGGTTTGTTTCATGACGCACCCACCAACCAGACCCTCCCTACCAACCAGGATGTATGGGGTCACAATGCTCGGGACTAGAATTACCAACTACTGTAATAGTGGTAGATTTTCTTGAGTTACACTGGTTATATATGGAAAAGTTTGACTATATAATAATAAGTCTGGTCTCGCATCCTTGCCAGGAGGCTCTCACTCAATGGAATAATCAACTTACGGCTGAAAACTGTTTAAACTAATAAATCAATCAAACTTAGGCTAATTTCTTGTATTATAACATTCCTATATACTACGATGGTACTTAATTGTATTTACTATAGTACCACTATAGTTAATAGATATTACTTTAATGTCTTAATTTTTACCTAATTATGATGAGCAATTAGGTGGTGGGTGGTGTTCATATACCGTATGTTTGCCGGTTTTGAACCAAAAAGAACTAGAGTAGAATGGAATAGTATTATGTTTTTCCCATCACATAATTTGTAACATCACTCGCCATGTCTCATGATCACAATGTATCACTTATGTAACAAATAGTTTTTCTAAAGACCTAATCTAGATTAAATCACCCATAAACAGTTTAAAATGTAAGACAGTTAAGATCAGGACACAACGAAAACCATTCCACGGAAAGAGCGTGTTTATGTATCAAAATATCCCGAATAAAGAATTTGTTTATAAAAAAGAAAAAGAAAGAAAAAGGTAGCTTTATCGTCTGCTCTCTATTACAGTGAACTATGTTGCTGGCTGGACGTATGATAGGTATCATGCACATCGGCTTCAGTGCAGACAGATTACTAACCAGAAACCTATGGAGCTAGAGGCATCAGATAACAACTCTGCTCATGTTGTTCCCTAGTAAGTTGGATATGTTTTGTGATAGTTTTGTACAGATTAGTCCTGGATGAAAATGATATCTGTGGACTTGACAAGCGTCTCAATATGTTTTCTGAGCCTCGGTTGTGTGGGTACAGATCCCAATGGACACAGGGAGGGCCCTTCATTAAAATTAATTTTAGAGACAGAAAAACATCTAATATTGCCACCAACTTGGAATATGAGACAACACCATGCCCTGTCTTCATCTTACTTTTCCTTTAATAATTATGAAAAACAAATTCCAGAACAAATTCTCAACAGGTCATTGGATGACTGTGAGTGAGGGGTGTGTGAAGGCACATACCTACAGCTGTGGTCAGAGCCCCACCCACCCTCAGACTGACCTCGGTCCCTGTATGAAATCATGTGAAATGAGTGCCAGCTGTTGCTATCTCAAGCTAAACAGAGTATTTCAAAACTTCCCCATTATAACCCTCTGACTTTGAGACCACACTGCTACGCCACTCAGACCTCCTTAAATAGTAGTTTTCATTTGTCTTAAAAGTTTTCTTTCTTTTTGAACGATCATTAGGCTACAGTTTTGATGTTTTTGTTTCTTTTGCTGGGGCTTTCATATTTCTTCTTGTTCTCAGTGCCATTGTGTTTTAAAAAATATTTTTTGAGTCCATTCAACATGTTGCTCCACAATCCATGTCTATAATTATAACCACGTAAGTTGTTTGTCTCTAAACAAAGATATATCTACTATGCTGTATGGTAAATATTAAATTAATAAGCAACATGCCCCTGGGACATGCAAAAAACCTCACCCGTGGAGCATATATGTTAATCCCATGTTTAAATACAATAAAATAAAACCAAACCTGTTTCAATGCTACACTCACATTACCATGCACTCACATTACATGCAAAAAACCTCACCCGTGGAGCATATATGTTAATCCCATGTTTAAATACAATAAAATAAAACCAAACCTGTTTCAATGCTACACTCACATTACCAAAGTTAATTTAAATGATTAATTCCTTCCTAAAATTCTTTGTTATTTGCTTTAAGTAATTTGTCATCATGTTTTACCCGAATTGATTAGATTTTAATTACTGTTATTCCAGCTCCCCCAGTCCCAATTTACCAGACATACAAAAACTCGTGTCCCTGCTGGAAAGTCTCAATAAGAAAGGTGAGTTGGAGTCAAATTAAAAGAGAAGCTAAGTATCAATTTGATTTTTATTTTAGTCGGCAGACCCTTTTCCGATATGAATGTTATGATGAGAAGACAGTGTAACGTTTTCAAGTAAACTTTGTGTTTTCATTTAGAAAGCTCAGTAACCGAACCCAGCGGTCGGGAGGTCAAGGTCATTCATTTAGTCGCCACATTTAATTTAACTTCGAAGAACATACCAGTGTTCTTCAACAGAATTTCTAGGCGATATTGGCAGATGTATTCTGTATAATATCTTATTCTGTATAAATCTATAAATGACGGAATATTTTATATAAATTTATCAACCTCAATCCTATACCTTCGAGTGAACCATTTATGGTAAATTTCTGCGCAATGTTACACATTGTTAACTGAAAAATTTCATCTGAAAACCTGTAGAGAATCATTGACAGTCGATGACTGAGATGATATTGTTACTCTACATTAAAAAATGTAAACAAAACTAAAGGGGCTGAAAACCTCCCAAAATGCTTTAATTGACAATAATTTACTGCAATAAAAATGTTTTCAATATCGATATCAATTAGAATCATCATTTAATTATTTCCAGTCACTTCAAGATATCCAATGCAAACTGTCTAAACCGAGTATCTCTTGAGGTTCATTAAAAGTGTTTAATCCATCTCTTTAAGGACTCCTCAGCCCTTCAGAGCCAACAAACCATGAATCTACAGAAGACGCAGAAGACACAGGGGATGAGAGTTACCTCAGTGAGAGAAATACATCTGTATTGGGAAGCAGCTACTATCCTAAGGCCACCACTGGGCCCCTAAACACCTCAGCATTTCTTAACGCTGATTCAGGCACCGCTACTGGTATATCAGATAGCACAAAGGTAGGCGAATGTAATGTTTCATTTGTTTTTAGCTGTGAGGTGTATGTATTATATGTGTAATGGGAGACAGCTTTTAGGCTTGGGAAATGGGAAACAGCTTTTAGGCTTGGCCTCAATAAAACGCAGCTTTGAGGGGCATGCGGGATACCACTCTGTAGGCTCTACCCCTGATGTTCCTTTTTGTAGATTTCCACATGCAGGGTTTCCGCAGGGCTTGGAAAAGCCTTGAATTTTGAAAAAATAAATTCAAGGCCTGGAAAATGGGCTTTTTCTTCGAAGGGCAGGGAAAATCATTCATTATATCGGCCTTGAATCCTGTTGGAATCCATTAAATGGCTTTGAAGGTTTCGCTTCGAAAGATTCTGTTTCTTAGTGTACACTTTTCCCTGATTCGCCCCTCTCACACTTTCCACAGAGTGACCAGTCACTGACTCATAAAGTTAAAGGTGGTCTCCACTGGCTGTGGTAAGCTCTGCGGCAAGCCTTGCAATGGTTTGTGCTGGATCTGTAGGTGGTGAGGAATGACAAGGTCCTTGCCTACATGGTCAGTGAACGATGTAGGCAGGACCTCGCCATCGCAAGGCTTACCGCAGAGCTTACCGCAGAGCTTACCGCAGCCAGTGGAGACCACCCTTAAAGTTGTAAGAAAGGGGATTGCTATGAAATCTGAATATAAAACTGGTTTAACACATCATTGGCCAATGAAAAAACAATCACTACAACAACCCCCAGGTTCTGTCATCTAGGTTCTGAAAACCAATCACTAAAATGGGCCAGGAAAGGCCTTAAAAAGCCTTGAATTTGTTTAGTTCAAAAGCGTGGAGACCCTGACATGGATTCTTATGTTAAGTGTTTGTCCTTTATGTTGCGATAATTGTACAGTTTTGTTACCCGCTCATCCCCAAATCATGAGACAATAGTTCTAAGACTGCACACATGTTTGCTTCTCAATTTGAGAATCGAGTCTCCCACGCACTATGGCTATATGTTTCATCAGCATAGTCCCAAATAGGGCAGTTGTATAATATTACATGGATTCCAAAGACATTAAAAGTCAGTTATTTTCAGTTTGTGGATTAAGGGCCTTAATAGTCAATAATAGCCCACTTCACAAATTGATAGAAGACAGATTTTGCAGTGGTGACTATTGTTATGACTTTGCCTCCTTATTCTCAGAATACAATTTGCTCTTTTGCTAGATAGCTGTTCCAGGATTATCAGATCACATGTTAAGAGTAGTTTTGCCTAAACTCAAGTAAATTTTACCTGCTAGATCTTATAATATAACTGTAGTGAACCGCAGATTCGTGGGCGCGAGGTTACGAAATTCCGTAAAGAATCACGAATACGAGGAGATTCGTTTGAACCTGGTTTATTTCCCAAAGGTATACAGTTACAAACGAATCTCCTCGTATTCGTGATTCTTTACGGAATTTCGTAACCTCGCGCCCACGAATCTGCGGTTCACTACATTGGTGCCGTGACCAGGATACTTCTGTTGTTCAAATTAAGCACCCTTGCTTCAGTAACAAAACCTTTGTAACTGTATACCTTTGGGAAATAAACCAGGTTCAAACGAATCTCCTCGTATTCGTGATTCTTTACGGAATTTCGTAACCTCGCGCCCACGAATCTGCGGTTCACTACATTGGTGCCGTGAGCCTAGGGCCGAGTAGGGAAGTTCCCGAAAGGATCCCCGATGCTGAGAGTCAGACGATGACTCCTGGCGACGAGGAAGCAGCCAAGGCCGTGGCCAAGGCTGAAGCCGAGCAGCGAGCATGCGAGGCTCTCGCTCAGATGTTAACGAGACGTCAGGGCGATGCGCAAGATTTTGCGAACGACTCATTTGCTCAACTAGAGCAAGTAGTTGCACACATAGACAATATGCGTGCCGACGGATTGATTGTTAATCCGGACACACAAAGCTTGGTTGAGAAACTAATAGCTATTGTTTTAGGGTTGCGCTCGTGTTACAACGAGGACAATCTTCGCAAGCTCGTAGAGCGTGCGGGTTTCAGCGTCGAAACAGGCGAGGCGGATGGGTCGGAGCTTTCCGATGTTAAGCCGCCGGAAACCGTCAATACAGCAGTCCCGCTGGGACAGAGCGATGACGCGAAGGTCATGATGGACCAGTTGACTACCGTTCTTTGTTCTTACGACAAGACGGGAGAACCACCAGGCGAAATCGTTGAAGGTGAAATTCGAGGAACACTCGACTTACTGTGGGTAATGCACGAACAACTTCCGTTGAAGCGTGTGCAGCGGCTGTATCGTGGTCTACACGAACATGCGGTTTGCCCTCAATATCTGATCGATATGTTGGATCGGAGATATCCTGCGATTCTGCCTCAAGGTAGCCCGGATCCGCGAGTGCAACAGCCTTCGCAGAATACGGACAGCACGGAAATGCGAGCCCAGGGCTTGCCTAGCACTCCGGCAGGTTTTAAGACTGCAGGAAGAAGAGTCGACTTCGTAGAGTCGTCTCCTTCGGACAATGGCCTCAACTACTCGTTGACTAATGTTTCGATTCCATTGTTGGACAACGATGTACAGGCCAAACAGGGTTTGTCAACTGGTCACGAACCAGACTACCGTTCGACGGGACCAACGGCCACTACTAAGTGTAGGCGTTCGATGATGCCCGAAATGGAAGCTAGTGTTGTGTATAACGAAGACCGCCCTGCGGAAGTTCGTTTATACGGATCAACGGGCAAGGGAGAAAATCCTAAACCTAAAAATCTCAAACCTTTTCGCAATGGGGAGGATTGGGAAGAGTATCTCGCATCTGCGATAAACTATGCCGAACTTTGCGGTTGGCAGGAGGAAACGCTGATGCGCGAACTCATTATGGCGACTTCACGACATGTGAACCAGTCTACTTGGGGAAATTCTAGGTCCCTAACGTTAAGTGACGTTGTGACGAGGCTTCGTGTCATATTGGACACAAAGACCGAAGAACAACGCCAGGAGGAATACCGCAAGCGTGTTCAACAACCTGGCGAATCACTTCAACACTATGGTGAGGCTCTGCTGACCTTGTGCAAACGTGCGTACGAGGGACAATACCTTGAACATATGAAGAAGGAGTCTATCCGAATCTTCTGCACGGGCTTAGAAGACAAATTTCTGGGCATGTGGGTGCAAACTAATCGCCCAAAGTCTATGCAAGATTGCGTAGATCTCGCAACAGATTTCGTGCGAGCGGGTGGCCCAGAAGCATATCAGCGCGTCTTGGGTTCCACGCCGGGACAGTCCTCTAAATTTAAAGCTAGGGGATATAAGTTCTACGGACAGAGAAAGGACAAGGAGCGGAAGGCTTCTTACGCGGCTGCGGAAGCAGAAGCGCAGTCCGACTCTGACTCGTCAGCGGACGAGACTTCGGGGGCGTCTACAGGGACCGAAGTCCCGGATTCTGATTCGGAATCGGAGTTAATAGCCGATTTCGCGGCCTTCCAGGCTATGCGGAAGGACGTGCGAAAGGATGACAGTAAAAAGTCAGACAGTAGCACCAAAAAGGCTTGGGATAAAACCAAGACTTTGTCCAAATCTTCCAAGAAGATAGTCACGAAAACTGACTACAGGAAGAAGGACACGAAAGCGACTCGTCCAGAGCCAGCTTGTTGGCTTTGTGGGAAAACTACCCACCTGCAAGCCAGTTGTCAATACCTGAAAAAGTTTCGCGCATTCGTCGCGAAAGAAAATGGTGACGACTCAAATTCCCGGGAAGATAAATCAACTAAGGGAAATTGACGTGGGTCTCGCAAGGAAGCGGTGACGAGACCCGCAAGTTCGACGGAACTCGTGACGGGAGGGGGAACCCTTCCGTAGCCCGCTCGGGCAATACACCTCCAGAAGGGTCGTACAATCTGGGGAGGTCAGGTAGGCAGGCGGAACGAAACAAGGAGGAAACTGGGGTGATGGAGGGTGAGGACCCGACAAAGCCCGCAGACACGAAACCTTGGTCTAAGGAGTCGGTTAGTAGCGTTCGAGCCATTCCACGCGATCGTGGAATGTGTTTGGACGGCCGCTATACTGACGCTGGCACGGCGCTGCTCGCGGTTAGCTCTACCGTGGGTGGGGAACGCTGTGTCAAGAATTTGACTAGTTCTGCGGCCAGCCGGGATCTCTCTATTCCTATCGACGTGGTAGCGATAGTGGATAGATGGTACGTACCCGTCACAGTGGGTACTAGGCGAGGAGAATTTTTATACGACACGGGTGCAACTACCTCACTAGTGTCTAAACAATTCTATGAATCGCTAGCTCGCAAGCCCGACCTGCTCGCTTCGCGGGTTCGGGTAAAACCACTTGCGGGTGGTACTCCAGTGACGATGGGGTATGCGGTCTTTGACTTTGAGATCGCAGGGCGTTCGTATCCGAATGCCTGTCTCGTAGTCGATGGTCTAGGCGGCGGGGAGGAGGCCGTACTGGGCCAAGACTTCATGTGGCGCTATGATACTAGCATGACGGGGCCTGGGAAGATGCTCTTGGAAGGAGGCAAGAATCACGTATTCTGTCGACGGAAAGGAGCGATATCGACTGCATTCCTACGAGAGGATGTGCGGTTGGCCGCGTTCGAGGTAAAGGTCGCGTCTGTGGACGTGTCCCTACCCGAGAACGACGTGGGCTATATCATGGAGTCAGATGTAGGGTTACAAGTAGACGGTCTCGTGGAGGGTTGCGATACATATGTATCGTCTGCTCACTGCCACGAGCTTCCTATTATGAATCCAACGGGACTTGCAATAGTCATGCCACGCGGGACGCCCGTGGCATCCGCTTATGAGGTAGCGGCAAACTTCACGGGTGACTATTCGCATCTGGCGGATGCAAGAGCAGAATCCGTGAACGGGTCCAGCACGGGGGGTAAGCGAAAGCTGACCTCCGATAGCTGTTCAATTACTAGCATCCCTGAACTGGAATCTATCATAGAGGGCGCTGAAGTAGCGGATACTGAAACCTTGAAAAAGGTGCGCGAGTTGGTATACGCGAAAAAGCGGGTGTTCAGATTGCAAGGGGAACAATTGGGGTTTACGAACAGGGTTCTACACTCCATCGACACGGGTGACACTAAGCCTATAAAGTTACCTTTTCGTCGAGTTCCCTTGGCAAAACAGGAGGCTCTGGACTCCCAGGTCAGTAAAATGCTAGCGGAGGATAAGATCGAGGAGGGAAACGGCCCGTGGGCCTTCCCCACGGTTCTTGTTCCGAAACCGGATGGTTCAACTAGGGTTTGCGTTGATTTCAGGAGATTGAACAATGTGACACGAAAAGACTCGTACCCACTACCGCGGATAGACGACTGTCTAGAAGCGCTAGGTGGCAATGCGTGGTTTTGTACCCTAGATCTGGAGAGTGGCTATTGGCAAATAGCCATGGATCCGGACAGTAAAGAGAAAACGGCTTTCACTACTTCCACGGGGTTGTACCAGTTTAAGGTGATGCCGTTTGGTCTTTGCAACGCCCCGGCCACGTTTCAGAAAATGATGACGGAGGTTCTCCGGGGGCTTAATGGCAAGATCTGCGTCGTCTATCTAGACGATGTGATCATTTATGGTGCAACTATCTATGATGCGATTACGAACACGGGGTTAGTGTTTGATAGGTTGATGGCGTACGGCCTTAAGTTGAAGCCGAAAAAGTGTCGCCTCTTTCGTAAAGAGGTACAGTACTTGGGTCGCATCGTATCTAAGGAGGGGATACGGGCGGATCCGGAGAAGACGCGAGCGGTTGTCACTTGGCCTATTCCGTTGACAGTGAAGGACATCAGATCATTTCTGGGCTTCGCTTCATATTACCGTCAGTTCATTCCGAGTTTTAATGATCTCGTGCGGCCATTGCAGGAAACTGCAACAGCCGGGCAAAAGGTACTACGGTATAAGCTTACTTGGAATAGTGAGCTCGATGATGCATTCGAGGCTACGAAGAAAGCCTTGCTGTCCACGTCCGTCTTGGCGTATCCACGAGCGTCTGGCCAGTTTATTCTGGATACGGATGCGAGTGGTACGGCCATGGGGGCGGTCCTATCGCAGGTTCAGGACGAGCAAGAGCGGGTGATCGCATACGCCAGTAATTCGCTCTCGAAATCGCAGAAAAACTACTGTACTACGTACAGGGAGCTGCTAGCGGTCGTATATTATGTGCGGAAATTCAAACATTATTTATACGGCGCAGACTTCATAGTCCGTACGGACCACTCGTCTCTTACGTGGCTTATGACCTTCAAGGAACCAGAAAATATGCTGGCTCGTTGGTTGCTGGACTTACAGCAGTACGGGGTTACTAACAAAGGGGTTATTCAACACCGTCCGGGCAAGAAGCATGAAAATGCGGACGGCCTCTCTCGTAGACCCTACAGTCGTTGTAAACGTACAGATTGCGATGATTGTGGGGCACACGAAGCCGCTATAGCTGGTTTCGTGGGGGAGGGGAAAGGCACGGACGACAATCTCGTATCTGTAAACCAGACTATCCGTGAGCAACAGCGCACGGACGATACTATCAATCGTATCATGGGTTTCCTGGAAAAGAACCGGGAACCCGCAAATCTGACTAGTGAAAGTGATGAATTCAGAACAATCTGGAGTCACAAGACGGATTTGTGTCTAGAAGAAGGGGTACTCACTTTCAAGTGGAGAAAACCTTCGACTGGACATGTTTTCGCAAGGATCGTGTTGCCGTTTGACCAACGCCTATCTATGTTCAGGCGATATCACGGCCCGGCCTCAGCGGGACACTTTGGGCACGCCAGAACAAAAGATGCTTTACGAAGAAGGTTCTTCTGGCCGGCTCAGTCCGGGGACATAAAAAGATGGATTCAGTTATGCCCCGAATGTAATGTGCGAAAAACACGAAAAGGTGTCAATAAATCGCCATTGCAAAAAGAGCTCACGGGAGAGAGGTTCAGTAGAATCTCGATGGATATCCTTAGTGGCTTTAAGACTAGCACGAGAGGAAATACTTGTGTATTGGTCATCGTGGATTACTTTTCAAAGTGGTCGGAAGCATACTGCTTACCGAACCATAAGGCGGCGACAGTCGCCTGGACAGTATTTCGCAATTGGATCCTGCGGTTTGGCGCGCCCCGAGCGATACAAACTGATGGGGGCCCAGAGTTTGATGGAGAATTATTCCGGGAACTCTGCAATCTCTACGACACGAAGAAACAGACAACTCTCCCGTATAGGCCACAGGCAAACGGGCAGGCAGAAAGGTTTAATCGTGTTCTCGTGGAACAGCTCTCGTGTTATGCGGATTATGGCGCGGATGATTGGGACACTTATATCCCATGCATCGCGGCGGCATATAATCATACGATTAACGCAAGTACGGGCTGCACTCCTCATTCCGTGGTTTTCGGCACAGAGGCATATACACCTGCGGATCTAATTCATGGTGTACCTCGAAATGGCCTGGACTTCCCCTCCGGCTCAGGTTTCATCGAGGATCTTCGTAAAAATTTACGGAAGTCGCACGAATATGTGCGTCGTACGTTGAAGAAAACGGCCATCGCTCAGAAACGCCATTTTGATTTGTCCGCAACAAACCGGTCATTTGAAGTGGGGGACTGGATATATAGATATTACCCACCAAAGGCGGCGAACAAATATGGTGCGAAGTGGGATGGTCCGTTTAAAATAACCCGTGCATTAGGAGGCAACTCCTATGTCGTAGATACCGCGGCCGGTGGTGTCAAGTGGAGTGGAGATCTGATGAAATCCGTTCTTGACCCTGATAAGAGGGGAGAGCTCCGCAAAACGACCGGGTTGGAACAAGCTCCTGAGTATAGAAGGCTTGTGGCTGCTGGTAGAGATGTGGTGTCGCTGGAGAAGGGCAAGGCCGTGGCCGGCCAAGAGCTCGCTAAGTCGTTAGAGAAAACACTTCTCCGGAAAGTTAGTCTCGCGAACAGGCGTGGCCGCCCACCAAAACACAAAAAGGGGTGTACGAAGGAGACCGTGTCCCCTCCAAAGCGACTAACTCCTCTACCGAACCAGCAGAACAAGGGTAGGAAACCCTCGGTACCTAAGGCAGACAAGCCCGATAAGCTTGTACAACGGGACTCGGAGGTGCCGAATCCCACGAGGCCGCCCGATGTCGCGACGCGAGGCATTGGCAAACGAGTCTCCAAGCGTCCGGTCAGGCTTGGGATCGGATAGCTCGGAGCGGCCGTTAGAGCCTCTATTTCAAATGACGAACACAAAAGGTCTGTTAACCCGGTCGTGTCTGTCGAAGACATGGGTTAAGAAAAAAGTACACAACGAGAAGTCATTTTGGTCAATACGCTAGGAGAGTGGACGCCTCTGTAACGATCAACCCTATACGGCAATAGCTGTACGAGGCGGATGGGTGGAAACTGCTAGTATGGATCCATGATGTGGACAGTGCCGATATCGGGCTGAAATCAACCATGTTCGCTAACAGTAAGAAACCTGAAGCCAAGTATGTTTCCCTGATCATAAAAAAAACTGCCATAGTACCTTGGAGCGGCCCGTCTAGGGCTACAGATTAACATATTTAACACGAAGGTGTTACTAACCGTGGTTAAAGACCACGTATTTACATACGTACAACATTCGTATAGATCAACTATACGGAAGTTATCCGGTTTACGGGTAGCAATGTTCGTGGAGGCTGGACCCGACCAGGGCGCCACCTTCAGGCGATCTGTTGATCACATGACTGATCTTAGAGCATCTGCCTCCAAGACAGTCAGTCAAGCGAGAAGCGAGTTGGTGGCCACACGTAAGTGGCTCACATCAACCGCATTTTTGGCTTTTTACACAGAGCAAGGAGAAATCCAGTTCACTGTAAGTAGCAGCAAACGTTAACTTTCATTGTTGGATCATTGTGATATTGAAAATGAAAACATGTCATTATGTTACCATTGATGAATTACGATTGTTGAGTTCTGGCCGCTTCCATATAGCGTGCTAAGACATTACGCCATGTGCATCGTGAGAACAAGAGGAGGCTGGTGCCAATGCCGACCATCTCAATGAAACTCTTTCCGATATGGAATTGGATCGTTGAGAACTATCCTTGATGTTCGCTAAATGTTGCCGTGGTAAAGCGATGAAATAGTAGATGGGAACTTTTGATTCCCGGGGGAAAGCTGTTTCGTTGTTTAAATCTGAGGGTTTCAATTGTCAACTCGAAGGCTGCCATGTGCGTGAAGGTGACCTTTCTGCACTGCCGGTGGTTTCGGTTGCTGACTTTTCTGTCGCCAGGTGGGGCGTGTCTGGTTCAGTTTCGTGTTTTCGTACGGGTACCGGCTACATTGTTAATAAAATGCTGGGCACGGATGAATACACGAATGCTGCCGGATAACGCTTTTCGTGAGTAGTGTCGCTCCCTATGGCGCAGGTGGCTCGTGGGGCCGCCCCAGCGCGCGAACTTTCGCGAGTGGTGTCAACTACGCAACCGGAACGGTTGGACACGGCTCCTGGGAGTTCGCGAGCGATGTCAACACCTCGGGTGCGATTGAGTTGTTTCATTCGGAGGACCCCCTATATAAGAGCCCCGAGTCTAAGAGAGAGGTAATTAACTTCGGCAAACACTCGTGGTTTGCCGTACCCCTCTATCTCGGCGGACTACTGGTTAGGTCGTTCGGGTGCGAGATTTCATTGTGACCCGTGAATTGAGTGTTCCACTTTGTATTACAGGGTACGGACTTCGTGTTCGGGGACGAGACGAGGCGGACGGAAAAGAAACGAGTGGGGACTGTCTCTGAGACGAGCCCCCCTTCTACCGTAGGGTAGCATTCCGCAGTCACGCTCATCATGAGCGATGACAGCGGACACTCGGCCGCAGAATCCTTCGAGGAGACTGCAGCCAATCGCAAACGGCGTGTTCGTCGTGAGCGCGACCGCCGCCTCAAACGTGAGGTGGAAGGTCCGGCAAGTCACTCGGATGACTCAGACGCGAGCCCGTCGGATGGCCTAAAAGACCCCGATGCGGCTGCCGGCAAGTACCGCCGGCACAAAGCTCTCAACGCCGCGGCGAAGAAGCTCAAGTGGGGGGATGGAAAGAAGCCGGTTCTTTCTCTACTCCCCGCGAACGAGCGAGAGCGTAAGGAGGCGGTCCGTGACCCATCGGAGGTCGATCGTTTCCCCGACTACCCGGAGTACCACAAAGCGGTCTCCGTGGAGGAGTACAAACGGTTCTTTGAAACCTGTACTAACCCCCGTAAGGTCTTGCGAACGGCAGATCTAGCGTACTCGTTTGAAGCCGACCGTAAGCTTCAAATGGCTATGCTCCTCTACGAAGAGGGTTCGCGGTGCCCGTTCCTGCTCTGCAGAACGGAGGCGCTTGTCGGTAAGCCGCAGATATTTAAGTCGCGGCTTCTCTTCACCAGACACCTGTGTGAAGTGCATACCCCCGTGACACCGGTTTGGCGGTGTCCGATTGGGTATTGTCCCGTAACCGGGGACCGTCGCTCCGACATCGTGGCCCACGGGTCAAAGGAGCCGCATAAGATGGCCCGTAAAAAGGCTGTCGATAAAATTATGCCGGTTCTTGAGCGCGTGGGCGTTTCGTATCTCCCACAGTGGGGATACAAAAGCACGCTCCACCTTGCCTCTGCAACCTCGGAAGCCATTCTGAGGAACGCAAAGGAACAAAACTTCACCTCCAAGTACCCGTTGGAAAAGGACATTACCAAGCCTAAACGAACGGGGAAGACGAAGAGGAAGAAGAAGGGTTCCGATAAGTCGGACAAATCGGACCGTTCCGACACGGAAAAGCGGCCCGAGAAACGTCCGAAACTCGTGGACGCGCCGATTCCCGACAGGAACGCTTGGCTGGACGGATATAAAATTCCGTCCACAAAGGAGAAGGAATTCCCCAACTTGCCCGCGCCTACAGGACTTACGGTCCTACAGAAGTCGCGTCGTCCCGCACCCGCAGCCGCGGAAGGTAGAGCACCTAGTGCCACCGTGCCGGACCCTCAGCCGGGTCCGTCACGACCTACGGCTGCCGCAAGGGCACCCCCACCCGAAGTCGACCGGGCGGGCATCGCCCGTACCCGAAAGGTGGTGGCCGATCGCGCAGCGGTCCTCCGGCTGGCTCTACAAGAGTCGCTGGAAGGCTTCTGTGTCGATATCGCAGAGACCTACAGGCCTCTCGATAACGTGGACTGTTTGGTTGATAGCCAAGCGGAAATCGCGCAGCTCATGGAGGACCTTAACAGGTCCCTCAACGAGCAGGAACTCCTGGTCGAGAGGGTAAACCTTCTCGATACGCAAGTCAACGGACTTCGCCGGGAGAACCAGGAGCTGCATGCGGAGGTCACTCTGCTGCGGGCACAGGCCGCGCAACGGGCTATGCAACCCGCGTCTCCCCCACCACCAAGGGTAGAGACGGCTCCTCCGGTGCAGAATCCGATTCTGCGCCTGGAACAGAGGAAGTTGGAGGTCCGCGAAAAGTTCAATCGAGCTTTGCGCGCGGAGCCGACCATTCCTCCGGGTTTCGGTCCGGGTGATCGTCAGACCGCCAAACCTCTTTTCGGAGGTGTAGGTCGGGGCACTCCCACCCATGCTCAAGCCCGCGCGCCCACCCGCATCGCGAATACGAAGGTGTCCTCTACCGCGGGGGCATCAACGCTCGCTAACGCGACCCCTCTCTGTGGTACGGAGACAGAGATGGAGGTAGACCCGCATGAGGGGTCAACTGCTCGAAAGGAGGAGAAGGCGGCGGCACAGCGTCGTTTCGAGCAGGGTCGGGTTGAGGCAGAGCGGCTCCGTGTCCAACGGGAGACGACTCTAGCCGAGACACGCCTGGTCAAAGAGGCCTTGGAGAGGAAACTCCGGGAAGAGGAAACTCTGCGACAGGCGGAAGACCTACGACTCCAACGGGAGGAGGCTGCTCTACGGGAGGCCGAAGAGCAGCGACTCCGGCAGGAGGAGGCTGCTCTGCGGCAAGCAGAACAGCAACGGCTCCAACAGGAGGAAGCCGTTCGTCTAGCTGAGACGGCCAAGCGGGAAGCTTTCGAGCGACAACGTCTGCTAGACAAGGAGCAGTCGGCCCACGACATGGCATTCTTCCGCGAGGAAGAGGAGAAGGAGGAAGCTGAACGGCAGCAGGCCAAGCTGAATCAGGAGATTCAAGAGCTCCGTGAGACAGAGAGTCGGCTGCGAGTTGAGGCTCTCAATTCGCGCCGGCCGGCCTTTCCACTATCCCATGGGATAGAACCTCCCTCCATCCAGGTAGTGGACCCCGCGGGGATCCCTATGGATACGGGTGGCACGCTCATCGGCGTTACTGACTTAACTCGGCAACGTGAGAATCAGAGCGTGTGTACGGGCACGGGAGTAGCTCCGCGGATGTCAGCAGCTAAGTGGGGGCCTAACATGCCCTCGGCTAGCCAATCCGCGGAAGCAGAGGATTCGGTCGAGGTAACTCCGGCTGCTTCCTCCACGCCCCGTTCGTACAGACCACCCCGAGGGGACGTCTCCTCGGCGACCAAGCGCCTCTCCTTTATAGAGGACAAAACTTTGGTGGCACGGCCGGCACCGCCTCCGAGCGGTGAGGCCTCCCCAAAGTTGGACGAGGCGCTACCTTCGTTGGATACGTTCAGTCTTCCCGTCACCGCGCCCACGGGTACGAGTGTGGAAGGGGTCGAGGGAAATGGTGATGCGATCGCGCTACCATGGCCTCGCACGGACGAAGGTACCACTCCCGTGGACCATCTGGCGGCAGCAGGCTCGGGCTCTGACAAGTCGGTAGAAATATCGGACGGGGAAGAGCACGAGCTGCTGCAGGAGTCGGACTCCGAAACGGCGTTAATATACGACGATCTGGGACAAGAAGACAACGTAGTTGTCGTCCCAGATTCGCGTTTCGACCCGTTCGATGAAGCCCTTATTGGGAATCTCTCGCTTCACGGCATCTCCAAAACGGAGGGGGACGCTGAGGCGAAGGAGGCAGGGGAGTTCGTCTAGAACTCCCCCCCCCCCATAGGGATTGGGATCAGCACTGCGATCCCCCGAGGCGGCTGTCTCGTGTGGGTTCATCTCACAGCGAGGGGGGGGCTCTCCTCCTCGCAGGTGGTGGTTTTTATCCGCAAGGCTAGTATGGCTCACTAGCCTCGCTTTTATTAATAAAGCTCGTGCACGAAAATTTTTTATTGCTTCGAATGTACGCTTCCAGTTGTACCGCGCTGCGAGACTGGGACGGACAGGCATGTCCGGTGGCCTCTTTAGGCCTATGAAGGCTACGAACCTTGGGGGCGAGTGCAAGCCTGGCTCTAGGATCCGTGCGGCGGAGTGGCATAACATTTGCCCCGCTGCACACGAGGATCTGGAGCCACGAGGATCTCCTTAGTGCCACGGCGGACCCTACATAACTAGTTATCGTGGACCCCTTCAACTCCAACTAGTGAGGGGGCAGTGTAGTGGGTCCGCCACCCGGAATACAGCGAGGCTGTCGACTATCGCCAATCACTATCCAGGCTACGACAGCGGGGGCACTTCTACCAGCGCCGGAGACGACTACCACCAGTTCCGGCCAGTTCCGTCAGGGGGCGACATACGACCACCGTGCAGACGACACTGCAGACACCCTCCGACGGACGGTAGGCGGAGGATACTACTACCTCCGCAAGGGGATCCAGGCTTCGCTTAACACTACGGACTCGAGCCGCGCCGCGGACCGAGATACTTCTGTTGTTCAAATTAAGCACCCTTGCTTCAGTAACAAAACCTTTGTAACTGTATACCTTTGGGAAATAAACCAGGTTCAAACGAATCTCCTCGTATTCGTGATTCTTTACGGAATTTCGTAACCTCGCGCCCACGAATCTGCGGTTCACTACATAACAACTTTTGTCAAGAGAATCCATCAAAACATAGGGTGAGAAGAAGCATGCACACAGGCATGGAAGTGCAGGCAGAGGAGCGGGACACTTGAGACCATACATAGACTTGCAGTATACCTCTAGGGGTTCAGAACTAGTGTGAGTATACAGTGCATTGTACATATATAGAGAGGGACTGTGCAAGTCTGGTGACCAGCTGTTGTAGACTGGTGCTTTGGTGTGGTCTGCCCCGGTCCCCCTGGCAGAGCCTGTCCCGCTGCCCCTGTCTCAGTGTGCGGTGCCCGCATTCTAGCCACCACTGGCCAGTAATGACCTGCGCAATGAGAGCATCTTAGCACGTCTGGTTACCTTGACAATAATTCGAGAAGTGGGCTATTCTCGCTGTGCATCAATAAAAATTCAGTAATTTTCAATCAGAGCAAAGAAAAAATGAAAATAAATCCGATCTCAGGGCCATGTAAGTAGGCAGGGGACAAATGTGTTTCATCCATACTGACTATTCAAACATCAAGCCTTTATTGACCAGCTAACATTACTTCATTTGGTCAGTAAAAACTGGGGGGAATTAGTCAGTAAAAGTCAGTAATTTTTATATTGTCTGGGTCGCGGGAACCATGTATAATTAGCCACTGCTGATGTCAGAAGTAAAGAAATATGGGCTTATTATCCGTGTTGGTTATCAGACCAGGCTGATTGATGCTAATGTTGTGCAGGTTATTCAGTGGTTCAAATTGCTAGAGAATTTGGTCTTTCTAACAAATGATCCCAAATTTCCCAGAATTGAGATTTTTATTGATGGGGAAGTGTGGTGCACTAGTCCAGGTTGCTGTCTCCTCCACCCCTATGCTTGCTGACTGGGTCACCAAAGGTTAGCCTATGGCACTATTGACCTATATAATAAAGACGGGGGGGCCGCTTACTGATATCCCCGCATGGGAAACGGAGGCACGGGGGACCAGTGAAGTAAAGAGAGGCTGCTGGTACCGGGCTTTTCTTCCCTCTTATAACCACCTCCATGCAAGAGAACTGAGGAGGGTGAAACAACGTGAGAGAGCGCGAGAGAGCGAGGGTCAAACCACTATAATTAGAGGGGTGGCCACCTCAGTATAGTTTTGGTCAAGCTGAGATCGTCACGCCTCACTGCCCTGGACCCTTGCTCCCCACTGAGCTAGTGGTGGACTGAACAGTAACTGAGCGTACTAGAGTCTTAGTAAGGAGGAGGGGAGGTGAAGGAGGGGAGATGTATTTCCCTTTTTCTCTCAGAGAGAGAGGGAGCGGGGGATAGAGAAATGACAGTGTGAGAGTGAGGGACGGAGTCGGCGCCTATGTCCATGAAAGAATGGAAACCATTTGCGGCATATGGCCTTGGTTTGAATAATAGAAATATTATTTGAAGTTAATTATAAGAGGCGTTGAATTTAAGGAACAGAAGGCTTATGGCCTTGGTGGTAAATTATACAATTGTATGACATAACATTAACAGCTATATAATACCTAGATGAATAATTAATGCGTTTTTACCCTAGCATGTTAAAGAATATGAAATAAAAATAAAGTGCGTCGTCATAACCATTAAATGATGGGTATGAGACACTCTACACATAGGCTTTTCAGCCAGTAAACATTTGGCAAGTGTCTATAAAAGGTACATCAGCCGCAGCATGTCGAAAAGTTTAAATGTGAATGATAAAAACTGCGTCGTCATATACCATTGAATATGATTCCAAAGATAAATGAAAAATATTCAGGCCTCTAGACCCTTTGGGAATCGTCTATTTGAGAGATTTTAAAAGTATTAATTATTGCCAAATCATAGGCAGTAATTGAATGGAAATATAAATGATATAATGCAAAATCTGGAGACGTTCCCTGGTCAGTAAATATATCCAAACAATAGGGCCATATGGGAGCGTTATATCAAACCTTATACAACAACACATAGGCCGACATGTATACATAATAATACAGGTAATGACATGTACACAAACTCTCTCAATTTTAGCAAATACAAATGTGATCTCACCCATTTCCACGATAGGACGTTGAAGAGGGGGGGGGGGAGGGGGGAAGGTATCACAATATAGGTCGAGACAGGGGGTGGGAGGGGCTTGGGGTTCTTTGATCATCACACTTTACTCCCTGCTACCTTTCCCAATATATATGTATAAGAAACTTTATTTCCATTTTGTTATACAGACAGTGATAAAAGTTTTCTACATGGAAATCGGTTTTTGTTCTCTGTCCCAGACAGCTCTTCCGAACAAACCTTAAATCTGTCTCTCTCTGTCCCTCCATCCCCCCTCTCTCTCTCTTTCTCTGTCCCTCCCTCTCCCTCCCCCTCAGTCCCTCTCTGTCCCTCCCTCCCCCTCTCTCTGTCCCCCATCCCCTCTCTCTCTCTCTCTGTCCCTTCCTCCCCCTCTCTTTCCCTCCCTCCCCCTTTCTGTCCCTCCCTCCCCCTGTCTGTCCCTCTCTCCTCTCTCTCTGTCCCTCCCCTCTCTCTGTCCCTCCGTCTTTCTCTCTGTTCCTCCCTCTCTCTCTCTGTCTCTCTCAGAGAAACAATGTACCCGTCCACACATTACTCCTCAATGAATTTATAAATTCTTTTTAAAAATAATATTAAATCCTCATTTCTCTGTAATGCAGACATGTATGTGATTCGTTTGGTGTTAAAAACAAGTTTATAGGATGAATTGTCTTTCCTGCATAGATGTTATGGTACATGCTATTTAAAATGTATTTAAAATTTAAAAGGCTAGAATATAGCGCCAGGGTAAAGTTTTCTGACCATTTTGTCAAATATTTTCCACATATATTGTTCGCTTAGAATGCTCATTTACTTAGTTGGGACAGATGAATAATAATAATCATTTTTTAAAGACATTAGGCCTACTACCCCGAAGTAGGCACCCTGTGATTTTAGCCATTTTTGGCAATCAAATTAATATCTCCAAATTAAAAAATAATCCATCAAATTGTCGGATTCCTGTAAGAAGTAGAAACACAACTGCCTCTACAATCCAAGTGCCGAAGGCACTTGTCACATTAAAGATCCATTGCTAATATACGAGAAGAGTAGCAATAGTGATAGAACATGGCTGTATACAGCCCCAGCTGGTAGTGGAAGGCCAGCTATATGAGCTGGATTAAACAGACTAATAAAATACCATACAATAATAAATGGTAGTATGCTAACATACACAATAGATGGCAGTATACTACCCTGGGTAAGATATCATATAACAGATAGTAGTATACTACCCCAGGAACTATTGAAGGACCAACTATAGGAGTTGAACTAAACAACCTGGTAAGATATACAACCAATATAAAGTACGCGTCAGGATGGGATTGTAATGGTATTTTGCGGTTTGCAGCGAGAGGCTTTCCCTCGATTTGGAGGGACTCTCAACTCTGAGTCTAAACTTGTGTAACTAAATTTGCGCATTCACATCCCCTATAAGGGATTTGCATAGCCGCCAATTTGAATCCTGATTCGCATGGCATTATGGGACTAATGGTATTATAAAATCTATAGAAATCATGCCATGTTCAGCATGAGATATTTATCAATGTTCTAATGACAACATCCATGTATTATACAGGTTTCCATAATACATTTTCCCATTACGTTTTCCCATCATGCATTTGGTTTTCATAGATCATTAATACAAGCTACGATATTAGTGACAGCATTATTGCAATTTTCGATAAAAATGTTCCCAAATATTTGTATGTCAGATTTCAATAGAATCCATCCCAGGATGCACTATAACATACGGGTCAAGTTGTTGAAAAAATGTACAATTGGCAGCTCTACACATTTAGCAAATTCGACTATATTTGACTGAAAAATAATAAATACTAGGTATATCTGACTATATTTGGTATTGCCTAGATCCAAGGAATCTGTTTGGCTATTTTCCAAATACAGTTTGAAATAGCCAAACAGATTCTTTGGATCTACCAAATATGGTCACATGCAAGTCCCTTATTAACAACCGAAATCCTAAGAAAGGGAGAGGGCAGATCCGTGAGACTATTGACGAGTTTGTTCCTCCAGCGACGAAAGGAAATCTCTTCTTTATCATGGTTTTTTTCTCACAGCTTCTCTTATCTCTATGCGACACGTCCACACAAACATCCTACTACTTCCCCTCTCCTATCACCTCCACTTCTCCTGGGGCTGAGGGTGTTTTTGTATTGGGGAGTGAATGGTTTGGCAGGGGTGATAGGGGTCCGGGAGTCCCCTTGGATAAAGTCCAGAGCAGACCCGTGGATGGGATGGGGCTCTGTTTCCTCATTCATTTAATTATACTTATTATTGAATTTTGCATTCTTGTACTGCTGTGCTTACAGTGGTCGTATTCACGATTGTCAGATTTACATACATTTTCATGTTCCTGTATGTATACCCTGTGTTGGGAGTGATTGACTGGGTCCCTTTGGTTGGGTGGTGGGCGCATTCAGGGTCTCGTCAAATCACGGGGAAGGAAGTGGGGAAGGGTGAGGCAGCTAACTTTATGAGGCTGTATGCAATAAAAATCTATAAAAACTTCCTGTTTTAATCAAATAAACATGGCGGTCCTTTAGTAATACTCTAGCTGTAGGTTTGTCAGAAGTCTAAAGCTAGATATTCGTTAAAAAATCAAACTATTATTTGGTCCATTCTTTGCCTGATCAAACCTTGATAGGGTTTTAAATGATTAAAGCAGACATGCTGAAAACTTTAGAAGTTTCACCGGACCGGAGGACCTTCACCAGTCTTCCATATGTTTCACCGGACTGGATTAAATAACATAACATTTTCATACAAATTTTTCACCAGATTGTCATGGACCACGGTCCGACAGGCTTTGCCATGTCTGTTAAAGGCAAAATGTTTGATGAGTAATATAACCCCTCTATATAGGTCCCCACACCTCTCTCTACCCCCCGCCGCCCCCTCGCCCCCTCCACTCACACACGAGCAGACCATACACCCTGCTCCATAATATCATCCCACTCCACACTTTTTCATAGGAAGAAGGTGAATGCATGTTATAAGTGAAGAGATGTGTTGTTGGCAATGATCCTAAGTGTGTTTTTCTCTCAGGCTCGAGTGGAGATGGTGCGCCGGCGTTTATTGAACTCTCCCGCGCCTGAGATGTCTCCAGGCGGCAGAGGGGGCCTCTACACTAGCCCTTTAACCAGGCGCTCCCTCCAGGGCTCCCCCGCACCGTCTAATAGGTAGGATGCATGCATTTATTAGGGAGGTTCCGCAAGCAATCGTATCTCAATTACGTAACCGTTTCCTATCTTTTTTCTGAATTACATCGCATTTTCATGTATAAAAAAGCAACCCTATGTGTTGCTCATAAAAATCTAAATTTTAATTCAACTTCCTACGGTAGTTATCAATGGGGGTTATTAAAGATGTTAATAGGGGTTTAATTGATGTAAATGATCTAGGAAATACGAAAGGAGTTAAACTTGTTACCTGGAATGTCAGGAGTATATTGAATAAGGTTCACAATGTACATAATCTTCTGTCCTTATCTAATGCTGATATAGTTGCTGTACAAGAAACATGGTTAAATGAAAATATTCCGGATCAGCAAATTGCATTAAGAGGCTTTGAAATGATAAGGTTTGATAGGAAATCTGGGAAAAAAGGTGGAGGTTTGTTGATGTATGTAGGCAAAGAATGGGCCACAGATGCAATATTATATGAAAATCTTAACATATCTGATAATAATATAGAGGTACAGATTATTTCATGTAAAAAAGGGTACTTAAAGACTATTACTGCCGTTAATGTGTACAGACCTCCGAATGGTGATTTAGAGGCTGCCAATAACTCACTGAGACATGTACTATCAGAGCTTAAAAAAGGAGGTGAAATTTATGTCATGGGTGACTTCAATATGGATTATAAAAAAGCATGTGAAATTAACTTATCCAAGTCCACGGAGTTTTTTAATATCTTTGAAGGAAATAATCTAACACAGTATATTGAGGAAGACACAAGATCTTCTAATAAATCTTCAACAATCTTAGATCATATATATACTAACAGTGGTCAGATTATGTACTCTGGCACAGTAAATGATAATTCCAGTGATCACATTCCTGCCTTTGTGGTCAAGAAGAAAACTAGGAATAGGTACGAAAAGGTATCCTTTAAAGCAAGGAACACTAAGAACTTGGATATAAAAATCTTACAAGAAATACTCAGAAATGAAAACTGGGATGATCTTTATAAAGAAGAAACTGATGTAAACAAAGCCTGGAATATTCTGTACACTAGAATAAATAAGTTTGTTGATAGAATGTGCCCTATAAAAGAGTTTAATGGGGTCAAAGCCAAACCTCCTTGGTACCAAGATGATTTAATAAAACTGTCAAAAGAACGTGACAAAGCGTTTGTGAAAGCAAAAAAGTCTGGAATGAAGGAAGATTGGGATATGGCGAAGAAAATAAGAAATAAAATGAATTCCATTCTGGTAAAATCTAAGAATGAGTACACCAAAAAACAGATACAGGAGAATTATAAAGACCCAAAGAAATTATGGGAAACTCTTCAACCAATTATTAATCCTAAAAAATCTAAATCACATAATGTTGTTAGATTGAAAGACAATGTAAGTAAATCTGATAATATTAAAAATGTTTGTGATGAAGATAAAGCCCCAATTATCTTGAATGACTTTTTTGCTTCGGTCGGACAGTCCTTGGCCTCAAAGATAGAAGTACCAGATAAATGTGAACTGGAAAAATATGGATATAAAAAATCAATTGTTATTCCTACTGGAACTGAATTTAAGTTTGGTAAAATATGCCCATCAAGTATTGTGCACTTTCTTATAAAGGCTAGTAATTCTAAATCTTCAGGAATACCTTATATGCCAACATCAATTCTTAAATATTGCCTTATAGCACTAGCAAATGAGCTAGCTTATATATTTAATAAATCATTGGAGTTGGGTATAATTCCTGATTTTTTCAAAGAGGCAACCATAACACCTCTCTACAAAGGAGGGCAAAAAGATATTGCTTCGAATTACCGACCTATTTCTGTCATAGTATTGCCTGCAAAAATCTTAGAAAAATGTGTTCATCTTCAAGTTTATCATTATTTTGAGGAAAATCATTTTTTGTACGAAAAACAGTATGGTTTTAGAACTGGTTTATCAATAGCAGATGCACACCAAAATATGTTTACTGATATCTATCATGCAATTAATAATAACCTATATATAGAGATGGCCTTCTTAGATTTTAAGAAGGCATTTGACACTGTAAACCATAAAATTCTTATTAATAAATTGCAAGAATATGGTATAATAAATGAATCTATACGATGGTTTGAAAATTATCTACAAGGGAGAAAACAAAGAGTTCTAGTCAATAATGTCACCTCAGAAATAAGGGAAGTAAATTGTGGAGTTCCCCAAGGAACCTCTTTAGGGCCCCTATTATTTAGTATATATGTAAACGATATATACAGATGTACAGACACTTCAAAAATTCAAATGTTCGCAGATGACACTGTATTGTACAATTTTAATTCTAATTATAGGGAGTTAGGTGATCACTTACAACTGGATCTTACAAATATTAACTCTTGGTGTAAAGTAAATAAGATCTCTTTAAATATAGAGAAGTGTAAGATGATGAAAATTAATTCTGGTAATACTAAAAATGCAAAAGAACTTAATATGTATGTGTTTGGAAACCAGAAAATTTGTCATACAGATGAATATACTTATTTAGGGTTAAGAATTGACTCTAAGCTTAACTTTCAAGCCCATTTAAAGAATAAGATAAAGGTGATACAAAATCAGAGTAAACTGATATCTAGATCTAGGCACATTTTCACTGAAAAAATATTTTTAAATCTTTACAAGGTAATGATTCTTCCTCACATTGATTTTGGGGACACAATATACAATGGGACCAGTAATACTGCTTTGCTGAAAAAACTGCAGGTCATACAAAATAACTATGTCAGAAGGGCTAAATACCTCAATAAGAAAACTAATGTTGTAGAAATATCTATTGATCTAGGAATCTCAAGCCTTGAAAAAAGGAGAGAAGCACATTTATTAGAGATGGCGTACAAATTATCGCTTAGACCTGAGAATATTGAGCGAAACAAGCCAAATTTAAGGTCAAATAAAGGTAACAACAAATGTATAATTAAATCAATAATCCCTCATTCAGAAAGGATTAAAAGATCCTGTATATATAAAGCCCCATTCCTTTGGAACTCCAGTAAAAACTTATTTTACGAAGGACAACAAGTGGATGATTTGTTAAACTTCAGAATTTATCTGAAGAACTGTTACATGTTACAGGAATAATTGAATATCATATGTAAATAAATACTAGTACAGGTATTTTTATATGAAAAATATTGTACATTGTTCATGATTTTTTATGAAATCATCAACAATAGATTTAACATCTAAATCAAGCATGTAAGACTTGGAGAGTGGATGATGTAAGGAGCAATTCATTTTGATGATGTAAAAATAATATGTGAGTAGAGTAACTCTTCAGTTACTAGATATAGTGTAAATGTGGAGATAGGGTGATTCTGTTTAAAATCTATTTAAACATGAACATTGTTGAAATAAGGTTATGTAGTTAATATTTGAATTGATAATTTTTATAACTATAATAGTGTGTTAATATCAGATCTCAAAGTCAAAAGAACTTTTGTATAAGCATCTAAATAAGTAGATGTCTTATAAGAAACAATCAAGAGCTAATCAAAGGCACTCTTGGAAGATCTATGTATGCTTGCAAAGATAGAGAATGACCTTTTTCCAAGAAATACATGTAACTGTAAAAAATACGAGAAATAAAAACACTTATATATATATATAAGTCTCTAAAAATTATAAAATTGTGAGATGACACATTTTGCTTGATATGTTATGTTACGTTTTTCCCGTCATGTTTTGCTGAATTGCTTTCTTCCTTTTAACGTGTGTTTGTAGATCAGAGATACGGATACGTTTAGGTTTACGTTTAGGTTAGGCTTGCTGAACCTCCCTATTGTTATATGTAAAGAGGCGCTTGCCACTATGTTTCCCATTGAAATATATCAGGTTAGGAGATGAAATATTCGATTAAATATAATATTATTTAGAGAAATAGTATTTAGATAAAAGCTAAGGAGAAGAGAACTAGTAAAATGAGGAAGAGGAAGTGAGTGTAGTCTTACCAACATTCATTTTATTGGAATCCTTACAGTTACAGAGGCACTTACCACTATAGGGCTTTGATGCTTAGGTCTTCGGAACAAATCTGAACTATCTTTCAACAATTGTCCTGAATCCTCTCTCAAGATGCTTCCTGGCTCCCCTTTGAATATTACCATTTGATAAATTCTACACCTATATATGATAGTACAGGGCCCTTGAAAAGCCTTGAATTTGGAAAAATAAAATAAAGGCCTCGACAAGCCTGGAAAATGGGCATTTTGGTCGAAGGGCATGAACAATTATTATATGGGCATTGAATCCTGTTGGAATCCATTAAATGGCCTTGGAATTTTCGAAGATTCTGTTCTTATTGTACACTTTCCCCCTTTCCACAGAGTGACGGTTATTCATATAAAATATGAATATAAAACCTGTTGAACACATCATTGGCCGATGAAAAACAATCACTACAGCTCCCAGGTCCTGTCATCAGTGGCCTATAAAAACAACAATTACAACCTCCCAGGTTCTGTCATCAAGGTGCTAAAAAACATTGATATCGGTTGAAAATCACTAAACTGGGCCAGAACAGGCCTGGAAATTCTTTAGTCCAAAGTCACCTGTAGTACAGAACTGCCCCCATTCCCAACCCACTCCATGCATCTGGACTTCAGATAAGAACTATGCAAGCTATAACATGGATGAAAAAGTTCTGCCAATTTTGAAAATGGAATTGCGGTTGTGGTATTTGTATACCTAAAGTGACTGGTTTCATCCAATCTTGCAGTGTAACTCAGATATGCTGTGGTACATACATAATGCCTAGTGTGCTGATAAGCAGGATCCATCTTCAGTCTTCTCAATTTATTGGTATATATGTGTGTATATTTACTGAATGGTCAGTGTCCTTTACTGCGCAAATTTGTGCTAATATCCCAATCATTTCCCCAATATGAGATTTTATAAATGCTCTTCTTATTTCCTTTACTGTTCCTTTACTTTACTATTTTAGGCACCGTCAGGAATACCCCAGCTCATGATGATCAATATCACATTATTCCTCATCATTTCATTATTTATGTGATTTAAGGAAAAAGAATGTGCACTTGCCGATATTCCTGGTGTGGTGCTACCTCTAGGACAATCTGTTGGCAGAAACTAATGTCAAGACAAGAGAAATCAATGACAAGAAAACTCTCCTTGAAAACTCAACTAACGCTGGCCTCCAGCCATGATAGTCTCAGCACCCTAAGACACGTTTCCTAACTGAGATGGGGAGGGAATGGCACAGTGGTTTAAGGGGTTGACGGGTTTCAAGGGGGGCCTGTAAAAGCTTGGACAATGGCCGTCTTGGTCGAAGGGTCTGGAAAATCAACATATATGTTGACAATCCATATATGGATTGTGAAATAGGTTAAATGGCCTTGACATTTTCGATGATTCTCAGTTTCTGACAATGGAGAAGCAGCACTGGTAATAGTTTTTTAAAAAAAGGTGATGATATAAAATCTGACTACAAACTATCATTAGGGGCCAGGAAAATCACTGAAAGGGATCTGGAAGTCCTGAAAAGCCCAGTCGATAACATCAGTCAAAAACTAAAGATGTTCCGTTCTTTTCCAACCCATCTAAAAGTCATTGGACCTAGCTTTTGGAGGATTTTATCAGGTTGATTTTTGCTACAGGGCTAGTATTTGCTTTTAGTAATAGCTAGGAATACAGCTTAAACTGCTTTAATATATCTAGGGCTAATCGTTTATGTTTTTGCAAACTAAAGGATTAAACGATACAAGTATGGATACAACCAAAAAAGATTAACTTGTTTTATGGAAAAGAATCTTCTCATGGTGTGCAAATAGCTGCCGTTGATCTCCAATTCCACTTCATTTACTCTGGCCTCCCCGGTCCGGCGCAGTAGGGGACATATTCAGCAATTGTTTTGGGCTGATATCTGACAGGGCAGACCAATCAGTTAATCTGCCCCCTCAGATCCACCCCCCTGTGGAATATGACGAAATTTATATGAGCTTCTAAGAACTAATATGCATATTAATGCCTCTATTTGTTGCTGGGAGAATACCCCATCCAATGGGGAAGTGTTATTGGTTTTTGCAAAGGGTAATCTTGCTTTGGTATTGAGTATTTAGTTTAAATATGTAATAAGGTTCTCTCTCTCCCTCTCCCTCTCCCTCCCCCTCCCTTTATCTCGTCCCTCTATCTTATCTACTTATCTTATTCTTTCTATCTACAGATGGAAGGAAATATATATTAACGTGGATGGAGATAGATATAGATAATGACTGAATTCTCTGTATGTATGATATCTATATCCATTCATCCTTGTGTTCCTTCCATCCATCTATATCATCTATATTTATTTATTACCACCCTAATTCAGTGATTATCTATCTCTATCCCCATCCATGCTCCCATATCTTTTCCCCCATCTGTCTAAATTACCTACCTCCAAGTCGCATGGAAATTACTGCAAGTTAAGAGTTATCTCAGCCAGTGGAATCTTAAAAAGTGAAGGGAGTAAATGTCGACACTTAAAGCTGCATTATCGGCTATTTCCACCCCACCACATATTCTTAATTCTTTTATTTTTCGATCCAAAATATGACGGATGTTAATATAAAAAATGAAGGGGAAAAATCTATATCTTTATATTTACTCATGATATGATGTCAAATTTACATAATTTGTTATTCAACTATCCAGACAATTAAACCTTTGGTAGATGGAACTACAATAAGAATTCACAGGGTTCTTGTCTTATTTTTGTAATGAGGATTACATCAATCTTTCAACATTTTAGATAAATACCTCCTACGATTGACTAAAGGAAACAGTGAAACTGGAATTTTAATATACGCTGCCCAATTAATGTGGAAGCCATACAAAAAGGAGACATGACAAATTGCTTTTTATATGTTGTCGCTGTGATTTTCAAGATGGTAGAGAAAGAATTGACAAATCGATAGAAACTTACGTTTTAGTCAAAATTAACTGACAATGCAGCTTTAAGAGCTGGAATATCAAAGAAAAATACTTTGGCAAGATTTACTGTGCCAGATGTGGCCTGGATATATCCCATAACAATGTGTATAGCTGACGCGCAATTGCTACTACCATACATATCATATAACTTGAGAATTTAGGTGCTGAATTTGGGACGCAGTGGCTTGTGAGAGGTGTGGATTTGAATCCCACTGTCTCTTCCAATATCAACAGCAAAAGAATGATAATGGAGCATGTGATAGACATGTAACTCAGGGAGAAACATGTTAAATTCAAATTTTATGTCGCAGAAGATCTTTTCTTATTCCAAGCTGAACGGTTTCACAACTTTTACTTTTACATCAGTTCCATAATTCCATGCAAATCCAGATTCAATAAATTACATTCATTCATTATTATCTAATGTCTACCAGAGGCATATCCCCAGAGCCATATGTAATACATTGCTCTGTGTATACATAATATGCACAGCATGATATCACACAATATATCACCTGGTCACGCCTCAGGATATCGCATTAGTGGCGGATTGTTATGCATACACTTTTGTGCAGTGCGGGACAATATTCAATTCAATTCAATTCAAAAATTCTTTATTGCTGATGTTATAAAATCTGAATAAAAATACGTATATATATATATTACAAGTGGTGGATCACCCCTGACATAGACAATGATGCCAGTTCTTCCTGTGATTGCCATTTTATAGAACTTAGGAGTTGAGTTGTTACTACTGATGGACTAGTTAAGAAAGACTACCTACAGTGAAAATGTGAATGATGGAATGGTTACTTATAGTGAGTGAGAGTGTGGTACATATGATAACGAGCAATACAATTGGTACAGGTAATAATGACAAGTAAGTACAATGGTGAGGTAATACAGATATTTGGGCAAGTATATTGCATTTTATTACAGGGATGTGTTCAATTACTACCATGCGATTCAGGAAAGCCAAATCGGTCACGTTTGTGATCGCACTTTTTTCGGTCAAATGGCCTGAATAATGCAAACTGGTTTGTTAAAGGCGTTTTCTGCTACTCTTAGAAACTCCCACAGAACGTAAAATCAACATAGACAATGTTAAGGGTTCATTTATTAGTAAAGATCTGTACAAATATAGTAATTAAATAATTTACATCTGATACTGTCATCGGTAGTGGAGAAAAAAATACAACAGTGCAAAACAATAATAAAAATTGAAAAAACCAGGGGCTGAATGGATTGCAACCGAGAAACAATCGATATAAGTGGAGTAGAGGCCTGAGTCCATGTTTTATCACACTAGTGTGATGATGCCTAGAATCATCACATTATGTCAGCACCGGGCTATGTGATATAAACTGTATGACTCCCTTATTGGTATGTAATAAACCATTGCACTAAAGTCAAGGCATAGAAGTGATGCAAACTCAATTAGATCCTAGCTTCACTGTCTAGGTAATTATCTAAATTGATTCTACCTTTTCCTCCTCTTTTTTTCTGATTTCATTTCCAAGAATTTCCAAGAAGGTGTTTTTGTGTGTATTATTTACATAGTGGTTCATGTCCCCAATGCATGAACAGTCATTTCAGTTAGAAAAACACACCTTTTAAAACATTTTATCATAGAATAAACTAGGGGCTCAAGATGCTATAGTCTAGCGTATCATAACATGTCACGTAACACAAAATATTATCTAAGCTCAAACCATATCAAATTATTTCATCTCGTTTGATTTTATGAGCCATGCACACACCTTATCACCTTCTGAAATAATTATTTGGAGAGTTCAGCAAATGACATGCCCAAATAATGTTTTACATAATTATGGTCTTTAGCATAATAAGTTCCAAGTGTGCATGTCTTTAGCATAATAAGTTCCAAATGTGCATGGGAAGAGACTTGGACAATTGCCAACATTGATTTGATTACCATAATTATTTTCTTGAGTATAAGGTCTCATGTCCACTCTGCCGATCTCCACGAAGAGCCTTCTGTCGGAGCACTAACATTGCCCACTACGAGAATCTAAGCTTAGTGAACTGGGCTTAACAGGCTAGGCTTAGAGTTGAGAGAGTCCCTCCAAACTGAGGGAAAGCCTCTCGTTCCAAACCGCAAAATGCTATTACAATTCCATCAGGATGTCTGATTTAGCGCAGTATACAGGCGTCCAATCACTGACATAGCATTCTTGTCTGATCTGAGGGGCTGTGAGCCTAGACTGTATAGTGCTATTTCATAAATCTCTTAGGCCTTGATGTTGATGATAACAGGCTTCGCCTCGGGCAATATCAAAAACAGTGTCTCCGTGGGGCCTGGAAAAACCCGGAAAATGGGCATTTTGGTCGAAGGTCTTGGACAATCATTGTATGAACCTTGAATCATGTTGGGATCTATTAAATGACCTTGAAATTTTCGAAGATTTTGTTTCTTACTGTACACTTTCCCCTGATTCGCCCCTCTCACACCTTCCACAGAGTGACTCATAAAGTAAAAGTTGAAAAATTGGGATTGGTATAAAATCTGACTATAAAGATGGTTAATTACATCATTGGCCTATTAAAAATGATAACTTCAACCCACAGGTCCCGTCACTATGTTTCTCCGAAATCTTGATATGTGCCTTGAAAATCACTAAAAAAGGCCTTGAAAAGCTTTGAATTTCTTCTGTCCAAAGGTGCAGAGACCCTGAACAAACAGATCCCTTGTCCTGTCCTCAATGCTGGGTCATTAATCATTTAGTAAAGCAAGAGACTCACCCTCGATCATTATATCCATACACGTCCTGCAATAACAACCCAGCTTACATCTAAGATTATACGGTAAACACATTATTCAAGAAGGGACTGTTCATTTTTAACCACTGGGGGTCACCTTTTTGTGTGCAGACTCTGAAGGGGGGGGGCCTCATTTTTATGGAGACTCAGAACTACAATGATGTAAGGGGTGTCATGAAATTTTTTCACAAACTTTCAAGGGGGCCAAGACATTTTGTACCAAGACTTTAAGGCGGAGTCATACAATTTTGCAAAAGAATTTTTCGCTAATTCACCCCCCGCCTAGTTGTTAATTATGAACAGTCCATAATACGATAAATCATTACACCATTACTCACCCCATGTTTAGCTGGAGATATAATTCATTCCTGGCACATCGTAGAAAGCCTGATGAGGGTGACAGACCTTGCATGACTAATCAGTCCCTTGTTCTGAATGGAGAATATTGCTACCAAGTATTTCTGTAGGGGATTTGTATACCCTCAAGGCTTTTATATTTAAAGAAAAAAGCAGGAGAGTAATAGATCACTCCCCTAAAATTGTCTCTGAGCGATGGTTGGACATATTTGTGACCTTAAATAATTGTGTTGTTCCTCATAGATATAACCTGGCGATTACATCTGTGCTATGACTGGAATTGTGCTATTGACAAAAGTATCTTGAAACAGACAGATAAATGTCATTTAATCGTAATACAATTTATTCGCTACCAAGCCAATTTAAAGGCCTCTTCAAACCAAGACTTTTAACTCAACGGGATTTGGTCTGATGAAATCCTGGCTGATTTTGGTATTGTGTGAGTATTCACACCAAGTCGTGTTGCCAGCTCCAACTACAGGGCCTAGTCCACTAAGCCGATTCTCATGCGATTTTGCGCCGCAGAGGACTCTTTTGCACTTAATTCTTAGAGAATCGGTTTAGTGGACTAGGCCCTTACCTCAGCCTTCTTCTCGAGAAGCTTAGTTTGAACACTCAGGCAAAATATAGGCTGACTTAGCAAGACAGATCGTGTGGGACAGGCAATGAGAAACTCAGTCAGTCAGTTATTTCCTTTACTGTAAATAAGAGCGACTTATGTTCAATTCATTTAATATGATATCATGTTTCCCCTATTTAATCAGTGGCACAACACTGGAGGATTTCTTGCGAATCATTATTCATAATCATGCCATTGCAAACCCCCCTGTTGCGCATTAAAATAGGAGCCAATTCCCTCCATATGAATACCCATATATTATATTAAGATATAAGTTAGATAAATGAGACGGCAATATAGCTAGTTGATTCATCAATTGCTATTCTAGTGTTATTAATTGGGATGTAATAGATTGTTCCAACTCTCCTATATAGACTGAGACAGCCAGCAAATTATACTCAATTACTTGAGAGGAAAACAACTCAGACCATAGGAGCGAAAGGGACGGATTGGTTTGAGATGGTATCTTTATCGGGGCTCCGATGTTCCGGGCACATTAGTCCTCTATAAGGGAGGGTTTATATTAAATTGCCCGTCCCTCTTCGTGATAAATATTGAAGATGTTATCATAGCTGCATGATTACACATTTTTGAGTGCCTCATATTCTGACTTGTAACCGAAATTCTGTCAGTAAATACTGGATAGCTATCTGATATTAGTTGATCTACTATATATATATATATATATATATATATATATGCTGTTAATAATTTAAATTGTAACATTTTAAAAGCCACATATATGTAATTGTGTAAAACATTATTTGGGCTTGTCATTTGGTGAGTTCTTCAAAACATTACTTCAAAAGGTGATAAGATGATTTGTGCATGCCCCATGGCATCAAATAATCTGATATGTTCGAGCTTATATAATATGCTGTGTTAAATGTTACATGTTATAATACTCAATTGCATCTTGAACCCCTTCTTTAATTTAAAAAACACTAACATAGAATTGTGGTTGCAAACCCAGTAGCTCTATTGCCAATGGTCCATGACCACAGCTGCCCAGTTCACTCCTTCCATTGACACTAAATCCTTGTTCCTAAAAACACAATTCAATTAACTATGCCAGCATGGTCCCGAGTCATTGAGTCTCTTCTATGCCTTCAGCCCTTGCCATCCCTTTCCAGTTTATGTCCTATGGTGGTAAAGACTTGTAACATCTGGCTGTCTTCATCTTGATCTACCACCACAGCAACACTTGAGAGAGACAGTCCTGGGTATGACCCTAAAGTGCCTTTCTGTCTCTTTTTCTCTGCCTCTCTCTCCCTTCTTCTCTATCTCTATTTCCTGGGTATGATCATAAACTGCCTCCCTCTCAGCTCTCCCGCCCTTGATATAACCATATTATGTGTTGATAAGGGCGTAAAGCAACCAATCTCACTCGCTCACTCACTTGAGAGAGTATAGTGTAGTGAATAATTCACATTATACACAATACACATCTTGCATCTACAAATTTACCTACATCTTTCTTATCAGTATTGTTTTGATTATTGCAGGAGTTCTAGAGAGAGCACACCTAACCGACGCGCCCCATGTTATGGGGTGACCGTGGCTGGCTCGTCCTGCAAGAACTCCGCCACGCCTGACTCCAACTATTGCCGCCGCCACCAATTGCAGGACCCTGACACCCCACGTTAACTCTACCTTATCTCAAATTATTTGTCATTGCTGGGCAATGATAAAACAGCTAGACTCAAGACAGAACTGCTGATATGCTATTCATATCTATATTGGCTTTTTTCTTTGTGTCTAATATATATCTCTCTAGATATCACTTCTTTGTTCACGTTCTCTAGCTGCTTGCCAAAAATGTCACGTCACTTCTCTTTCCTTGATATGACTGACTGTTGAGAAGTGTAAAGCAACAAACACAGCCAAAATCACTTTATTGATTGTTTCACTGTTCCTCTGCATTCTGGTTATATATGTCAATAGGGGATTTGCATAGCCGCCATCGTGATTTGCATGGAATTACGGGACTGGGCACAGTGTAAAATGTATAGAAAACATGCCATGTTCAACATGGAATATTTATCAATGCTCTAATGTCAATATCCATGTTATACATGTTTCCATAATACAAATCCCCATCCTTCCCATCATGCATTTGGTTTTCATAGATCATGTATACAAGATATTGGTTTAAACATTCTTACAATTTTCAATAAAAATGTTGCCAAATATTGTATGTCAGATTTGAACAGAATCCATCCCAGCATGCACTGTAACAGACATGGGCAGTGGCGCATGCAAATCCCCTATTCCTACGAATCAAGTTAAATGTGATTCCCGTTATTTGTGTTTAAATCACCCCAACATAACTATTATTCTGAGATACAAATTGACTACTCATTCGTTGCTATTTTCTTGCCTAAATGAAGATGTTGTATGAGTAATTGTTTGTATTGCCATAGATGCATTTTCCTTTAACTGCAATTGTTACATTTTTCTTGCTCCGATATAATGAGGACATGAAATGCCCTTGTGATCCCAAATGTATTAAAATCCAATATTGTATGTGCTAATTCCGATCAACTATAAACCTTGTTTTAGTTTCTGAGACATATTAATTTATATAAGACAGCGCATATCAGATCTTAATGCCTTACCGGAATGTGCTGTTATTGAACATAAAAACAGCAATGTCTGGTTAGTTCGTCTTCCAATATATTTGCCATACCTAAAATGTAATATGTACATGTAGACAGCAGGATATCACAAGTTGGTTTAGACAATGTCTAGAACTGGACAACATTGTGAAATATTGTGAATTTATTTGTTGGTTACTCTTAAAAGATTTTCCAAATATTTGATCAAATATGTGGCATTTCATCAGTGCTGAAAGCCTGTTCTACTTATCTTATACAAATTTTATATAATTTATTTTGAATCATTAGTTAATTATTTTTTAATTAAGAGTTTACATATACAGTCAATGGTAGTATTATAAACTTATGATCAAATTCTGAACAGATTGCATGCAATATCTGATACATTCAATTTATTCCAATCTTTTTGGTCCATTCTATTTTCTACCAAGCTTTAAGTCAATTGGCTAAACATGTTAAAATGAGTATGCCATAATCTTTGGGGCTTTCGATATATGATTTCTATTTCTCTGTACTTCAAAACTCCAATTGCGATCATGATATCTGTTTACATACATTGTGTATAGTCTTTTGACACTTGTGTTTTTCCAGGAATGGAATTGCAGAGATGGGGTCTGGTCATTCAGTCAGTAAGAGTTGGGTCTAAATGGGTGAAATCGCCAGAAAATGTACAATTGGCCTTCACCAATCCTCCCAAATAACCCAAATTTAAGCCAAAAATGAGGTTTAAAATACAGTTCAACATAACTAAACAGATTGTTCGAATCAACCCAAAACCAAATATACATGTACTCAGATATACCTAGAATTGGGTATTCTCCAGCCCTAATTCAGCAGAATTTCCTGAATGTGTAGTACTGCCGATTGTATATTTTTTGACAATCTGACCCATATGTGTCTCTCCATGCGGAGGAAAGTGGGGAGATAGATAAAATTAAAAGAAAAAATATCTGATGAGGCCATTTTCTCCATGCTATAATTTTAGCCTCATTCCCTGCACATAAAGGCAAGGAAGTAGGTAAGAAGTAGATATGTACGTGACTAATTTATTCATTCTCATGTATAAGAATTTATAAGTTATGCATTGCTTCATATATATATATATGACAGCAAGAGGTGGATTAGAAAGTGAGGAGAGGCATCAGGCTACTTATCTATAGCTATAAGCTTTGCCTCTATCCGAGTATAGAAATACTGTAGATAGACTATTTAGGGAAGGGTAGCTAACAATATATGTATATTCAAGAGTTAATGTTATCTTCACTACTTGTGAGGCTATTGGATGTTAGACACATAGTATTGTTGAATTTGTTGTTTTTTGGATGGAATAAATTCTAATACTTCCAAAACTTATACAGGGTAACCACTAGAGTTACTGTAATTTAAAAGGGCATCCTCGTATAGAATTGCCTTTGCTGTTTCAGTCCCTGTCCTTCCCATATAATTGATGGTGATATTAGGATGGGAGAGAGTTGACTCAAAAAACAGACAACATTACAGTACGAGCCATATAGCTTGATAATGGACTATAAAATATGGTCCATGAAAATATTAGCAAAACATGAATGATTTCTCTCTTCAACTGTTTTGTATCAGTCTACTTATTGGGAAAATGGTGTTTTAGTCTGGCCTGTATCTGAATTTATTGGGAATTTTGGATATTCTATAAAATACTACAAAGCAGGAGCTTTATTGTGGAGGATTGATCAGCACAGCTTCACCCATGTCTTTCTTGTGCATCTATGTGTATTGTGCTTCTATATTAACCATATACTAGGGTACATTTGAGTGGTGAGTGTAGAATTCCCAATATGAGCATGTCTGTTTTTGATACCTGTCCAGCATTTATTGAAGGTGATTGCACATGTGATAACAGCTTTTGTGATTAAAATATTATACACAACAATGTTACGTGTCTGTCATTTATTCTATTCTTCTTTTATTATACATGCATTGCTCTGAATTCAACATATCTAGAGTGATTTACGCAAAGTGCGTATATCACTAGTTATTTACTTGGGGTTGTCATGGCAACTAATTGGGTTTTTTTTTACTAAGATTACCGGTAAAACTCAAAATAATAGCAATAATTTGGGAATTTTCTAATGTTCAAAATTTTGAAAAAGAATACAAAACTTTTTTTTCAAAAATTTCCTTTCCTCCCCCGAATTCAATAAAAATGAAACTTCTTTTGACTTCAATTGAGGAATTTTGAAATTTCAATTTTCGAAATTTTCGTTTTTAGTTTGACAAATATTTTGACCAAGAAGTTTTCATGAATGAAAATTATTGGGAAGTATTCCATGACATTGCGGGGCAAGACAGGCGAGGTAAAACCGCGGAGGGATTTCCCGCATGGGTACTTTTTGGTGGACCAGGCCCTTACATACAATTAAACTGAAAGTTCTCATTCCATTCTTTCTATGTATTTCATAAGATTGTTTGGAGTAAACAGGCATGTCAGAAGTTGGGGTACGCGGAAAATTAAATAACTGGATAACCTAAGCAATCAAAGCATTCTTTAAATGTCTTAAGAGCCTAGTCCACTAAGCCTATTCACACAGAATTTAGTGTATTAAAGAGTCCTCTGCGGCACAAAATCGCACGGAAAACGGCTAGGTGGACTAGGTCCTTATCCCAACTGAATTGAGAAAAATGTTATTTTCAATCGTTGTTTGCTGAAGAGGCATGGCATGTATATATGGGGGAAAGGAGCCATTGCACCCCAGGCAGAGAGATGACATAATGCAATTGATTAAGAGGTAGAAGAGTGCCATTTATATTTAAAACATCGCTCAGCCCTTAATCATGCCTTTAATTAATTCCAGTACATTGCCCGTGCTCTGCCTGCAAGCTAGACCCTCCATTCCCTATTGATTTGTATCTACCATTGCCTGTCCTAGATACATAGCTCTTATTCTAGCAGACAATTGTATATGATATATATCTTCTTTTTTTAAACAGATTTTATTTCGACAACAGTTTATGTATTCATGTTTCATGTATCGAATAGTTTCTGTTATAAAGAACATTAATTTATAATTTATAGTAACTTCATACATACTAGCAAAGTCATTTAACACTTCATTTTACCTCGAACATATTTTACCACAATACACCATTTCTTACAAGATCTACTTTACAATTTAGATATCTGGCATTTGTGCTAGAAGAACAACACTATTTTTATGTTTTCTCTGCCGACTAAAACAAGTGAATTATTCTAAGGTACGATGTTATTTCCATTCAGGTTTCAGACCAATATGTTGGGAGACTGGTGAACTCAGATAGTAATATAGATAACGTAACAAAGGAATGGCCATGAACCCCAGCGGAGCCAAGGTTTATTTTTACCCTATACATATTACAACATATAGAATCAAAACACATGTCAATAAAATACATACAGACATACACAGACAAAAAATACATAAGGGAAATTTCCCAATTGTAAGAAAAATTTTTTAAGAATAAAATTTCTCGTGGCAACACCTCTATATGCGTTGAGCGATGGAGGGAAAGTGAGGGTTCCTCCAGGTGGAACGAATGGGTGAGGGGATGGCGTGCGTTGATTGGCTCACACGACGCACACCTGATGATGCGTCATAAATAGTCACTGTTGCGTCACCCAAATATATTCACCGATGAATCGATTCTGCATATGTTGGGAGACTGGTGAACTCAGATAGTAATATAGATAACGTAACAAAGGAATGGCCATGAACCCCAGCGGAGCCAAGGTTTATTTTTACCAAAGGGCCAAACCGAAGAGAAGTTATAGTTTTTTCAAAGCCTGAGCAACTATTTCCTCACCCCTGAGTTGCTCCACAGGAGATGTAACTAAATAGGAATCCACTGCTGATGACATCCAATGTCCTCTATTTTTTATAACATTACGGGGAATCCCTAGCGCACACATGAAGGAAGCTCCACCTCTACGGAAGGAGTGAGATGAGTAAGGACCAGTTATACCAGCCTTTGAAAGAAGGTTCTTGAGTTCTCTAGCCAGCATATCATAAGTTAAAACAGGCACACTTTTACAAGAAAACAGTTGAGCAGACAAGGGCATAGGTTGATCCAATAGCTTTCTAGCCCAGAATACTGCACACAGACTCTTGGATGAAACAGGTTTCACATATATGTAGAAAGGCTTCTCAGATGTCTTTGAAGAGATAATCCTCACAGACATGACTTCACCTGAGAATTTAATGTCCTTGCGGAGAAGCATGTGAGGAGAAGATATGATGTGGCTAACACGTACCAGAGTCCTGAACATGAAGACAAAGGCTGACCAGTTCAGAAGGTCCAAATCCTCTTTTATGTTAACATGAGGAAATAATTTTAATAACAATACAGGAGTCATGGGTAAAGCTTTGCATGATGAAGCACCATCCGAGTTTTTTATACCCTTTAGCACACTCTTCACACTTGGATTGGATAAGGTCACAGAAGGGAAATCATGTAACCTAGCATAGGCCACCACTCCTGCCAAATAGGTAGACACTGATGAAAACTTCATAGAAGCAGACAGGAAGGCTGCAAATGAGTTCAGCTTCAAAGGAGTGATAGGCAAGAGCAGGGTATTATTCCTCTTCAGAAAATTGCAGAATAGGGTCCACTGGCGAGCTCTCTGAGTCCTTGTGGATGCCGCCAGGGATCTCTCCTTGAGCTCTAGAATCTTCGATGACCACTTCTGAAGACCTGGAGCACATGAAATTAGTATTATTGACACAGCACAGATCTGCTGCACCAAGGGATTCTGGAATAACAGCATCAGTTGTCAAATATGGTAACCGAGACAATGCATCAGCAACCAGGTTGTTGTTGGTATTAATATATCTTGGCAAAAGTACAATATCATATATAAAACACATCCAATAAAGTTCATATAACCATGCCATGCACTGACGACTGGTGCTAGATCCATTTCTCAACATGCATATAACTTGGGTGTTGTCAATAAAGCATAGAAGAGACAAGCCCTCAACACAGGACCCCATCTCCTAATGCCCACCACTATAGGGTACAGCTCCTGAATGTTAATGTTTGAGGCTAGCTTGGATTCCACAGGGGCAGGGTATATATGGGTGGTAAAGTTCATACATGAGGGAATAGTCTCTTCATTCCAAGGCCCTGCTAACAGCAGGCCTGTTTTGGCCTGCGCACAGGTCCATGTATATTCAATTCCATCTCAAATTTTGTTGCTATGTGTATGCTTTGCTTGTACAAATGCCCTGTGGTAAATTACCTTGATGATTTCTTTGTGGCAAGCACCTCTTATGATATGTGTGTGTCTAGGAGGGATGACCTCATAGCCCTGCTACGTTTCCTTGGCTTCCATATTGCATGGAAGAAAGTCACCTCCCCTTCAAAGCAGTGTATTTATCTAGGTTTCCTTCTAGATACTGAGAACATGACTTTATCCCTCCCGGAGGAGAAGATTAAGAAATTATCATCTCTGCTTAGGAGAGTTAGCAGAGATCAAGCGGATTCTAATGACGGTAACACTAAAACATCCAATATTGTTTCTATATGTAAATTTGATATTTTTATTTTGAAAAAGATAATTTGCATTATTTCTGGGTAGACAATTACTAGTAAAGTAGCTTATTATTCTCCATAGGATGAGCTTTGAAGTGTATAGATGTAGTGTTCTTCCAACACAACCCAGGTTCAGACTTAGCAACGAACAACCAGAACACAAGCTCTAACTTCATTCTTGGATTATTTACACAATCCTCCGCCGTCCTCTTGCAGGCACAGAGGGCTCCTAGGTAATTTAGCTCCCTCTTAGTTCATGGTGTTTAATGAGTACAACACATAGCATACATACACAGAGATATCATGAAATAGTACATGTTGAGGAATTAAGCATGAATGCCAGACACTTATACACATATTGACACATTATGGTAAATACTATTTAACTCCATACCTAAGTCTTGATAGGTAATAATTACATTGCATTGATCATGTAGTTTGATCAGATATAAAAGCAGTGGCTTTAGTAGTACTGCAAAAAGTAGTGTCCTCTAGTGTTATTCAGTGAAAATAATCACCAGCACGAATGGTGCAAAATACAATGACTTTACTAGAGGCACTGAATTATATATATATGTAGATCATATCATATGTTTTATCCAAGTCTACATATTCTTATTCCTGCTTCACAGGTTGCTGTTATATCTATTACAAATACTACAGATTATATGTTATACCTCTTATCTGTATACACTACATTGATATTGTAACCTGTGTTACACATTAGAGCATCCTGCCATGTTACTCTTGTGCAGCCCTTTTGTAATGCTTGCCCTCAATGGTGAGTCTCCCTATGTTCCTGGCATTAATGACTGACTACTGCACACTGCTGGTGTCACAGGGTCGTCCAAGGGATGAATAAACCGTTTATACTAACAGAACTGTGTCTGGTTTTACTTTGCCATGTCAAGATCGAGAACCTGAGTTTGGGTGAGCCCTGATTCACTGCATTTGGTGTTGTGACAGGTTCACTACAGAAATACTTAGTTGATATCCTAATGTTTACTATCATTGGAATCTGCTTGATCTCATCTGTTCAAATATGATGAGATCTCAAAATCCATTTTTTGCGACTTGTGACTTATTTTCCTGAAACACATCACTAATGGCCCAAACCAGTTATCATATTTTTCTTTTGGCCTATTTACTGCCACTTTACAGGCCTGTTGTATTAATATACCCATCCTATATACTTCTGGCGAAAAGGACATTGCGTTTATTTCCCTTTGGAACTTTCTTAAAGCATCAACCTACGTTTTTAATCTGGACGTACTCTCAGCGGTGCTTGAACTTCCCGCGGTACTTCCAGCTATGGCAAAGTGATAAAGGGCGGGTGCCGTGCTACATTTTTAGCGTACTCCAAAGCACACAGAAAAATAAATATTCACACTATGAATTAATATCCTATATCAAACAATTCACAAAGATGTCAGCATCATGCAGGTATGTATCCAGGTTTATTTAGAATTAGTGAGACAGAAATCCATCTTTTAACAAATCTTTAATTTTAGTTGTATATATAACCGGAAGTTTCCTTCGCGGCTTCTGGCTAGTGGTGGTTGCGACTGGTGTTAAATTCACACACCACATACATTAATCAGGATTGCAAGAATTAACCAAACCAATCCAAACAGCGAGAGTGGTGACTATAGTAATGTTGAAATAGGTTCATTTCAATGGATTCATATTAATTTTTACCTTCACATATCATATCATAGTTTATTAGTTAGCACTTTGAACAGCACCAATGAAATAGACAAATTAATTTCAACTTTTAAATGGCAATAATATATCAAAACTCGCTTGAACTTCCCGCGGTACTTCCAGCTATGACAAAGTGATAAAGGGCGGGCGCTGCGCTACGTTTTTAGCGTACTCCAAGGCACACAGAAGAATAAATATTCACACTATGAATTAATATCGTATATCAAACAATTCACAAAGATGTCAGCATCATGCAGGTATCAGATTATCCAGGTTTATTTAGAATTGGCGAGACGGGAATCCATTTTTCAAATGGCAATAATATATCAGAACGTGAAATGAAAATAGAATACGGCTGGGGGTATTTATACTGATAACATAATATTTTATTTTTATTTTATTAAGTATTTTATGTGCCTTGTAAGTTTCTGTTCACATATCACAGCTATGCTAACTCCTATCGTGTCCTATATACATAGTATCATGCAGAATCTCCTGATCCTTAAGCTCCTTAAGCCAGTGACTGTTACATGAGTGGGCGTGATAATGTTGCTATGTAAGCGTGCTCCTGTTACTTAAGGAGCGCATCAGACCAACTCACCCAGAATAAAACATCGCAGGAAAAGCATCGCAGAAACTTTTAATATCCTTTGAAGCGAAGAAGTTCTAAAATTTACTGATTATTTCATATTTCTTCATATTTGCTTTTGAGGTGCAAGGTGGGTTTTTTCTTTTGCCCTTTTTCTGACAATGTGCAGACGGCACTGTTTCAGACTACAGAACCTTGTGAGTATGCAATGTGAAATATTGCCTAAATTACACTTTTGATGCGAAATACGGTTGATAAACGTATCTCCTAATATCAGAGGTGGAAATAACCTCAAACCTGTACATAAAATAGTCTCAAACTGGTTGACGACCGGTAAACCCACTCTACACTACATGCTTGTTCCGAGTAGTCTTTCACTAAGAGTAGTACAGTGACGTCTGTTGCGTCCCAAAGTCGTCACCTGTACGACCTGTGTAATATTACAGACTTTTCTTCTTTTTTTGCACATATTATGCATAACCAAAATCCATAACAAAGACACCTTTTCCTATTACAATCTCGATATTCCTATTCCTTGAACAAATAGTTTCATGGCACTGACTATTTCTTCATTACAGAGATCTTTTCACCCATGACAAGGAGTCTTTTTACTATGATGACTCTCCTATCACCCATAACGTGTGCCATCTGCTGCTATTGCACATGGCACTTAGTTTTTTTGAGATATGACACTGATCGGACCTGTTCTTTTTGCTCTAAACCTTTCTGGCATGCATAAACTAGCGCACCTTGATTATTTATTATTTTTGATACATATAAATATATATGTGTAATAATGAATTCCATCAACTCATAGCCGTTAATTTAGAGGCAATAGTTTTAAAACAATTCCTAAAATAATGTTTCTTAAAAATAAAGGAAATGTATCATCTAATAACCAACTTCACTTTGGTCTGATTTCTGGTCTATGAGAATAGCCTAAGGGACTTAGTGCCAGTCTACTAGCTAATAGTCAAACACCACATAGTAGTATATACAAATGAGGGAGTCCCTCAGGCATTTGACATGCTATGTGTTCACTTCTGTGAGAAAAAGAAAATCCGAAATCCAAGAAAGTATCTATTCGGATATTAAGATATCCATAAGTTATGTTGATTATGTCTTAGGATATCTTAGAAAAGGAAAATGGTATTCGAAAAAGAAATGTTTTGGATTTGTTGGATATTTACTATGACACATATATATCCTGACAGTTTGGGGACAAAACAACTTCCCCACCGCCACTGAAATGTTTCCCATGTGACAGCAATGGGTTTTTTCGGGCACCTTAACACATTGCTGTCACTGCGATATGTGATCGCAGAATTTCCTTCACTAACCTGGTATGTGATGTTTTCTTTCTGGGTGAGTTCCCTGGGCATACAGTGGGCAAAAAAACACAAAGGATGTGAGAAGCTGGGATGAGGGAACTGATAAGTCTGATAAAATCGAATGCCAGGCTTTGGAGAAATCTGTCACCGAATGTCATAGCTTAATTATCAATGCATGGGATTCGAGATACTCAACTTGGTACTGTGTTTTTTTATTGTATTTGGAAGGCCAATTTACATTTAATAATTGAAGAATCAATAATTCACATTAGGAAAAAACAAAACAAAACGTATATTTAAAAGTGTCATGTTAAGTGTGGGGAAAAAATGTTTTGTTACAAAACGTTTTTTCCCTCTAGTCCAGGAACGTACTGCAAGATCAGAAAAGTCTTTTTCTGATGTATGGCTCCTATTTGTACGTCCGCCTTAGGTATGAATTAACAATATTTTGAATTGGATTGATTACTACATTTAATACAAATATCGATTTACACTGAATATATATATATAATGGTATAATTATGCGGTGTTTTCTTGGTACCACTAGTGACAATAGTTGCTATAAATGGCTGCAATCAACACAATACCAAATATACTCGGATATGCCTAGTATTTATCCCTTTTTAGTCTAATTTAGCAGAATTTACTAAATGTATAAAGTTGCCAATTATACATTTTATGATGATCTGACCCATGTTTATTTGTGTTCAAGTCACACAATCATGTAATCTAGCAGACGACATCTAGACAAAAACATGGATTTTGGTGTGTTCGAGCACCTGCGTCTGATATTTCTCATTCATTACAGTGGCCCTGAGATGAAGAAGCATATTTATATCATGTACGCTTTAAAGACATTTACTCCAAAAATGAAAAGATTCCTACAAAGACATCTTGGAATAAAACACTCATTTTTTGCACCACAACACATTTGCTATAAGTATTAGATTGAGGGATGCAGCAGTGGATATATATGGTGTGCTTCACAGGGTCCCCAACACATGAACCGATTGGATGCTAGATTGAATGAATGATACGTCATATTAGGGAATTGCGTTCATAATTAATTAATGGATTGATATCAATGATGGAATGACGGATGGAATCTGTGATTGAATGAAAGAGTGACTGCTATATTCCACGTCAACGGTAGATACATCTGTAATATCTCTGTGACAACAGGACAGGTGATAAGTATTGGGGTAAAAGAAAAGGGTGACTAAGATGGTTTGCAATTGAATATTATATAGATAATTTAGAATCAGAATACAAAACCGTTTTCGTTTTTAAACTATGTTTATGGAGAATGTTTAAAGTATCATTAAATTACCACGAGTACGCTCTGAGTACCTAATTAATATAGCTTAAAACCTTAAGCGACTTGAGTAATTAATTCATGTTATTCATAAATTTTACCTATATAATATGAATCTAATGGATAAAAGAAAGTGCTAACGTAGGTTCTAATTTTCCTCGTATATTGAAGTAACATAATCAAATGAAATATGGAAGAAGAACCGTTCAGATATCACTAAGATACCTTGATGAGATACTAATGTATTTTTGTCTCATTACTCTCGTCGATTACCTTGATATATGAACCACATACAGCTCCCCAATTGTAATGGGACGTATCTTTGGGGAATCATTTCCTTGCCAACACAAGTAATAAGTTTACTGACTTCTCTTCCGCTTGGGACTGAGGTCCCTTGTAAATGATGTGGTCCTTAGATGTTGTAGTTCCCTCAGAGCTATATTTTGCCAGAAGCGGGTATATAGTGTGTGCGGGGAGGGAGTAGGCTTGATTTTTTTTACAAATTTAATGACATGGCCCAAAGATACTATGTCGATCTGTCAGTGTGTATACATGTATGTGTTTATACATGTAGTATGTATGTATATGTATGTTTGTATGTATGTATTTATGTATGTATGTATGTATGTGTAGTGATCTTTCGGATCCGATCCGCTCAACTACGCCAATAAAAGACTCCAACAAGGAAAGACCTTCTGCACAGCTTTTATTAAGCAAACACGGGACAAGCTCCCCAACGACCTGACCAGTGGAGATGGTCCGGCCACCTCGTAATCCACACACCAACACAAACATGGTGTCACATCCGCAGGTTGATATATAAATACAGAGAGATGACAACCTTACTCTCGGAAGTTATGTACAGAAGTGTGGTACAAAACGCTTGTAACAATAATATAAAGAGTGACATACATAAAGGGTAAGATAAGAACAATAAGGAAACTTCTTCCTAAAAAGGCAAACTTAATGATATAAGCTGGTACTGCCCACTGGGTTAGTACAAGCGTACCAACCTCAGCGGACAGCACCACACAACAATAAGACTGGACACTAAATGTCCCATGCCTTTCTTATAAGATACCCAAACCCACTACAATCCTGAACGTTTCACGGAGAGAGGCCACCTCCCCGATCTGTTGCTGGACTCCTTGCAGCTGACGCAGCGGGGTGGTCAGCGTCGTCAAAGAGGTTTGCACCTGCTGTTGTGCCGCGTCTGAAGCTGCCCGGAGGGTCAGCAAGCAGCGCTGCACTTCCTCAGTAGCAGTCTTCACGAGCTTGTCCGTGTCGACTGCTTCCGGTAGCTTGGAGACCAGTTCTTCCGTCTTCCGCGGATGCTGAGCGCCCGCGTTTCTGAGAGTCACTTGCTCCACCTTTTGGAGCACTCCGGCTGGAGCTGCTGCTGGAGCCTTTGATGCGTCCGCCTCTGCCTCCGGCCTTGCCCTTGCTACCACCAGAACTTCCGGGAGCACTGGTACTGGCAGTAGGAGAAGAAGAAGCCTCCTTCTCCTTGGCTGAGGTCGACTTGGAAGCAGACTTGGTGACGGACTTCATCCGGCGCATAACCCGAAGGTGCTGGGCCGAACAGTATGTCATCCTCAAAAATGCGCTGTTGTTAACAATAGTGGGGATGACATTCATAACCCGACCCACTGCTTTCTCCCGTGCTTGATTATGAATGACTGACTCGCCATTCATCAGGTGTTTCACTAGCTCCACTCTCCGATCAAGCACCTGGGAGCAGTTGGGGTAGGGACATATCCACGCCTGGGAGGAGGGAGCATGGACCTCACAGAGGTGGCGGAAAAATCGGGCCCGGGTGGAATAGGCCCTCACACCCTTCTCGTTCAGACGAGGGTACCTACAAACCATGAAGGGGCATCGGAACCCCGGCTGCCATAGTTTGTGGACGCTGGACAACTTCCCGTAGGTACCGGAGTCCAGGCTGTCCTCGCGGACGAGTTCAGGCCACCACACCTCCTCATACCTGGACATTTGCTTGTCAGCGAAGTCCCTTTCCTCGGAATCTGACTCTGCTGGCGCCTGGTTACTGGATCCAGGTTGGTCCAGTGCAGGGTTCATTGGCACTAGCTCTGCCAGGTCCATGTCAGCCTTGAACTTAGGGAAAGATCCCATGGATGACAGTTGGATCCGGCGGGCCTCTGAGCGGTGCTCGTGCTCGCACTTCAGCTTCCTGATCCGAGGAAGCTGAGAGATGCCTTGAGAGGCTTGACCTCTACCACGTGAGACACTAGTCCGAGAGGTTGAACTAGTGCCAGCAACTTGGGAGTCAGTGCCAGCTTTGGTTTTTGACGCCCTAGTCAAGCTTCGGCCTCTTGTCTCACTCGCCGGAGGAGGGTCTGGCCTGGGAGAGGGAGAGCGAGAACGGGAGCGGGACTTCCTGGTTGAAGAGGACCTGCTCTCATCACTCTTCCTCTGGACAGACTGCTTTCTCGGACTCCGGCGCAATGGTGGCACTTCCACCTTGGAGCTGGGGTCTGAGTCCGAGGGCTTGCCGGACTGCTTGCCGGACCGTCTGGTGGTGGACTGAGTAGACGACCTGTCCTTGGCAGCTGCGGACGGCTTGTCCTTGGACGTTGCGGATTCCTTAGCTACCTCGGACGTTCGCTTGTCAGCGACCACCTTACAGATCTTTTCGACCTTGGACTGCTTGTCCTTAAAGGTCTCAGACTCATGGCCCTCTACTGCAGGATTTCCACCTGTCTCCTTAACTACCTCCTCGACTTCCATCTCCTCCTCACCGTCCGGGAGCGGGGCTGGAGGTTGCACTTTGGGTGCAGAACCCGCGTTGAGTAGGCCGTCTAACACTGCGGCCGCCTCCTCCTCTGTCAGGGGCTCTCCCTCGGACTCGGACAGTCTGAGCTCTTCATGTTCTTCGATCTCGCGGTTGGACATTTCAAGAACTGAACGATACACTTACTCTGCAACAATTAAGGAGAGAAACAATCAAACATAGAGCATAACAGAGTATAACTGGTCACACCCAACTCAACACCCCTTTCGGACAACGTCTCGGACTCAAAGGAAAAGTCTGGTCTTCCACTACCAATCTTAGATTCGGCGAGTCCGAGACCTACTACCGGCGTAATTATAACTTGGTTACTAGCTCTTAATAACACACTACGTGCACAAGTATGTTACTTCGAGTTCCACCCACATAAAATACCGGGACTTGACAAGGAATGGCGTGTTTAGTCTAGGAACACTACAGTCATTCATTCGCTAGACAAAACAACCAACATGGCGACTACGTGTTTAGCGCCAGACCGCTAAGTCACTTTCAACACTGATATTACATTAAATACCGTACAGAAAGTTACCAAAATTCTTGTCACCTTCTTGCAACATGCTACAAACATTTCAAGGCACAAAGCAATAAGTTCATCCATTTGAAAGACTTACAGTTTGAACTTCTTTTCCGTTGTAGCTGTTGCTTGCTTGAAAATCGGAAGCAGAGTGCAAATGGTAAAACACACCGGCGGAACCAGTGGCCACACCCGGTGTTTCCAACCGCCGCCGCTGTTAGCAGCGCCACTCGACTCCCGCGCTCACACTGAGCCTTAGCGCAGACGTGTTTGACCAGTCTGGCTAACCTGTTCATCCCTGCTGAGACTATACAGGGTGTTTTCCTCAAATTTCCTTGCCTATCTGGACAGGTTCGAGCAACCATCTATTTACTATAAATAGATTCCGGCCTTACAGCAAGTTCCGAGCTACCATCACTCGCAGGGCAAGCCTAGGCCTAGCTTTTTCCTGTCGTTCAAAACAAGTACTCTCCGAGACCATATTCGTTTCCCAGTCATGTTGGACAGCAATCCAATCTGCCGAAATGGGAGCAAACAATTAACATTCGGTACAAATAAACTGTCTGCTTGACTTCTCGTTGTGTACTTTTTTAGGGGAGGAAAACCAGTTCAGAAATTTCCCTCCTGGATACCATTTTTCTTACTGATTCAACCGAACTGGGGCTTTACGCGTGCGCTGAGCCCTCACCAGTGGTGGGGAGGAGTCCCCCAAGTTAGGAAACGGATTTCTCCGCACCCTCCTCTTAGGCAAAGGGGTTGGCAAGGTGACCACTGGAGCTGGTAACTTCCTAGGCCGACCCACTTTCCTTTTAACAGGTAACGAAGGAACAGCTGGTTGATCCGAAATCTGTTTTTTCGGTCTACCCCGCTTTTTCCTTGGAAGAACACCAATACTAGGTAGGACAGGGGGATCAGCCAATGCTGTTCCGATCCCCGTCCCCCCTTTCTTAGGTCTCCCAGGCCTACGTTTGATACCTTTAGGAACCTGTTTTGTGGCAGGCAATACATGATCACCCGTCTTAACAGCACCCTTTTTCTTCTTCTTAGTCCGAGGGGGAACACTGGCGGACGAGGTAGAAGTTACCTTCTTCCTCGGCCTACCTCTAGGCTTAACACCTATAGTGATCTTCTCCTTCTCGGACTTGGAAGGACATTCTACTCCCGCTATCACTTTACCAGCTTCCAGCCTGAGTATATCTCTACCCGCTTTCTCCAGTTTCCTAAACTCTGGAGCCCTATGAAGGTTGCTAGCCTGGATAGGACCATTCTCATCAAAAGCGGGTTTGAGATAATCAATATGATACCTCAGCAAGCCTTCAGTGGTTTCAAGTTCACAAGTGGTACCGCCTATGAACTTATGTATCTTAAATGGGCCATCCCATTTTTGTCCAATTTTCTTGCTTGCCTTTGGGGGGCAATATCTGTAGACAACATCCCCCACAGCAAACTTTGGTGGTCGTGTACGTTTATTATAATCTCGTTTCTGGTTGACAGCAGAAATTCCGAGATTATTACGTACATACTTGTGGCCATCACGCATCCACTGCTTCAAATTCTCGACAAAGGAAACCTTATAAGGGAAATCCAACCCATCTGGCTCCACCCCATGAACGATATCCATAGGAGCAACCAGTTCAGTACCAAAAACCACAGAGTTTGGTGTACACAAAGTACTGGCATGTACAGTCGCCCGGTAAGCATGAGCTATACACGGAGCTAGCATATCCCAGTTATCTTCATGATAGTCCGTCAGACAGGAGAGCTGCTCTACAAGAACTCTATTTAGCCGCTCGCTCTGTCCATTGGACTGAGGTCTGTACGGAAGAGTTATGAGCTTCTCAATCCCAAGCATGTCTAAAAGACTTCTCAGCAGCTGTGATCGGAATTCCGGAGCTCCATCGGTCTGTAAAGCTACCGGACATCCGAAGCGCAGAATCCATTCCTTAAAAAGGACTTCTGCACAGCTCTCTGCAGTGTGGTCTCTCATGGGATAGGCTTCGGCCCACTTGGAAAAATGATCCGTCACAACCATTATATAATTGTTTCCTCTAGGAGTTTCTTTAAACGGTCCTAGAATATCCAAAGATATACGGTTCCACCTATCACCATGTTTCTCTTTCTTTAGGAGAGATTTCCCACCTCCTATCCGAGATTTCCTTGTACTACATTCAGGGCAAGCCCTGATCCAGCGTTTCAGATCATAGCGTTGGCCGGGCCAATAATACCTCATCTTGGCTGACCATGTGTTCTTAAAAACACCAAAATGACCTGAGGTCTTCGGATCATGCATGCCCAAAAGTACCTCCCTTCTCATTGAAGCAGGGACCACCTTTCGCCAATACTTTCTACCAGTGGCTAGCCAGACCCAGCCCAAGCATAGCACACCGTCCCTCATTTCCATACCGCCAAGATGTTGAACGCAAGTCCGAAATTCATCAGATTCCCCTGCAAGATCTTCCCTGCTAGGAATCTCTTCAGAGCCATCCAACATCGCGATTAATCTCTTGATCATCGGATCAGACTGTTGAGCTTCTTGTAGCTTATTACTTTTAGTCTCCACAACAGGGGAGACTTCAGTAGCAGCTAACACAGCGTCATGCAGTCCGCAATCTTGACAGTCCAGTCTTCCACATTTACGTGTTGGCAGGCGAGAGAGCGCATCAGCATTTTCATGCTTGCGACCCGCTCGGTGCAGGATCATGGCCTGATCCAACCCATACTCCTGCATGGTAGTCAACCACCTAGCAAGCATGTCTGTCGGATCCTTAAAATTTAGCAACCAGCGGAGAGAGGCATGATCCGTCCTCACATAGAAATTCCTATTACCCAGAAGATAATGTCTAAATTTCTTTAAATACGTTAGGACAGCAAGCAGCTCGCGTTTTGTAGCACAGTAGTTCTTCTGAGCCTTAGAAAAACTATTACTGGCATAACCCAAGACAACTTCACGTCCATCCTGTATCTGTGAGAGGATTCCAGCCATTCCAAAACCACTTGCATCAGTGTCTAAAATGAAATCTCCCACCTTCCGGGGATATCCAAGCACTGGCGCCGTGGTCAGCAATTCCTTGACCTTGCTAAATGCAGCCTGACACTGCGGAGTCCACACTATTGGTCTGGTATAGCGCTTATCCTTACATGCAGCCGTCACAATGTCCTGCAAAGGAGAGACAATTTCGCCAAAATTGGGCTGAAACTCCCTATAATAAGAAGCAAACCCAATGAACTGTCTAACTTCCTTAGCATTTGTGGGAACTGGCCAATTCTGGACCTTCTCAATTTGCTTCGGATTGGCTTGAATACCTTTACCAGAAACAATCTGGCCCAGGTATTCAACTCGCCGACGGAAGAATTCACACTTCTTCGGCTTCAATCTCAAGCCATAGTCTTTGATTCTTTCAAGAACGAGCCTGAGGTTATGGAGACACTCATCAAGTGTCTTTCCAAAAACCACAATGTCATCCAAGTAAACCAAGCATGACTTCCATTTGAGTCCATCCAGCATGGTGTCCATCATAAGTTGGAAGGTAGCCGGAGCATTGCACAGTCCGAAAGCCATAACTTTGAACTGGAATAAGCCCACACTGGAGAGGAAAGCAGTCTTTTCTTTGCTAGCCTCATCCATAGCCACCTGCCAATATCCGCTTTCAAGATCAAGTGTGCAAAACCATTGGTTTCCACCAAGAGCCTCAACACACTCATCAATCCTAGGCAGAGGAAAACTGTCTTTAATCGTGACGGAGTTCAACTGACGATAATCTACACAGAAACGCTGTGTCCCGTCCTTCTTGGCCACCATAACAATATGAGCTCCCCAAGGGCTACTGCTATGCTCAATTCGGCCTTCTCTATGCATCTTCCAGATTTCTGCCTCCGCTTTATCACGTTTAGCAACTGGAATCCGTCTGTATGCTTGCTTGATCAGGCAAGCATCGCCAGTATCAATAACATGACGGACCTTATGAGTACATCCCAAAGCTTTATCTCCTGGCAGAGAGAAGCAGCAACGGAATTCCTCCAAGAGATCTAGAGCATTTCGTTTTTCTTGGACTTCGGACAAGTCAGAATCGTCAACCATCTTTGTCAGTGGACACTCCGGAGTGGCCGGAATAGGAAGAGTAGGAGCGATCAGGTCATCATCCGCAACAGGAGACTCCAGCACCTGTATTGAATTAATGATTGCTTCCCTAATCATCTCTTCATTCTCCCCATCATCAGACAGAGAATCCTGAGCTACCAAAGCAACTTCAAATACTCTGCCAACCACTCTATTCTTCTTTATTTTTAACGTGCGACCGGTCAGATTGGAGAAAGCCACCACGGCCAGAGAACCGTCACCTGGTACATAAGTATTCAGGCTGCCCAAGGCTAGATCTTTCAACAATCGTTGGTCTGGCTCGAACATCATTCCTTCAACTGCGACTGAGCCACTGTCAATATCAAGTTTGGCCAAAGTAACTGCTTTGGGTTTGAGGATAACTGTCTTAAGCAGTTTCACCTCTCTCCCCACAATTGCGTCCTCAACTTGAACCGCATTAACAGAGGAACTTTCAATTCTGCTAACAGGTTTTTTCCATAACTTACAAGTTACAGAAGACCCGTAATTATCCAAGAAGAAAGTCCCTGACCAATCTAGATTACAGCGGTGCACATAATAGAAATCTGCACCTAATATCCCGCTTTCAGGACCTTGCAGTCCACTGACCACGAGACAAGTAATCATATATGTCCGGTCGCCAACTAGTAACAGACAAAGCACGCTCCCATATGTAACAATGGGTGTTCCATCTCCCATCGCACACACCATTCGTACCGACGTCATTGGTGGTGGATTCGGAAGGGATTCATAGAACCTTCTGGTGATCAAACTAGTAGTAGCACCCGGATCAACCAGAAAGCTGCCAGTTTCCCCATCCATCGTTACAGGGGCATACCATCTTTCCCGTACCAACAATTTGGTAGGGATCTCCAAAGTTCCCTGTTCGTGTACAGAAACCTTCTGAACTCGAGCTGATTTAGTTGCTCCGCCCTTGACCAACACAATCTGATCTCGTTCAGCTTGGAACCCGGACTGCCCCCACCTCACACCTGAGGTAGAATCCGAGTCATCACAAAGCACATGGCCTTGCGACAAGGCTTTACCGTCCGGCAACGATCGCGAATCTCCAGTTTTCGGAAGGGGTTCACCTTGTTGTGAAGCCTCCAACGTAATAGCTGGTGCCTGGGCCTGCCCGCCAATTTCTGTACTACGCACAGCTTCACTTCGGACTGTGGTACTGTGAAGCGCCCTTTTCCCGACCCCCATCTCGCTCCTTATGAGGGTCTCGCCGCGTTTCCCGAGGCCTTGGATGCAGCAGCATCTGCCTTCGGAACCAATCCAAGAAGAGCTAGTCTTCTGGGGCAAGCTGAGTTGAAATGCCCCTCCTCACTACAGAACCAGCATTCTCGGGTTGGTTTCCAGCGCCTGAATCTACCACGTCCACCTCCGGAGGAGGGAGTGGTCGAATCAGCACCCGGCGCGGTCGTCTTACGTTGTTGCCAAGCCTGCAACGCCTGTACAATCACTTCACTAACATCATCCGAAATTGGTCCGGACTCAGCTAATGAAGATTTCTCCAACAGCTCCGTTACTTGGGCACTAACTTTCTTCTCACCAAGTCCGCTAGGAGCGGCGGACACAGGTGAGGTCATAGAGTTATGGGACTCTACACTAATTTCCTGAAGGGTCACAGAATCTACATCCTGAGTGCAGCTCTCATAGACTTCTGACCAATGAGCGCAATCATTTAGATCATTTGGCTGCTTGAACCTAATCCAAAGAGCCTGCTTCGGGTCAGAAAGTCCCTTCAAAAAGGTTCGGATACCCATGGTACGTGAAATGCTATCCATCACTGTACCAAAGGCATACCTAGCCCTCTTTGCTACCTCATTAGCAAATGCTCGACCGTTCTGGCGAGGAGTTTGGCGACATTTAAATAATTCCGCCTCCCTCTTCTCCCTGGAGTGTTCACCATAGTTGGCGTCCATATGTGCGACAAGTTCAGGAAGAGTAACCCCCTGGGGTAATTCTTCTAACTCGGCAATCTGACGCCTGCAACTACTTTTTAGCTGTCTCACGAACATAGCGTCCGTCCAGTTGTGAGCCTCGGCCACAACCTTCATCTCAGCCAAATGGTGAAGCCAAGTGTCCTTAGTGGAATCCCACAATCTGATTGTTCCTAGTCGTGGGCTGATATGTTCTTCGTCAGTATAGAACGTGTACGAGAAATGAGTATCAGCTGGGTCCGGCCCTGCATAAGTCAGGCCTTGCACCAATGACTTATTTCCATAAGCAGACTTCTGGGGACCCGCCGGAAGCAAGGTCAGCGATTGTGAGTGCATACCAGTTGGTACACACACAGTAGTGGTACGTAGCCCATCCGGATCAGTCCCTGTAGTGGAATGAACAGATGCTCTGGGTGTAGCAACCACTGGAGGTGTAGTACCTACCGGATCTCTTCGGACATAGGTCTCGTTAACAACATGTCCGCGCACATAAGAGTTGCTTTTCGGAGTAGCAGGCCTCTTAATGCTAGACATTCCACCTAGCTCAACTACCTTCTCCCCCTCATCTTTAGGCGAGGACTCGGCTACAGCTGCAGGCTCTCTTATAGTAACCTGTCTTTGAGCTCCGAAATGTCTCGGAGTCAAGAGTTTGTAGGAGTCACCCTCCTGATAACCCGGGCCAGCACCCGCATCAGCAAACGTCGAGGTTGCTGGCTGGATTATCTTCAGAGGGGTCATAGACAGAGCAAGCTTCTCTGCTAAATCCACCTCGGAATCTAGCAGATGGTTGTGGAGCCTTGACAAATCGTCCACCCGCGATGCCTCCGTTCTCAATTTCTCATTCTCAGTTCTTAGCTCCCTAGTGGTAGCAGAAGCATCCCTAGAAACTTCCTCTAGGGTTCCCTGTAAATCCGAATTCTGCTCAGTTAACTGATCGACAGATTTACACATCATAATAAGCTGCTGATGAGAGTTGGAGTAGGCTCTTTTCCAACTCATCACCTGAGCTCTTAACGTAGATATCTCTATCTCGTCTTCAGATTCCGTATTTTTAGCCGGATCATGGTAACCCCATGGGTCAAACCCAGCAGCACCTAGAGTTTCTGGTCCTTTCGGAACAGAATCAGGTGACTTCACACTTGGCGGAGCGGTTTTCCGCCTAGCTCCAATGCCAACTAAGTCATCCTTCTCCGGAGAAGCAACTCTAGATCTAGCAAGGTTGTCCTGGATCTGGGTAGCAACGTCTACCAAAGGTTTAGCGGCTGCCATACTTTTATTTTCTCGGAAAATATTTCTTGGAACTCAGAAATGAATCTAGTTCACCAATAGAGGTTTGCCCCGCCCTGGTCACGGCACCAATTGTAGTGATCTTTCGGATCCGATCCGCTCAACTACGCCAATAAAAGACTCCAACAAGGAAAGACCTTCTGCACAGCTTTTATTAAGCAAACATGGGACAAGCTCCCCAACGACCTGACCAGTGGAGATGGTCCGGCCACCTCGTAATCCACACACCAACACAAACATGGTGTCACATCCGCAGGTTGATATATAAATACAGAGAGATGACAACCTTACTCTCGGAAGTTATGTACAGAAGTGTGGTACAAAAGGCTTGTAACAATAATATAAAGAGTGACATACATAAAGGGTAAGATAAGAACAATAAGGAAACTTCTTCCTAAAAAGGCAAACTTAATGATATAAGCTGGTACTGCCCACTGGGTTAGTACAAGCGTACCAACCTCAGCGGACAGCACCACACAACAATAAGACTGGACACTAAATGTCCCATGCCTTTCTTTTAAGATACCCAAACCCACTACATATGTATGTATGTATGATGTTTTATTATATTGTGCACTGGCAATACGTTCTAACTCAATATTTCTTTTTGGGATGTTGAAAAACAATACCTTTTTATTCCAAAATCTGCATTATATAGAAATAGTACTTTTACCCTACAAAGCAAAAATAGCCTGGAACGCACTTCCCACGGAAGCACATGAACTTGAAACTAGGAAACAACTTAGAAGGTATTACAATATGGATGTTTAAAAATATTAGAAGACGGTTGAGTCAATGGAGTAAATTGTGAATACTCATATATAATGAGCGTCTAAAATTAACTGATGGTGCTATGTGTCGTGAGAAATGACACTAGTCAGTTTTGATATTATATGTTTTATATCATGGTTTATAACATACAGATTTGTATAGTAACTTTAACTTGCATTATGCCCTGTTTGCTTTATAACGTGCAGATTTGTTTAGCAACTTTAACTTGCATTATGCCCTGTTTGCTTTATAACGTACAGATTTGTTTAGTAACATTAACTTGCAGTTGGTATTTGTCTCTGTTAGAACAGATGTCTTTCTACTATGAGGTGGCGGCTGGAAGACCCGTTGGTTGTTGCACAATGCCTGTTAGTTGCAAATTCTGTTGCTCAATGAAATTCGTAGAAATCCCTGCTCGTTCTTTGTGCAACGAACAGAGAACCTGTTGCACAACCAATTCTAGGTGCTCGTTCATTGGTATATATGACCACATTCATTATCTAATTAATTTAATCATTGATATAAGATAAAATGACAATGATTCTATATCAAACCTAGACTTCAGTCATACATAAATGATTCTGGATTATTGTTGAAGCCTAAATGCAAGAAGTTTTGCTATTAAACATTTACGAATATGAGGCCTGCTATTCATTGATCCTCGTTGACTGACTTATAATGGCCATTAGAGGTCAGAAGCTAGGTGGGAATATCCCCAATAAATGACGTCAATCTATGGAATAACCCCAGTTTTAACTGGGTACCCATCCTCTAGTAAAGTACATCTACGAACGAGCAACCATATGAAATGTACAAGAGTGGGTTAATTGTTTACATTTCTGCTCGTTCGTGGGGACTTTATTACAAATTTAGAGCCAAAAGTTCTGTTGCAAAATGAAAAGTTAGGACGACCTCTAGGGTTATTCTAAGTCTGCTCGTACCTAATTTGAAGGTGTCTGAAATTTATTTATTGATATATATGAGTTCATAATGAGTATAAAATGGTATATCAAAGGTTTTCCACATTTGTTATTAATTTTTTTATGTTTTTGATATTTGTGAATATGAGGCTTGCTCGTGGTAAATTCGTTGATCTACCATAGTCTATATGTGTGGCCTGTCAATCATACCCCTCTTAAGTGTCCTTTGCTAATTGCCTATAAATGTAGAAGGTCTCATTCATCCTAATATAGAGGCACTGTGTAAGACCAATTATAGAGGTAAGGGCCAATTATAGGCCCTCAACGCAGACCCTGAGAAATTCAAAACAAACAACCAAACAGGTCAGCTAGGTCGGAATATTCCTATGTATGACATCAGTCTATGGAATACCCAATTCTTTGACTGGGTCCACACCTTCTATAATTATTAGAGTACACCCACGAGTATAGTTAGGATGAGGTATTGTGCAACAGAGTGCTAGTTGTGGCTATTCCTGCTCGTTCTTAGACCCCTACGAGGAGGTTATCCTGCTCGTTCGTTGAATTTCGTTGTGCAACAGCCCTCTGGATTTTATTTAGAAGCCTGGTCACCTAACTTTCATACTTGTACCTGTATAACCTCAGACAAATACAATATTTTTCCATTCAATTCAATATCACAGAACCAATTTTGAGTTTGTCCAAAACTGCAAAACTACACAATCAGGAGGCAGTTCTGCATTGTTTCGTGCAGTAGGAGACAAATAAGCTATTTAACTTCAACTAAGTTTAGATGAAACTAACATATTACTGAAATTTGGGGTATGTATGAGTAAACGTGTGTGCATACATTTATTTTGCCAAAGGAACAGAATCAGTGGGTCTAAACTCCCCGATAGTGGGAGGGTTTCAAGCCCTGGCTAAATAGGGTGAGGAGGGTGGGAAGGTCTTTACTTCGGTGGTCGGGGTGGAATGAGGCCGAGTATACTCTCCGTTGGCTATATACCACAAGTCCGACGCCCCCCCCCCCTACCTACACACACGCCCAGTGTCAAGTCAGTTGACCAATGGGCAGCGCATTGTCAAAAAACAACAATGACCTTTAAACAATTCCGAGGTAGGTTTCTGATAACTGTTTCATGCTCAATCCATAACAAGTATGGATACAATAGCAAAGGATGGTCCAACATATATGATGTAATTATTCTGTATACATCTGTACATATATATTTGCATCCCATAATGACACTCAGTCAGCAATGTAAGTTTGCATTACTGAAATGAAATTACTAATCAATCAATCAATCTAAGTAGTAAATAAGAATAAACAACTGATAACTGTATAACAACTGACCGAATACCTTATTTTTTTATTAACAATTACTATGTCTTGATGTACAGCTACATCTGAGAACAGTGTATATTACATAAAGTTTGGCTGGAATAAAATATTTAAATACAACAAAGAAAAGTGAACATACACTACAGCGACCTCATTCATAGGATGGGTTTAAATTTGAGGAAAATCTGATTTTATTTCAGTTTCACAAATGTTTTTCTAAGAAGCCAATTCTGAAATGTAAGACGCAGGCGCAACCCTCTTAATGATCAACAAAATAAAGGGTTTGTTTTGTCTTGTTTTTTTGTTTTTTTTAAAAAGCAGATTTTATTTCGATGACAATTTCACATGAGTGATACATTTCATGTAACGAATCTTTTCTGTTACAAAGAGACAGCAATTTGTCATTTGTAGTAACTTGATACATAATAGCAAAGTCATTCAACACTCACTTCATTTCTTACCACGGACATACTTTACCACAATACGCCATTTCTTATATGATCTCCTTTACAATTTTTTATGAGATATCTGGCGTTATACTACCTACAAAAAGAAACTTAGTTTAAAAATGGCCACAGCGGTTTTTTAATATCATTTCTGAAGGTGCCTGCTACAATATTGTATTGCCAAAGAAAACATTGAAAAAAGGTATACAACCTATCTTAGAAATGATATTTCATTAGATTGTAGTACTATTATTCTTATAACAGAATCAATGATAAGAGATCACATAAATGGTATCGACATAGCAAAAAGCAGCGGATTCGATTGGATAAACTCAAAAACCCTGAAGCTCTTTTTGTCAAAGCTCGTTCCCCAGATAACCCTTCTCATGAATTCCTGTATAACTTCCTGCCAAATACCCTGTGACTGGAAGGAATATGTAATTAAGCCAATACCTAAAGATGGAGACTTGCGATTATTTAATAATCTTAGACCAATAGCACTGGTGCCGGTTATGTCTAAACTGCTTGAAAAACCTTTATGTATTCCCCTAACAAACCATATGGAGATGAACAACCTTTTCTCCAACAGTCAAGGAGGGTTCAGACAAAATAGATCAACAGACACAAGCCTATATGAATTTTTAAAGCCAATAATTCATGGTATTAATGAGGGAAAATCAACCATGGGCCGATATTACAACATATCCAAGGCCTTCAATTGCCTCAACCACGATATTCTAAAAGAAAAAATGGAATATTATAAAATTAATCCAACCCTAAGGCGAATGGTCTTGAACTATTTATCTGATAGAAAGCAGAAGACAATCTTATCAAATCTAACATCTGATATATTACCTATAAATAGAGGTGTACCTCAAGGGAGCCATCTCGGCCCAATTTTGATTTTAATATGTATTAATGATTTACCAAACTGTCTGTATAATATGAAAAATCCTGATTACCCTATTCATATCACCCTATACGCAGATGACAGTGTGACAGGTGTTGATCATATCAAATGTACAGAAGTCAGCCAAACTGCTTCAAGTAAGGTGAATGACTGGATGAAAGATAATTTGCTGGTACTGAATGAAAAAAAGTGTTTAACCCAATTTATCAGTACAAAAAATAAGATAAAAAAGATAAAAAAATAAAAGATGGTGAAGATCACCATAAACGGGATCCAAATCCCTGTAAGAAGGTGGTGAACTACCTTGGATATAGAGTCGACGAAAATCTAACGTTTGACCATCACTTTACTAGGGTAAAAAATTCAGCAATATTTAAGTTAATCCAGTTGTCACGCATTAGAAAATATTTACAACAAGCATGGCTAAGGTAATAGTAAAAACTCACATACTATCATTACTTCAATATTAGTCCAGTAGATCTAGGGTAAAAAATGGCCTAACCTAGAACAAATTGCAATAGAAGGTTTTTCAACAGTTTTGGTTACTTAAGATCCCCCTTAGTCACATACTAAAAGTCTACAAAAATCAAGATGGCAGAACATGCCTAAAACGAAGGTCAAAGGTCAAGGTCACCAAAAAATGGAGCACAAAAAATATTTTGCCTTTTGGTCCATATATTTTGATTTATTGAAAATAGAATTTTCATTTTTTGCACACATACCACCTATGATGGACCCTTACTTTTGAAACAGTTATTTGACCTCTGACCCCAAGGTCAAGGTCATTGAAGGTCACCAAACCATTAAAAATGAAGCCTTTGAGGGAATATGACTTATGAAAGTTTCCCCCATTGAAAGGATTTTACTCAAATTCATTCACAATATAATGTACATATGGAAGCCAGTGAAATTCTGAACCCAAAAGCCAATTTACAGAGGCCTACTTGAAAAACTGACATTACAACAGGCTAACAAAATGTGGTATCTAAGAAAATATAGAGTAGGATTTTGGCCTCATTGGGTATTTTATTGACTCAAAAGCATATGATAGTGTAGAACTGTCTGGCAACCTTTTTTGATCTCAACATTTATTTAAATTTCTTAATTCTTATGGGTGTTCTCAAGGATGCTGAAAAAAATGTGGTAGGCTGCCATTTTCTATTTTCACCTATTATTGCCATTTTCCCCCTATTTATGCAAATAAAGTGAAATCTGATTGGCTGACAGGAAATCAGCCTATATATCCATAGGTCTTATAGATACATTTGATTTGATAACCCCTACCCCCCCCCCCTAAATCGACCCCAAGGAATCCAATGAGGTCATTGAAAATATTCTATCTGGCTTGGTTGCTTAGCAACGATATATTCCCATGGTTACCATTGCAATTTTAAAGAGCATCATCCCTAATGTCAATCTGATTCCCTTTCATCCAATCAGATTTCACATAATTTGCATAAATAGGGCGAAATAGGCTGAAAATAGTCAAAATAAAAACTATAATCCCATTCTGAACATAAATGAATATGATATTTATTTTTTAACCCCTGATTAAACCCCTGATTAAAATTAAACCCCTGATTGTAAGTACTGGACAAGGTGTATGGACATTTGGGCCCAACAACGGTAGGGCCAAACAACAATAGGGCCCACTTTCAATTATTTTCAGATTTCCCACCCACCTTCAGATGTTATGGCCCAAACCTTGGATGCTAGGGCCCACTTTCACATGTTTTCCGTAATTATTTCAGATGTTAGGGCCCACCCGTCCTCAGACGTTAGCGTCCAGATGGAGATACTTCAGCAAGTCAGAGGGTATAATTGTGATACTTCAGCAAGACAGAGGGTATAACAGGGGAAGGCTACTTCAGTAAGTCAGAGGGTATATTGGAGATACTTCAGCAGAATGAAGGGTAGAATGGGGGTGCTTCAGCAAACTGTAGGGTAGAATGGGGGGTGCTTCTGCAAGATAAAGGGTATAATGGTGATACTTCGGCAAGTCAGAGGGTATAATGGAGATACTTCAGCAAGACAGAGGGTAGAATGGTGATACTTCAGCAAGACAGAGGGTATAACAGGGGTAGGCTACTTCAGTAAGTCAGAGGGTATATTGGAGATACTTCAGCAGAATGAATGGTAGAATGGGGATGCTTCAGCAAACTGTAGGGTAGAATGGGGGGTGCTTCTGCAAGATAAAGGGTATAATGGTGATACTTCAGCAAGTCAGAGGGTATAATGGAGATACTTCTGCAAGACAGAGGGTATAATGGTGATACTTCAGCAAGTCAGAGAGTATAAAAGAGATACTTCAGCAAGTCAGAGGGAATGAATGGAGATACTTCAGCAAGTCAGAGGGTATAATGGAGATACTTCAGCAGAATGAAGGGTAGAATGGGGATGCTTCAGCAAATTGGAGGGTAGAATAGGGGTGCTTCAGCCAGTCAGAAGGTATAACAGAGATACTTCAGCAAGTCAGAGGGTATAATTGTGATACTACAGCAAGACAGTGGGCATAACAGAGGTACTTCAGCCATCTGGACTTTGGGCCCTAACGTCTGTGGTTTCTGGGCCCTATTGTCATTTGGCTCTAATGTCTGGAGCCCCTGCACAATTCTCATCCAATGATAACAATTTTGATTGAACAGATGTCACATATCTATACGATGTTTCTTTATTGAGTATAGGCAAAAATTGTATAAATCATACAAACAAGATGCACATCTCTGTTGGATGTGACAGGAAGAATATCCCAAATCTAAGGTAGTATCTCCTCAGATATTAACATATCCACAGATATGTCATGCTGATTATGTGTTGGAATGTCTTAGAAAAGGAAACGGCTATTCCAAAAGGAAAAGCGTAGGATAGGTTGGATATTTACTATTACACATTGATATCATTACCTATTGGGGACAAAATAGCTGCTTCTGATGCCCTCTCATCCCTACCTAGCTCCATCTTGCTGAAGCAGCCCCATTCAACCCTTGAGACTACTGAAACTCCTCCATTCTGCTCTAGAGTATTAAAGAACAACCCCCTCCCCCACCATTATACCCTCTGACTTGCTGAAGTATCTCTGTTACACCCTCTGACTTGCTGAAGTATCACCATTATACCCTCTGTCTTGCTGAAGTATCTCTGTTATACCCTCTGACTTGCTGAAGTATCTCCATTATACCCTCTGACTTGCTGAAGTATCACCATTATACCCTTCATCTTGCAGAAGCACCCCCCATTCTACCCTACAATTTGCTGAAGCACCCCCATTCTACCATTCATTCTGCTGAAGTATCTCCATTATACCCTCTGTCTTGCTGAAGTACCCCTGTCATATCCTCTGACTTGCTGAAGTATCTCTGTTATACCCTCTGACTTGCTGAAGTACCTCTGTTATACCCTCTGTCTTGCTGATGTATCTCCATTATACCCTCTGACTTGCTGAAGTACCTCTGTTATACCCTCTGTCTTGCTGAAGTATCACCATTATACCCTCTGTCTTGCTGAAGTACCTCTGTTATACCCTCTGTCTTGCTGAAGTATCACCATGATACCCTCTGACTTGCTGATGTATCTCTGTTATGCCCTCTGTCTTGCTGATGTATCACCTTTATACCCTCCATCTTACTGAGGCACCCTATTCTACCCTCGCTTTGTCATTGTCTCTGCCCCCAGTCCCATACGGGTATGATAGTGACTCCACATTATTCCCTCTATGTTGCTGAATGACCCCCATTACACCCTCTTTGGTACTCCATAACCCCCATTATTCCCTCTATGTTGCTGAATGACCCCCATTATACCCTCTTTGGTACTCCATAACCCCCATTATTCCCTCTATGTTGCTGAATGACCCCCATTACACCCTCTTTGGTACTCCATAACCCCCATTATTCCCTCTATGTTGCTGAATGACCCCCATTATACCCTCTTTGGTACTCCATAACCCCCATTATTCCCTCTATTTTGTTGAATGACCCCCATTACACCCGCTCTGGTACTCCATGACCCACATTATTCCCTCTATTTTGTTGAATGACCCACATTATACCCTTTGTTACTCCATACCCCACATTATTCCCTCTCTGGTACTCCATGACCCACATTATTCCCTCTATTTTGTTGAATGACCCCCATTATACCTTCTTTGGTACTCCATAACCCACATTATTCACTCTATGTTGCTGAATGACCCCCATTACACCCTCTTTGGTACTCCATAACCCACATTATTCCCTCTCTGGTACTCCATGACCCACATTATTCCCTCTATGTAGCTGAAGGACCCCCATTACACCCTCTCTGGTACTCCATAACCCCCATTATTCCCTCTATTCTGTTGAATGACCCCCATTACACCCTCTCTGGTACTCCATGACCCCCATTATTCCCTCCATTTTTTTGAATGTCCCCCATCACACCCTCTCTGGTACTCCATGACCCACATTATTCCCTCTATTTTGTTGAATGACCCACATTATACCCTTTGTTACTCCATAACCCCCATTATTCGCTCTATTTTGTTGAATGACCCCCATTATACCCTCTTTGGTACTCCATAACCCCCATTATTCCCTCTATGTTGCTGAATGACCCCCATCATACCCTCTTTGGTACACCATAACCCCCATTATTCCCTCTATTTTGTTGAATGACCCCCATTATACCTTCTTTGGTACTCCATAACCCACATTATTTCCTCTATGTTGCTAAATGACCCCCATTACATCATCTCTGGTATTCCTGACCCACATTATTCCCTCTATGTTGCTGAATAAGCCCCCATTATACCCTCTATGTTGCTGAATTACCCCCATTACAACCTCTCTGGTACTCCATGACCCACATTATTCCCTCTATGTTGCTGAATAAGCCCACATTATACCCTCTATGTTGCTGAATGACCCCCATTACACCCTCTCTGGTACTCCAAAGACCCACATTATTCCCTCTATGTTGCTGAGTAAGCCCCCATCATACCCTCTATGTTGCTGAATGTCCCCCATTACACCCTCTTTGGTACTCCATGACCACATTATGCCCTCTATGTTGGTGAATAAGCCCCCCTATACCCTCTATGTTGCTGGATGACCCCCATTCCCCCCTCTCGGGTACTCCATGACCCACATTATTCCCTCTATTTTGCTGAATAAGCCCCCATTATACCCTCTATGTTACTCCATTACCCACATTATTCCCTCTCTGGTACTCCATGACCCACATTATTCCCTCTATTTTGTTGAATGACCCCCATTATACCTTCTTTGGTACTCCATAACCCACATTATTCCCTCTATGTTGCTGAATAAGCCCCCATTATACCCTCTATGTTGCTGAATGACTCCCATTACACCCTCTCTGGTACTCCATGACAAGCATGGCATACAACAATACGATATGATCTTGTATTTTGTATTTGTATTTCTTTATTGACAGCATTTTATCCGTTTTACAAGATAATCATTCTCAGCGTGTCTTAAATATTAACAGAAAAATATTATAGTATTCATAGTAGTTATTACTTCCACTTCCTAATGTTTTACAGTTTTTAAATTTAAATGTAATATTTAATCATGGTCATATAGTCCAGTAGAAATAGGGTTCAACCTAGAACAAATTGCAATGGAAGGTTTTTCAACGGTTTTAGGTACTTTGAGTGCTTCCTTATTAACATACTAAAAGTCTACAAAAATCAAGATGGCGGAACATTCCAAAATCAAAGGTCAAAGGTCAAGGTCACCAAATTATTTTTTCAAAACCTTTTGAGCCATAAGTTTTGATTCATTGAAAATAGAATTTTAATTTTTTGCACACATATGACCTATAATGGACCCTTCATTTTAAAAGAGTCATTTGACCTCTGACCCCAAGGTCAAGGTCATTTAAGGTCATCTAAAGATGAAAAATTGGACTTTTTTAGGGAATTTGGCTCATGAAAGTTTCCATTTTTGAGAAGATATGACTCAAACTCATTCACAACATAATGTATATGAAAGCCTGTGAAATTATGAGCCATGCAGTCAATTTTTAGTGGCCTGCTCCAAGCATTGACCTAACAACAGCCTAACAAATATGGTAACAATAAAACAACAATAGTTGGGATTTTGACCTTATTAGACATTGAGCTCCAGATAGAACCAAACCTTTTTGGTATGATTTGATCCATATCTCTGGATTTATTAATAACAGAACTTCCATTTTTGGCATGCACAATACCTATGATAGGAGCGTCATTTTGAAGTAGTCATTTAACCACTGACCCCAAGGTCAAGGTCGTCCAAGGTCACCAAATTATGAAAAATGAGGCTTTTTAAGGAGTATATCTTATGAAAGTTTCCTCTATAGTCAATACAATTGTTCTTGTATGATTGGTATAGTATGAAGCTGTTTGTGATTTATAGGTACATGGGGCATTGCCACCAGTGTGTATTTTGAGAAATTCAAGATGGCTGCCAAGATGGCTGCCATAACCAATTGATATTCATAACTTGACTTTTGCTTATCCAAATCTTTGATGTTGTACCACTTTTTTATGGTTTGAGGGGTCAAGGAATCCAATGAAGCTATTTCCAATAGTCTGAGACCAGTTGCCATAGAGATAAGGTTACCATGGTAGCCAAACATTTTGGTAACCAGAGATTTTTTTATTAATCAAGGTCATATCTTATGCAATGCTTGTCATGGACGACCAAAGAGGGTGTAATGGGGGTCATTCAGCAACATAGAGGGAATAATGAGGGTCATGGAGTACCAGAGAGGGTGTAATGGGGTCAATTAGCCAAATAGAGGGAATAATGTGGGTTATGGAGTACCAAAGAGTTCGAATGGGGGGTCATTCAGCAACAAAGAGGGTATAATGTGGGTTATGGAGTAACATAGAGGGTATAATGGGGGCTTATTCAGCAACATAGAGGGAATAATGTGGGTCATGGAGTACCAGAGAAGGTTTAATGGGGGTAATTCAGCAACATAGAGGGTATAGGGGGGCTTATTCACCAACATAGAGGGTATAATGTGGGTTATGGAGTAACATAGAGGGTATAATGGGGGCTTATTCAGCAAAAAAGAGGGAATAATGTGGGTTATGGAGTAACATAGAGGGTATAATGAGGGCTTATTCAGCAAAAAAGAGGGAATAATGTGGTTCATGGGGTATCAGAGAGGGTGCAATGGGGGTCATTCAGCAAAATAGAGGAAATAATGTGGGTTATGGAGTACCAAAGAGGGTGTAATGGGGAGTCATTCAGATACATAGAGGGCATAATGTGGGTTATGGAGTACCAAAGAGGGTGTAATGGGGAGTCATTCAGCAACATAGAGGGCATAATGTGGGTTATGAAGTAACATAGAGGGTATAATGGGGACTTTTTCAGCAACATAAAGGGTATAATGGGGGCTTATTCAGCAAAATAGACGGAATAATGTGAGTTATGGAGTAACAAAGAGGGTATAATGGGGGGTCATTCAGCAAAATAGAGGGAATAATGTGGGTCATGGAGTAACATAGAGGGTGTAATGGGGGGTCATTCAGCAACATAGAGGGCATAATTTGGGTTATGGAGTAACGTAGAGGGTATAATGGGGGCTTATTCAGCAAAATAGAGGGAATAATGTGGGTCATGGGGTACCAGAGAGGGTGTAATGGGGGTCATTCAGCAAAATAGAGGGAATAATGTGGGTTATGGAGTAACATAGAGGGTATAATGAGGGCTTATTCAGCAAAATAGAGGGAATAATATGGGTCATGGGGTACCAGAGAGGGTGCAATGGGGTCCTTCAGCAAAATAGAGGGAATAATGTGGGTTATGGAGTACCAAAGAGGGTGTAATGGGGGGTCATTCAACAACATAGAGGGCATAATTTGGGTTATGGAGTAACATAGAGGGTATAATGGGGGTTTATTCAGCAAAATAGAGGGAATAATGGGGGCTTATTCAGCAAAATAGAGGGAATAATGTGGGTCATGGAGTAACATAGAGGGTGTAATGGGGGGTCATTCAGCAACCTAGAGGGTATAATTTGGGTTATGGAGTAACGTAGAGGGTATAATGGGGGCTTATTCAGCAAAATAGAGGGAATAATGTGGGTCATGGGGTACCAGAGAGGGTATAATGGGGGGTCATTCAGCAAAATAGAGGGAATAATGTGGGTCATGGAGTAACATAGAGGGTGTAATGGGGGGGTCATTCAACAACATAGAGGGCATAATTTGGGTTATGGAGTAACATAGAGGGTATAATGGGGGCTTATTCAGCAAAATAGAGGGAATAATGGGGGCTTATTCAGCAAAATAGAGGGAATAATGTGGGTCATGGAGTACCAGAGAGGGTGTAATGAGGGCTTATTCATCAACATAAGGGTTATAATGGGGGGGGGGTCATTCAACAAAATAGAGGGAATAATTGGGGGTCATTCAACAACATAGAAAGCATAATATGGGTTATGGAGTAACAGTAGGGTATTATGTGGTTCATGGTTCATGGAATGATATAGAGGGTGTTAAGGGTATAACTTAATGTTACGCAGCCCAGGGGGTGGCAGTCTAAATTTTGAGGCAACAAGGCTTTACATAATATATGAATGGTCTTTAATGTCAGTCATGGAGTAACACAGCAGGTGTTATTGGCGGTCATTCATCAACATAGAGGGTATAATGTGGGTCATGGTGTAACATAGAGAGTATAACATGGGTTATAGAATAACATAGAGGGTATAATGTGGGTCATGGAGTAATATAGAGTGGGTAATGTGGGTCATGGAGTAATATAGATTGGGTAATATGGGTCATTCAGCAATATAGAGGTCATGGTGTGGTAATGCAGCAATGATGGGGCATAATGGATGGCATGCAGCAACATAGAGGCTGTAATCAGGGTATAATATGGGTCATGGAGTTTAATAAAGGGTGTAATGGCAAGGGTCATTCACAATCATAAAATGCATGATGTGGGTCATGGAGTAACACAGAGGGTAACATAGGTGACATAACGTGGGCCATGGACTAATATAGCTGGTGTAATGGGGATCATTGAGCAACATAGTCTAAGAAATGATGGGGGTCATGCAACAACATGGGGGTATAATGGGGAGTCACTATCATACCTGTATTATTTATCTAATATTAGATAGAACCTGTATGGGACTGGGGGAAGAGACAATGACAAATGGAGGGTAGAATAGGGTGCCTCAGTAAGATGGAGGGTATAAAGGTGATACTTCAGCAAGACAGAGGGTATAACAGAGGTACTTCAGCAAGACAGAGGGTATAATGGATATACATCAGCAAGTCAGAGGGTATAATGGTGATACTTCAGCAAGTCAGAGGGTATAACAGAGATACTTCAGCAAGTCAGAGGGTATAACAGAGATACTTCAGCAAGACAGAGGGTAAAATGGAGATACATCAGCAAGACAGAGGGCATAACAGAGATACTTCAGCAAAACAGAGGGTATAACAGAGGTACTTCAGCAAGACAGAGGGTATAACAGAGATACTTCTGCAAGAGAGAGGGTAAAATGGAGATACATCAGCAAGACAGAGGGCATAACAGAGGTACTTCAGCAAGACAGAGGGTATAACAGAGATACTTCTGCAAGTCAGAGGGTATAACAGAGATACTTCAACAAGTCAGAGGGTAGAATGGGGATAGTTCAGCAGAATGAAGGGTAGAATGGGGATGCTTCAGCAAATTGGGGGTAGAATGAGAGTGCTTAAGCAAGTCAGAGGGTATAATGGAGGTACATCAGCAAGTCAGAGGGTATAATGGATATACATCAGCAAGTTAGAGGGTATAATGGTGATACTTCAGCAAGACAGAGGGTATGATGGAGATACATCAGCAAGTCAGAGGGTATAATGGGGATACTTCAGCAGAATGAAGGGTAGAATGGGGATGCTTCAGCAAATTGGAGGGTAGAATGGGAGTGCTTCAGCAAGACAGAGGGCATAACAGAGATACTTCAGCAAGACAGAGGGTATAATGGAGATACATCAGCAAGTCAGAGGGTATAATGGATATACATCAGCAAGTCAGAGGGTATAATGGTGATACTTCAGCAAGACAGGATAATATAACGGAGATACATCAGCAAGTCAAAGGGTATATTGGAGATACTTCAGCAAGACAGAGGGTATAATGGTGACACATCAGCAAGTCAGAGGGTATAATGGTGATACTTCAGCAAGACAGAGGGTAAAACGGAGATACTTCAGCATGACAGAGGGTAAAACGGAGATACTTCAGCAAGACAGAGGGTACAACAGAGATACTTCAGCATGACAGATGATACTTCAGCACAGCCGTACTTATCGCCCCCGCTACCTGTTAATGATCACTTGTCCTAGTTGGATAGACATGTCTGTACCAAGTCTCGTCTATGGAGGCTCTATATTGTTCTCACTACCTGTTAAGTATGCAAACTATGGCATATGCCTACTTGCCCGATTACACAAGGATTGTTGGATACGATAGAGTGAGTGAGTGTGATTGGTTGCTTTACGCCCTTATCAACACTTTGAAGTGTTTTAGATCTCACTATAAGTGTCGACATGGCAAACCATGCTGGTGTATCAGACATACTATTGTTTTCAGTCAAATTTATTGCCCCCCAATGACTGCCTACCAATGACTGCCTGGAATAGTAGGATAAATATGCCAGTCTTTGATTTTAATAGTGTAAGCCTTATATTGTTCTCACTACTTGTTATGGATAATTCTCAAATGCCTATATTGTCTATAATGTCCATTATAAATTATAGAGTCAAGCAAATTAGTCATAAGTGCGCAAACTATGGCATATGCCTATTGCCCGGTCACAGTACCCTTTATTGTAACGACAATACACCAAACCTTGTTGCCATTATACAGATGCAAACTAAGGCACATGCCTACTGCACAGATACTACATATCAAAGTACCAGAAGGTAGAATTTAACCCTAAGCTCTACTACTATTACGTGTGACTTGTTGAGGGTAAAGGCCGAAAAAATGTCCATCTTAATATAAGATCGCTGACTAATAAATGGCAGCAACTAAAGTTGGTCCTAAGTAATATGACTTTTGATGCCTTCTTATTGAGTGAAACTTGGCTAAAGAGTAATATACTGGATGCTAACTTCTATATTGACGGATACAATATTGAAAGATTAGATAGGATTCAGTCAATCGGTGGAGGACTATGTGCATTTATAAAGAATTCGCTAGAATACAAAGTTTTGGATGACCTAAATCACCAAAGTATACATCTAGAAGCCCAAGTATTCCATATAAAACATGAGAACTCTAAGAATCTGATCCTTGCCAACTTATATAGGCCCCCAGCGGGCAGAGTTAGTATCTTTTGCAAAGAAATTACTAACATTATTGATTTAGCCAGAGAAGCCTACCCTAACTCTGAGTTAGCAATACTTGGGGACATAAATATTGACATGTTACTTCATAATAACTACGCTAATAATCACAAAGAAGAGCTTCTGAAATTAGTTAATAATAAACACTTGCAATCGGTTATAACCCTCCCAACAAGAATCGGATTAAATGGGAAAGAATCTGCACTGGACCATATCTTGTCCGACATTAAATATATTAGCCAGGCAGGGGTAATTGAATATAACCTGAGCAACCACTATATTGTCTACCTAATTAGGAAAAAACCTAGGGAAAAACATGCCAAATGTAACTTCCAGGCCAGGTCTTACAGCAACTTAAATATGGCAAATGCCGAGAATGAAATGAATTCAATCAATAACTGGCAATCCTTTTATCAATCCTAATAAAGCCTGGGACTGAATGTATGATACCCTATTAAAAACAACTAATAGAATATGCCCCAAGAAGAAATTTAAGGCTAAAAAGGAGAAACCCCCGTGGTATACTAATGAGTTAATCAACTTAGCACATAACAGGGATTATAATTTTAGAAAGTATAGGAAAACAAAAAAAGAAGCCTTTAAGCTTAGAGCTGTTTACTTCCGGAACCTGGCTAATAGTGCAACCAGACAAGCCAGAAGTAACTACATTGAGGAACAGCTAGATAGACACAAATACGATTATAAGAAGTTTTGGCAGATACTTAAAGATTATCTCCCATTCAAGGAAAAGTCTAAAACAATTACCAAAATTATTAACCCAGAGACTGACACTATGGCATATGCCAAAGAAATACCAAATGTCATTAATAAATTTTTTGCCAATGTGGGGGCAAAAACTGCTACCAGCCATTATTAATAATTTTGACCTAGGCCCTGCGGACCCAAATATCAAATTAGATTTGGGATATTCTTCCTGTCACATCCAACAGAGATGTGCATCTTGTTTGTATGATTTATACAATTTTTGCCTTTACTCAAGAAAGAAAATTGGTATAGATATGTGACATCTGTTCAATTAGAATCATTATCATTGGACAAGAATTGTGCAGGGGCTCCAGACATTAGGGCCCAATGACAATAGGGCCCAGAAACCACAGACGTTAGGCCCAAAGTCCAGATGGCCGATTCTGGGGCGGGCCCTAACATTTGAAAGTGGGTGGGCCCTAACAACTGATGGAGGTTGGGTCTGATACTAGACCTACATATTTACAAGTAAATATTTCAGACGATATGGCCCACCCTTTCTCAGACACTAGGGCCCAGCTGTGATGGGCCCGAACATCTGATAGACTACTTATTTGTTAGTTTCATTCAACTTATTGTGGGTGGGCCCTAGCGTCTGAATGTAGGTGGGCCCTAACGTCTGAGGATGGGTGGGCCCTAACATCTGAAATAATTACGGAAAACATGCGAAAGTGGGCCCTAGCATCCAAGGTTTGGGCAATAAACATCTGAAGGTGGGTGGGAAATCTGAAAATAAGTGAAAGTGGGCCCTATTGTTGTTTGGCCCTACCGTTGTTTGGCCTGAATGTCTGTACACCTTGTGCAATACTTACAATCAGGGGTTTATGGCAACAAATTAAATATCATAGTTATTTATTTTCAGAATGGGATTATAGTTTTTATTTTGACTATTTTCAACCTATTTTGCCCTATTTATGCAAATTACATGAAATCTGATTGGCTGAAAGGGAATGGGATTGACAGAAGGGATGATGCTCTTTAAAATTGCAATGGTAACCATCGGAATATCTTGTTGCTAAGCAACCAAGACAGATAGAATATTTTCAATGACATCATTGGATTCCTTGGGGTCGATTTAGTGGGGGTAGGGGTTATCAAATCAAATGTATCTATAAGACCTATGGATATATAGGCTCATTTCCTGTCAGCCAATCAGATTTCACCTTATTTGCATAAATAGGGGGAAAATGGTAATAATAGGTGAAAATAGAAAATGGCCGCCTGCCACATTTTTTTCAGTTTTTTCTAGATTTGTATAATAAAATAAGATCTGATAAAAACACGAATAAATGGTTCGGGTCTGGGTCCACAAAAATTCTAGTAACCTTTTTACAGTTCGCCTCCTTCTCTGAATTCTATCCATACTTTTTCTTTTAGTTTGACCTTAAAATCCGAAAGGTCTAAATTATCTCGTAGCTCCAGTGGCATATCATTCCAGAGATTTGATGATTTAGACAGAGAGGATCTGGAGGTGGATTCCTTTTTCCATCTATACTCTAAGGTTTGTCTGCCTGCATGTCCCTGTATATCCATTCCCACTCCACGCTCCACAAAAGAACTAGTTTTGAATACTAAAGATAATACTCTACATGCCCTCCTGTGTCTCAGAGGAAGAAGCTGACATCGAGAGTGTATATCGAAATTCGACACATTCCCTCTGATGTTTAAAAGTGAATGTAGACCTCTGTTTTGAGTTTTTTGGAGTCTATGGTGGACATTTTGTGGACCCAGATCCGTACAGACAATACAATTTTCCAATATTGGGAGTACAAATGTCTTATATAGCGAAATAGCAATATTCGTTCCTATATATGGGAGTATTTTTCTTATTTTCGTTGTCTCGAAATATGCCCTCTTTATTATATAGTTAATCATTGTTTCCATTCTTAAATCACAATCGATCAAAAGGCCAAGATACTTAAACACCTTGGTTTCCTCAATTTCTCCACTGTTTAATTTATATCGAGGGATATTATCTCTATTTTTCCTACCCCCATATACACGTTGGAAGCGTGTCTTGCTGGAGTTCAGTTTGAGGCCATTATGTTTGCACCACTTTTCAAACTTCACCACATCTCGCTGCAATTTGTCTATATCATGCTGATCTTTAATAGTTCGCCATATCACACAATCATCCGCATAGAGTTGTATCTGTGATGAGAAATTCATATTTGTCACATCATTCATATACAAAATGAACATAATCGGCCCTAGAATACTTCCCTGAGCTACCCCAACTGTTAATCTAACCTCATTCGATATATCCGTATTAATTTTGACTACCTGAGTTCTATGCATGCAGTAATTTCGAAGCAGATTCAACTCGGTATTTTTGAAGCCCAAAGCATCCAATTTTTCTAGCAATCTGTCTAGATTTATTGTGTTGAATGCCTTGGACAGGTCGAAATATATTAAATCTGTATTACAGCCGTTGCCTTTGTTTTTCAGTAAATCCAAAATAAGATAGCCCAGGGCCCATCTTGATTAATAAAAAGATGTCTGAAATTTTTTTTGTTGCCATGGTAACCTTATCTCTATGGCAACTGGTCTCAGACTATTGGAAATAGCTTCATTGGATTCCTTGACCCTTCAAACCATAAAAACGTGGTACAACATCAAAGATTTGAATAAGCAAAAGTCAAGTTATGAATATCAATTGGTTATGGCAGCCATCTTGGCAGCCATCTTGAATTTCTCAAAATACACACTGGTGGCAATGCCCCATGCACCTATAAATCGCAAACAGCTTCCTACTATACCAATTATACAAGAACAACTGTATTGACTATAGAAGAAACTTTCATAAGATATACTCCTTAAAAAAGCCTCATTTTTCATAATTTGGTGACCTTGGATGACCTTGACCTTGGGGTCAGAGGTTGAATGACTATTTTAAAATGAAGCTCCTATCATGGGTCTTATTTGTGCCAAAAATGGAAATAGTATTCATAATAAATCCAGAGGTATGGATCAAAACGCACAAAAAAGGGTGGTGCTCATCTGGAGTTCAATGCCTAATAAGGTCAAAATCCCAATTATTGTTGTTTTATTGTTACCACATTCGTTAGGCTGTTGTTAGATCAATACTTGGAGCAGGGCACTTAAAATTGACTGCAGGGCTCATAATTTCACTGGCTTTCATATACATTATGTTGAGAATGAGTTTGCGTCATATCCTGTCAAAAGTGGAAACTTTCATGAGTCCATTTCCCTGAAAAAGCCCAATTTTTCATATTTTGATGACCTTAAATGACCTTGACCTTTGGGTCAGAGGTCAAATGACTGTTTTAGAATGAAGGGTCCATTAAAGGTTATATGTGTGCAAAAAATGAAAATTCTATCTTCAATGAATCAAAATGTATGGCTCAAAAGGTTTTAAAAAAATTGATTTGGTGACCTTGACTTTTGACCTTCGATTTTGGAATGTTCCGCCATCTTGATTTTTATAGACTTTTAGTATGTTAATAAGGAGGACTCAAAGTACCCAAAACCATTGAAAAACCTTCTATTGCAATTTGTTCTAGGTTGAACCCTATTTCTACTGGACTATATGGTCTCTTCCTATTGGGAATGTCCCACGGGAAAATAAAAATGAAACTACAACGTATTCTTAATAGAGTCGTTCGATTTATATATCCATATGATGCTTGAAGTACCGAGGAACTCAGTGGAATATGTAAAATAGAGAAGCTTGAAAAAAGATGTAATATTTCATTGCTGAGAATCATGTATAGTATGAAAGATAAGATGGTAGACAAAAGGGTCAATATAAGTAAGAGAAACCAGACAACATGCTGGTTATGTATTTAAAATCGAAAAACCAACTAATGAAAAATTCAAACGAAGCCCATGCTACCAAGGCCCCCAGCTATGGAATAAGCTTGACCACCGTCTAAGAAATGGAAAATGGTCCACTCTAAAGTCGTATTTAAAAAACAAAAACCACTGGATGTGAACGAATGGCTAGTTCGTGAAGAAAATGTCTAAGAGCAAATTATTATATGATGTAAAAATCGTTGAATGATTGACAAAATTCTCTGTAACAATGTTGCTTTTATTTACTCGTACAATTGATATCTATTACAAGAATATCTTGCTCTGAAGAGAGGACGCCCATAAAGAAAATAAATGGTAATTTTGTACATAATCTGTTGAGTCGGTAAAACTATGATGGCAAGTGTGCCACCCGAGTCGTGTCGAAAGGTAACCTAATCTGATAAAGATAAGATCTTAAAAAATCTATTATGGTATAAGAAAGATCTGAAATATGTTGTTGATTATTTAATATGTTTTCCCTTGAGTCTGTGAGATTATCTATGTACCTGCATTGAAATCAGCTCAATAAAATTTCTTTAAAAAAAAAATAGTATTTGTATGCTTTTACACTGGAAAAAAAGTATGCTAAATAAACTTTTAGTAATACATGAATTATAGACCAGTGGTGTAATTTAAGTATGCACAATAAAACCATGTGAAACGATAATCAATGGATTATCTTTTTTTACTTTTTTATTCTTTGACTATATGAAATGTATTTTTAAGTAAGAATTGATCAAATTTAAAAGTCCCCCCTGTCTGGTAACGGCTGGGAGAACTGGATCTGATCTAGAAGTCTGTCTACCTGTTTTATCTGTTTTATTATATGTACCTTCACTGTACTCTATGAGTTGGATAAATAAAGTAGTTTATCATCTCATCTTATCCACCTAACAAAAGAAATTAAGTTAAGTTGTATGTATGACAACACCTCTTCTAACACCTGACGAAGGGCAACTTAGTCCCGAAAGCTTGTGCACAATAAAATACCATCAACAACAACTACTTTCTTAAAACCCATGATTATCATCAAATTTAAGAACAGCCACCATCAGTATACAGCGTTCCACTCCCCTCTACGATAAGTTGTATGTTGTTTTACTCCTTCGTAGGCCTACCCTTCGCTCGTTCCCTCAGTTCCAGTGTAACCACTATTGATTGCCCAGCCCCAGTATTGCTGTGTGTATCATTGGTTCCGACATCAGAGCTGACAGAGCAGCTCCCATCAGATCGTATTTGCTCATCCCGCCTCTACTCATATAAAGAACTGTGCGAGGTAAATTACTTAGATACAACTATGTCTCCGATAGATGACAGATTTGCCTGACCCATCTCCATAACTATATGCATCAAATAGCATCCATCCTCCCTAGCCAGTTATGGGGGTCTTCCATCAATCCATCTCACCCTTATTTTGCCTGCAGCGACCTAATCATTTTTATTTCATTTCATTTGGGTTTCCATAACCTTACGTTTTCAAATAGAGAAATTGACAATCGCTTGTGACAATTGATGAATTCTTACAGAAATTAGATGAATAGATGTTATGTCGACAGTTGATAACATGCAATATTACATTCTTTGAGACGGGAATCCGGGTATTTACAGGTGGCGCTACGATCGGCGGCAAAAACTCGGGTGAATACGACAGCTGAGCGCCGTAGACGCTAACGCTAAAATACCTGTTTTCAACCCCTTTGAAACCATACATAAACGGGTCAAAATGCTTTGATCTTACATGGATATATCAAGTACTGTTCATACATTGCAGTCGCTGGTTCCGTTTTCCCGACGATTGTGTATAATTTAAGAAATCGAGGGGGAAATTTGGAGATTTTAAGCTTGGTTGCTATGGTCGTCAAGGGCTGGAGTCCCCCAAGTCCCGGCACACTGCTCGGCAGTGGGGTGAAAGTAAACAATGGGTGAAATCTCAGCATTACTGTAGATTTTAGGCAATAAATGTTGCTCATGTTCATTACGAATATATTTTATGATATGGACTTTAATATTATATATGTTTAATTGTTCAAAAATGCACAAAATCAGTTCTTTCCTAGACGTGTGGATGCACTGTCACGTGACCAGATGAGCGAGGCCGTCTCAAAGAATAGATTCCATGTTTCTGATGAAATTATATATAAATATAATGCCAGATTCCATTTTACTTTTATAACATACGTTATAGTCTGATAAGCTCTCACCGATCGAACCGTATACAAACCTATCCATACACAGACCATCCCATCGAGTATGGCAAGCCCTTTTGATTATCTTGAAAAACACTGTTTTATCTTGAGAAACACTGTTTTATCTTGAGAAACACTTTTATCTTGACCACTTCACACCTGAAGAAGGGCGTCTATAGCCCGAAAGCTTGTGTAATCAATACAAATCATAATCAACAACTTTTAATGATATCTACAAAGTGGCTATAGGATCCCTATTTTGTCGATGTATCATTTGGAAATGTGTTTGCAGTTTTCGATGACTTGCATAAGTATTGGGAGCATTCATTATTTATGCCAGTGGGGGGCTGCCATATAGGGGGGGGGCCAATATTCTGGTACACCGGTCTAAGGGGGGGCCACTTTTCTGCTGCGCAATTTTAAGGGGGGGGGGGCCATTTTTCTGCTGCACACAATTTTAAAGTCCCGCGAAATTTGCGTTACGCGAAGTTCGCGTTATATGACCTGGGAACATTTGTTATTTCCACACCTTATATATTGGCAGAGTGTCCAGATGGCCCCACTCTGATTTTTATGATGCATGGGTTGGTCTCCTTGCAAATATTTAGGCTGCGAAATTGGGTGCTATACAGTAAGCCTGTTATGCCTGAAAACATCATTGCTGTAGCCTGTGTTCATACGGGCCCTGATGAAGGACTGGCCACAATCTTTGTCAGTCTTTTGTGGCTGTTTGTGAGACTGAAAGTTCAGAAGCGTTGCACAAGAGGGGCGCTGCTGGTTTAGTAGGAAGAAGACTATATGTATGGTACATGGTCATTGTCATGATCCTCTCCCCTCCCTCCCTCTGTCCCTATGCTTATTAACGAATATCCCTGCACTTTGTGTGCAGGTTCTATGCCTCTTGCAGGGCTCATAACCAGTGATTAAAAAGAGAGCCATTTGAAATGCAGCGTTTCTTTAAACACAGATATTTCCTGATGTAGAACGTAAAGCAACAACCTTTTCCTTAATAAGTTGTACAAAATTGTGTGGTCTTGGAAGAATTATAAAGATTTAACATGTAAATGGGGCAAGTTGATGCAAACTTGGCCATGTAGACATAGAACTGGGGCAATGGTTTTGATTTTTCACAGAATCCTATACCTTTTTTCCACAAAAATGTGCGGGGCCTCTTTGTCTAGAATAGCGTGCGGGCACCAGTGAGATGTGTGAGTTCTATGCTATTCCTAGGTAGAACTAAATATCATTTCTGTGTCATTGTTTATATTGCTATGCAATAATTGACCATCCCACCTGGCCTGGCCCTCTCTCGCATAGCCATGATTACGGCTCCCCGTGGTCAGCGCTTGTTTCATTTGAAAGTGGGTTGGTGGTAGGCCTACTGGGTCATCACATGAACAATGCATGGTTTGTATATGTGCATCTATTATTGAGTCAATCAGTCCATGTCTATGCGTAAAGCAAAAAACTGTCGGAAAGCCAAATGAAAATGCTTCTAAAATTTTAGTAGCCTGAGGTTGTTGGCATTGGATTTCCGCAGTGGAAAGTTAGGTGCACAGGAGGAGTTTTCAAGTTATTTCCTATTCCTTCCAGTCCGTATACCTGATAAAGAGCACAAAGTGTAAGTGTGGGGACCTGTTTGTTTTTGTTGTGGTTTGGTCCTCCAGTCCTAGGGGCCGCATTGGGGTTGCTTCGTCTGTTCTCTTCCCATCTTTTCTTCTGTCTTCCCTCTTCCTTTGACCACTAATAACTGTGCCTTGGAGGATGGTGTTTGCAAGTCCCTGGGAATGAATAGATGCCTATACCATTTGAGTTTTCTTCTGACCAGTTATTAGAAGGTTGGGGTACACATACTCGGGCCCAGAGACTAGAGTCAAGAAACCTAAGATGCCAGGGCCCAGATTTGAGGCCCTTGTCCACATGCTAGGAGACTTCCCCTGCCCCCCATTTTGGATGCTAGGGCCCAGGAGGGGTAAAAAGAAATTTGAAACAATCTTTCAACTTTGCAAAAGTATTTTGTTTTTATGGTTACCACACATGCACATTTGTTTAAATACCCTCCAAGAAACACTTAAAATGTAACCATTCCCTAATGAAGGATTGATTAATAAATCAAAAATGTTCAAACCACACTCATAATACACCATCAAACATAAATAAAACTTAATAATCATCATTTGATATTGTTGCATGATGAGTTAAGAGTTATTGAGAAGCATATAGACAGTGGAACCTCTCTATTAAGACCACCCTTGGGGCTGAATGATTTTTGGTCTCATTGCGTGGTGGTCTCTTTAGAGGGCTCTATAAATCCAATATGAGGGAATAACTTGGGACTGTGAAAACTGGTCTTAATAGAGGGGTCATCTCTATTATGAGGTGGTCTTCATGTGAGGTTCCACTGTAAAAGAATAGACACTAGGGTTTTCATTGCCTTTCAAGATTGGCTTGATCTGTATCAGTGGTGCTATTTTGGCCAGAACATCTTCTTATCATCCTTTTCATCCTTCATCTAAGACAGTTGTGCCCAGGTACCATACTTGGATTTAATATTTCATGGTATCAAGGGCTTGTCCATTTGCATGTACAGCTTTATTGATGCAGCCTTCTCTGTTGGTCATTCACCATATATTCGGATGGATGTTGGTTTTCCTCTTTATAACCTAGAAGGCTTTGTACCACAGTCTATCAAAGGTTTTCTTAAAATTAATAAGACATGGTGTAGATCTTGTTGATGTTGTTATATCTCACATAGTATCCCAATCCCAATATTTGTTCTGTTGTGGTGTGGCCTCCAAATCCTGCTTTTTCATCTACTATGCTTTCTGCTTGTGACCTTTTGAATGGCCTTAAGCTTCACCTTGCTTGTGGCTGATGAGATTTAGTGTGCAATCATCTTGGCACAGATGTAGGTTGTCTTTCTTTGGGATAGTGATGATGAGGTATCTGGTCCGGGGGTGGGTCATGTTTCTGTCAGATCTTGTTGCAGATGACAATAAGGATGTTGATCATTTCCTCTCCTCCGGTTTGTATTAGTTAGGATTATTAATATAGTGCATTTTACACTATTTCGCTTACAATTGAGAGGTTTTGCCAGCAACAAAATAATATCACTTTGATCACAGACATAAGTTATAACCAATAATAAAATATACTGGATACAATTTAAATATAACACACAGTTTTCAGGTAAATTAAACAGAACATATTTCATTAAAAAGCTGGTGCCAAGCAAATTCTTTGCAAGCTCTGATAAAAGCCAATGTAGTTAAAAACTGAGGTGCTTAATATGGTTAGAGTAATTGCCTGGAGGTTGGCCTTGAACCTCTCCAATGTTGGAGTTTTTTGCACTGCCAATAAATCTTTCTGCAGCTGTATCATAGATAGGAAGAAAGACTGTGTGACTCTGCAGCCTAGAATAAGGGAGGAGAAATTTGAAATTTCCACTCCTCTAGGTCTGAGATTGGTGTTCTTAGCATTGCCAGAAGTTGCTCTATTTAATATACAAAATAGCATGGTGGCCTTTGCTATTCTCCCACGCTATCAAAGTGTTGTCTATTCCCATTCCTCCAGAATTCTTATCACCCTGCTGGTAGTTTTGTAGTCCCCAGCAACTAGCCAAGCAGTTTTTCTCAGGACCATTTCTAGCTCTTTTATGTTTTCTGTGTCACCTGGTGAATATAGAAAAATGGGTGAATATTGAAGCATACTGCACAATTGGTCAAGGAAGTGCTATGTAGCACTGTGCATTGATTCTACTAGGCCAGAGCAGATCGTCCTGCTAAGAAATGCATTGAATTTTTGTCCTTCTTGGTGTCCCTATATGAGTATGTTTGTTCCATGATGCGGGGTTTGTGATGTCAAGGCCACATATTTTGCTGTTTTTACTGTAGCTAGGGTTTTGCTAGTTGAGCCTTTGATGTTCCTAGTTCTGGTAGATCATTAATGAAAATGAGAAATAGAAGGGGGCTCATCACACTTCCTTGGGGGAACTCAATACAGATATTACATCTTGTGTTTCTAATGTCTTACCATGCAGTGGAACTTTGGCTTCTAGGAAGCTGGCAATCCAAAGTAGGCTATTACATTCCCATGGATATGGTAGTTGTGACATTTGTTAAAAAGGCTTTGGTGAGGCACTTCAAATGCTTTTTATAAATCAAGTAGTGTATAGTCCATTTTAGCTCTGTGGTGAAGCAGTTAACGTTATGAAGGTTGTGGGGGCATGGGGGGGGGCCACAATTCTGGTACACCAGCTGAAGGGGGGCCAAAATTCTGGTGCACCAGTAGAAGGGCGGGGGGGGGGGGCGGGATTTTGGTACAAAGCACTGCTTGGAAATTGGCAGCCCCCCCCTGGCATAAATAATGAATGTTCCCTAAGGACATTTGTGTGGAATACCAATGCTATAATTATATTCCTTAGATTATTTGATATCTGTTAATGAACTATGCGTGGCAGATATTTCATCGAGAATTCAAATCTGAGAGCAGGAAATAACTTGAGAATAGAGTGCTGCCCTCAGTGCATGGTAAAGGGATGTGAAGTAGGAGCGAGGCAGGACGAGCATGTGACAAATATACCCTGTCCCATCTAGGTGGTGTGACCAACCAATTATGATGAGAGGTGGCGGGGACTTCCTCCTTGCAAGTCCAATTATTGTGTTTGAGAGCAAACATCGTCCCGCTGGCTCGATAGAAATTGGGAGTTTTAAACTCTCAAATACTCCAAATACATGTATTTCATACATTAATGCTCCGAGAAATTGGTTACTCACATAATGATCTAGAACATGGTTGAAATTCAAGCAAATGTCCGCCAAATCAGGAACTCAGCGGCAAGTGCCACTTTAAGATAAAACAGTGTTTCAAGATAAAACAGTGTTTATTGAGTTGTTACCCAAAGGGCTTGCCATACTTGTGTCTCAGCCAACTGCCTCAGCCTGGTTTCTGCAAAAATGTCGAATAGAAATCCAACATGTGTCATTTAACAAATTTGAGGACTGAAGAGGGGCCTGTGGTAAAAGCTAAGGAAAGGAATATTCTTGTGGAAATTTCGTTCCGGAAGGAAAAATTAAGGTCTTACCCACCGAAGTAAGAAGTGAAGGAATTCTCACACACAATTTCCCTTTTCTTTAGCTTATGTACAACATGCCCAGGTCTTTGCAAAAGACATAAGGGCAAATCGGTTGACGTGAGTATTAACACAAATTAAAATCTAAAATTGTCCAGTGATCCATCTACATCAAGTTGTATAAACCTATTATCTTGTTATTTTATACCAGATTGAATATAATATCAATATTACCATCATCAGAAATACCAAAACTGAACTTATAAAAAAATTAGTATGCTGTGTACCACTTTCGTCTCCGACGAAAGTGGATTTGTTCGCAGCCATTATTATGTAAGGACTTAAAGAGGGCTGGCAAACCTCCCATTGTCGAAGAAACACCCCCTTACTGCGACCATGGTCGAAATAAAACGTGTACAAATACAATACAAATTACTACCTACCTACTACCTAGTGCTGTAGTAGCAAGTACAGCCCTAGGAAGGATGTCAGCAACCTTGAGAGAACATTATCTGGCAAGAAATGATCCTCCTAACTCATTCATTATTCAACGACTCAAGTCATATCATTGATATGTTGTTTCTATCACATGTTTACAAACAAATCGAAGACGAAAGTCACTATTCACAATGCGACAGTAGTGGCCAGTTCGTGAACTACGGTGAAAAATAAAACTCGTTTATAGAATAATATACGTATACGTTTAGAATATTAGTTCAAATATTTAAATTAATGTCCTATGTTAGATGGGGTTCAGCCCAAGAACGGAGGGGACAGGAATGGGATATGAGTTTTTGGTTCAGTTTTATTGGGGTCCGACGTTTCGGGCACATTTGCCCTTTTTCAAGGATGATTTAAATTAATAAAAAAAAATCAATAAAGATTAGGCTGAGAATTCTGCTAATTTTCTTTCTGCAATGGTTTGATCTCAAGGTGTCTAATGATGAACTAATTACAGGTTAGATGTAGGTTGTTGTAAACGGTCAAGACTAGATATTTGATGAATACAAAAGGTGGTAAGGTGGATTAAAGTGAATTCCATCAACTGTGGTAGAGCGGTAGCGATGGTCAATTACACCATGTCGGTACTTATGTGTGTGCTGAGCATGGACTGGAGTATGGATGTGGTAAATATTGTTTAAGAGCTAATAAGCCTATGAATGAGGTCCACACATGACAGGGGTGAGGAAATAAGTACATGAACAAGTAGTGGTCGAAAGTCGGCGTCGAATTATAACCCCCTTTATTGAATGGACAAAAAAAGAAAAAACTTCTCTGCTCGATGTTTCTATAGTCCTGAGGTCAGATAGCGACCAGTTCCCGGGCTACACTGGTGGTTAGTCGTCCACACAACCGCGAGAGTAATTATAATAATATAATTGTAATAAAGCAATGGATACGCATTTAATGGATAATGGATGGGTGGGTCAGGGACTCATGGTTTATTGTTTATAAAGAACGCAGACGGCTTTAGCCGTCGAGTTCCTATAATTAATGGATAATGGATGGGTGGGTCAGGGACTCATGGTTTACTGTTTATAAAGAACGCAGACGGCTTTAGCCGTCGAGTTCCTTTATAAGCGGCAAACCATGGGTCCCGCAACACCACACATTCATTAACCATTTTAGCACACGCCCCAAGAGGAGGATGAGCCTGAATCAGTTAATCAGTTAATTAATTAATCACTGGCCACAATCTCAAACCACATACCACATCACAGGAGGCTCTATCGATGGTCTAATCAAGTCAACATCTGGTCATCTCGACTTCCATGCCCAAGTCATATTTGCCCTAGCATTGAAAGTTTTTTTTTCTGTTCCAGACTTTTTTTTAATAATTAATACATAAAAGAGTGAAACATATCAAGCCCTTTTCTCCCCTGTGTGAGCTAGAATTTAATTTGATAGCAAAAGGGTAATGATTACTTTATTTACAGAGTACACATCAAAGTTCCAGTATAAGCTTATCTAAGATATAACAGGAAAGAAAAGGCCGAAATCCACGTAATAACCTCCATTCATACTATTTAAAAAAAACCCACTGGACTGGCCCTGAAGAAGGACAAAGATGTCTGAAACGTCGTCCAGTTAAAGGTCCAAATAAAAAGTGCAACAATCAATTTCACAGCCCTCTCTTTCAACTGATTAGCAAGCTAAACAATCTGAAATTCAGACGTTTGGTAGCAAGCACCCCTCCCAACATCTATTTTTAAAAAAAGAAAATATACCTAGTCATTTTTCAAACCTACTCGTTTGTTTTTTTATAATTTTCTGCCGATTAAAATAAATGAAGAAAACTATTCACATAAATAAAGCAATGACAATATGAAATCGTGTGAGACCAACATGGGTCAAAGAACGAATCTCGAGCAAACATAAGTATATTCTGGAGTATCTTCCAAGTCAAACTATATAAAAAAATAAGTAAGGGCTTGAGATTGAGAAACGTTTTATTTAGCAGTCTGGGGACGTTTCTCCTTGTATGTCAGGAGGTTTCCAAGCTTATCTTTTAACTTTGGATCTATATATGGTAGGAATATGAATCAAAAACGATTAATTGGGTCAGTTTTTTCATGTGTGCTGTTTTGCATTATGGCTACATTTCCAGGAATATTTCCAACATCATGAGTTGAATACTCATTATTTATGTCTCATGTGATTCAACTCGATGAGCCCTTTCATTCCACATATACTTTTCCATATCCTAAACCAATATTTAGTATTTAAAAATCGAAAAAACTGCTATTTTACCTTACTTTTTGTTGAAAAAAACGTAAAACAAATAGATTGTAACAATGTTCACACATTCAAAGGCCTAAGAATGTACAGCTATTGGACTTAAATTTGTATACCAAGGTAGGAACTCTCTATGAGTTCATACTTTGGTGTTATTTAGGCCTCAACACTACTCCCCATGGCCTTCCACATTTTTCCAACACAATTTTTCCAATTATGTGACGTAAGTATATCCCTTTAAAAAAAGCCATTTGTGATAAGTTATGTTTCAAGCACATACCTAAAAACCCAACTACAATTAAGGTATATATTATCTCTTTATCAAGGCAAAAAATTGAATGCATAACTTCAAAATCCTTTGTCCAGAAACAGTTTATTTTTCATAACCCCATTTTCCAACTTTTAGGATATACTTACGTCACCATCATACAATTAACTGCACAGAAGTGGCATTAAAATTTTAAGAATTGGATTACCTATTTTGGGGGTTCTTTTCAACGTCTCTTAATGAGAAAACTTTCATTTTTTTAAAATATACTCAATAAGTGCCATCTAAGGTCGAAAACCCTTCAAAATACCAACTTGTGACGTAGGTATATCCTCCTAAATTAGTAGACAATACAGTTTCAAAAAGTATTGCAGACAGTTTCCAATCAATATTTTGTACTTGGATGCAAACTTTGTCAATACCTGCATCATGTGGACTCCATAAATGC